>OY041624.1:5032500-6282500 GCA_955876795.1 Eupithecia tripunctaria | reverse complement strand
AAATGTCCCGTTGTAAATAACTTTAGTATCAGTTGTCTAGTACCCATAACACAAGCTCTGCTTAGCTTGAAGCTAGATAGTGCTCTGTGAATTGTCCAACATTATCATTATTATTCTACTGTCAATACATAGACTACAAGAAGAAGTTTTAGAAAGTTCAAGAAGTGTTCAATCAAAGATATTGTAGGGTACCAGCACGGCTAACACCGTTGTGGTTGTATGGATATTTGGAGGATGGGGAATATAGTACTAGACTATTCTAACAAAAATACTTACTATCCACGAACGTGATCATTTCAAAACGATCACCATGTTTTCAGTCCAGTCGAACTATTTGTAAAGATAGGGCATAGGGCGCTTAGGCAGTGATGTTGTTTGTTTGTTTGTGAGTGCAATTTGCACATCAAAGTTCCCAATTATCTCCAAAACGGCTCGACCGATGATTAAGATACGGTTTTCAGATTCGAGTTTAAAATTTAGTGGCAATGGTTCTTAGCTAGTTTAGTTGCTGTGGTTTTCACTCTCCAGGGGGCGCTGTTATATGTGTATTTTGTGAAAACGAATGTTCCCATTTATGTCCAGAACGGTTTGGTTGGTAAGGACACATGAAAACCCCTTTTACATATTCTTAGTAAAAGTCTGTGCTCACCATGAAATTAAAGACACATATTATGTAATAAAACTCGGCTTTAAACCTATTTTATTACTAAGCCAGTCTTAGTTTTAACAAGATTTAATTTGAGTAATTTATTTATTACTATTGTCTGCGGATTTAAGATAAGATTAAGAGTAATTCTCATTTATTAGGTCTAATGAGATGTCTGACTTTGTAATATATTAGGTCCTTACATATGAAATTGGCGTTTTGTATGGGAGGAACAAAAAGTCGAATATTTTTTCATATAATATATTTAATTAATCAAAGTATGAACCATTATTTTCTATGCACTTTTGCCATCTTATAGGTAGTTCATTGATCCCTTTACTAAAAAAACCAGTCGGACGGGAATCAATAAAATCTTTGAAGGCGATTTGGACTGCCCCATCGGAGTTGAATTTTTTCCCTTGCAAGAAGTTATCCAAATTTCGAAAAAAATGGTAATCTGTTGGAGCAAGGTCCGGGGAGTACGGAGGATGTCTTAGACTTTCCAATTGAAGCTCTTCTAATTTAGTAGCCGTCTGTTGCGCAGTGTGTGGTCTAGCGTTGTCGTGAAGCAGCAGTGGCGTGGAGCGATTGACCAGCCTAGGTTGTTTAGCCGCTAGCTTTTCCATCATGGTTTGCAATTGCTGACAATAGACATCAGCCGTAATAGTCTGGCCAGATTTGAGAAAACTGTAATGAACAATACCGGCACTAGTCCACCAAACGCTTACAAGTAACTTTTTTGGGGTTAATTTTCGCTTGGGGCAGGATTTGGCTGGCTGGCCAGGATCCAACCATTGCGCTGAGCGCTTCCGATTATCGTAAAGAACCCATTTTTCATCACAGGTAATGATTCGGTTTAAAATACCTTCATTATTGTGCCGGTTTAGTAATGTAACGCAGCAGTCGACGCGCGTTTGCCGGTTTGCTTCAGTCAATTCGTGAGGTACCCACCTTTCAAGCTTTTTAATCTTCCCAATTTGCTTCAAGTGAATTAAAACAGTTTTATCACTAACATCGCAGCCTGCATCTAACTCGGACGTGGTTTGCGATGGATCCGCTTCCACAATAGCCTTCAACTCTTCATTATCAACTTGAGTCTCAGGCCGTCCACGGGGCTTGTTCTGCAGGTCGAAATTTCCAGAACGAAAACGTTGGAATCAAAAACGAACTGTGTTTTCTTTTGCAACACGACCGCCATACACATCATTCACCCTTCGAGTTGTTTCCGCAGCACTAGTGCCACGGCGGAACTCGTACTCGTAAATAATGCGATATTTTAAGTTTTCCATTTTGTAAAATGAGTGACGCAAACAGAAAAAAACAGAAGAAAAAAAACAAATGAATGACGATCATCGAAGCACAAATACATGAGTCTATAGCTGTACAAATTTGAATTTGGAATTCCTTACCAAAGAGGAGAAATTTGTGATTAAAGAGGCCAGTACGAAAAACGCCAATTTCATATGTAAGGACCTAATAATAGGTTAAAGACGAGCTTTTTGATGTTTTTGACCGTTTTATAACAATGTTGAGGCAATGAGAGAATTAGAGAGCAAATTGAGGTCTTAGCTTTTCATTGGCCAGTGATTGCATACTTACATTTTTATTAATTACGTTGGAGAGGTCTTTACGAATTTTCATGATAATTTAGGTAAGTTGAGTGATCTCTTGCAATGTCTGGATTTTGAACAGATTTGCAGGAAAGTACTGAAACGGTTTAAAAATCAAGTGTATTTTAATTAAATAGTAGATGTTTATTATGACTTTAAATATAGGAGATTTAATGACATTTATTTGTTAATTAATGTATGTTTAAACTTATATCTTTAAACTAGCAATTCTTGTATATATGAATATTTACAATTAAATCCGGATCTCGGAAACGGCTCCAACGATTTTCATGATATTTAAGGGGGTTTCGGGGGCGAATAATCGATCTAGCTAGGATTAATTTTCAGATAATGTTGTTTTATTAGTTTAATTATGTTTTCAATAATTAACTTTATCTTAACCAGTTGACTCTTCCTGACATCTATTGGCAAATAGTAATACTATTTTATTCGTGTTTTCAATAATCAACTTTATCCTAATCTACTGAGGAAGGAAACTGAAAAATATGAATCTTCCTGCCATCTATTGGTGAATAGTACTACTATAATATCTAACAAGCACAATTTACCAAAAAGTAACCCACCAACAAAAATACCCACAAACACAACAACAATTCAAGAAACAAGAACAAATTACACATCCCATCATATAGATTACGAAAGGTAGGGAAATCATTTGTGGGCAATTGCGTAAGATTCTATAATAAGCTTCCATCTGAAGAAACTGAGCTCCCTATTCGTAAATTTAAACTGTACATAAAACGAAATCTTATCAAGAAAGCCTATTACTCCGTAGATGACTACGCCAATGATGTTAATGCTTGGCCGGATGTCGCCCAGTTCCATACAGACAATAGTATGTAAGACCAGTTAGATTTAGTTATCCTAAGATTGTATTAGTTGATAAGCGATAAACTTGCTAGTGGTTTCTTTTTCACTTCTTCCGCTAGTGGACAAAAAAATGAAGTGAATTAAAGTCAATTGCACCTTATTTCTTGTTGATAGTAATAACTATTTATCAAGCTGTTTACATAGAAAAAATTTTACTTGTCTAAGTACTTATTTTGTAAGTCTAAAGAAATAAACGATTTGACTTTGACTTTGACCACCCAGATACTTATTTATTATTTGACAAGAAATCGATCGCATTTTACCGACTAGGTAATGTTTGTATTAATGCTGTTATTTTTTAATAAAGCATTTCATTTCCTCCATTTCATTTTAATTAATTAATTTTATATTTTGCTGTACTTCTGAATGTCGTGATAAAATATACTATCCAAGTTCGTTCGGGAAATTTCTGCGAACATTTTATTATGTCATATTTTGGAATCTAGGTACGTACCCACTTACATAAAGACTATGTTCATAATGAACCTATGAGTAAAATGTTGGAGAATATCATTATTTAATGCAATTTATAGCATCTGCTTTAACGGTGACGTGAAAACGATTCGTTTGGCGAGATTCACGGTACCTAAGCCGTTAATAATGCAACCGTGAACGTTATTAACGTTATTGTATGAAAACCCCCGATAATAAGCTTAATTTTATTTATAATAAAATAACCAGCGTTTGTCCGTGGCTTTGCACACGTTATTCCGAGATAAAAACGTAGCCTTTATCAGAATCCCTTTACAATTCTTAGGTTGGGATTTTGTTGAGTGGCTGCGCGCACAATTCTTGTGACTCTGTTTTATGTTTTAGTATGTATGTGTAATCAATACTCATACTCATACTCATACTCATTTATTCGCCGTAGGAGCACAAGGCACACTTGGACACGTCAATTATCACACTAATATTATTATAAATGCGAAAGTTTGTATGAATGTATGGATGGATGGATGGATGGATGGATGGATGGATGGATGGATGGATGGATGGATGGATGGATGATCTGGCTGAAATTTTGCATACAGGTAATTTTAATACTGGAATAAAACATAGCCTACTTTTTATCCCGTAAATCTGTTCCCGTGAGATAAAAATTTTACCTCGCCTTTAAACGTAAATAATAATCGCCCTTACCTCAAGAAATCGGCGTTGAAAATATATTGGTTCGCATTGTTACGATTATAACTTTGTTCTAAATACACGAATAGAGGCATTTTTTTATATTTATATATTTTAATTTTTTGTGATCTTGGGATCTATTTTTAATCTAAAAAGACTAGATTCATTTTAATAATGATTCAAACATTTATAAAAAAAAAAGATTATTTTGATTTTTTTTTTTTTCTTTTTTGTAGCACTATTATTTGTTATGTATTGACTACACAGAAACAGTTTATAGACTTCTCTTAACCATCTATATATCAAACTATTAACTGTCCGTGATAAAAGATTTTTATTTATTTTATTAGTAATTAGAAGGAACCAAATGAAATAAAATATGATAGGTACAAGGTAACGGTATGATTTACAGATTGTTCCTGTAAAAACGCAGTTTTATTATTTTCACTTACTTATCTTCTTATAAAAAAAAATAAGTTCATCTCCACTAATCTTTTGTTCCATAAGCAGAAACCTTGTCAGGCTCCGAGTGTCATTTTCGTAAGATTCTAGGTATCTACGGGGGAGGCCGCGAAATTTTTGATCGATGCTCGGGATACATTTTATATATATAAATGTATACTACACCTTCGAGGAAAATCATAGTTTCATATCTCCAAAATTACTCGAGTAATTGCTAATTGTAAATGTACAATTAACACATGGTTCTTTTTCGAATTATTGTTCCGAATACCTAAGAGGCGGATATCTCATGGCAGGTTTTTTACTAAAATATTTTTGCTGTCTGACCTTTTATGATAATAACCATAGCTATTATGAAAAATAAAAATAACACGTTAGAAATGGAATTCCTTAGTGTTTTTCCTTTCGCATTTGGGTACGTCTGCAAAGACGGACTTTCTACCTTATGTTTGGAAAAGGAATATGCATTTACTTTCCGAGCAGGTGTAGTAGGTATAAATTATATTTTTTACCAGAATAAGTGCCCACGTAGAATTAATACACACAAGAAATAGACATTGACAAAACCACCTTACAAACAACCTTATTTCTATATTAGGGATTTGCTATGAAATTGGGCTAAGATATCATGAATTCCTCTACAAAACAGTTCAACAAATGTTGGTTTTCCTACGAAAAGTTACAACAAATCTCTTTTGTTTCTTTGTGAATGTCACATCTGCACATAACTACCAAGAATTTTATGCATGAACGTTGAAGTACGTCTAGACGATATGATGTCACTTATGCAAATCCAAGATAACCTCGTTCGTTGTAACCTGGGATGAAGAATCAAAGAATATTAGATGAGTTTCCATTCTATGTGTGAGATTAAAGAATTAGTTTTGAATTTATATCCAACTACCAACGGAGGGTTATGAGATACATATGTTTGTTTACAACGGGATATTTACCATGATTTGAGTTTTGAGCTTTCCAATATTTCGGCACAGTTTCATGCGCCATGATCACGGAATAACTGAAATGTCTTGCAAGTGAGTTATTATGGGCAGATATATCGATCTACCCTCTTTTTCAGTCTTTTGCTACACATATGTTTGTTTTTATGTACGTAGCCGATTTATATATGTTCCGCTGATATTTACGTAGCGCTGATATTTCACGTTCGATTTCAACAAATCGAATCGAGGTATCGATTGATTTATCTCAACACCCCGGTGGTTATAGGGTATATGACGACTCGTGTGTATACACGAGTGAAACGGTCGCCCTTACCACTATTATCTTATTATTACGTTAAACACAGGTAGTTTAAAAAATCCATAGTAAAGTTTGTGGTATCTATCATAAGTAATCATAAGTAATTTATTAAAGCCTCTGTAATAGTTTCATTTTGTAAAGTTTTGCTTTCTGAAGTTGCGCTTTTTGACCACCAAACTCTATTTTCGCATCTCTTCCTAAACTATATGAGATAAAACTATTACAGAAGTAATAAAAATAGCTAATAATAGATACCACAAACTGTACGATGGATTTGTAAAATTTTCTATGTTATACGTAATAATAGTGATAAAAAATTTATCATATTAGTATATTTCATAAAATAGGTGGCGCTGTCATATTGGCTCCCGTATGCGAAGTGGAAAGCATATGAGTAAAACCACTAATATAATCTCAAATAGCTGTTACTTTCTTAGTAAATAAACAAATCCGCTTTAAAAAAAACCTTGAAAACGGTTTGTAATTAAGGCCCATACACCAGTCAAAGTGGCGCCCCCAACTATTTTATCTTATTCTAACGTTAAGCGCAGCAAGTTTTAAAAATCCTACGTTCAGTTTGTGGTATCTATTATAAGTTATTTATTAATGCCTCTGTAATTGTTTCATTTTGTACAGCTTAGGCAGAGATACGAAGTTTTTGACCACCAAACTCTATTTTCGCATCTCCTCCTAAACTATATGAGATAAGATTATTAAAGAGGTATTAAAAAATAACTTATAATAGATACCACAAACTGAACGTAGGATTTTTAAAAATTCCTATGATAATCGTAAAAATATTATAAAATAGGTATCGCTGTCATATTGGCTCAGGTATGTAATAACGGAATAAAATAGAAATCTTGAAGTTACGCTCATTTGACGCCATAATAGAATTACAATAAACACAACAAAATCATGTTAACGTAGATTTTTGTTTATTGTTAACTTACATATTATATAGAGATTTTGTTGATATAGACGAGGTGAAGCTAATGTATGAACTACGACTATTTGAAAAGACCTCAATTTGCTTCATAATATACTTTCTTCAATCCCTCTGGGCAATGAAATCCAGCTTAGAAATTGTCTCTCAATTTACTTTGTAGACATTAATCTTTGTAGCTTCTGCGGTTAGATGAAAGTAAATCTAAGATTCGGTGATAATAAACTCTATCAAAGAATCATAGAGACCAATTTCTAGTACCCATTTGATGTCAAATCACATTAAGGTTTGCGTTTCCCTCGTGGCCTAACTAAAATGCCAAACTGGTGAGGCCACGAGGAATTATGAATTAATTTTCTTCGTGGCCTGACTACTTCTCCATGATTTATCCAACCAACCTGTATAAATAACTGTTTCAGGCTAAGTACAGTCACAAGCAGAAATACATGACAACACGTGAACCAAACAGTTAAGGTTACCTTTTATATTTATTTGTTTATTCCAAAATTTATCACAGCTTTTAGTGAAATCTGGTCACTTGGGCCCGTATTATAAAAGTCTACTCGGTTATCAAACTATGCTTGAGTAACGCTTTTCTATGGCACAAACGTCACTCAAGTATAGACCTGTGACTGAGCAAGGTTTCATAACACGGGCCTTAGTGCATCAGCATTGACTAACAGCGAGGCAATGCAGCCAGCGCACCAGCGTCTTGGAGACGCTACCGGTACCACAACACCAACCTCAACTGCCTGTAGTCCACTGCTGGACGCAGGCCTCCCCCTGATAAGCCCCTTATAAGATAAATTATTGGCTTTTATCTAATAGGGATAATGCCCATAATCTCCACGCTGGACGTGCGGGTCGGAGATCGCAGTTCGGTGGTAGAATTGTTCTGCAGAGGGCGCTGCTGCCCGCCCCTAGTAGATATCCCTTAGTCGCCTCTTATAACACCCACGGGAAGGAGTTGGTGCAAATTCTAAGCCAGCACCACACAGCTAATAAATCGGCTACATACATAGAAACAAACATTGTGTCAATGCCATAACCCTCCTCTATTGGTAGTCGGGACGCTACCGATAGGTATAATTTTATTTTATTGTTATTTTCTTTGTAAATAAAAAATAATTAATAATAATAATGTTGGACAATCATCACACATCATTATCTAGCCCAAGCTACAGAGCTTGTGTTATGGGTACTAGATAACTGATATACATAATACAATAAACTACATGGATAGATATTTTTATTATACATAGAAAACATCCAGAACGCCCTGAACAAATATCTGCAGATCGTACACACATTTGTCCCGAGGCAGAAATCGAACCCACAACCTCCTTCGTCGAAAAAAGACCCTGTTATTTTAATAACAAATATTCTTCATTGTTAGGTAATACGACGAAGACTTCTGCAGGACCGAGAAGAAATTACCTACTAAAGTATAGAGAAGCCAAAATAGATTTGTCGTTTAAAATCGTGAAAAAACAATATAAAATGAACTAAAACCCAACAACGGTGTTTACCAATCGTGCTTATTATTTAAACAATAAAATTTACGACCCTTATTAATTTTAAATTAATTATTAAAATAAATAAATAAATAATTTAAATAAATAACTGGACAATTCACACAGCATTATCTAGCCCCAAGCTAAGCAGAGCTTGTGTTATGGGTACTAGATAGCTGATATACATAATACAATACACTAAATAGATAGATATTTTTTATTATACATATTAAACATCCAGAACGCCCTGAACAAATGTCTGCAGATCGTACACACATCTGTCCCGAGGCGGGAATCGAACCCGCAACCTCCTGCGTCGCAGGCAGACCTTCGCCCACCACGCCACAGAGGTCGTCAGTCCTTACTTAGACCCTTTTTGACAGTATTCATGGTATTATGAATATTGTCAAAAACCAACTTGGATCTTAATACGTCAGTGACCACTGACGTATTAAGATCCAAGTTGGTTTAAGTACTCTGACTGACGTCACTCTTCGTTTTCTTACGAAATAATTCTATCCATCTCATCCCACAGATAAATAAAAGAAGACGTATAAAAAGTATTATTGTTCTAGTCAGTCAGTTCATAATCCAATCCAGAGGCGAGATGGGGGTTGACAGGGCAAATCCTTTCTTTTAGTTTAGTGGAGTGGCCCAAAACGTCAATTGCCCTTTTTAGTTCCGTGACAAAGGAATAATGGTTTCCTTTTATAGCGGAAAGTTAAATGGGATTTTTTTGACGTAAATGCTGGTATTTTGTTTGAGTGGGTTTAGGGTGAAAACGGTTAGAAGGGAGGTTTGCATAGAAATGAAATTTGCTTTATGCTTGTCGAAGCGTCAGTTTTATGAATTAACAATATGAACATCAGTAACTACCTGTATATAAATAAAACAGATAAAAACCAGTGTTGTTATATTGCGACATATTTAAGTAACGGCTAACTTGAAAAAAAAATGTTAAGGACCAGAGGGAAGGTCTATTGCCTGCGACGCAGGAGGTTGCGGGTTCGATTCCCGCCTCGTGACAAATTAGGATCTGTTCAGGGCATTCTGGATGCTTGCTATGTTAAGCAAAAATAATATATCTATCTATGTAGTGTATTGTATTATGTATATCAGTTATCTTGGCTAGATAATGCTGTGTGAATTGTCTAACATTATTTATTTATTTAACGTTTGTAACAACATGTGACAGTGACATTTCCTTTTTCCATACAATTAGGTTAGTCCCTCTATCGTACAAACAAGGAAATATACGCAATTACCATACTAAAATGAGACATCGTGATCACTTCTTGTTATTTAACACAAGCTCTGCCTAACTCGGGGCTAGATAATGCTGTGTGAATCGTCCAACATTTTTTTTTATTTATTTATTTGTCTTACGTCAAATAGACTCAGTAGCGAGTCTATTTGACGTAAGACGGAATGGCGTGATAAGCGGGGTAGGTTTATACCCAACTATGGGAAAATGTGATACACTAGGTCCGGAACATCATGCGTGCGAAATTTATTTTTGCTTATTTTTCTCGGTAGTTTTATAGTGGACTCATGGCAAACTCATCACCATCGCAAGCTTTCGCCTTTTTATTAGGTTTGTAGATATCTTACCTACTTACACGCAACTAACAGGCTAAAGGTTTCTTTACTTTAGTCTACATGCCGAAGCGGCCGAAATCAAATATACCACTTTATTTCCGTCTCAGTGTATTTTTTTAATATGATTTGACCATTTCTAAGTGTAGGTACATTTATTGTATTTATGGAAATCAAGCATTTTTGAATTTTTAATTTGACACCCTCCAAGAAACGTAAGGAGGAAGTATAAGGACATAGCATATACGTACCTATACATCCCATCTCGCTGCCGTTCATACAATTACTCGCCGGCTGAATACAATTACTAAAATAGTTATAAGATTTAACATTGTTTTATATTTTTGTATTCTTGCAAATGAATAATTTGATTTAATTAATTACAAAATTAGTATTCAATTAAAGGCCTGAGCCTGAGCCTTAGATAAGTGACATCATAAATAAGCAGTCAGTAAGTAAATGAGCTTACAAGGTAGACGCCTCGCTTAGGTACCGCAAGATTCAAGCAAGTGACCCGCGCGCAGCTTAGCTATTTGGGCCGCTCTTTTGAAGCAAGTAAGCCGATACGGTTTTTTACCCTCAGCTAGAAGCTACTCGCTGGCCACGCGAAAGCATGCTGACGTCGCGCGACGGCCGGATAGCGATATCAATACGATTAAGGGCGGAGGCGCGCGGAAGCGTTGTGACCTATGTATGCGACAACCTTAACATTACCTTAACTATACCTGTAACTAATAAATATTTTATTTGAAACATTACATAATCATAAAAGTTATATTTCATTAAATCATGTTTGGTACTCGACTATGAAATCACAGTCAAGCTTGTTACCAAACACCGTGGGTGTAAAATTAATTTGGCGTAACCGAACCAAACATAACTATGTTATGTTGTTGGCGTAATTCAAACTATGAATCTTAGACTTGATATTTATGTTACATAAATTAGTTTATGAAGTCTTCTCTGAACTGAACTGTTTATTTAGGAGGCAGCCTTGACCTTTTGATTATGTTGTTGGGGTGGTTTGTACTTGCCTTTTTTCTCTGTTTTTTTTTACTATCCATTATAATAATAATAATAATAAAAATATTTATTTACGGATAGGTTAACAATTTTTCAAATGATTAGTCTAGTACAAACATACTTAATATTAACCTACTACGTCAAAGAAAATGACTCCTCGCTCTCACTAAGTTAGAATAACTTGTATAGAGACACGAGGGCTCCTCCCTTCGGCTACAAATAAGTTAACGTAAGTGTAAGTGTAAGTAAACTAACAAAGACGAGTAATATAGTTTTTACTTTATATATAATAATCGCTGAGTTTGTGTTATTTTTCCTTGTGATGGCTTTTGTTTATGTATTAATTACATTTTATTATATTTTGTCTATGGGCAGGTATGTAGTTGTCATCTTTGTGTATTGTATTGTCGTCACTCATAGGGACCCTAACTGAAAACCAGCGCAGTATTGGGCAAATGCCTTATACTGCAAAATGCTGAGCTAGGGTCCCTTTTTACCCAATGTATTGTTAGATTTAAGTACTTATTAGTTATATATTATATCCTGTTAATTATTGTATTTACCATTAATACCATTCTTCCTTTGTTACTGGGTAAAATAAACAAAATTATGTAAAAATAATAGTAATAAGTTAAAGGAGTGTTATGTACCTAATTAAGTTAAGTAAATTCATTATTATTTTAAACTACCTACGCAAATATTATAAATAAGTACCTAAAAGATCTCTGTAATTTTGTATGAAATACAAAATTAAGTCCATAAGTTAAGTCTTAGATTAAGATCTATTACCATACCCTAATTACGGGGTACATTAATACTTACAAAAATGAAATATTTTTTGTAATGTTTTTGTTTGCAATAAAGATACTGAATACCATCATACTCAGAACCAAAGTTTAATGATTATTTATCGGACATTTATCGCATTAAATAATGTTAACAAATTGCGAAAGTTTAAAAAGTTTCAGAACCAAAGCTCGTATAAGTTATCTAACTCATCCAATCCTTTCCTATTTTGAGATGAAAGACAAACCTGTGATACCTTTAAAAAACGAATATTTCATAAAATATTCGTTTTTCAAAGGTATCACAGGTACAACTGTCACGAAATATCAAATCCAACGTTTTTCCCGGGATTTATCTCAGTGAAAGCCTCCAACCCGATAGCGCCATGTCGCTTCGGCATCGCGTGCCCCCCGGCAGTTGCGTTTGCCCCTGACTTTTGTAGATAGGGTGTAGGTACCGAATGTACCGATACCGACCTACAGTCGGCGAATTAATGTAAGGGACCAAGGAAGCAAAGTTGCAAAGTTCGGTATTGGTTCATCTTTTTTCATAATCATCGTTCAGTTCATTTATTAAAAACCATAGAACATACATTTGGAACACTTACAGCCACGCTGTGAGATTCCGCAGTGCGTATATAACAAGCCGTTGACTATCCATTCAATGTGACAAGCGTTCGAGAAACCGGCGGTTATGCCCGTTTTATGAAAGCTTGCTCACTCAAAGATCTATGCTTTAGTGACATTTATGCTATAGAAAACCGTCGCTCAAGCATAGATCGATGACAGAGCAAGCTTTCTTATTACAAGCCTTAGTAACGTCAAATTACCACATCTTAAAACATTAAAGCACACGTTTGTTTTACATTAACATAATAGCATTATCAGTATATGTGTAAAAAATGAATTTACAGCGACAAATAAAAATAAAATAATATTAATAAATATAATTTAAATTAAGCGGCTCGGTCCTAGATAATGCTGTGTGAATTGTCCAGCATTATTATAAATATTATTATTATTATTATTATGAAGGAGTTAGGTAGATTTTATCAGTAACTCAACTCTCTGTATCAACTTCTGCTCTCCTCGTGTCTTTTGATTTTTACTCTATGCTTTGATGGCAAAGTCATTATGACTACAGTGTTAAGGCCCATACACCAGCGAAAGTGGCGCCCCCAACTATTATATCTTATTATTACGTCGAACGCAGGAATTTTTAAAAATCCTACGTTCAGTTTGTGGTATCTATTATAAGCTATTTATTAATGCCTTTGTAATAGTTTCATTTTGTAAAGCTTAGGAAGAGATACGAAGTTGCGCTTTTTGGCCACCAAACTCTATTTTTGCATCTCCTCCTAAACTATATGAGATAAAATTATAAAAGAGGTATTAAAAAATAGCTTATAATAGATACCACAAACTGAACGTAGGATTTTTAAAAATTCCTATGATAAACGTAAAAATATGATAAAATAGGAATTGCTGTCAGATTGGCTCGGGTATGCGCCTTAACAAGTTATTGAGAAGTATTCGATCGATTCCTCCCATGATCGAAGATTTTTGTTGCGTGCTGCTTCTCAATGACTCGGCAAACGTAGTGTAGGACGCACTCCGACCAGGTGGGATGACGATCTGCCACTCAACGGTCATTTAAAACTGTAAAAATACTCAAATCGTGCTTTTAAAAACAAACTACTTTGCTAAAAAATGGTTTGTTCCGCCCAGACAACCTAACTAGACAAGTGGTCGTCTGTATAGAAATAATTTTCTGCGGGGACAACCAGTTACTAGGATAGAAAATATGCCTTCAAAAACTATTTTAAAAGCAATAAATGATGAACTTCCCAGGTATACGTTACCTACTTCAGAAGCATCAGATATCTTATAAAATATTAGTAAACTGTCCGGATCCCAAAACCGGACATCTCAGGAACTCGCTTAATAATTCACTGAGGAAACCACTCATCTTGTCCTTAGTACTCATAATTGTCCCTCGAAACTTGGGTGAGGTGGACCTTTTTTATTTTGAGATTTTTGCTGGGAAGGCGAGCTTTGGAAAGAGCTATGCTCGGAGTCTCTCTGAAGGATAGGGTTCGTAACGAATACATCCGACAGAGAACCAAAGTTAACGACATAGCTCAAAGAATTAGCAAGCTGAAGTGGCAGTGGGCCGGCCATATCTTGCCGAAGAACCGACAACCACTGTGGTAAACTAGTTGTTGAGTCAGCAAATGTAGTGTAGGACGCCCTCTAACCAGGTGGGATGACGATCTGCGAAAGACTGCAGGCAGATGCTGGATACGTCAGGCTGAAGACAAGGTGCTATTGCGCTCATTAGGGGAGGCCTATGTCCAGCAGTGGACTGATAAAGGGTGATGATGATGCTAGGACGGTAGGCTGAGGCTGAGGCCGTATGGTCAGACAACTGAATTTTATATTTATGAATGTTTGGCAAAGACTTGTTTATTAAAGCTTGGGGCGTCTTTTGCTCCACATTCAAATATATCAACTAAAAAGCTAAAGGTTTCTTTGTCGCTTTTTTACATTAGTCTACATACCGAAGCGAAATCAAAAATATCATTTTAGAGGTATTTCGGTGTCAGTGGTGCCGATTATGTTAAGAATAAGCTGAAATTAGGATTTAGGAGCTGTGTGTAATACTCAGGTAAATACATACACATGCAAAATCTATATTGGTATAACTTATTTGTCTTACGCCTTATAGATATATCGTCTGCTATATTGAACAAAATCCTTAGCGGTATAAATATATTACCCACTAAACGTAACGAATAAATTCAAGGTCTTCCCTTTCCTCTATATTGGACACTCAATCATCCCGAAACCTACATAGAGTACCTACTAGGTAATTACCTATTGGTAATGTTTTATTATTTTGGCGAAAAGGGCCTTTGGAAGTCAGTTATTGATGGTAGGTAAATTTATGGTAAGATTTTCGTGGGATTTATGCATAAAGTGTGTATGTCTTTTTATAAAAAGATGAGGCTTATCTGTGTAAGTAACATTATTTTTGTGGTCCTTAAAGTAAAATAATTTACTTGCTTTCCTGTGGATGTGGATGGGGTTGATCCCTCCACTTCGTGGTATAGAGGTTATGACATCCCCGTAAGGATGAAGAAACCTTTAGCCTGTTAGTTGTTAATTTTCGAGAGAGCAACACCCGTCTAAAGCTTTCTATCCTGTAGATAATCTTTTAGTACGCCGTTTGCACAATTTGAAAATTTGTTTGAAATTGCGTACCTGCACATTGAGCTTTTGTTTGTTGTGTTTAAAGCTAATTTTAGGGGACCGATTGATATTCCTATAAGTGTAGGTAGATACATAAGTTTTCTATACCCACATAAGATTTGATTGTTTTTTTGTATGGAATAGGCGCCAAAACTACTGTACTGATTTATCATCAGTACAGTAGTTTCGGAGTCATCATTAAAAAGCTTACTTACTATTCAGGTGGTGACATATGCTATATTTTATCCCGGAATTCCCACGGGAATGGGAAATACGTGGGTGAAACCACGAAGCGTTGCTAGTCATAAATATATTGACATGGTAGGTACTATCAAAATATATTCCAACCTCTGACTCTACAAAGTTACGTTGACGTTTATTAAGACAGACTATTACGTCATTGTAGCTATCCATCATTTGTCATGCAATACCGCAGCCTATAACGATGGAATGGAACTGCGAATGAAAAATTACTATCTAAGTAATAGATTTTAATAGATTTTATGCGATAAACGTTATGTCGCAAAATTATTAGTTGATTTTCGTGCTTCTTCGAAAAGGAAAAGGATCTTTGAGATCATCAAAGGAATGTAATAGGCACAACGTAGGCAGTTTATTAGCAAGTATATAATTAGTAAATAGTAACTTTATAGTTTATTAGCAGTTTGTTAGCTGTGGCGCTAGCTTAGAATTTGCACCACCCCAACTCTTCCCGTGGGAGTCGTAAGAGGCGACTGAGGATATGCGGCGGGGGCGGGCGGCAGACCCACAGCACCCTCTGCAGAAAAACTCTACCACCTAATTGCGATCCCCAACCCGCATGCCCAGCGTGGGGATTATGGGCATTACCCCCCATTGCTAACAAGGTGTTTATCAAGGGGAGGCCAACGTCCAGCAGTGGACCAATACAGGCTGTTGAGGTTTAGCTTGAGGTTGAGGCAGTTCATTGAAAAAAAAAACTTAATTTAACACAATACCTTAAAGATTAATTTAATTTACCTTAAACTTATTAGAGACTTCTCTTAAAAGAAATAAAAAAAAAAAAAAAAAAAAATCTAACTCTATAAGATACCAGGTACTTTTTGGCCGCTATGGCGGAAATTTAGCTAGGAGTACAACAAAGTTAAACTCTACCACGAAAATAAAAAAAAAATATTGAGTTCGCGGCAACATGAAATCCAACACTATGGAAAACCAAAGCTCCCGTTTTTGTAACACATGTCAAAATCAACAACTACCAGTACCAGTAGGCCTACCGCGGGAATTGTTGGCTAGGATAGAATGGAATAAAAATTACGTCACTTGGTCATCGAAGTGTACGCAGATATTTGTTCAGAGCATTCTGGATGTTTTCTATGTTTAACAAATAATATCTATCTATATAGTTTATTGTATTATGTATATCAGTTATCTAGTACCCATACCTTGTGGTATGGGTGCTCTGCTTAGCTTGGGGCTAGATAATGCTGTGTGAATTGTGTCCAACATTATTTATACGTATCCGCTGCCCAGCCTCTGCGGTGCGACCTGCAGGGGCGCGCCCCAGCTACACGTGGTGGAGACTGGCACCTGCGTTTTGGGCCATGAAGGTGTTAATTTATCGCATGCGTAAAATATTTGAAACTTATTCCTTCAATAATTTACGCAATGTATGACGATGTGATGTCATTTTTATCTATTCTACCCTAGACAACAATCCCCTTTCGAGGCCAGCTGGGATATTTTAATTCGTCGAAAAGGCCGTCGGATTCGATATTGAAAGCTTTGACATATCAAAATAGCATTCTACAGTTCCGTAGGCATAGAATTCAAATTCAAATCTGACGATCCTTCGAAAATGAATTGAATTAACTAAAATACCCCTGCAGGAAATCCCAAAAAACTGTTTTTAGGGCACTTGAACAAAAAGTTATTAACCTAACCATTTTGACTAGTCACGCCTCGTAGCAACCTTTTTATTCCGTTAGTTTATTTCCTAGAACCAACGAGCCTATCCATCACAGAATCAGATACAATATCTAGCTAGCTAGCCTAGCTCTTACAAGCTTAAAATTCACTACCTACGCTTATAAAATATATGACCTTTATACAGGCGTTTATTTTCTTGTGTTCAGATAAAAATACTAAAATTATAATTAATAATAAATAATCTAACTCTTCACCAACAGTACTAACAATTTTTACCAACATTTCTTGCCTATGAAATAAAGAACTAAGCCAATGAATATAAGAGAGAGAGAGATAATTTATTTACCCGAAAACACTAAATTGGTAGGTACAACAGATAAATAACTTAAAACAATTTTACTGACTAGGTACAGTAGGTACTTACACTAAATACAAGATGGTAAAGGCTAAAATGGATCCCTGCCTCAGCATGTTGCAGTATCAGGCATTTGCCCAACACTGCGCTGGAGTCAGAGTCAGAGTCAGAGTCAAATCGTTTATTTCTTTAGACTTACAAAATAAGTTAAATTTTTAAGTCACATTTTTACAATATAAACAGCTTGATAAATAGTTATTACTATCAAACAAGAAATAAGGTGCAATTGACTCTAATTCACTTCAATTTTTGTCTACTAGCAGAAGAAGTGAAAAAGAAACCACTAGCAAGTTTATCGCTTATCAACTAATACAATCTTAGGATAACTGATTCTAACTGGTCTTACATACTATTGTCTGTGTGGAACTGGGCGACATCCGGCCAAGCATTAACATCATTGACGTAGTCATCTACGGAGTAATAGGCTTTCTTGATAAGATTCTGGAGACTGGAGACTGGTTGTCAGGCTGGCAATTAAGCCTATGAAATAAAAGAATATCTATCCCCGTCCTTTTTATCCCGAGTTTATTTCGTAAAACCAACGAGCCTATCCATCACAGAATCAGAGACAATCGACAGACTCAGTGGATCACAGACGTCGAGGCGGATCAACTGCTGTCAGACAGTCCGGAACGACTACCATTGTAACTTGATCCCTTCCTTTACTATAGGCACATTTGAGAGCTATGGCGTCTTTAGTTTGAAGATTTTGAAATCGACCAGTTTAACAACCAAACTTCAGTTTGCTAAAGCGTAATCCTACTAAGATTATAAACGCAAAAGTTTGTTAACATGTAGGTATGTATGTAAGTTTGTTGCTCTTTCAAGAAAAAGCTACTGAACGGATCGGGCTGAAAGCATATAGGTAGTTCTTGGCCTGGAATAACACAAAGGCACATTTATCTCATAAATCAGTTCCCGTGGAATAGGCATGTGAAGCCGCGGGGCGCAGCTAGTATACATATAAAGTATTTTTTATAAATAATTTTCATGAGCACACAGATCCCCTAGTACTATCCCATAATCCTATCCATCCACAGTTTTCTGGTAGAGATCGCTTTTGAGGGATAAGACCGTCACTTTTCACTTAGTTTTTAGGTGTTTTATTGTTTTGTTTCTTTCAATGAGTGTGCAATAAATAATTTTCTATTTACTCGTATCTATCTATCTAAAGTTTGGTTTAGGATTCGGGTTGCTTCTTCAATAATCTACGCAATAAATTAAATAAATAAATAATTCTGGACAATTCACACAGGATTACCTGGCCCTAAGCTAAGCATAGCTTGTATTATGGGTACTTGATAACTGATATACTTACTACATATGCAGATAGATATTTTTTGTTATACAAAGACATCCAGAAAGCCCTGAACGCATGTCTGCAGATCGTACACACATTTGTCCCGAGGCGGGTATCGAACCCCCTGCGATGCAGGAGGCATCGCAGGCGGACCTTCGCCCACCGTGCCACAGAGGTCGTCAATTTATGACGATGTAATGGCATTTTTCTCTATTCTACCGAAGACAATAATCCCCATGCTTGTAGTTGTTGGTTTTGTTATTAAGTACGTTGTTTGTTGTTTATTGCTGTAATATAAAAAAATATATTAATACAGCAGACAAAGTTACTGTAAGGCTATTAGCAGTAGGTACTGCTTGCTACTCCTAAATAAAAGTAAAAGTAAAATTGTTTTATATAGATAATTATAATTTTGGTCAGTTAAAAGTCGATGGGCTTGGAAATACGATGATAAAAACAAATAACTACAACAATAGCAACTCCTTTACTCTAAAGTCAAACTAAGGACCCATTGGTGGACATTCCTCAGACGCGAACTTGTTCAAAAAATACATTATTCCTTCATCTTTTTAGAGCATTCACAGAGGAAAGCTCGTGGAGTTTTCTTTTGTTAAAATACGTGACCAATTTGGCTATGGTTTGTACGTGGGGGTTGTATAGAGTGCCTGCTCTAACTAGATTGCTGGTAAGCAGTAAAAGTACCTATTTGTGCGCTAAATAAGATCTATATTGGGATAAAAAATATTTTTAAACTTGGTTTATATAAATCACTATATTATTATACATGCCAAAGTTTGTATGTATGGATGTTTCTTACCATTTTACGCCAAAACTACTGTCCATTATTAAAACCATGTTTATATAAATCTGTTACTATAAATGCTTAATTTTGTATGTATGGATGTTTCCTCCCTTTTTACGCTAAAACGACTAATCATATGAAACTGAAATTTGGCATAAATTTGTTGTTATTAGACAGTTGAGATTAATTTAATTGGTTTTGTCCATAGAACACAGTGTTTTTTTATTCTTCTAACCGCACGACTGTAAATTTTACTAAATAATTGCTAAATGAGGAAATTAAAATATAAAAAGAGAGCGTAAATGCCAGTAACTCTGCGGAAATTGAAAACAAGCGTTTTACGAGTTTTCAGCTTTATCTTTACAGCATCATAAAATGTACCTGTATCTAAGATTTTTATAACTCAAATACTAGGTTTAAAGTAATTTATGGTCATTTATAAATAGACCGTCTATTAATATAATTTTATTGGCGTAAGAAAAACTGGAGACTGATAACTTAGGCTTTGTTTACGGAGACGCGGCGGCGGCGACGTGACCTCCACAAAATTCAAACACATGACGTTGGTAGAGTATATTTACGGAGAAGCGATTTTACACGCGTTTGTTTGATTTGGCTCGTCGCAAACGGTGTCGCAAGCCCCGCCTATACATAAACATCACCATACAATGCGATATGTTTGTGTTTACGTGTGCGATGACGGGTCCGCTTCACGCCCCACGTCTCCAAAAACAAGGCCTTGAAACAAAACTCTGAAAAAAGTAAATTAAATAAAATGGTTTATTTGACATGACGCATTACAACAATTAAACATTTTTGGAAGAAAAACTTTACTATGGTTTATCCATTTTGAATGAAGCATGTAAACAAAGTACGACACAAATAACAAAATCTCACTTGCTTGGCGTCGAGTTTCAGATATAATTGTAAGCTATTTTTCTTGAAGGGAGGATCTAAAATCGACAAGTAATCTAAATTACGTATAAAAGGACGCGCCAACAAAGTGAATTTTAGGTTAAGTATGGGCGGTTTGTGTACGTTTATGCTCCATTCAAAATGGATACGATATAGATATTAATTTAAACTAAGAATTAACACTAAGATAGGTTAAGTGTAAAAACTGCTACTTGATGCAAACATAGATTACCAAATTGTTGTAAAACTTAATACTAAAATAGTAGGTACCTAACAACTTTCGCAATCTGCTTGACCACCAAGTGTCGAATCAAAAAGATATAAAGAAGGTACTTGAGTAAGTTATATCCTAATCTATGTCATTGTGCAGTAATAGCACGTTAAATTACTCTATTTCATTGTATATACAACCATAGACAATAAAGGTTGTTTGTTCCACACCCTTCAAAACAACCCGTTGTAATTTCAACTCTTCCATTTGGTTTTTATGCAGTCGTCACGTCGCGTCGTCGGGCGAAAATAGAAATCTCCGATAAGATAACATCAGCAGGTCCACTATTGTAAAAGCCCAAACTGAGGTTGTTTTGTTCACTACGCTTGGCAGGCAGATTGGTGATTTAGACTTATTTATTTTGCTCACTTGTACCATCGCCAAACGTAATGCCTATCCAGTTTGAAACTATTTTGCTTTGCGTTAAAACAAAAGATATCGAGCAAGCCGGGGTTGGCAACTATTAGCGCCCTGCACACGTAAGGTTCGGACTGCGGGAAATTGCACGCGCCGTTCCATCCCGCGCTCCGAACCGTACGTGTAGATGCGCCAGGCTGACAGTCCGATCTGGCAGTTCGATGCGCGCTCTGATCTCACAGTTCTATGCGCGCATCTCGTGTGGACGCAAACTACAGAACTGCCGGTTTGGAACGTCGTCAAAGCTATTACGGATTTCATTCGTTTGATGATATAATACGAGTCGGAAGCTTAAACAATCTGCAGGTAGCTTAACTGATGCATATAAATACCAGTAGGAAGCGTAAACAATCTACAGGTAGCTCAACTGATCCATATAAATACCAGTAAGAAGCTTAAACAATCTAAAGGTAGCTCAACTAATCCGTATCAATCACAATTACCTATTATTATAACTGTTAATTATCGTTTTAAGATAAAGCCTTGTTTATTCCTAGGGGTGAAAAGTATTACTTTCATCCCGCTTATCAGGCAACTTCAAACCTGCTTTTTGAATATGAGTTCTCATGAATTCCATTGTCAGAACTGAACCAAATTGAAATAAAAAAAGAATCATCAAAATCGGATCACCCAATTAAAAGTTTTGAGGTAACAAAAAAAAAATCAGTCGAATGGAGAACCTCCTCCTTTTTTGAAGTCGGTTAAAAGTAAAAAATTTGACCAAATTTGCCTTTTTTCAGTTGCTTGTACTAACTACAGATCGCTAACACGATGATCGGGTATCCATTCTGCTTGAGACTGAGGCAAAACTTTTGAAACTTTTAACGTTCCACGCGCCAGTCTAAACTGCAGTCAAAACTCTTGAAAATCTATTTACACGCACAGTTCGGATCGTTTGGAAAAATGTGAAAGATTTGCCCGCGTTCCAAACCGTGGAAACATTTTTACTCGCAATTAGCACGACAGTTCGATCCGCAGTCCAAACTGTACAGATCGATCCGCGGTTTGGACCGCAGTCCAGATGCGCGGTTCGAACCTTACGTGTGAAGGCCGCTATTGACTTCACAGAAAAATCACCCTAGTGGTGGTAAGGCGCAATTTTTGCTGACTACATGGTATACCTCAACCTCAACCTCAATAGCCTATATCGGTCCAATGCTGGATGCTGGTCTCATCAGGATCCTCCTGATTAACGCCTTATTGGCGTTTAACTAATGGGCGCACATAATCCCCACGCTGGGCATGCGGATTGGGGATCGTAGTTTGGTGGAATATTTGTTCTGCAGCGGGCGCTGCTGCCCGCCCCCCGATGGATATCCAATAGTCGCCTATTACGACACCCACGGGAAGAATTGGGGAAGTGCAAATTCTTAGCCAGCACCACACAGCTATACAGCTTAGGTCTTAATGTATATATAGTACATGCACCCTGTAGGGCACTGTTAAAGAATGATCGCAGTAGCGGTGTCAAAATCCATAGAAGTAAGATACTGCCTTTCCTTTGCTAGGTTCCCTTTATCGCTTACCACATCCACGGGTTGATTTGGATGGGCTAGTCTACATTAAGCTAAAACTCAACATTAAAAAACATAACCTTTCCATTTGAATTTATCGAAAATCAGCAAACTGAGTAAAAATAGAAACCCCGGAATAGGTAATACCTACTACGGTAACTATTGATTCGTAGCAATTTCGTAGACGCTCTACGCCGTAGACCCTCTACGAAACTGCATACGAACTTCATAGAACTAGCTTCATCTATAGATTATACGATATGCCTTCGAGGAAACCACTCAAAACTCAATTTACATTGCAAGCTATAAGGTCGAGTTTGCTTTTGCATAGGCTTATGCATGCTATAGTCGCATTAGTGACGTCACGCGCTAAATAAAAATTGCTATATTAGGTGTAGGGGGTTAAAATAGAAGTTTATTGTTGTGTGAAAAGGTCATACTCAGGGCTTGGGGTACCTTCAAATATGGCTGTTGTCTCAGACAAAAAATTGCACACTTGTCAAAACTGACGCGAGCTTGGTAGACAACTATTTTCACACGTTTTCTGATTGGTTATCATACTGTCCTTATATCTATTCGTTACGCATAGGTCGAATAAATCTATATCTATACTGATATTATAAAGTCTTTTAAACATACGCTGACAGAACACATTATTATACTATATAATAGGTATAGTATAGTTATAATGTATAATATCAGAGAAAAGAAAGGGAAAAGTAGGCCAATAAACGCGATCAATACCCGTGAATATTTATAATAATATTATGAAGAGGAAAAATTTGATTATTTGTTTGTATTGAATAGGCTCCGAAACTACTGAACCAATTAAAAAAAACATGAAAACGCTTACTTTTTAGGCATTGACACAGGCTATATATTTAATATGCATAGAAAATATCCATAACAGCCTGAACAAATATCTGCAGATCGTACAAATATTTCTCCTTAGGCGGGAATCGAACCCGCTACCTAATACGCTAATAGCACTGTTTCACACACCTCTGTGGTTTACCTAGTGTTATTATTAGTTTTCTATGTAATGTTATTTTACGTTGATAGATAAAAAAAAACCTACGTCGCAGGTGGACCTTCGCCAATTGAGGTTATCGGCATAAGTTTTTATGTTGTAATATTAGTTGGTAAAGAAATAAAAAGGAAAAGACCCTAGGCCTAAGCCCTATTCACCTGGTGACCTGAGTACGTCCCTGGTCGCGCCCCGCCGGCGCCGGCGAAGGTTATCGATCATGCGGCGTAATTACCTACTTGTCCTTAGCAGTTACGGTGTTTGCGGACCACCATTACTGCAGGGCTGTGCCCATGGGCTGGGTACCTGGTAGGTACCAAGTAAAAGTGATTAAAATAAGGAGAAAAAAAATTACGATAAGGCGCATACACCAGTGAAAGTGGTGTCACCTATTTTATTTTATTTTACGTTGAACACAGGAAGTTTTAAAACTCCATTGTACAGTTTGTGGTATCAATTATAAGTTATTTATTAATGCCTCTCTAATAGTTTCATTTTGTTAAGCTTAGGCAGAGATACGAAGTTGCGCTTTTTGGCCACCAAATTAAAGTTTTGATGTTGTTAAGGCGCATACACCAGTGAAAGTGTCACTCCCACCTATTTTATTTTATTATTACGTTAAGTACAGGAAGTTTTAAAAATCCATCGCTCAGTTTGTGGTATCTATTATAAGTTACATATTAATGCCTCTGTTATAGTTTCAGTTTGTTAAGCTTAGGCAGAGATACGAAGTTGCGCTTTTTGGCCACCAAACTCTATTTTCGCGCCTCTTCCTAAAAATAGCTTACATTAGATACCACAAACTATACAAAGTCAAAGTTAAAGTCAAATCGTTTATTTCTTTAGACCTACAAAATAAGTACTTAGACAAGTCAAATTTTTACTATATAAACAGCTTGATAAATAGTTATTACTATCAACAAGAAATAAGGTGCAATTGACTTTAATTACAATGTACGATGTATTTTTAAAATTTTCTATGTTAGACGTAATAATATGATAAAATAGGTGGCGCTGTCGTATTGGCTCGAGTATGCGCCTTAATATATATATAATATATATATATTATTTAAACTATAAGGATAACGTCAAAGTCAGTGAAAAAATAAGTTATTCCCAACGTCTCACGTTTCTTATTCTCACCATCTCACGAAAAGTTTCCAAGTTTTTCACATGACATTGTCTACAACAGACTTATGTCACAAATTTAAACCAATTTTATTTTTTTTATTTAACAAACGACAAAAAACGGAGCAAGTTTTCCAGTCGACCACGCATATTTTCTCACAGAGTAGTCCAATTTTGATAAAAAAAATTAAAGGGTCTCCGAAACAGGTCCTATAGCAATTTCTGCGGTTTAAAAGTTTTTGTTTAAAGTGTTACTTATTCTTTCGTAAGTATTATGTTTATGATACTATTCGAACTTAATTAGATATCAATCCCGTATAGTCTGACAGCCCTAATCGGAAAATTCATTTCCCCTAAAAAGGGTCTACAGCAGTATTACAAAAGGCGACTTATTTTCTTACATTTCCTTATTCCATTTCCCCCGCGCGTCACTCAATCTTGGCCGAAAAATTGCGGTGACTACATAGGCTTTGATGTCGTTCCTTTGTAATATTTGTAAATAGATATTATCTGCTACTATTTTCTGTCTTCAACGTCGCTTACGTTAAATGTAAAATAACTACTAAACGGAACGGTATAGAGGTTTTTTGAAGGTAAAATAAAAACACACTCTAACCTAATGTCCTATGTTAGGCGTAATAATATGATATAATTAATTTACAGTTTTTTTTACAGTTTTTTCATGAATTTTCAGGGATCCCAGTGTCAGAACTGAACAATATTAAAATGGGACCACACGGGAAGCACTAGCTTTCATATAAAAAAAGAGTCATGCAAATCGGACCACCCAGTCAAAAGTTCTGAGGTAACAAACATAAAAAAAATACAAGCGAATTGAGAACCTCCTCCTTTTTTTGAAGTCGGTTAAAAATAGCTGGCGCTGTCATATTGGTATGCGCCTTAATATAGAAATATGTATGTATATTTATTTTTGTATTTTAGGATGTTTTTACTGTGAATGTTAATAATTGAAAAGTAGATATTTTAAATCTCAACCGCAAAATGTCTGAACGCAACGCTATTGGCACCTGAAGCGTGACGTCATACTTGAATATTTTTGTTTGGGCATGAAGTTTTGACTTGAGTTGACATAGGGGACTCTATGATCCGTGACGTCATAAAATGCAAGGGCATGGCAGCGTTTTTATCACCCGAAACTGAGTGTAGTTTTACTTTTTGTTTTTACCTTAATAATTTGAAAATTTCGGCCTGTTATATTTTTTACGTTTATGTTTTAACCTAAATAATCGATAAAAAAAACCATGCATATACCCTATTACTAAGTCGCGGTCTTAACTCAAGAGTGGAGTGGACCGCGAAAACGTAGTGTAGAACGACCTCCGGTCAGGTGGGATGACGATCTTCGAAAGACTACAGGCAAATAATGGAAGCTGAAGACTGAAGACTAAACCCTATAGCGCTTATCAGAGCAGGCCAGAGGCCATGTCCAACTGTGGACTGGCTGATCTCCATAACACAATTGAGCGAATTTACCTAGATCTATAAATAAAATTATAAATGACAGTAATTAGTTCTAGCGTCAGATACAACCGGTAACCTAGTTTGAATAGTTAGCGTTAAAATAAACCTTATGCTTAACCATTTTAGCCGTCGACGTGACTTTCTAGCTAATGTTCGGCCCGTGGTTTCGCCTTAATAATATGTTGTAGAAGGTGGCCCACAATCAATAGTTTCGATAAAATGTTTTAGTCAAATCAGATTTTAAAAATGATGCAATTTTGAAACCTTTGCTGTGCTCCCGGTGCCATCGTTTTTCTCTATTCGTTCAAAAATAAAAATATAAGACTAAGAAAACTTAAGTTGCTAATAACAAGATAACGTAGATTATTTTATGTTTTATTCAGTTACACTGACTCCACAAGGCACCTATTTCGTATATCCGAGCCACCCTGTACGTTAGCTACGTGAACGTGAAACGTTAATGGCGGATTACGTTACGCTCCAACTTTTCTCTTAAAAACTACGTTAAGATTTAACTACCTGGCTTTATTGTAGTCTTCGCAAATAACGGATTACTTCGAATTCTGTTTTAGGTAACGTTGGTTATGTACCTCTATAGTGAAAACAGGTTCATATATTTAATAAAAAGACTTATTAAAGTTTCTAATTTTGTGTGTTTGTAATCTCGGGAACTACCATCAGTAGTAAGTTAAGCAAAAATTTAAATCGTTAGATTGGTAATTTCCGTTGTAAGACCGCGTCGTATTTGTTGCCAAACGAAGTTTGTGAGCTCACAAGCTTGTCTTTGTCATTTGGAATCAGTGAATTGTGTTTTTGTGGTTTGCTTGTTCACAAAAGTTTGTGATACACACACAATGTGGATTAAATTGAAATGGGTCACTACGGGAAGCACCAGCTTTCAAATAAATAAATAAATCATCAAAATCGCATCACCAAGTCAAAAGTTCATAGATACCTAACAAACGCAAAACTCCTCCTTTTTTAACCGACTTTAAAAAAGGTCCTCAATTCGTCGCGTATGTTTTTTTGAAGTCGTAGTTAATAATATTTTCCTTCCCATATACTCGTATTATGGCCGTGGCAAACCCGGCATATATGTACAACAAAACTTAAAAACTTTAGTTTTTAAGTTTTGTTGTATATGCCGGGTATTTAGTCTTTAGTAATTTTTTGAAGATATGTTTGTCTGTGACCCAGTTAGTTCATGTGTGAATGCGCGAAGTGTAGGATTCCAAGATGGCCGATCTAGAAGATAAAGTACACTTGACCTGGCTTTGCATCACTTGATATGTAGGTAAGGTTCCTGAGTGAAGTCTGATGGCATCTTACCTGTGTTTCAGGAAATTATTGACGAAAATTAGACAGGACAGACTTATTTCTTTACTAGCTGCCCCCCGCGTTGTTCCTAAGGAAACGTTTAAAGGTGATTTTTATCCCACGAGAACTGATTAATGGGATAAAAAGCAGCCGAAGTTTGATTCCGGAATTAGAATTAGCTATATGAAAAATTTCAGTCCAACAAACATTCATCCATACATTCATACAAACTTTCGCATTTATAATATTAGTGTGACTATAGGGCAATGTGCATATATACACGCTTCTACAACAAAACTCTTAATGAGTTGCAAAAATTATTAGTCAATAAATTCAAACAAATTGACAAAACCTTGTTTTGCAAAAAGGCCTACTATAAAATATTCGATTTTATTATAGAAGGATAAAAAAGCTCTAACTCGAAAAATAACAACTAAAGGTTTCATCGTCGATTCTTAACTTTAGTATACCTACATACCGAAGCGTAAGAAATTAAAAATACCATTGTTCCGTGTCACCAAACCGCGTGCCAAGCCCTTGTTTGAGGAAGATACGTCCAGCCATGGACATAAGTGTGCTGATAAATAATAATAATAATAATTCTGGACAACACAGCATTATCTAGCCCTGAGCTAAGCAGAGCTTGTGTTATGGGTACTAGATAACTGATATACATAATACAATCAAATCGTTTATTTCTTTAGACTCCGTGAAGAGGTAACAAACATCCATCCATTCATCCACACATCCATAAATCTAAACAAACTTTCGTGATAGCAATCGTAACGAAACAAAATGGTAACATGAAAATGCGAGTTTCCATAATTATTTATTTCTGTTCAACATTAAACAAACAAGAATATTTGCGAAAACAATCGTTTATTCAAAATGAATCGGATGGTATGAAAATAGCTCAAAACTCAAATCATGGTAAATATCCAATGACTTTATTAATACTAACAAGTTTATACGGTCGGAAACATAGACAAAGACGCCAGAATATTTCAACTTCCAAAGATTTATAAAACTGTCTAAAATAGGACATTAAACGCCGCTCGCCGCTGAGCATTAAGTTCATTTAGTGGTCCAAAGGGGCAATCTGCTGGCTAATTTGATAGCAGCAGACAAACGAGCGAGCGAAATAAGCCAGGAGGCATAGGCTGAAGCGGGGGAACAAGCGGGCAAGCGATAAAGTGCGAGTTATAAGCTGAAGCAGGAAATACAGTGATCATTGATCGGTGAATTTATGGATTTTTTAAATATTTAAATTAAAACACGTCGAACACAACGTCAAAATGGCTCATTTAATTTATTTATTTATTTATTTAGTAACTAACACGATTTTTATAAAACCAATTAACATCGTTATAATTCTGATACTTGCCTTTTGTCGTATTTGATGGCACAAAGTAAACAGCTATGAACAAGGGAGTCGAGTAACAAGTAGACTCAAATTCTTTGATGATATGATAGCCAATGACATCTGTTAACCGATATTTGTTAATCAAGAAAAATACTGATCTTTATGCCTACTCAGATATTGACAAAACCAGACGAAACTAATCTGACAGAACTAAACATGATGCCAACTTAATTATTTTAATCATTATTAAAGATACTGCGACATTTTTAGTACTTACTAAATTAGTTTAGTTTAGTTTTGGCGACATCTGAATAGACACCATTTTCACTGTTAAATGAATTTGCTTATCTGCCTACAGTTACTATCAGTTGCAATTTATCTCATTTATTTCAGCCAAGTAGTGATTAAATGCTGCTATCTGTAACGGGTGTTTTTTTTTTTGTTTACGATTATAATATTATACAAGATCAGTCGGTTTCTCGAACGCTTATTTTTTTGACAAATTGTTGACAATTTGTCAGGCTGTACTCGCACTGCTTTTATTACTCGCGTGGTTTTTTTGCAGAATTCTGTAGCTTAATGGAAATTCACTAGCAGAAAAATATGAATGTTTGGAGCACTATAAAGTTGTAGGTAGCTAAAATAGCAAGGAATTTTATTCTTCGTACGTGTAAGTCAAGTACGCAGGTTATATTCCGCGAGATCAAAATTCACGCTGTGAGATTTCGCAATGCGTATATAAAAAACCGTTGACTATCCATTCACTCTGACTCTGAAGGATAGGATTCGTAACAAATACATCCGACAGAGAACCAAAGTTATCGACATAGCTCAAAGAATTAGCAAGCTGAAGTGGCAGTGGGCCGGCCATATTTCGCGAAGAACTGACAACCGATGGGGTAAACGAGTTCTTGAGTGGAGACCGCGACTCGGCAAACGTAGTGTAGGGCGCCCTCCGGCCAGGTGGGATGACGATCTGCGAAAGACTGCAGGCAGATGCTGGATGCGTCAAGCTGAAGACAGGGCGCTATGGCGCTCATTAGGGGAGGCCTATGTCCAGCAGTGGACTAATATAGGCTGATGACGATATCCATTCAATTTTTTTTTTTTTTTTTTTTTTTTTATCAGAAATAGTCCTTCGTTTGACCGCAATCTCACAATTCTCACATGATGGAAAGCGAAGATGCGGCCGACGATGTATCACGAAGGTCTAGAAGATGGCTACTCCGGACCACATTCCGAAACACAACTGAGTTGCTTCACGGACTGGCCCAGTCCGGAGGGTGGTGACAAGCCACGGCCGAAGCCTACCACCAGAGGGTATCGCTCTTAGCACCACCCAGAGGACACGTGTAGGGTATCAGAGGGTCAACACCTACGGACGTGAGCGATACTGTCCCCCAATTCAATGTGACAAGCGTTCGAGAAACCGCTGGTATTTCACCTTGGACCACCAACGAACATTAAGCGCGTGTCACGCCCAGCCCGTCATTCCGTTATGTGTCATTTTTGACACGTTATGGTATTAGTGGCTTAGTGACGGTAAAGGTTAGTGGACAACTCTACTCAATGCGTGACATGACTTGGCCATGGCTATGCTTTTATGGGGTTAAGTTTAATCTAGTAATCTACAAGTATTGTTCATTTCTATCATTTTGATATGGTTCCTATAATATTGGAGCTAGAATAAAGGAGCTATATATTGCTATATGTTTTTGCATAACTATGAACCTTGTTTGTGTTGGAAGAACACCAACTCAAAGGGATGCGGTACAACCGCACTCGCCCTGAAGATGTCCCTCGTTAAGAGGTGAAACGTTGGTGTTCTTCCAACACAACCAAGGTTCGTAGTTAATCCGCTTATATTCATAATGAAATCGTCAAACTACGAAAGTTATAGTTATAGTAAAACATATTTGCTTTGAGAAAATAAAAACTTTTTATGTTCTTTGAGAAAATAAAGAATCTTTAAGCCGAATCTTCGAACCGAACTTTACGTGTGTTTTAGGAAATTGTTTAAAAAAATTAAACAAGGCAGACTTACTACTACCTACAGAGAAGATATTTTTAAATAGTTGTTGTACATCCGGGGCATGGCTCCGGAAAGCTAAAGCACGCTAAGCCGTTGGTCCTACGCCGGACCTCTCCCCGATCGTGTCGCTGGGACGGCAGCCCATCAGATTGTGAGGATGAGGGAATAGTGTTCTCTGCGCCTGTGTTCACGTACACACTTGTGCACTTCAACATGTCTTGCGCGGCGTGTCTCGTTAGTCTCTGCTGAGACCGGCCGGAAAGCAAAAGCACGCTAAGCCGTTGGTCCTACGCCTGACCTCTCCCCGATCGTGTCGCTGGGACGGCAGCCCATCAGATTGTGAGGATGAGGGAATAGTGCTCTCTGCACCTGTGTTCACGTACACACTTGTGCACTTCAACATGTCTTGCGCGGCGTGTCTGGTTAGTCTCTGCTGAGACTGGCCGCCTTGGTCGAAATTCGGCTAGGTTCATCATAACTAATAACAGAACGTTGTAAGCAACTCTTGCAAAAATTCAATAAAATTCATTTTTCGTGCAAAAGCACCCCAAACAGCGCTTTTTGCTACCTCCCGTACATAAATATGTACAATTTGAGGAAGAACCGACTCTATTGCACACGAAATAGAGTTGGCAGTTGATGAGTTTGTTTGTTATGACTAATTCAGTTAAGGCCAACCCGAGGGTTTTATTTTAAACTGGTTTTATTGAATCGTTTTGTTTTGGATGTACAAGGTGCGCCGGAATAAAGCCATTCTGAAATTACAAAGGGATGATAACGAAAAATAGCATTTTCATTATGAAGCAATTATTTATGTTGTTTTTTGTACAAATTATTAAATACTAGCTGAGTTCTAAAAGTATGACCAGCCCCGTTATCCGCAAGTTACAGTAGAGGGGTGGTGTTGGTGAGTTAACATAGTAGTCTAGTTAATCTAGAATTATATTAAGTAAGTAAGTAAATAAAGTTGAATAAAGATGCTATTAATAAACAGTTAAACATCATTTAGCTTGTTATTTGTCTTTCTTTATCTGATGCTGTTTCCGACCAACAAACCCTGCGTACACGTCCCAGTGCCCTCCATGCTCAAATCCTAGAGGATACGATCTGTACTCAAAAAACACCGAGTCATGCACAAAGAGCCTGCTACTCAAAAACAACATCAGATGACAAAATTAGGTTAGTGGCTTTCTTATACAAAGCAGGTGAAGTAGCAAATGGATCTGTATTAGAGAAGTACTTATTATATGCTTTTGTCATTCTATGCAGAGGAGCGCGCATACCTGCGTTAACTAGGTACCTGTAACCAAAATTTCAGCCCGACCCGTTCAGTAGTTTTGGCGTGGAAGAGCAAACGTACATACTACATGTTTACAAACTTTCGCATTTATAATATTAGTAGGATAATGTTGTCATTACCTCGTACGATGTTAATAGTGATGATGACATTATAACCTGAAAGAAATTATGATTATTTCAGAAGGTAGTCCATATTTAACGCTTCTAGAAGCTTCTAACCCCACCTTTATGTATGTGACAGTCGTAAAATGAGAAACAGACATTTATGGCATCGCCTGGAGTTTGCGAACTTCTGGGAAAAATATTAAAATACCTGACAAATGTTTCATATGCAATTTCTTTTTAATTTTTGTATGGTTTTTACGAGAGCACGCAGTAGTTTTATGCTGTATATAGTTTTAAGGAAGAAGGGGAAGTTTTTTCCATTTTTCATGGTAATCTATGGTAGTTACCAATTTTGTTTCAAACCTACTATTTCTAAAATTTTCAAGAACATGGCGCCCTTATCGCCCACTTAAACATAATTTCTTATTAAAAGAGACTGCCTGGAAGAAATAGCTTTTTTATGATTCACACTACACAACAAAAGGCTTTGTCACAGAGCGATCACATGGTCTAAAAAAAAAGACAGCCTGAAAGAAAAAAAACACAGCTTTAAGCTATCGCTTAAGAATGGCAGCATTAACATGCTTCAATTCTTTTTACCTTGTATTATAACAGACTGTTGTTTTAGATATAAGTTTTCGGAATAAAGAATTAACTATCTATCTAATTTCTTATTTATTCACCAAATAATTACCAAAATTTAAAAAATGGTAACCATAAAAAACTGCACCAAAACCAGCATAAAAATTATTTAACGATCGCCACCCACGAAATTTACCCTATTTTCAAACAAGAATAAAACCAGGCGATTCGTAAAAAGTCTGATTTCCCTCATTAACCTATGTGAATGTCTCGTCAAAGTTCGCAAAATTTATGTTCTCGTAAAACCGGTGTTGTACTGACTATTGTTTATTCTGTGGCAGATATAAAATACCGCCCTCGGACCATTGCGTAACTTTTGATAAGCGACCGCAACGGAATTTGACCCTTATGGACCCCATTATTGGAATTGGATGTGGTGAAAATGGGATGCTTTTAAGAATATGTTGAACACGAATTTGTAGAGTTGTGTTTTCTGTGACTTCTCTGAATTTTCCGTGGGAATTTCGGTATAGAAAGCTGTTTTGTGAAAGTTTTGAATAACAGTTATTGTAGAGGTTGGAATAACATAAGAGTACTTACTTAACTACAGAATATAACTTCTAGACTTGTTAGGTTTAAAGAACTTCATTTCTCATAAAAACTTTATTACAAGCACTTGTTAAAACTTGAATCTAATGAGTAGGATGCTAGTAAACTTAGGTATGTATCTGTGTAGCTGTGTGGTGCTAGCTTAGAATTTGCACCACCCCATTATCTACCCGTTAGTGTATGAGGCGACTAAGGGTTATCCACTGGGGGGCAGGTAGCAGCGCCCCCTGTAGCACTATTCTACCATCGAACTGCGATTCCCAACCCGCATGGACAGCGTGGGGATTATGGGCATTACCCCCATTAGATAAACGCCAATAAGGCGCTTATCAGGGGGATGCCTGCGTCCAGCAGTGGACCATTACAGGCTATTGAGGTTGAAGTTGAGGTATGTACCTATCTAGCTAGATGTTCAGTATATGAGAAATATGTAGGTAGGCAATTTTCTGGTCAACGGAAAATCTGCAAACTTGGCTAGATAATAGAAAAAGATAAACACTGGACTGCGTACTCTTTTTCGGCTGCTCAATTTAAATTATGTAGCCCACTCGTATGAATTTTTCGGTAGCAAATTAACGTCAATTTAACAGTTTTATTTCTTATTTTAAATAAAATTTTACAAACAAGTCATTGGTGTCGAATCTGTTGTTTTAGAATTAGCTAAAATAAGGATTTCGGAATTTCAAATAGATGAAAACGATTCTATGGTTGAAAAATTTAACTGACACGTTTAAAATTAGGATGGCAGCTCTAAAATTAAGCTGACAGACTTAAAACAACTCAATTTTGTTAAAATGGCTATAACCATATTCCTTGAAAAATTAAACTAACGGGTTTAAAATTAGGATGACAGCTCTTAAACAGCCTAACTTAGTTATAAGTAGCTTTAACCCTATTCTTTGTATTACATTTTAGCTATGGTTAGAAACGTCTACCTAATTTTAGCAGGCATCTAATTAGGTCATGATTAAAATTTATCGATTTTAAACTAGTATCGATTTGAATTTCTAAACGATTTCTCAAACAAATGGATGAACTGTTTGACCTATGTAAAGAAGTATTTTGAAATAATATTTTAGAAAAAAACATATTTTGCTCACAGCAAAATTCCAACCACTCAACTCAGAGAGGTTTTGCGATTTTGAAAAACGTTCTAATATAGGTATTTTTAGGACTTTTATAGAAAATACCAAAATTTTTGGGTCTACCTAGCATAGAAAATTTGGAAATCTTAAAATTTAGGTTAGAAATCCTAAAACAACAGAATCGACACCATTGTATTCTGGGAAAATATATCTAAAAAAATTAAAACAGCTAATAGCTCCATAGTTTTTTCCGCTGTCAATCAAAAATGAACCCTATCGCTTACTACATCCATCCCAAGATGGTCTGCACGCTATGCAGGTATAATTTATGCCTATAAGGCTGGTAATGCGACGAAGCTCTAATGCAAATACAGTTTCCCAAGAGACCATGTTGACTAATGTTTCGTGAGTGCAAACTTACAAATAGGAGCTTGTATTACAGCCTTACTTTAGACATAGTATAGTATAACTTGACAGTATAACATCTACTGTTAAGCTGTAGCTGATGACCGTAGTGATGCAGGAGGTTGTGGGTTCGATTCCCGCCCTAGGACCAAGTGTGTACGATCTGTAGCTATTTTTTTATTTTTATACGTATAGTATTCAATATCTTTTTAAGTAGTCCATTGGGATCAATATTATAAATGCGAAAGTTTGTATGGATGGATGGATGGATGTATATTTGTTACCTCTTCACGCTAAAACTACAACTACTTTTTTTCCAATCTTTGTTTAGAGCTTATTATATTTATATTTGTTGTACACGGTTTTTGTATACATCACGGATGTAAGCGTAACTACGAACCTTATTTGTGTTGGTTTAAGTATAGTTCTAAAATAATTTATTAGGTGCATATATTCGATTTAAACATTACATTTATTATTGAAATTGTGTTTTTTCGGTTAGCATCACAATACTATAGCAAGGGCATTTCATTCAAGATTGCAAAGAGATATTAATAATAATTAATTTTGTTTTAAAAACTATAAACCGACTTAAATTTTTATAGTTTTTTCGTGAAGCATGGATCCCATTGTCAGAATTGAACAAAATTATTGGGACCACACGGGAAGCACCAGCTATCATATAAAAACAGAATCATGAAGATCGGACAACCCAGTCAAAATTTCTGAGTTAGCAAACATAAAAAATAAATAAAACAAAAATACAGTCGAATTGCTGACTTCCTTTTTTGAAGTCGGTTAAAAATACAATAAATAAATCTGAATCTGAGTAGTTGAAAGACACAAACATCCTCATTTCTCCAAGTTACACTAAGTAAACCTCGTTCTCGAGAAAGGAGCAGCATAATTTTATTTACTTAGTGCCAAAGGCCCATGCCAAGCCCTTTGTAATTGCCATCTTTACCCGGAATTTTCCACTTTAGCCGGGAAATGTTATAAAAGCACAATCTGCACCCTAAAAATTAAATGAACATGCTGTATTTTATTGTCTGAGTATAATAACGGGTAAGTTAAGTACCCCAACTCAACTTATTGCTCCAAAAATAGCACTAAATCAAAATTTGTTAAAAAATACTATGATTTCATGAATTTTGATTTAGTTCTATATACAAGACTAGCAGTGCTCGCGGTTTCACCTGTGTAGTTCCCGTTCCCGTGGGAATTGCGCGATAAAATATAGCCCATGTCACTCCCTGAAAAGAAAACTTTTTAATGATGAAAGATTTTTTCTAAAAATCTGTCCAGTAGTTTCAGAGCATATTCCTTACAAACAAATATACAATCAAATCTTTCCTTTAAATTAATAGTATAGACGATAAAGTTTCTTATACTAGGCAAACAATGTTAAATACCAGTGAATATTTTTAACAATTAATAGAAAATGTTTTATTATATACCTATAGTTTATACCCGGCTTCGCACGCCTTGTTTATATGGAAACGTATATAGGTAAATATTACCCGTTTCTATCCGACAAGCTAAATCCCTTCCTATCTTCAAAAGCATGGCTCACCAACACTATCTGTCCACTCTTGATAAGTCGTTCTGATATTCCTTATGTAATTTGTTATTTATTAACTTTCTGTGTTTCTTATTATATTATATTAACGTGTCTTCAATTACGCCACCGTGAGCTTCTAATGTATCGATCCTATCCATACAAAGGTTGCCGTCGTTATTAGCGATAAGGCCGCCGATCGCGCCACTCTGTGTATGGTAAGCAGTGATTTCTTTGTTCTTTTGATGTATTGATGGTGCAATAAATATATCATCTGTTTTATCTATCTAATAATATTCTATCCCATAGGAACAGATTTTTGGGATAAAAGTGGGTAAATTTTCAGCCCGATCAGTTCAGTAGTTATGCCGTAAAAAGGTAACAAACATCCATCCATTCATCTATCCAAATTTTCGCTTTTATAAGTTTATAATATTATTGTGACTGCAAGGATGAAGGTAGCTCGATAATGCTGACGTCACTCGAGCGTAGCTAAATCAATAATTTCAAGTTAACATAGAAATGGCTATAGTGCAGTGCCATTTCTTTAGTGAGACCGCCCCGCCGTGTTGTTGCCAAACGAATTGAGTGAGCCCACTCATTTGGACTCGGTTAATTCAACTCAATTCATTTACTCGATAGGCATACTTGCATTTATATTGCACTTAAAATAGTCAAATAACAATAACAGAATCCTGCGTCGCAGGCGATCCTTCGCCTGCTACGCTACTCGGCGCCACAGAGGTCGATATTGGTCATCGGCAGAAATATTGGTCTCTGACAACGGTATCGGCGGATATGCCTTATCCAGTGAACGTTGAACCATAGAAATCAATACAATGCATCAAATTTGATGCCTAAGTTCCGATTACGATCCGGTAAATGCACTGAGAGAGAGAGAGAATTTACACAGGTAAATCGAGCCCTAAACTCCCGGCCACCGATATCGTGCATAAATCCTAATAAGTCACAAAAATGCCAAGACCCCACATTCAAAACTTTATTAGTAGGTAGACTAAAGATAATTTTAATATGAGAGATAAGTATGTAGTCTCTGTAAGGTCACTAACATTTTATACACTCGAGAGCAATGAATCCGGGTCACTTAAAGAATCCTAAAAATCGTAAATTGGAGTATTGAAGATTGGTCAAAAGTTATGTTCTCCGACGAATCAAAATTTATGCTCTACAAGCACGATGGAAGACACAGAGTGTATCGAAGACCAGGGGAAAGATTCAAGCAAGCATGCATCGAAGAAAAAGTAGCCTACGGTGGTGGGTCTGTACTTGTGTGGGCCGGAATTTCTTCTGAAAGTCGCACAGAGCTGGTGATCATAGAAAACGGCTCTTTAACTAGCGTAAGATATGTGGAAGAAATCCTCAATGATCACGTTGGTCCATTTATGGTCAATTTAGGTGAGGATGCTATATTTATGCATGACAATGCCCGACCTCATACAGGTAGGATTGTGAATGACTACCTTCAAGAGATGAACATTACTCGTATGGAGTGGCCAGCGCGCAGCCCGGATATCAACCCGATCGATCATGCTTGGGACGAGCTAGGCAGATGCGTAAAACAACGAAACCCTCCCCCAATCACGCTTCGTGAGCTCAAAATTGCTCTCACAGAGGAATGGGAGAATATTCCCCAAAATCGTATAAGGAACTTGGTGTACAGCATGCCAAACCGCGTAAACGCAGTAATGGAAGCACGAGGAGGCAATACGAAGTATTAAAATTCAAGAAAATCGTAATAAAGTTCAAAAATTTCATGTTTCCTATTTTTGTTTTAAGGAGAGATCAGCAGTTTTTTTCATTATGTAATTTTGTGTTAATAAAATGTATGGTGACTCATATTTTTTTTACTTTCATTTAAGGAGTATTACATTGTCTATTAAATACAATTTATTGCATTAACCTATCATTTTTAGTTTCCGAGATTTTTAACATTCTTTAAGTGACCCGGATTCATTGCTCTCGAGTGTATAAGAAACGAAAAATAAAACTATGTAAACGAGTAAAAATTCCTAACCAGTTAACGACGTGCTCCTCTTTCCATACGAATTGTGTGCCCAGCAGGGTCTATTGTGAAACTTAATTATATAAAATGTAAATACCTCTGTAGACCTATGGAATACAATAAATGATTGAGTATTGAGTATTGAAACTACCTACTAACAAGCTATGGAATAAGTGATGTGATAAGTGATAAAAGAATTTGAATTTGAATTTATTACAAAGATATTCTAAGAAACCAAACTGCTAAGCAAATAAGGAAAGAAACAAGGAAATCTGGAATTCTATCAAATAAAATACTCGCACAAATATTCTTATTTCTTTGTTCATTGGGCCTATACAATGGTGATAGATATGATATGACAAACAGAGATATGTTCTTTTGCCTCTGTTAAGGGAATGCCTCTATGGGCGGCTGTATCGACTACTAACTACGAACCTTATTTGTGTAGGAAGAACACCAACGTTTGAATAATGTTGAAATAATAGATTTTGTTTAAAAAAAACTATAAACCGACTTAACTTATATGGATCCCAGTATCAAGACTGGACCAAAATAAAATGGGACCACACGGGAAGCACCAGCTTTCAAATAAAAAAGAACCATAAAAATCGGACTCAGTCAAAAGTTCTGAGGTAACAAAAAACCAGACGAATTGAGAACCTCCTCCTATTTTAGCAGTTGGTTAAAAAAACCGTCGAATTGAGAAACTACTCCTTTTTTTGAAGTATATTAAAAACTATTAAGTTTTTAATCTAAAAACTGTCATAGTTTGACGAAATCGTTATGAATGTCGGCGGGTTAACTTAACTACGAACCTTGCCAGTGTTTAATGAATACCCCATGAGGGATTTGGGTTACTTCATCTTCAGAACGATAAAACGTTGGTGTTCTTTTAATACAAACAAGGTTCGTGGTAAGCATACAACAATTATTTTAATTGTTGGTTTCTCTGACATAATTTCTTACAAAGAAAACAATGCTTTTTTTTATTTTCTATGAATCATGCGTGATCCGATATAGGCCACCGGGTTCATTGAACTTCTGCTGAAAAGCCTTTGTCGCGTGAAAATCTTATCGCGAAGAAAATATTATTTTACCCTAATATTGTAGCGTAATTATTAGCCTGGCCGTTCGGAAGCGGGAATTGGCCTTTTGGTGCGTGACAGCTTTATAGGGCAGTGAAAAGATAGCTTTAGAAAATAGACCGGATTTGCATCTGACTAGGTCAAACTAAATTTATTTATTTATTTTAAGGAAAACCAGCAGTTGGGGTATATATATATATATACCACAAATTGGGGTATAGTTTATGCGCGATCAGAATATGATTGAACGTTGTGAAAGTAAATTTTTGACCCAAATTTAATCGGACTGTGGTAGTAGCACTGCCGACTTTGGTATGTAGACTCTACGTAAAATAAGTGCGATGACTCAAATTTCATGTTTTGACGCTTGGACCTTGTCAAAGGTTTGACGCTTTTTGACGTCACTTTTATCTTATATACTCTGTTGGCAAAACTGCCGCCCCTAACGAAAAATATAGTACCTAATCGAAAAAACTAAACTGGTCGGAGAACTAAAAAATCGTTTTTCACCAATAACTTATGAGTAGGTTTACGTAACACGATGGATTTTACACAAATACTAGCAATTTTTTGTTGAATCTAAAGTAATATTCTAAAGAGAAAGATTGATTGTTTATTTGTTTGTTTGCATTGAATAGGCTCCAAAACTACTAAATCGATTAAAAAAAATCTTCCATCATTAGCTTACGACAGCAAAGTGACAAAGGCTATATGTTATTCCGGAGTTCCCACGGGAACGGGAACTACGCAAGTAAAAGCACGTGACGTTGCTAATGATTAATAAATATCTGTAATCGAACCTGCAACCTCCTGCGTCGCAGGCGGACTTTTGCCAACTGCGCCACAGTGGTTGTCAAACATAAAACATCCCGGAGTCGGTATTTAACTGGATTCTGGATCTCTTCTATACATAATAAAAAAAATATCTATCTATGTAGTGTATTGTATTATGTATATCAGTTATCTAGTACCCATAACACAAGCTCTGCTTAGCTTGGGGCTAGATAATGCGGTGTGAATAGTCCAGCATTATTTATTTATTTATTGATACCAGGCCAGAAGGTGTTTTATATTATGGCAAATTAATTCAGTCTCAATTTAATCCATTACCTAACTAACTCGTGAAGTATTTTACGAATGGTCTGTTTTTTTTTTGAAACGAGATCGGGCCTCTACAAAATACCTACACTAATATTATAAAGAGGTAAGATTCAAAACGAACTCAAAAAAAACTTCTGGACCAATTTCACAATTTCTTTCACAATTGGAATACTACATTATCCCTTAGTAACATACATTATATTTATATAACATATATTTAAACTATATTCATATGTTAAACAAGTGTCCGCCTTTGCGAAGCCGGGATGAGCCGATAGTTTTATATAAAACCACTTCTATCGTACCTAATAGTTAATTACGATATTTTTCAAAACATTTAACAAGATTGATTTTGATTTCAATAATCGTAGCAACCTGCGTTTTAACGTACCTCTTAGTTTTTACATTTACTGGTTATTAAAGGAAAATTATGAGTATTTCGCAGCTTCACACATGAAGTTCCTCAAAATATGGTAAACATCCTGTCGTAGTGTTGATAAGGTTCATTATCTGTTCATTCCAAATTATTTTCTCATGGTTAATAGATAGGCGACGAGCGATTTCAAGTTTTTAATTTTTTTAAAGTGATCCTGATAATAGACTGATAGGTTAGTAGTAGGGGACTTGATCCAATAAGCTATAGGTATGCAAGGTTTTTTTTTATTTTTTAATCGTGATAAAAAAAATATTATTGTGGTAAAAAACAAAAAGGAAAATTACACTCAGTTTCGGGTGATAAAAATGCTGCCTTGTTAGCCATTGCATTTTGTGACGTCACGTTCCATCGGATCCCTTATGTCAACTCAAAGTCAAAACTTCATGCCCATACAAAAATCTCCACATATGACGTCACGGTTCGGGTGACAATAGCGTTGCTTTTAGAAATTTTGCGGTTGAGATTTTTAGAAGCTCAGTTGGGTCGGATATGTTGAGAGAAACACTTTATAACTCCACAAGACGATTAATGAGCTTTACAGGGTTTACAGAGAAAGTACAAGTACAGAAGGAGTAAGAGACACGTAGCACAGATAGAGGAAGAACGTAGATATTTTATAGCGGAGAAAACAGGGAATAAACAGTACAAAATAGATCGCGAGGGCAAGAACAATAGAAAGTTGCCGGCTCGAGTAACTTGCGTTTTGCGTTGCGTTGGGTAAGCGACTGGCGCGGCAGCCGGAGAACCACTGCTGCGCGTGGGCTGCGGTGCCGAGCGTTCCCGATCTTTCACGAACGAAAGCCCTTGTATCAGCGCTTTTCGGATACTACCGATATCGCGCGGCTTGGTTTGTGCGTGAATGTTTTCGTGTAAATAATTTATTAGATACTTAAATAAATATAATGTGTAAGTGTAGGTGTGTATTGTTATGATATACATAAATATAAATATATTAAATAGAGGATCACCTACAAGATTTAAAATATCTAATTTTCAATGATTAAATTTCACAGTAAAAATCATCATAAAATTTAAAAAAAAATGTATTTCTATATCAATAGAGAATACGTAAAAAAATATTAGCTTTTTTGAAGTCACATGCATAGTCACCCTATTCCAAATCTCATTGTGTTAAGTTATCTTGTATTCGTTATTGCTATAGAGATTTTGATGGGAATTGTGTCAGTAGTGATTTAGCTGTATGTGTTTGTGATTGTTACAAGCTAAGTTTGCACCTTGCTTTTTAGTGTATATTATAATTTACCTTTACTGTATAATATTAGGTCCTTACATATGAAATTGGCGTTTTTCGTACTGGCCACTTTAATCACAAATTTCTCCTCTTTGGTAAGGAATTCCAAATTCAAATTTGTACAGCTATAGACTCATGTATTTGTGCTTCGATGATCGTCATTCATTTGTTTTTTTTCTTCTGTTTTTTTCTGTTTGCGTCACTCATTTTACAAAATGGAAAACTTAAAATATCGCATTATTTACGAGTACGAGTTCCGCCGTGGCACTAGTGCTGCGGAAACAACTCGAAGGGTGAATGATGTGTATGGCGGTCGTGTTGCAAAAGAAAACACAGTTCGTTTTTGGTTCCAACGTTTTCGTTCTTGAAATTTCGACCTGCAGAACAAGCCCCGTGGACGGCCTGAGACTCAAGTTGATAATGAAGAGTTGAAGGCTATTGTGGAAGCGGATCCATCGCAAACCACGTCCGAGTTAGCTGCAGGCTGCGATGTTAGTGATAAAACTGTTTTAATTCACTTGAAGCAAATTGGGAAGATTAAAAAGCTTGAAAGGTGGGTACCTCACGAATTGACTGAAGCAAACCGGCAAACGCGCGTCGACTGCTGCGTTACATTACTAAACCGGCACAATAATGAAGGTATTTTAAACCGAATCATTACCTGTGATGAAAAATGGGTTCTTTACGATAATCGGAAGCGCTCAGCGCAATGGTTGGATCCTGGCCAGCCAGCCAAATCCTGCCCCAAGCGAAAATTAACCCCAAAAAAGTTACTTGTAAGCGTTTGGTGGACTAGTGCCGGTATTGTTCATTACAGTTTTCTCAAATCTGGCCAGACTATTACGGCTGATGTCTATTGTCAGCAATTGCAAACCATGATGGAAAAGCTAGCGGCTAAACAACCTAGGCTGGTCAATCGCTCCACGCCACTGCTGCTTCACGACAACGCTAGACCACACACTGCGCAACAGACGGCTACTAAATTAGAAGAGCTTCAATTGAAAAGTCTAAGACATCCTCCGTACTCCCCGGACCTTGCTCCAACAGATTACCATTTTTTTCGAAATTTGGATAACTTCTTGCAAGGGAAAAAATTCAACTCCGATGGGGCAGTCCAAATCGCCTTCAAAGATTTTATTGATTCCCGTCCGACTGGTTTTTTTAGTAAAGGGATCAATGAACTACCTATAAGATGGCAAAAGTGCATAGAAAATAATGGTTCATACTTTGATTAATTAAATATATTATATTAAAAAATATTCGACTTTTTGTTCCTCCCATACAAAACGCCAATTTCATATGTAACGACCTAATATAAAAACAATAAATGCAACCTCAACAATGCTGGACGAAAGCCTCCCCCTGATAAGCGCCTTATTGGCGTTTATCTTATGGAGGGTGATTACTATAATCCCCACGCTGGCCATGCGGGTTGGGGATCGCAGTTCGGTGGTAGAGTTATTCTGCAGAGGGCGCTGCTGCCCGCCCCCCGGTGGATATCCCTTTGTCGCCTCTGACGATAACCGCGTGAAGAGTTTTTTATGTATGTTATGAATAAGCCTGAATTAATTTATATCTTACCTAAAAATAACAGAGCCCCTGCACTAGTCTCTGTTACTGAAAGATGAGCAATTATTCAAATTGTAAAAACGCTTCATCTTTCCCCACTTCCCACACACCACGCAGACTAGCTCGGGAATTTCCCGAGGGGCCCACTCCAGGGTCCGCGGCGACCCCGAAAAACTAACTCGTACATGCTTGCTCACGCTTATGATTTGTTTAATTTTTACCCTGTATTTGGGGTAGTGAATTTATTAACCAAGGCGTGTTAAGACTATTTGTATTTGTATTTCAAAAAGCCTTTATTTAACAACTTTAATCTTATTTAGGGACATTATAACATTTTACTAACTATTAGAATCGGTGTAGAAAATGTTAAAAAATTTTAGTTAGTAAGTTAAGGTTAATTAAGGCTAATTTTAGTAACTAAAGTAATAAAGTGAGATGAGAAAAAAACCATCACTACTAATTTAATTTACCCAACCATAAAGCAAAAAGTTACAATAGTTACATAATAATAATAGATTCAGGCGTTACTTTGCGGAAATCCATTGTAAATATATGAATGAAAAATATTTATTAACAATTCCGCCCCTTATATACAGTCACAGTGACGCATCACGCCCATTATCTGCGTCACTGTGACTGTATATAAGGGGCGGTTTTGCGAGCGATGCCTCACTTGGCGCGTGGAGCTCGAAGTGGCAACATCTCTGGTGGGATGTTGCCCCTTCGAGCCACCTCAGTGTCAAGATCGAGTGGTGTGGTGTCCTGATGATGTCTCGTGGAGAGACGAAACTAGTTGACGACTTGCATTGATAAATGTTCTTTCATTTTGTATAAATGTATAATTTGTTAGATTTTATCACAGAAGGTTTTTTCGCGGAATTGTTACTAAAATATTTTTCATTCTTATATTTACAATAGTTACACCAACAACTATCAAAATTTTAGTTATGTACTGAGTAAGATGAGAAAAAACCATTACCTACTACTAATTTAATTTACCCAACCATAAAGCAAAAAGTTACAATAGTTACACCAACAACTATCAAATCCACTATAAGATATTATACGGCTATTCCAGTAATGCCTCCGGGCCAATATTACCCCCAAAATCCTCAATTGAGCTACATTTTTCGAGTAAACGTTCGACAATGTTTGTATTATCTGTAATCTCTTGGAAGGGCTTTTACACCGAACGATTTATCCGGTTTGATCGGGTCGGATTACTAGTATCTGAAGTACAGTAACTGGATTAATTGAAGACTGATGTGGCGCGGCGTGACCATTGTCCGTGGCTATTTAATAAATCTGAGTAATTCATTTTAAAACGGACATGTCTCATTCTATAACATAATTTCGAACCTCACTAATCTGAATCCGCAGTGAGTTTGAAGTTTTGCATTCTGTAAAACTCGATAATGCTTGTAGCGCCTCAGTGACGAGCGTGGTAATGACGTTCGAAGTGAGCTCGGTCACATAACTGAATTCGAGTTCGAGTTCAAACTTTTGCAGAGTGAGTGGACGTCTCCCTGCGGCTTCAGTGCTTTACCATTAGACGCGGAAGGTAATAGATGACAGTACGTAGGCTTTTGTTTGAAGAGGGGTCCCCTCAACATTAACTTACCCCTAGCGAAGCCCGCCAAACCCTCACGGAGCGAGGGGGGGTTCTGTTATTTGTAGATAGGTAGGATAATAAAATCGTCGAAAGTGTTTGATGAAAACTCTTGTGTGGTTATTTTCTTACAATATTGTTTCAGGAACCCATCAAGAGACCTCTAAAAATCGGATCGTGTAAATGAATTGAAACGTGAAATGTTATCGCTGTTACGATAAATATTATTTTACACGAAAATACGAGTATTTCGCCAATGATTTTGGGTTTCATTGATGCTTTGATTTAAAGATTTTATAAGTGGGATGATTTCTTATTTTAAGACGCATGCACGAGTAAAAGTGGCGCCCCCACCTACATCTATTTTCGCATCTCTTCATAAACTATCACACTAATATTATAAATGCGAAAGTTTGTATGGATGTATGGATGGATGGATGTTTGTTACCCCTTCATGCCAAAACTACTAAAGGGATCGGGCTGAAATTTTGCATACAGGTAGTTCTAATCATGGAATCATAGAATCAGGAATACTATCCCATAAATCAGTTCCCGTAGGATAAAAATCACCGTGAGATTTTTACGTTTCATTCCATAGGAACAACGCGTGCGAATATACCCAATAAAATACATAATATATTTATGATACATAGAAAACATCCAGAAAATTTTATCTTGGGTTCTTCTAGCTACGTGACCAAAGTAGCAGAGATAGTCAGAGACAAACTGCATCCAAATATTCAAAGAACGAAGCACAAACAGAATAAGATCAGAGGTCGCAGCTATGTGCACTATGCACTATGTTTATGGCTCATTGTGCCGACGAAGTGCATTTGTGTTCGTTCTTGCTATGCAATTTTGTTCCTTGTAGTGATGGGAAAAGGTTTTATCGAAAAGTTCCTTTTTATATATTTTGTAGCCCCAAGCTAAGTAATAATGAACTGTCATTGCATTATCTAGCCCCAAGCTGAGAATAATGAACTATCATTGCATTATCTAGCTAGCCCTTAGCTAAGCAGAGCTTGTGTTATGGTTACTAGATAACTGATATACTTAATAGGACACACTTACACTACATATACAGATATTTTTTATTATAAATTTATTTACATAGAAAACATCCAGGACGTCCTGAACAAAATATCTGCAGATCGTACACACATTTGTCCCGAGTCGGGAATCGAACCCGCAACCTCCTGCGTCGCAGGCGGACCTGTTATTTCTTGCAGCTTACCAAAGCTAGCTTTTATGCAGCGGAATAGCATAAAATGTTAGTCAGAAAATTACTAAAATCACTGCTATGAACTTCCACGTAGCATACTTTTAGCAGTCTTGCAAAGCATACTCGGAATTACTATAAAAAAGTTAGAAAAATTACATCTTATATTATAATACATACATCTTAACATCTAAACTTTCGCATTTATTATTTTAGTGCGCTAGTGTTATACTGAACCAAAAACCTGCTTTTTTTTTCTTGTCAACTTTTTACGACTCCAAGTTTAGTGTTTTTTTTTTAAGTAGACAAGAGCGCAGAATTTGAACACGACTTGAATGTAGGCATAGTTATGAAAGTTTCGTGCGTTCGGCAAAACTACCCAATAACTTTGTCATGGTGCAATATTCATTAGAATCTCTGCATGCATTTTCAAACGACCAAGAACCTGTATTTGTACTATCGATATGAAAACGAATATTCCATCGACAAGTAACCATCCCTAGTGAAGAGCGCTCGAGCGTTAGGTCGCGGCGTACGTTTCATTTGTCTCAGTTGAATTGTCTAGTCCTACAGTAGGCTTAGCTGGGCTTTGTGTGACCTGCCTGGCTCGTGCAGCTTGTCCCGGCGTGGTTCTTGATCCCTGCGGTTGTTTAGGAAAATTTAAAGCTTCAAATCTATAGAGACGACGCGGTCACAGATGAAATGGAATGAAATTGGTTTGAAACTGTGTTGTACGGTATCAAACCAGGGTTACCAGTATACAGGAGTTTAATGGAGGAAACAATTTACATGTGAACTGGCACTGCTTATTGATTATTGAGTGGATGCATGCGATCTCCACCGCGGGCGCAGGCAGAAGAGAGTTAAGTGAGCAACGAGCGCCGTGAAGTCCCCGCTGAACATTGATTTATTAAAAAGGGAAGATAGGCTACGTTCTCCCAGCAGCGCTTACTCAAAAATTGGCATGTGTTACAATTACACGCAAACATATACGTTCACAGTTTTATTTCCAGTCCTGTGCAAAGAACACCAAAGACGGAAAGACCTACCTAAGACTGAAGTGAGACCGAGACAACAACTCATATTTCTCACTAGTACGACCGCCCATGCTACCGGTCAGACGGTGACTGAGGTGGGAGCACACAATTTTACACAATTTGAGGTTGTCACTTTCGAGAAACCAGTACCTCATCTTCCCTTTTTAATAAATCAATGCCGCAGAACGACGTCATTGTCCGGTGTGAAGGTGGTTGTGGAAGTGGACAAAACAGATTTTTTAAACTACGGAACAACATGTACAATATTCAACTTATATAACTAAATATATTCTTCAATGTCAAACATTTGTCTAAGAGCCACCACGAATTTTGTCTTAACTCGTAGGCAGTTCTTCGTTGTATTGGTCCACTGCTGGATAAGCGTATATTGGCTTTTAGCTCATGGGGCGTATTTCCCATATTGTATTGGATAAAAAATGGGTTCGGGAAGAGTAGGGATAGTGCAAATTCTAGGTCGGCACCACACGGCAATCTGAGTCTCTTGGAATTTTGTTAAATACTTTTACAGTCAGTCATCCAAAATCTGTCTGCAGTATTTTGCAGATCGTCATCCCACCTGGATGGAAAGCGCCTTACACTACGTTTTCCGAGTCTCGGTCTCCACTCAAGTACTCGTATGGGTGCTCGTTATGCCTACCAATGGTTTTCTATTTAAGAATAAGAATAAGAATAAGAATGTTTATTTCAAAAAATTACAGGTTAGCCTTATAGTTATTTATATAACTAAATTAATAAATCTGCTTATGAGTTAACTTAATACAATCATATTATAAAGGTGCACTTACATGGTCTATAAAACTTAAAGCTTCATATATACTTTAAGGCTCTATGTGTTGCATGTCTCGTTCCTTCCGTGCTAGTTATAAAACTGTATTACGGCAAGGTAGAGCTCAATACCTCACAATGGCTAGGCGCTTGGTTTAAGTTAGAGATAATTTATAGGATGTGTAGTACAAATTGATTAATTAAGTAATAACAGTAAGTAAACAGTAAATTTTAAAAATAAAACGAAATTAGCAGAAAATAAAATAAACTTATAATAAGTAATGTACTAGGTATACACTAATTATGTTTAATTAATACTAGTCTGGGAACTTATTAGCGAGTAACCACAAGTAGTTGCTCAGTATCGTCATAGTTAAGAGGTTGAAGAAATGCATGCAGTAGTTTGCCTAACACAAATCTTGTTTTAGCAATTAAATTTTCCTTGGTAACCTTGGATAAACGATTGTAAAGAAAAGGTCCAAGTATATTAGTAGAGCGTCGGGCTAATTCTGTTTTACACATCGGTACTCTAAACACCTCATGAGACCTTCTGGAACCACGATTGTCCATTCGATGTGCTGCAGAGTGTTGCCTTAATATAAGGTTTTTCATGTACAGTTGCCTGACAGTTAACAAATCAGTATCCTTGTAAAGATCTACTGTTGGGTATCTATATCTCTTAAAATAGAGTACTTTTAGAACAGAGCGTTGCGCTCTCTCTATTTTAATGAGGTTCGTTTATACCGCAGAGCCCCATGCTGTTATACCATAGCTAATAACAGATTTACATAGAGTTTGGTAGACAGTTTTGTTGGTGCATTCGTCTCTCAAATTACGGATTTTCTTAAATATGTGTATTAGTTTTCGAATTCTTATTTTGAGGTTATCTATATGAGGTTTCCAATTTAGATTTTTATCAATTATTATTCCAAGATACTTTATATTATCAACAGCACATAAAGTAGAACAATTGCATTCAGTGCTGTTAAGAGTACAAGAGTGCGCTTTTAGGTTTATGTCACTATCCGGTTGATTGTTGTTGTAGATGGAAAACCTGATATACTTGGTTTTGGACAAGTTAAGTGTAAGAAGGTTATTATTAAGCCAAGTATTTATTGTGCGCAAACCTGTCTCAGCGGAGAGTTTTACTTCCTCCCATGTTCTGCCAGTAAAAGTTACGACTGTGTCATCGGCAAAGGTAGTGATAGTAGCATTTCCTAGTTTAGTTGAGCAGAGGGAATTTATATAAATCAGAAAGAGTGTTGGACCAAGAACTGATCCCTGTGGCACACCGAAGTGAATAGGGGACTTACTGCTGGAGCAATCTTTGATTCGAACAGTCTGAGTACGATTACTTAGATAGTCTGTCAAGAGTTTTAATGGGAGTCCTCTAATGCCAATAGACTCCAGCTTGCACAATAGAAGGGGTACTGATATAGTGTCGAAAGCCTTAGCCAAGTCTAGAAAAACACCAATGCATTTTTTACGCTTGTCTAGACTATTTGTGATTTGGGAAACAAGGCTTTCGATTGCGTCTACAGTTGACTTTTTACTTCTAAATCCAAATTGATTGCTGGCCAAAATAGCGTTGTGTTCTAGATATTTAACCAAACGAGCGTTTACTAGTTTCTCCAGAATTTTGGATAGTGTTGGTAACAGTGATATAGGGCGGTAATTGTGTACACAGTTTTTATCACCGGATTTGAATATAGGTATGACGACGGACTCTTTGAGCATAGTAGGAAAAACGCCTGTAGTAAAACAAAGGTTGCACAGTCGGGTTATTGGTTTACATAATATACTAGAAAAGGTTTTGATAAACGTGGAAGATATTCCATCCCAGCTGCATGATGACGTTTTCTTAAGGGTAGTTATTATGCTTTTAACTTCAGCCTCATCAGTGTCTAGGATCACAAGCGAATTGAGTGAAGTATTTGTGGACTTATAGTTTTCAATTAATTGGTCTTCAGTTAAATTTAACTTTTTAAGGATGTCGTCAGCGAGATTCCTACCAACGTTCACAAAGTAATTGTTTACAACATTAGTAGAGTCATTGTGCGAGTTTTCTAGTTTTAACAGGTTAGTTTCGCTTAAGTCATTACTGTTTTTCTTATTTAGGTAACAGACACGTTTGATGACATTCCATGTCTTTTTAATATCATTTTTAGCGTCATGTAATTCCGCTATGTCGTGATTGTTTTTGAGGTTGTGGAGAATATTGTTGCAGTAATTTCTATATCGTTTGAAAGTCAGTTCTATAGACTTGTCACTGGGGAATTTTTTGTGACGTCTACTTAAAGTATCTCTGAATTTTATACATCGCAACAAACCTTGGGTGATCCATGGTTGAATAATACGTTTTCTATTTGGAGCTTTACTAATTTGAGTACTATTTTTGATTACCTTAGTTACCGTTTCAATAAATGTTTCGGTCAGTTTGTTTGCATCATCTATATCATTGAAAGTGTCCCAATTTATTTCCGACAGCAATTTATAGGCAACCTTGTAGTCGATTTTTTTCATATACTTAACTGTTCTATCGGGTTGTTGCTTTAGTGGTATAATCATGAACAGAGAACTGTGATCGGTGGTAGAGGTTGAGCATATAGCGGTTGTCACTTTAGTTTTTGACTTAACAAAACAATGATCGATACATTTGTCAAGTCGTGTGGGAAAAGTGTGGCCTGGTATTAAGCTATGCATGGCCAGTAGGTCAAGATATTCATCAGCTCTAGCATCATTAGTGTTGGTACTTATGTCAAGGTTAATGTCGCCAAGAATGAAGATATTAGTAATTAGCTTAAGATCATTTAACAGACTGTCCAATGACTGTAAAAATCTATCGATAGAATGGAATGACGGGGATCTATATATGCAGATGAACACAGTGTTATCAATTTTTAGAACCAAACAGTCCGCCTCCAGAAAATTTGGTTCATAGACAGATACATTTGACAGGTTCGAGCGAACATATGCGATGACACCACTATTCTGGTTAATATGTTTCTGTGTACAATAGGTAGAGTAGTTATCTAGTCCGGGAACAGTATCACAACCTTTCAACCAGCATTCAGAGAGGACAATGAGATCAAAATCTATATTACTCCTATTTAGGGTTACTTTAAAATCATTTAAATTTTTATTTAAGCTTCTAATATTTTGTGAAACAACAGTAAGAGAGCTTTCGTTTTCAAGAAATTTTGATATCTTAATTGGGTCATCAATTTCATAGGAGCAACCGGCACTGATGACGTAATCAACATCATTTGTGACGGTTTCAAGATCATTTAACATTTTAAATCTTGAATTATATGAAATATCTATTTCTGTGTCCACTAGTCTGTAGTATTATCAATTGGAGAATATTAAAGTGAGGTGAACATATTTACATTATAGCTGTATTAGGACTTCGTTTCGGATAAACTAACTTAACACGCGCGTTATTAGAGTATAATAATTATAACAATTAAGACAATTTGACTATCTCTAGGTAATGTAGGTGTTTAGACTAATTACTAGACTAGTCGCCGGAGTTTACACAGATACTGTTAAAATAAATTATAGATGCGGAGTTCTGGTAAATCAAATGACTCCAACTAAGTACCCAATCTTAGACCAACGTAGAGTATAAAATTTAACGTATAAACTATCACTCGCACAACAACAGATCGAAGCCAGGTATTGTAAGATTTATGATCGAAATTTATAATGGGTATTATGATCTTTAGTTCGGTTTCAGGTTTGCTAAATCACTCTCGCATCTTATGCGTATGGGGGCTCTGCCTTCTTCTTCCCGAAGGAAAATCCTTCCGAAGGAGACCCAGCAGAACGCGTATCCGCTTAGCTTAGCAAACTCGCGTGCTTGGAAAAATAGACGTCTGTCTCTACTTGTCAGTTGTTCAGAAACGTACACCGGTATGGCTTGTCCAGCTATACCCAGGCACGTAGTATTGAGCTTAGTAGGCCGGTTTTCCTTATTGTATTTCTTTATTGCTGTTAAAAACCTGTCCCTCGTGAAGACCGTGGTGAAGTCAGCTATAATGGGCTTGATATTAGCCTTTGTGTTAATTCTGTATACGTCTTTAACCTCCGAAGAGCTTATGTTATTATTTAGAACTTGCGCTGTTTTTAGTACCACTTCAAGAAGGTCATTTTTTGTTTCCTTTCCAAGCTGTGGGATGTTACGAATTTCCACACTCGTGCCCTTAGTTTGGCGTTCCAAAAACTCTATCCTGGATTCAAGTTGCTGGACCTTTATACCACTCAGTGTCCTATCCTGCTCCAAGAATTCCAGCCTTTGTAGAACCTGGTCGTGCTTGAGGTTTAATTGATCAAGGGATGTCTTAACCTCGCTTAGGGATGATAAAACTGCATCAAATTTAGAGTCTTGCTCTGTCTTCCATAGTGAGAACAGTTCTAGGATTTCATCATCACGCTTTCGCTTGATTCCCCCCGGTATATTTCCAGACGACAGAGTCTTAGTTCCCAATATCGAGTTATCTGGAGTTGATAGCGCGATGTTAGGATCAGATAGGTAGTGCTGCAAGGGTGATTTAAAAGCAGACGGCGCCGGCGACTCGTGTTTCGGTGGCGTGCGTATTGGAGGCATCACTCACAATCACAAAGAGGCAGGAAAAAGAGCCCCAGCAGTATAGAGAGTTTGCAACAAGAAATAAAACGCAAGCAGTAGGTAAAGCAATCTCGTAGCCGATGCGCGATGGGTTCGTAGCTGTTTCGTAGCACTAAGCTCGTAGCAGGTCGGTCGTAGCGCTGAGTGCGAAGCTCGTAGCAGTGGGGAATGCGTAGCAGTATGTTCGAGTCTTTATTTTCGACGCGGCCGTTCACCGCTCTGATAGCTCAGTTTATACAGGCCTCGCTTTCGGCGCAACGTGGGCCGCCGCGTCGTCGTCGTCGGTTCGAACCCGCCAGGTAGTATGGTCCGCGGTAGTAGCCAAGTATGAACTCACCAAGAACCAATCGACGCGACGCGGCGACGACGTGACGCGAAACACGGGGGCTCCACAAGACAGTCCGCAGCACCAATTCGGAGGCTCCAAATTCAGTATGATTGACGGGGCGAAGTCACAATAAATCCAAGGTTTGAGCACTCGCAATCGAGAACACGTCCGTTCAATACAAGAGCCAAGAGGCAAGAGGCATATTTGTATTAAAAACAAAAAGTAAGTTCCATATTCCTCGATAGATGGCAGTATCAATTGGCAATTATAGTATATTAATATCAAATGAAAGGAATACCAACTTCATCAAGTTTCTAGTTTGTGTTGCCAATTTACCACAATTTAATGTTGTTTTTGTTTACCTTTCATTTGACATTGATATTAGTGAAGAGCGAATTTTAGCTTGTTACTCAAATTGCCAATCGACGGCCCTGCCACCTATCGAGATGTTTAGTACAATTTTTTATTCATAAAAATGCAAATTGAAAACCGTAGATTGTTTTACGTCAGCCTATGTAAACAAAATAGTAGTACCGTTCCGTTTAAGCATCTTAACCCTATCCCTAAAAATACCTCGACATCCGGTAAACACTTACCGATATCAATCAGTGTAATTGCGGCTGCTCCAACAACGGACCGATCACTCGCCAAGTACAGGACAAACAGACAAACAGTTATTGTTAGCTGAGGATCTACTTAGTGGAATACAAATACATATATAAATTCTATAATAATAACGCCAAGTTACAAGTCACAAAGATATAAGGTAAGCAATATATAGTTTATAATATTGACCTGACACTAAAGTATATGTACCTAATATAATGTGTCCAGCCGTGGACCAATACAGGCTGTTGAAGATGAGGTTCAAACTCATCGTATCAATAAAATAGCTTAGCTTCGCTTAGTTCTTAGCTAAGGCGGTTAAGGGGTAAAAGGGGTTGGGCGGGCTTCGCTAGGAGTAAGCTAATTTTGAGGGACCCCTCCCGTCCCGTGCGCCTTGAGAGGAAAACAAAAGCCTCCGTACTACGTTACCTTCCGCGTCCTATGGTGAAGTACTGAAGCCGAGAGGACGTCCTGAAGAACCATTCTCATTACGCTATCGGTCAGTGAACACGTAGCTTTAAAGCCTTATTACTGGTAGCGTTTGAAACCATTGGAAATGAAAACCTTACAAAACTAGGTTAACAATTCCATTCAATGCCATAATTTTATAGCATCAATATTTTATTTAGTAAGCAGAAGATTATCTTGGTAAATAAAACAACATTTTTATTATAGACCAAGCTTAGAATGGAATGTTTGCATGTTTGTCTACCACTTAGCTTGACCTAGCTGGTAGTAAAGCTAGGTTACTTAAATGTTGCTAGAGCTACTTCTTAATGGATTAAATCTATATTTATAAAAGAAAGTCGTGTTCGTTACACTATTTATAACTCAAGAACGGCTGAACCAATTTGGCTGAAAATTGGTAAGGAGGTAGCTTAGAACCAGGACATGGACATAGGATTTTTATTTCGTTCCCGGCTGAACGAATCTTGATGAAATTTGGCAGGGAAGTAAACGGTATCCCGGGGACGTACATGGGCTACTTGAATAGAGCGTGCGAAGCCACGGGCAAAAGCTAGTGTTGTATATTTCAGACTCGGTGAGGTTTTTTTCAATCTGTACAGCGTTAAAGACGATCACTGTGGTGCAGCGGGCAATGGTCCGCCTGAGACGCAGGACGTTGCGGGTTCGTTTCCCGCATCAATGTTTGTATGATCTGCACATGTTTGTTCAGCGTGTTCTGGGTGTTTTCTATTTAAAGTAAATTATCTATTTATAATGTTCTAAATCTAAAAGTTATCTAGTTCCCATGATAGAAGCTCTGCTAAGCTTGGGACTAAATTACCATTTATTCTTGTCGTGTTAAACCCAATTTCTATAAATTTTTGTCTTCTATTTATAATGTATAAGCTAAAACCTGACATTCCAATTAATTAATAGCCATCAATGTAACGAAACTGCGATCCCCAACCCGCATGCCCAGGCCCGTGGGGATTATGGGCATTACCCCCCATGAGTTAAACACCAAAAAGGCGTTTATCAGGGGGAGGCCTGCGTCCAGCAGTGGACCGATACAGGCTGTGGATGTGGATGTGGAATGTAACGAAAGCAAATCCAAAATGATTGTTGCGTACTGACACGGTTTTTATGCATTGTGTACCTACCCACTAAAACAAAACCCACACCTAAGAACAATACCTGTATGCATAAAATCATAATAAATGTTATGATTAGCATTGTTAAAAAAAATTATGACGAGAGGAAATTCCTCCAATTTATCATTCCACGTAGGAAAATAATGGATATGCCCAGCAGTGGAACAGTAACGGATGGAAATAAATAATTATAATAATGAGAATATAAGGTAGGTACATAGTAGGTATAAGTGAGTTTATTGGGTTAGGTAAGTCAAACGTTAGAATAATAATGTTTTGATATGAAACGAGATTCCTCGGGAAAATGGAATAACTCAAAATTTCCTTCCATTTACGTTTTCCGAGAAGAAAATGAATATGGATGTAGAATCCTACTAGATTCTAGAAATATAAGTCTAGAAGGATTTGTATTTAGGTATTCCAACCACAGATAAACTCGAGTAGTTGGTCAACTCATCCACTTAATTTAATCCAGCTTGGAAGAGTCTTCCAATATTTTTAGCTTTTCCAAAACAGTTTTTTTACCAGTATTTTCAATAAGTAATATCAACCAACAATTAGTGTTTCGTAATTTTAAAATATTTTGTATTGGGAGTATTTTGTATTGGGAGATGTATTGTATTGGTTTTAAGTGCGTTTAAAAAGTTACATATCCCGTATATACATCCGAGTGCCCTTTTGCTCAACTCAGTTGAGCATCAACCCCAACATCAACTTCAACAGTATTGGTCCACTGCTGGACGCAGGTTTCCGTGCGTGTCCGTAGATTTTAGAATATTATATGAGCTGGGCAAAGCGATGCGTGACCCGAGGGTTGGTGAATATCTGGCGCAGCCTCAGAAGAAAGGTATTTTTTTTTGCTGAGGGCGTTGCGCTTGCTTGCCCCGTTGCTGCAGCCCTGCAATGCAGCCTACGTCTTGGGTACGCTTCCAACTGGTATGTAAGATCAGTTGAGCTGCCTGTAGAATGTTTGCAGAAGTCTGCAGTTAGCTTAATTGTTTCAATTATTAATACTAGCTCTAAATAGTTTTTTTTTTATTTGATTTAATTTTCTTTATCATTAAAGACTATTTTGTTATGAATATAAGCGTGTTAACTACGAACCTAATTGGTGTTGGAAGTACACCGCCGTTGCGTCCGCACTCACCCTAATGAAGACCCTCGATAAATGATGAAAAGTTGGTGTTCTTCCAACACAAATAAGGTTCATAATAGCGCCTAAAAACCTAAAACGGATCCAAAACTCCTAAACGTTCACGGAAACAAAGCAATCACCAATTCCTTCACCCAATAAAAGAACTCAATACTAAACCAATCTTACAGAGACAATTCGTTTTTTTTTTAATTCGTCTCACGTCCACGCGGTATAAGATGTCGATTTTACTTGGGATTTGTAAGGGAGATTACACCCTCCCCACTTTATAGCGGATCTAAATCGGATCTGTTACACACCCCTATTAGGCGCGTTTATGTAGAAAGCTGGTTTTTGAAGAGGCTTATTGTTTTCTTTCGCAGGTTTTTTAGTCAGTAACTTTTATTTGAACAACGGGTAGGCACATTCAAAATTTAATACCGGAATATCCTGTACAAAAATAGCCTGATGGAAATATGTAGTTATTTTCAATGAGATAGAGTACAAAAAAATTATTGAACTCGCCCGTTGTTTCTTTTTGAAGTTTTTGTCAGGTACCTTTGATATGATTAACGGGTACAAAAATAATAGTAGAACATCCTGAATAGGAAAAAAAGTAAAACGATGGGAACGAGTTCAAAAAATTAGATTTCTCTGTAAAATATGAACTTTTAATATAGGTAGTTACATTAAACACACAAAATAAACATAAAAAATAAAGAATTTGTTACTGCTGGCTTTGTTTGTTAATTATTTTATTGTTAACACAATAGTACTACCAAATACTAAATTAAAAGGTTCTTTTAATTAATATGATTCGTAAGTAGTAAGAACAAGAATTCTTTGACGTTGTAGTAGCAATCTAAGCACGCCCCGTTTACCCCGGTTTTCATTGTAAATGCATCCACAGAGCCTCTTTCTTAATTAAGTCACAGGAAAATGACAATGTTATTTGCATAGATAGATAACCCTTTAAGTCTTTAGGGGTGTTTAAGGATAATAGACTCTGTGTGGGTGGAGCAGTGATCAGATTTCGGCGAGGCTTTGGAATCGGGGAAGGCACTGTGACGTAATGTGTTGTTTTTGTTATTTTCTGTTTGGAGTTTCACAGTAAAACCATAAAAATAGCATCTTTTGAAAAAGTTATGTCAAAGCATTAAATTGGTCTAGTTTTTTACTAACATATTATCAGTTTAATTACAAAATAGTTAAACATCTGTTAAGCACGTTTTTAAAAAAAAATTACAGCTTAACTACGTTTCACGACAGTTTACAGTCAGACATGGCTTAGACATAGTTGAAATGAGGTTTAATCTGTAATTAAACCCGTGCCCAACTGTTTTGACACTGTTTGCTAAACGTTTCTAAGATCAGTGTTTACATTGGTTACATTTTGTAATACTGCTGTACCTATATTTATAGAAACAAAGGAAATTACAACCCTAGTTTAATGTTCAATTTAATTTCCTTTGTTGAACACAAAATAACATAATGTTATTCTATACACAAACAGATATTTCAAAACAGTGCGTAAAATTTATAGTTACATAATTTACATAACAAATAAAGAACCTGAAATTGGTTCAATTCCCGCCCGGGACAAGGGTTTGTATTAGGGCGTGCAAAACCGGAAGGTTTTCAAAATCGGTTTTGAATTTCGGTTTTGAGGGATCAAAACCGGAAACCGGTGTTGTCCCCGGTTTTGGCAACATTTTTATATTTTTTGATATAGTAGATTTTGAAGAAGAAAACAATATTCTTAGATACCACATCACCTACAAATAAAACAAATTGTATGATATATCTGTTTTTCAACTATTTATGCCTACTAAGTAGACCATAATAATTATTTAGTTAACATGAACTTAAAATAATATAAACAAAATTCATGCTGTTCATTAGTAGGATCGTTTAGATGGTAGATAGAGATCGAACGATAGACTGCATGCATAGCTGGAACTTGGCAGTGGAAAGTTGGAGTGGAGTGGAGACCCGTGACCCGCGAAACGATCGAGTCTTTTTGATCCAATCACTTCAACTAGTGGGTGCCGTTCGAACAAGTCACGAAAAATGAGCGTCCGACACAGGTATCATTTGATTTGCAATATAAAAGACAATATTTTTGAGGTAATATCTTAAAATCTCTTAAACTAGGGAAAGTTGGCACACAGAAGTTCTACTCTTACGTTATGATAAACCCTGTTTATTTACGGAATAAAACAATGATGGACAGTATTAAAGTAAAATAAGTTTAAGATTAACGTGTCGTTTCATTAATTCTACTAACTATCGGCTCAAAAATCTATAGGTTGGTGAGAATACACAAAATATAACAAAATTAATAAATTCTAGCGTCGCACGCCAGTGCTGTGCACGTGCACTCCCGGCAAGTGTATTTGGGCGACAACCCAGGCAGGCGGTGCGCAGGAGTCGCGTTACGGGTGCGGGGGTCGCGGAGGGAGAAGTGTAGGTTGGTATAGTTTGCTTTCGGATATATTTGATGACTGAAAATAACATATTTCTTGAGTGCGTTTGAAAAAAGTGGATTTAAATCAAAATTTAATTCATTAACGGGAAAACCGGAGTTAACTCCGGTTTTGTCTCTCAACGCCGGTTTTGAAAAAGTGGTAAATTTTGTCCGGTTTTCCGGTTTTCAGAAAAACCGGAAACCGGGTTTGCACGCCCTAGTTTGTATGATCTGCAAATATTAATTAGTGTCCTTAGAAGATGTTCAAAATCGTGTTCAAAATCCTCTGTAAAATCTTAATAGAAATGAAAATTATCACAGATAATAATCAATTGGAGTATTGGGAGTCGATTCAATGCACGGAACCTCTGAACACGTCATTACGTTTTATGATTTTTTATTTTACTCGCTGCGGTATGTAAACTAAGGTAAAGAAAAGACGAAGAAACCTTTAGCCTTTGCTAGGTAATTTTCGAGTTGGAGCAAAATCCGTCCCAAACTTTTTTATCCTCTAGATATTCTGATATTTTATAGTAAGCTTTTTTGGACAGCAAGACTTGATAATTTGTTTGAATTTATCTACTGATAATAATTTTTGCAGCTCAGGAGGGGTTTTGTTGTAGAAGCGTATACATTGTCCTTTAAAGATACATTAGTTTTAGGAAGCCTTGTTGTGGGTACAGCGACCTTATGTTGCGTGTGTTATTTTATATGTAGTATATACGAGTAAATTAAGTATTTATCGCTATTTTGGGAAATTCCACTTCTCCATACTAAAGTCGTGTCTTGGCACATACAATAATGCAACTTGCATAACTTTTAGGATCACTTCGTTAACGTTTATATAACAGCGAGACAATAGCAAAATAACTCGAAGACCTTTTAATTTTTGGGGCATTTTGCCAATTTTTAGGATTTTTTTGAAAAGGTCAATAATATTAACAAAATCACAGTATTTACAATCGCATTGCAATCTTTATAACCGAAAGAACATACATGGGGTTCCATTTTATCCTAGTTGAATAGAACAATTCCCTATTTATACCTTTCTATACTCAAAGTCAGAGTATAGAAAACCCACATAACTAGGTTAAACTAAACATGCTCCACTCACGACACCTACCGGTAAGTACAGGTAACACAGACTAACTTAACTGCAACTTGTTATACTCCAAGTAATAAGTTTCCCAGTAAACAAGCCGCATATCCGGTTAGGCTGCTTACACACCGTCAGTTTGGCTTGCGGTTTGACTAAACCGGCTTAGTTGTCCAACCGTCGCGCTGGCGAGTAAGCGTCTAACTATTAGTTCTCGCTCAAGAAACGTACAATTCTACTTATATTATAAACGCGAAAGTTTGTAAACATGCATGTTTGTGCTCTTTCACGCAAAAATTACCAAATTGATCAAGCTGAATTTTTGCATACCGGTAGTTCTAGGTGTGGAATAACACATAGGTTACTATTTATCCCATAAATCAGTTCCCGTGGGATAGGCGTGTGAAGCCACGGGCGCAGCTAGTAGATTATACAATCCATGTAAACAAAAGAGATGGATATAATAATAGTTGATTGCTGACTGTCGCACCGCCCCGCCCCGTCGTGGACTCGCTCCACTATATTCTCGTTGAGCAACAAAAGCTATCAAAGATGCACGCTCAGCGATATTCGCTCAGCTATGCTCGCTTATAGCCAAGCGACAAAACTATAAGAACTATATTACAATCGCTTCCCGCAGCACGCAACGTCGTTTTAGTTTCTAGCTCTACTCACTTCTCGTTCATCGATGTGAGACAACTGCCTTACGACGGTAGTTTCTGAAATTTTAGAAGGGAGATCTTTAATAGAATCAGAGTCAGAGTCAGAGTCAAATCGTTTATTTCTTTAGACTTACAAAATAAGCACTTAGACAAGTCAAATTTTTACTATATAAATAGCTTGATAAATAGTTATTACTATGAAACAAGAAATAAGGTGCAATTAACTCTAATTCACTTCAATTTTTTGTCCACTAGCGGAAGAAGTGAAAAAGAAACCACTAGCAAGTTTATCGCTTATCAACTAATACAATCTTAGCATAACTAAGTCTAATTGTTCTTACATACTATTGACGGTGTGAAACTGGGCGATATCCAGAGTTGTAAGAGTTATAATGAGAGAGTTTACTTTGCGAATCAGAGTTGTTACTTTGGTGGCGAAGTGGTGATATAGAGTGTGGCGAGGTGAAGCTCCATCTGCTACTTAATACAATAATAATTCCTCAGTTTTCAGATAAGCAAGATTTTTTAAACGATTCTGTGTAAAAAACATAGATATAAATCGTTAGATACGCCCCGACCACCAAAAACTGTAGCAATGAAAATTGTGTCATCTTTTTCTCACACGTTAGGTGCAAACACAACTTTCTCTTTAGTGCACTCGCCATTTAAATTTGTTATTGTAGTCATTTTTGACAATGCGGACGATAAAATAAAAGTTACTTCATTAACTCGCAATACCTACGAGTGAAATGTTACACCTCTGGCTTTATTTGTGTTTCTTGAATTTTTGTTGCACTTTCGAAAGGCACACGTCATTTTGTATCACTATAATACTGCTCGCAAACATCCTTCACTCCATGTCCGGCTAGCACTGTGCGTAGATGTACACTAAGTGCAGGTTTAAGCAGGCGTAAGGTTCGACTTGGACACAAAACGGCGCGGTCTCACTGAGGTAAGGGCATATCTAACGATTTATATCTTTGGTAAAAAATATGTTTATTTTCACGTGTAGTGTCAGTACATCTCTCTTAATATTTTTGAGTCACATACAACGTAAAAAGTTCATGAAACTTCTGATAAACACTCCAAATCTTTCGTGTGCACCAGCCTTATGACATGATCTACTGCCAACTTCAGCAACTTATTACCACTAATTTGACGGAAAGCTCGCTCGTCTGTAAACAGCCTATCCTATCTTACCTAAGTTTCAAATATATGGGACGCGACCTGGGGTGAGTCTGTTTAACGTTAGCTACGAAATGTGTTCGTGAATTTTCCCTTTTCCATACAAGCGCTGTACCAAATCTATATAATTGTATAACAGCGTCTCGAAACATAGTAAATACCAAGATGGATGAAATATATGCAGATCGTACAAATATTTATCGCAGGGCGAGCAGCTCTCTCTAGCAAGGTCGTAGACCTTTTTTCCACATTCGCGACTGAAAATCGCTTCAAAATGTCACGTCTGATACCTACTTTTAAACTAAACCAGGTTCAAGATCTGATACCAAATCTAGGTTAAACTCTCATTAACTGTTCGTTAATCTGCGTTTAACGATTTAGTTCCGCTGAAAAAAGTTAGAACTTGGGGTTTCTTATGTACTTAACTGGAATAACAATGTTATTTAACGGAAACACTTTGGGTCTGTTTCATAACGTCCGGTTAAAGTGTTGAATAACTATCTAACACATAAATTATTGATAAAAGTTCGGGGCTTTTGTTTTCGACGTTGCGTTTTATATCCTTTATGCGACAGTCAACGCTATTTGGTAGTCGTGAAACGTATGATATTTATCCAACGGATAACTAACAAATTGCTTATTTGGAACATATCCGAACATTGTGAAAAAGGCCCTAAACTTAGCTAATAATTTTCTTCTATGGAGTTGATATTACTGGTGTAAAAGGTCGGAAAATTACATACAAAGTTTGAAACAAATTAATTAAACTTTTGACTATCGATGTGGCGCAACTTGCTTCGCCTACGATGCAGGAGGTTGCGGGTTCGATTTCCTCATCGCAATGCACTGGGACAAATGTTTATACGATTCGCAAATACTTCTGGTTGTTCGGGGATATGCAAAAAAACCTTTATAATTAATGAATTGTTTTATGTATGTCCGTTGTAGCTTGGATGATGCTGTGTGGATTGACCAATATTATTTATTTAAAAAATGACATCTACAAAGGTCATTTTATGAACGTAAATTATGGTTCAAAATCATTAATACCTATTTATTTTTATCAAGACACACCAAATTCTAAAAGCAACGGCAGTATTCGAAAATTTTTGTAAATTCTCACATGACATTAAAAAACACCACAGAACCACAAAAAATCAAATATTTCCAGATGATACTGACATAGTTAACGGCGGCAAACGAACCAAAAGGTCACAAGCATTACTGTGCTATAGAGGTTCTCAATGTTCATAAATGTTATCTCTATACCCACGTGTTCTTGACTGGATCACTCGGCAAACGTAGTTTAGGATGCCCTCCGGCAAGGTGGAATGACTGAGATGGATTCGTAAGCTAAAAACAGGCTGCTCTGGCTCTCATTAGGGGAGGCATGTCCAGCCATGAACTAACACCGGCTGAAGATGATGATTAAACCCACATAGGTTACTCTCTACCCAACATTCCGAATATCTTCAAAAACGAGCGGTCAGATCAATTTTAGGTCTAAAACCAAGAGATTCGTGCCGCAATCTCTTTTCGAATTTAGGTATTTTGACTCTGACCGGAGAATTTGCACTGCAGTGCCTTACTTACGTTAAAAAAAATGGGGAAGTTTCGCCGACCCTGTCGGCATCACATAGGTATAATACGCGACATGGTGGCAACATTCAGCATCCGGCCTGTAGATTAGCCAAAGTCTCCAAAAGCTACCTGTGTGTAGGCATAAAAATGTTTAACAAACTTAGTGACGATTGTAAGGAACTAAACCTTGCTTTATTCAAAAAGAAAATTAAAGATTTACTTTTGAAAAAGTGCTACTACAGTCTTTCTGAGGCTCTGGACGACAAACAGCTAATATAATTACCGGTATGTTGAATGTTTACATCTTCAGAGTAATAATTGACATTCATTTTTCAAACACCTCTTGTTATTATTATTTTGATTGGACAATGCCTCTTTACAGCAGCAAATATAAATTCGATTATGTATTACTCTTGACATTGTTTTATTGTTTGTTTTATATTAGATTTTTTAGGCTCTTATAATTTTGTTTTAGTTTATTTGACAATGCCCCTATACAGCAGCTTTATTTATGTAAATAGATGTTAATATTTTATGACATTATTATGTAATCTTGTACATTATTTTAATACAGTTTGACAATGCCCTTTTACAGCAGCATACTTTGACATAAAGTACCTTTTATTTTATTTTATTTTATGAATTTATTTGTTTTGTTTAACTAGAGTAGACTGACCTCTCAGTTTTTAATTTCTAATTAATTTATGTCTGTCTGTTCTTTTTTTACCTTTGTACCCTATGGTGTTTTATAAAGCCAAGTTTGTGTATGGAAATATAAACATAGTGCCTTATATAACGACATCAAATGTAACACAAGTGTACCTACGGTGTAAAAAAAATAAATACAAATAAATACAAATACAAATATCTCCAAAACTCAACCAAAACCTTCGTATCTTGTTCCCAAGTTTCGACTAGCACTCAACGTTTGTCTTTACAAAGTTAGAATTAGTATGTGAAGCCCATCGGTAGGACAATCAGTCTGTTGACGCGGCGGATCATTAGAACGAATTGCCGCAGTCGCCATGCTTGCTAATCAGAGTGGTAATGTGGTTTACTGTACACCAGACATAGGGCTGTCACCTACATTCATGTAAAAACTAAGTCTTACACCACACGACGACGTGATTTTATAACCATGGCACTGGACCTATAATATTGGATTTGATTCAAGCGTACATTACTGGTCATCGTAGATCATGCGTTATTAACTTATTAAACAATTGATTGTCATCCCACTTCTGATGTGATAAGTCCCGTATTTAGTAGATATATCATTCATAATGCATGTAGATATAAGAATAAGAATTGTGAAGCCCGTCGGTAGGAAAATGAGTCTATTGACGCGGCGGATCATTAGAACGAATTGCCGCAGTCGCCATGCTTGCTAATCAGAGTGGTAATGTGGTTCACTGTACACCGCTGTCACTTACATTCATGTAACAACTTTAAAGATTACACTTACACCACACGACGCGATGTCCTAAGCTGACTTAAAGCTGTGGTACTGTATTAAACTGGATGTGATTCATTCCATTAAAATAAGTAAAACAGGCGTTCATTACTGGTCATCCTAGATCATGCGTTATCAAACAAGTGATTGTCATCCCACTTCTGATGTGATAAGTTCGGTGTTTGGTAGTTATATCAGAGTAGTTTCGTTTCGCGCATTATTATGCATTTATTTATGTAAATGTGCGCATGTAACTAAAATAAATGAAATGTAAAGCATTCTAAGCGACAAGTTTGCATAACTTTCACATTTCCATCACACTAATATTATAAATGAGAAAGTTTGTATGGATGTATGGATGTATGGATGTATAGATGTATGGATATGGATGTTTGTTACTTCTTCACGCCAAAACTACTGCACGGATCTGGCTAAAAGTTTGCATACAGATAATTCTAATCCTGGAATCAAACATAAGCTACTTTTTATCCCATAAATCAGTTCCCGTGGGATGAAAATCACCTTTTAACGTTTCCATAGGAAAAACGCGTGTGAAGCCGCGGGGCGCAGCTAGTAGATACTTAATAAAGTAACACAAACTTTGTAGTAAACAGTATGGCAGTTCAAAAGCATACAGTAAGCAAAACTTCAAAACATTTATGTGCAAACACTGATTTACTTTGACCTAATAACACACTCACAAACAATCAAAAAAAAAGATTGGATATCGATTTCAAACTTTATCCATTCGTGAAGGACCAAATTGATAATAATTTATTCATAGCCTAGTTAAATGAAATTGCCACTTCACATAATCACCTCACACCATAAGATATCTTACGGGTTCCCTATCCCTATTCCTTTGTATTTATAACGTACTACGCTAAATAAGGTAAAGTAAAGTAAAAAGATCTTGCGTAATGATATATTATATCGATGAGACGTTAAAATAATATATAATTTTAAACTTTTATAATTTTGGAGGAGGGCGGTTCATCTGCGACGCAGTTTTAATCTTCTACAGATGGCATCGTTTTCATTTATAACCATGTATTCATCGTTTTTGTTCCACAGTAAACGATTTTATTTTATTTTAAACAGTATAATTATGTGTTTTAATAAAGTATCACTGTAATCTGCCCTTTGTGGGCCTGGATTTTTTGTATTACATACTTAATACGAACGAGCTATCAAAATAACAGAAAAATTATATAACATCAAAGGTCCTTATAAGGTTTTCTTTGTACTTTTTGAGTTAAGCTTGCCTTAACCATTATTTTTCTTGTTTATGTTTTGTAAGTATATTTTATCGTGCAATAAAGAATTAAAAGTAAGCCGTGTGGGGCTGGCTCTCAATTTTCACCAACCAACTCTTCCCGGGGCTGTCGTAGGCGACAAAGGGATATCCACTGGGGGAGGGCAGCACCCCCTGTAAGTTTGCCATGCCATAATAATATGGTTTAATAGAGTGTTTCCGACTTTAAGTAAGTTGAGTGCTAACGTCATAATCCTATTAATCACGCTAATATTATTAACTAGCTGCGCCCCGCGGCTTCGCACGCGTTGTTCCTATGAAAACATTAAAATGTGATTTTCATCCCACGGGAATAGATTTATGGGATAAAAAGTAGCCTGTGTAGTATATTTTATTCCAGTATTAGAATTACCTGTATGCAAAATTTCAGCCAGATCCGTTCAGTAGTTTTGGCGTGAAGAGGTAACAAACATCCATCCTTATCCTGGAAACAAACATAGGCTACTTTTTAATCCCATAAATGATTTCCCGTGGGATAGAAATCACCTTTAAATGTTTCCATAGAAAAAACGCATGCGAAGCCGCGGGGCGCAGCTAGTATATATTATAAACGGGAAAGTTTGTAAAAATTTATTTATGTATGTTTGTTGCTCTTTCAAGCAAAAAATACTTAACAGAAAGGGCTGATTTTGCATACAGGTAGTTCTAGGCCTGGAAACACATAGACTACGATTTTTATCCCATAAATCATTTCCCGTGGGATATGGGATACAAATCGTAGTCTATGTCATCGCAGCTAGTCGTAAATAAAAATTCGAAAGTTTGAGATTCAGCATCGGTTTCCCTCAAATTCACTTGAGCACAAAATAATCTCAAAGATCAATAAACCTTTGTAGCCCTTCTTAGATTGATTGACAACCCTAAAGTTAGGCTCACCAAGTTACTTAGGTAAATTCAGACCTTGACACTAATAAATTAAGGCTCGAATTGAGTTACCGAGAACACAGGCCGTACATCACTAATCAAGAAAATTGGGATGTAGAAACAATGGGATCTCAAGAAATGCCTGAATCTTATATCAATGTATGTAAAGTTGAAGTTAGAATCAAGAAAACCAACGGCCAAATTCGAGTGAGACTTGCAGTTAAATATATCCCGCTGACTGACAGACCGACAGATGCATAGCGGAGGCTTAGATATCATAAGCTGTCGTAATGAATTCCCGTTAGAATTTATTTAGTACGGAACCCTAAAACCAACAACACGGTTTATTTATAAAGCATTAAAATTGTCCAGGAAATAAAATCAGATAAGTGGAAAAACTTTGAAATAATTTGAGTGACCCAGTTATTTGGTGTCAACGATGATAACTACGAATGAATTTTAACTGTTATGTGATTATTTCATAAAATATATGTCAAATTTTTTGTTTATCCGACTTCGAAAGGAGGAAAAAAGAATAGAAAATATAGAAGAATACAATAGAGTCATTTAATACACAGAAAACATATCAAATATTACAATGCTGTTGTTGTATGAGTGTTATTAATGTAATACTACCAGTATTTATGGACTGGTGTGTGAATTTGAATAAACCTACCCACTTACATAATAGTAACGATTTAAATTACAAATGTATTGTTTGTTAATAATTAAAATATTCCACTACGCTGTAAAAACAATGAGTCAGTAACTATTTATTGAGTCTATGTCATTGGCAATTCCTTAAATTCCATTGGTAACATAATTGCCATGCTAAAGGAATTTCTGGCGAAAAGTATGAGTAAAGTTAATAAAGTATGCGAAAAGTAAGAGAGTGTTGATTTGGCACAAAAATCATATTTTTATGTCTGGTATGACTCGATAAAACTTCTTTCTTATTTTTATTGTCTTACGAGTTGTCGTGGTTGAATTTGAGGTTAGGACGTAGGCAAATGAAAAAGTCATAAATCATAAAATCATAAATCATTTATTCAGAAACAACCATACAATTGTGTTTGAACAGTAGTACATCAAAATATCATGCAATGTGAAGAAAATAATGTCAAATTCTTAGTTATAAAAAATTACACTTGTCTAATGAGCTAACTAAAGTTACATAAAGTCAATATAGTTTTATTTAATTGCTACGGTTAAGGAACTCGTTGACCGTGTAGAAACACCCTTTCAGCAGGAGTTGGGTAAGTTCACTTTTAAATTGGTTTAACCTCTCAGATGCTTTCATTTCGTTTGGTAAAGAATTGAATAACCTGATAGCCTGATATCTACTACAATGTCTAGCGATATTTAATCTAGGACAGAAAGGCACCTCTAAGTCCTTCCTTCTGGTTTTAAGTCGAGCAGTCATTTGCTCAAGGGTTTCGTATTTGTGTCTATTTTTGATAATATCAGTTAGCAATAACAATATGTAAAGACTGGGCACCGTGAGTATGCCTAGCTTCCTAAATGGCTCTTTACATGACTCCCATGGAGGCATACGCAGCATTGTCCGCACCGCTCTTTTTTGAAGGGTAAATGCTTTATGCAAGTTATATTTGTAGCTGTTGCCCCATAGACCAACACTATACCTCAACCTTGACTCAACCAGTGCGAAATAAACGAGTTTCAGTTGTTCCACACCAATTTCGTCTCTGAGACTCCTAATGGCGTAACAAGCCGAACTGATAGAACTGTCCACTGACGCGAGTTCATTTTTCCAGTTTAAAAGCTCGTCTACATGTATTCCCAGAAATTTAACACAGTTGGTGAACTCTACATTTTGTTCTTCTTGCTGTATGTTTAGCTGTACATCGTCACGAACGGTGGATTTAAAGAGTATGGCATTAGTCTTTTGAACATTGAGGGTCAGATTATTTGCGCTGAACCATAGGTTAAATGTTTTGAGAGCTATGTTTAAATTATTTTGCAGATCGTCGGTATTATTCGAGTGAATAATGGCGTTGGTGTCGTCCGCGTACACTATTAGTTGGATATCAGATACGGACTTGCTAACATAGTCTATCAGATCGTTTAGAAATATATTAAAGAAAATGGGTCCCAAAATAGAACCCTGTGGTACTCCACATTTCATATTGGTAGTGTTCGATTTGAAAGTGATTTCTTCGTTTTTGACGATGCTTTTGATTTCTACAAATTGTTTTCTACCAGTTAAGTAAGATTTAAAAAGGTTCAGAACCCCACCCCTGATGCCATAGTGTTCTAGTTTGGCTAAAAGTATGTCGTGGTTAACAGTATCGAAGGCAGCTGTGAGGTCTAGGAATAGTCCCGCAACTTTTTTCCTGTCATTCAGCTTAGTAACTACTGAGTTGACTAGTGTATCGATAGCATCAGTAGTTCCGACACCGCAACGGTATCCAAATTGCTTATCGCTTAGAACTTTGTGTGCATTAAGGTGACGTACAAGTCGATTCTTGATGATTTTTTCGAATATTTTTGAGATTGTAGGTAGCAGCGATATTGGCCTATAGTTCTTAGGGTCTGATTTTGATCCCTTCTTAAAAATGGGCAATATTCTTGCAATCTTAAGTTGTTCAGGATAAACATTAGCATCCAAGCAGTTGTTATAGAAAGACGCCAGAAGCTCTGCAAGAATATCGATGTTTTCCTTGATTAAATTTATGGTTATGCCGTCATAGCCGTGCGATTGCTTCTTTTCCATATGTTTAACTATCTTTATGATTTCACCTCCATCAGTGTGGCCAATTATCATGTCATTAGATACCCTAGCTGTAAAAGTGTGAAGATAAGAGAGGGCCGCTGAGTTACAAGTAGATACTTTATCCATTCCCCTATCGAATTGTTTGGCAAACATGTTTACAACTGCCTGAGTATCTGCAACGGCTCTGCCATCCACTTTAAGAGTAATGTTGTTCGAGTGACCTGGTCTACTTTTACCTCTTTGTGTGTTGATGATTTTCCAAATTTCTTTACTTTTATTATCAGCCTGTTGAACCCTAGCCCTAATCGCAAGCTTCTTTGATACTTTGATCACCTTTCTGTATATATTAATGTATTTATTTCTGTAATTATTAATGGAATCATGACATAATAAACTATTTCTTTAATTAAGGAATCTTTTCATTTTGCTTGCAACTTTGATTCCCCGTGAAATCCATGATAACTTTCCGCCTTTATTTGATCTGACTTTTCTACGTGCATTTTTAAAAGAGATATTATAAATGGTCTGGAATTTGCTTAAAAAACTGTTAATATTACAGTCTTGAAGATCACTATTTATAATCTGATCTCTAAAATAGTTTACGTTGGTCTTTGTAAACTGTCTCCGTCTCACCATACAGGCTTGATCTAGCCCAGCTTTACCACTCTGGTCCGCAAGTAGGCTACATAATAATGCAGCATGTCCGTCACCCAGTCTATTATGGTCAATATCGCAATTGATCAATTCTGAGTCCGGCAAGTTTGTAATGATATTGTCGATGCAGGATTCTGTTTCATTTCTAATGAATGTAGTGTTTTTAATTAAGTATCTGAAGTTAAAGCATCTGAGAAGGGAAAGTAATTCAGTACGTTGTTTAGAGTCTACCGAAAAGTTTACATTGAAATCTCCTAAAATAATGCATTTTTTACTGAAAAGATGTTCCAAGAGCCGATCTAATCTTGTTATAAAATCGTCAAAGTTCTTATCATAAGGCGTTCTGTAAACACAACATACATTTAGGCTGCAGTGTAAGTGTAAGTTTGTTATAACCCAAAAATGTAATTAAAAGCGCATTTTAAAAACCCGAGCCAATATGACAGCTATTTTATCATATTATTACGTTTTACATAGAACATTTTAAAAATCCATCGTACAGTTTGTGGTATCCATTATAAGCAATTTTTTATACCTCAGTAATAGTTTTATCTTGTGTAGTTTAGGAAGAGATGCGAAAATAGAGTTAGGTGGCCAAAAAGTGCAACTTAAGTAAGAACTTAAGTAAGACTTCCTGTGTTTATCGTATAATTAAGATACAGAAGGTGGGGGCGCCATTTTAACTGGTGTATGCGCCTTAATCTTGAAAACTATTAAAAAGTGAGCTTTCAATATTTACACTAAAACAATAGATTGATTAGAATAAATATTGAACTAAGTAATAAAATTAATAATATGTATTATATTAAAAGCATTTTATATATGTATGTAACCTTCATGAGCACACAGATCCCCTAGTACTATTAAATGATCCTATCCAAACACGGTTGTCTGGTAGAGATCACTCTTGAGTGGTAAGACCTCTTTGCACTTGTCACTTAGTTTGTAAGATGTTTTGTTGTATTGTTTCTTTCAATATGTGTGCAATAAAGAATAAAATAAAAAAAATAGAAATTTCTATCCAACAATCTATACAAATAAGCTGCGCTCGCCGCTCCAAGTAACGGTTTGGCACTTTAATAAATCGTCTTGGTTACACGCGACGATGACGGTTCAAGGGTTGATTACAGAAGGTTGAACCATTTCCGATTGAAAATAAATAATAATTGGATTTTAGATGTTGAGATTATATTAATGAATTACCTTTTATTCGTTTTTTTAATTGCGAATTAATTGACGATAAGAATAACCATAACCAGGCGTTCTCGATGCCATTAATAATAAATCTACACTAATATAATATTAAAGAAAGAAAGAAAGAAAGAAAATGATTTATTAAACACTACACAACACTACAAATAAAATAAAGTAAAAAAATAAAAGACTACTTAGTAATACTAACAAACACAGTTAACAATTATTCGAAACCTAAAACTAACACAAGTAGGTAGGTACCTACCTAAGTACCTATTGGGTTGGTACTAAGTAGCCCCCTCAGCAGGCAAATAATGAGGAAAGATTTTATTGTTTGTATGGAATAGGATACGAAACTTCTCGACCGATTTAAAAAATTCGGAAGACTTCGTGCATTGAGAACCAACCACTCCGTATCGGACAAATACACACCTCAGCTGAAAAAACTCACTTCGGTACACTGCTGCATAAATAAAAAACTCACTTCGGTACACTGCTGCATAAATAAAAAACTCACTTCGGTACACTGCTGCATAAATAAAAAACTCACTTCGGTACACTGCTGCATAAATAAAAAACTCACTTCGGTACACTGCTGCATAAATAAAAAACTCACTTCGGTACACTGCTGCATAAATAAAAAACTCACTTCGGTACACTGCTGCATAAATAAATAAAAATATTGCACGCTGAATAACCTCCAGTGTAATTCACATCTGCGTACAAAAGACCACAACATGGACAAAAGTATTGTTTTGAATTTGTGGGGACAGTGAGAATATTTTACTAGTGGGAAATTTGTTGGGCAATTTTAGTTTTTACGTTTGCAGTTTGTTTTGAATAAGGTATGCGTTTCTTTGTTTTTTTTTAAATTTTTATGATGAGATTTTAATCATAAATCGCGACATGTGATTTGATATAGGTAAAGATAAAAGATAAAGATAAAGATACATTTATTTGGCCAAAACAGGTGATTACAAGGCGCGGGATTAAGCGCCTCTAAAAGGAGGCGCAACAGATATGATTAAATGAGACCGACCTCTTAAAGGAGGCCTGACATATGGGAGGATAGGTAAAGATAAAAGATAAAGATAAATTTATTTGGCCAAAACAGGTGACTACATAGGTACAATAGCTATAATGAAGGTACATAGATAGGTGCAAACAGATGTAAAATTGGCTACTGTGCTGCCACTGTTGGCAAAAAAGGGTCAAACTCAGCATATAGGTAATGCATTTCTCAACAATATATCTCATATTATTACACACTCGGTAGGTACACGTTTAATACTGCAAATTGACGAGTTCGCAAGTAGCAGTATTGACGAGTGTTGGGCACAGCAGTTGACATTTGCATGTGTAAGATATTGTAATTTATTTAATAATAGATATGTAATATTATAAGTATATGTAGTGGTAAACAATATGGTTTCAATAGATATTCAATTATAAAATGTGACAGGCTTGATATTTCCTGTTTGCTTTCCCGCTCCAATTCAAATTCCAATACAAATCAGCTTCATTATTGAGTTAGGTATTTCATATTGCATTATATTTTTAGTGCTGTGTATTCTAAATTATTAACTTATATTTAAGAGCATTTTGTTATAGATATTTTATAAGATTATACAAAATAATTATTAATTAGAAGTTAAATGTTATGCCAACCACCGAGAAGCGGTGGACTGACGACACAGTTTCGTGAAGAGGATTTTAGTTGTTGTGAGGTGATATTAATAAGACCTGTAAGGCCTGAACACGCCACTTTTTGGTCAGCGACAGAACGAGAAACATCTGTTATGGTACGTAATACTTATGTGGTAAATTATAAAACCCCTATCTATTTAGATGTGTCCACAGAACAATAGTTCACTAAGAAATGTCATACCTTTAATAGATGATTTAAGCATAACAATTAGGTATTGAAGGTTCTATTTTAAGGCTATCTTATTATGTAAGTATGTCTTTAATAATAAGGTTTTATAAACTTGCTAGTGGTTTCTTGTTCACTTCTTCCACTAGTGGACATAAGATTGAAGTGAACAGAATCTCAATAACACCTTGTTTCTATTTGTACATTATGTGTTTATCGGTCAACCTAAAGAAATAAAGTTATTGAATTCTGACTTCTGATTTCATTATTTTCTACCCCCAAATTGTTAGGTTGCGTCGTAAGGCAGGTAATTTCATGATTCTATCAAAATAAGATAATTGTCTAGGTAGGTAAAGCCCCTAAATCTATCATCAGAAGTGGGATCCTGGAACTGTTTCACAATACTAATACATTCTTGTACAAGTTTCAGTTGGCTGACCTGGACCTGGACCTGGACCTGGACCTGGACCAGGACGAAGGTCTGCTCAACGCGGTTTTGGCTGACGCTGGTTCATTCAATCGGCGCGTCGACCGGATGGTGGACACGATGCTACCAATGTCCAATCCTATGATGCCACTGCTATTGGTGCGACTAAATTTGGACTAAAGAGCAGCGTGGCAGATATGACGAAGGCTCTGAAGGGTTCGTAAACTAGGTAGAACAACGTGTATTCGTGACGTTGGATGATCCTAGCCGATTTCTTTTGTTTGTTAGCAATAAACTTAAACTGTATCCTAAACTGTGTGATAAGTAGGCTTGATATTCAATTATAAAATTAGTAGAAAACCTACATAATACTAAAGCTACACATAGCAAAATTTGCCACTTCTAGTAATGCTCAATCCATGGTTTATTATTGTTCTCAAATTCTATTTGTTGATGTCGCATTGTCGATGGGAACTTATTTTTAACTACCGGCAATTTTTTCACTTTTGTTCGATTATTAGTCCCAACAAATTTTCAATGCGTATTATCATGAGATTTTCTGTGTGTGTCTAAGGTGAATTTACCTAAAGCCTGACGAAAACAACTGCGAGTATGCGCAAAAAAAAAACAGAATGATTCCGCTATAATATAAAATTGTATATATAAGTTAGTTCAACATTTTACGGTGCTAGTCTGACGTCATAACGATGCACCTATGGTTTATCCATTTTGAATGAAGCATGTTGGTAAACAAAGTACGACACAAATAACAAAATCTCACTTGCTTGGCGTCGAGTTTCAGATATTGTAAGCAATTTTTATTGAACTTGTCGATTTTAGATCCTCCTAAAATCGACAAGTAATGTAAATTACGTATAAAAGGACGCGTCAACAAAGTGAATTTTAGGTTGCGTATGGGCGGTTTGTTTATGTTCGTGCTCCATTCAAAATGGATACGATATAGGTATTTTCTCTGTAAGAGGCACCATAAAAAAAGTGGGATTATAAGTAAATAAAATCTTTTTTGTCAAAGTAAACTGCAATCAAATGAAATAAATAATAAGGTAATTAGAATAAAATTGAAACGATTGAGCTGGCTGCGGTCTGTTGTTGCAAACAATCTACGGGTGATTAATTCATATCGGTACCGCTTGGAGGCTTCCCAAGACGCTGGCTGCATTGCCCCGCTGCTGTATGGCAGTGCTGATGCGCTGAGTAAATTGTCTTGAGTCACATGTGCAGATCAATAATCCTGGCCTCAGTGGTCTCGGAATTAAAGTTACTCGATAAAAAAAAACTACATAAGAGTTAACAATTTGCCTTAAATATGATTCATGATTTTAACTGATCTGATTTTAACCGACTGAAAAAAAAAGGATCAGGTTCTTAATTCGACTATATATTTTTTTAAATAGTTAGTGAACGTTATAATATCTATTTGTGTTAAGTTACACAGTATAGGTTTACCGTTATAAAGTAGAAATAAAATAAAATAAAATACATAATATTATGTGTAAATAATGTCTGACATAAAATAATTTAAATAAAATTCACATATAAAAATAAAGCGGCTGTTTACGGCCATTGCGAAATAAACTGAAACTAGTAGTCCTCCGAACAGTAGGCCTTATGAACTTGCCGTCCGTGTATGGGAGCCATTAGTAACACGTAGGTATTTGCACAAAAAAAAAGAACAATGAAGTAATTTATCTTTCTTATGTTTACTTATTAATGAAATTATTCAAAAATGGGATTTTCAAGTAGGTGGTTTGATTACCTACCATGTTTTTTTTGTAATTCCTGTTTATAGGTGGTTGGGTCGATGCACCTCCAAACAGAAGTTCACGAAGTGCTTTCCTATAAACAGCAATTCAAGTTTGGGAGAGGAATCCCACAGATACGAGTGTTGGTGTTGGAGGGTCGGAGTGCCTATGACCGATGGTTAGAAGGGCCCTCATTAGTAAAGAATGGGTGTTTGTTTACGCTAGTGTGTTGTTGCATTTTGTGAGTAAGTAAACAGAAGTACCTAATACCTACTTAATACCAGCGATTCGAATCATTGCCTATCACAGTTCACTGCAATGCCTATTTAGGTTTACTTCAATTGAAGTAGGTAACAATTGTTTAAGATGTTTTTGTACTGAAATGGTACTCAAAGACAACTCCCTTATATCTTTCTAGCTAGGTAGGTGTGTTGTTTTGTGAACAACCACTTAACGTAGAAAAAAGCTTGCATATTTCATTTTGCGTCTATTCTGTATCATTACATTTTTGTATGAGAATCATATAAAATATCAATAGATATTTGAATTAAAAATAAAATAATCGAAATCAGATGTTTGCGGAGATATTCTAAAGCTTGACCAGCCCTAGTTGAATGGTCGGGAATGATGTCCAAGTCAAAACACGTCAGATCACTTTTAGTTAGTTTATTCAATCGCAAACACAGTTAATAAAGAAAAGGTCACTTTCATACAGCAGACTAAGAGATTTTACGCATATAAGATTATTTTTAGCCACGTACCTATCTAATACAATAAGAAACATCATAAAGGGTTAGTTAATAAAAAAAGCTGTGTAGATGAATTGTTTAACTGCATATTCACTATGTTCAATTATCATAGTCGACATGAACTTCGCTACACAAAAAAAACAATCAATTCAATTCATTTATTCATACCATAGATTCACAGGGAACACTTAGTCAAGTCAAATAAATTCAATACATCTTAAAACACAAAATAAAAACTCAAAATAAGTATACAGATTAAATACAATAATGGCTGCAATAGCAATAAGATAAAATAACATAAAAATAAAATTGTTCAATTTCTAACTTTAAATGAAAGTAAGTAGGTGTGTTCCTACATTAATCAATCGCATTGAATATAAAAATATTTTTATCAGCAAAAGCTTTGTCCAATCGATAATAGCTTTTATCTATTAATCTATTTTTGATAAAACATTCAAATTTGATATCAGACATGGATCTTACATTAATTGGTAAGATATTGTACAATTTTATTGAATTGCAAATAAAACTTTTTGAAATTTTAACTTACCTCGTTTTTGGAACAGCTACGTTATTTTTACATCGTATATTGTTACCAATTAAAGATCAATTAAATAAATTGGTGATAGCTTAATAATTTAATTTATAAATAGTGCTATTTTTATGTAGTCAGCTTGGCCGAGCAATTAGTTCAAAGTTCAGTTACCAATAACAATAGTACAACCATACCTAATATACTGGATTTATCTCTCAGACTACTTTTATAGAAGTTGAGGCTAATATACCCACAGGCTAGAATAAAATGACATAGGTACTTGCCTAGAACCGCAGATATCTTGTCTGCTCAATCTGTTACGAAAAATATACTTATTCATTAGTATATGACAAAAAGTTTGGTTTTAAGGTAGGTACCTATATTGAAAGTGAAAAGAATACTAAAAACGAAATAAAATAAAACATAATAAATGGTTCCTTCCGCTGCCGACGGTAGACTTAGCATATACTTTAGATATTGCAGCGGGTATAGCGAGTATATAAAGGCCGAGGTCTACTGGTCAGAGGAAAACGAAAAAAAATAAGAACAAAATAGGTCCTTCCGCTGGCGGCCCATGGACCTGGTGTATACTTTAGATGCTAGCAGCGGGTATAGCGAGATACATGTCTAGGTCCTAAGGTCAAAGGAAAACAGACTTATGACTTTAGCTTATACGACTAACTTTGAATGACTTCACAGATCGAATAATGTGGAAAAAATTATTTCATAGTCCAGGTGGAGATCATGAAATAAATGAAAATAAAAATAAAAATGTGTAGTCCCAGTGGAGGCTATGACATAAATGAAAATAAGAAAAGATATGTACCTAGTCCAGATGGAGACAAAAAAAATAAAAATGCGTAGTCCCAGTGGAGGCTATGGCATAAATAAAAAAAAAGATATTTAGTCCAGGTGGAGACTGAAATAAATGAAAATAAAATATAATAAATAAATGAATATTTATAAATATAATAAATAAACGTGAAGTCCAAGTTGAGACTATAAATGAATAAAACTGTTGAATAACTTTGCAAAAAAAATCAATAAAGGTACCTACATATTAATGTGCTTAGTAGTTAAGTGCCCTAATGTATGATAAAACGTTGAAATTATGTATTGTATATGCTTCGAGAACGAAGCATTTGTCAGAATGGCAGTGTAAGATATTGTAATTTATTTAATAATAGATATGTAATATTATAAGTATATGTAGTGGTAAACAATATGGTTTCAATAGATATTCAATTATAAAATGTGACAGGCTTGATATTTCCTGTTTGCTTTCCCGCTCCAATTCAAATTCCAATACAAATCAGCTTCATTATTGAGTTAGGTATTTCATATTGCATTATATTTTTAGTGCTGTGTATTCTAAATTATTAACTTATATTTAAGAGCATTTTGTTATAGATATTTTATAAGATTATACAAAATAATTATTAATTAGAAGTTAAATGTTATGCCAACCACCGAGAAGCGGTGGACTGACGACACAGTTTCGTGAAGAGGATTTTAGTTGTTGTGAGGTGATATTAATAAGACCTGTAAGGCCTGAACACGCCACTTTTTGGTCAGCGACAGAACGAGAAACATCTGTTATGGTACGTAATACTTATGTGGTAAATTATAAAACCCCTGTCTATTTAGATGTGTCCACAGAACAATAGTTCACTAAGAAATGTCTATTTATTTATTTATTCAATAAAGGTTCACCAACAGTATACATATAATAGCTTAATATAACTTAATTAATGGCAGTACTTATTGTTCTTATACATATACCTATAATAGGTGGACACAACATTCTTAAGAAATTAACTTAAAGATAATTACAATAAAAATTGTTGAGATCAATTTTAGACTTAAAAATAGAAGTTAAACAGGTTTCTTGAAAGGTAGTTTAAGACTGACTTAAAACAAATAAAAACGAATAAAAAAAATTAAAGACTAAGAGATATCTCGGTGATAACAACGAATAAAATTTCACCGAGTGCTCCTGGTTAACAATGTTAGTTCTCATCTAATGAGGACTGCTGAAAATGTTTCAGCAGCTTATTTTTAAAAATAATGGGATTATCATAAAATATGTCTATGTCTTTTATTTTGGTATTTATAAAATTGTATTGATTACATAGTCTTACAGTAGGTGCCTGTAGACCAGTGTTACTGTTACAGAAAGGTGTGTGAAGTATTTTAGTTATAGTATGTCGAGGGTTTCTAGTGGGCACAGCTAGGCCGAATTTTTCAACAATAGAAATGCTGTCGATTTTACCATTTAATATTTTATGCAGAAAGGAAAGTTCAATTATTCTACGGCGGGAATATAGAGATTCAGTGCTGAAGTGCTTACATCTAATGTGATATGGAGATCTATGGGATATATCTGGAGAATGATATGCTAAGTGTTTTGTAAATGATCTTTGTATGCTTTCAATTCTTTGAGAGTGGATGCTGTAAGTCGGATTCCAGATAACGCATGCATATTCGAGTATACTCCTAACAAGTGTGTTAAATAAGAGGGTCTTAGTGCTGGATTTCTTAAAGTCTTTAGTATTACGCTTAATGAACCCCGACATTCGGGCAGCTTTTTTTATGATGTTGTTGTAATGTGCAGAGTATTTAAGTTGGTGAATGTCTTACCTATAATAGATGATTTAAGCATAACAATTAGGTATTGAAGGTTCTATTTTAAGGCTATCTTATTATGTAAGTATGTCTTTAATAATAAGGTTTTATAAACTTGCTAGTGGTTTCTTGTTCACTTCTTCCACTAGTGGACATAAGATTGAAGTGAACAGAATCTCAATAACACCTTGTTTCTATTTGTACATTATGTGTTTATCGGTCAACCTAAAGAAATAAAGTTATTGAATTCTGACTTCTGATTTCATTATTTTCTACCCCCAAATTGTTAGGTTGCGTCGTAAGGCAGGTAATTTCATGATTCTATCAAAATAAAATAATTGTCTAGGTTGGTAAAGCCCCTAAATCTATCACATGCAACTGTGTATATCCTGTATGTGTCCCAATAGAGGGTAGGAAAGGTGACGGAAGAATGGAGTAGGCGATTGTGTGGAATGGTGGACTCGCCGGCTAAGTATGGGAGGAAGAGGGGACGCCAGTAAGACCGCGATAGGTTTAAATGTTCCCGTGGTTGTCACCGGACAGGTTTTTTAGTGGGTATTACGGCCTTCTCAGGGCATCGAGTCCCAGGTTATTCAGGTTTCCTCCACACCAGTCTATTCGTAGACGAAATTTAACTCGCCGAATAAAACAAAGTATTGGTGAGTGTGTAGTAGGAGGGTACTGGAAAAAAAAGATAAAAAAATTGCCTCGAAAATATGCGATTTGTAGTCTGTGAATCCGAACAAGCTGCCACGAAATATTTAAAACAATCAATGCATCATACCTGTCATGGTTAGTTCAAAGGATTTACGCAAACTGCTGTGGAATTACGTCAAAGTCAGAGTCAAATCGTTTATTTATTTAGACTTACAAAATAAGCACAAACCAGTCATTTTTTTTATATATAAACAGCTTGATATATAGTAATTACTATCATATAAGAAATAAGGTGCAACTGACTCTAATTCACTTAAATTTTTTGTTCACTAGCTGAAGAAGTGAAAAAGAAACCACTAGCAAGTTCATCGCTTATCAACGAATACCGGTGGATATCCCTTAGTCGCCTCTTACGACACCCACGGGAAGAGTTGGGGTGGTACAAATTCTAAGACAGCACCACACATCTTTGCATATCTAAGTCTAAATATAATGCGAAAACCACAAATCCCATAATGATATTTGAAATCCCTTTGAATTGTCTTCGTTAATTTCGATTGTTAGGACATTGAAATGGCATTCAAGACCATTCAAAGAGTTTTAGCGTAATTCCTCAGCTGGTCAAGACTGCATTCTTCGTCAAGCATTATCTTTTTTTTCTGCTACTATTCGTCAAAGTTCATTCTACTGCACACTCTTCAATACTGCGGACTCGTCAATCATACAGACATACATAACATTATATGGTTGTCTGGAACGAATTACACTTAGCGGCTGAACAGTATGCCGTTAATGGTTAAAAGTCGCCCTCAAATAACTATGCTCCAAGTTTATCTAAAGGATAAAATCTATATAGATCGTTACCAGTGTGTCTGATCGTTACCATGAGTTTTTACAATCTATACTCGCTAGCGACTGTAGTTAAAAATATAAATGTATGGAAACTTCTGAAGCGCTTGGAGCGGATAGTTGGGTACTTAAATGCGCTGTGCATAACCATATGCCTATTTACGTAACTACTGTAGTAACGTCAGGCGATTTTACTGTGACAACTCATGGTAGACACACAGGCCGAAATTTTGCATACAGACATACAGACACACAGACATACAGACATACAGACATACAGACATACAGACATACAGACATACAGACATACAGACATACAGACATACAGACATACAGACATACAGACATACAGACATACAGACATACAGACATACAGACATACAGACATACAGACATACAGACATACAGACATACAGACATACAGACACACAGACACACAGACACACAGACATACAGACATACAGACATACAGACATACAGACATACAGACATACAGACATACAGACATACAGACATACAGACATACAGACATACAGACATACAGACATACAGACATACAGACATACAGACATACAGACATACAGACATACAGACATACAGACATACAGACATACAGACATACAGACATACAGACATACAGACATACAGACATACAGACATACAGACATACAGACATACAGACATACAGACATACGGACATACGGACATACAGACATACAGACATACAGACATACAGACATACAGACATACAGACATACAGACATACAGACATACATACATACATACATACAGACATACAGACATACATTTTGCATGTAGTTCTACGTTTGAAATGCCTTAAAAGTAACTTTTTGTCTCTGGGAAAAAACATACGAAGTTGCGGGTAGAGATAGCATAAGATTAAAATGGATAATCGATTAAAATAGAGTCACTATAAAAAAAACAACAGATCAGCTCTACTTGTTTATACAAATATTATAAAGAGGAAAAATTTGATTGTTTATTTGTTGGTTTTTTTGTATGGAATAGGCTCCGAAATAACTGGACCGATTAAAAAAAATATCTCATTACTTAAAAGCTTATTTTTCAGGTAGTGACATAGGTTATATTTTATCCCGGAATTCCCACGGGAATGGGAACTACGCGGGTGAAACTGCGAGGCATCGCTAGTCTATGAATAAATGTATAGGTGTCAGGTGTCGCCGGGAAAATTTGTCTCAAGTCGGCTGCGCGGTCCCACAGGCCTACGCTGCAGTACGGGCTTGTTCATAACGGGAATACTATTTATCTATTTATAACAGGAATATAAAAAGTAGATAGATTTTTTTTTAAACTCATTGGTATAGATTCAATGTGGGTATAATGTATTTATTTAATACTAGCTGCGCCCCGCGGCTTCGCACGCGTTGTTCCTATGGAATCGTTTAAAGGTGATTTTTATCCCACGGGAACTGATTTATGGGATAAAAAGTAATATATGTTTGATTCCGGGATAAGAATTACCTGTGTGCAAAATTTCAGCTAGATCTGTTCAGTAGTTTTGGCATGAAGAGGTAACAAACATCCTTCCATCCATCCATACACATTTTCGCATTTAAAATATTAGTAGATATTTTTTTTACTATTTTTTTACAAGATATTGATTAAAGAATGTAATATTTTTTTTTGGACTTACCTAGTATAACACTCATTGGTATAAGACGGTGAATTACTAAAATCTGAAATCTGAAAAGAAATGCAATAAATAGGTCTTATAAAAAGAAGTTGGTGTGGGAATACCATAATTTTTCTGAAAGGAATAAAAAAAATATGTCCACGTTGCTTTTATATATAAAAAAATTGATGGTGTCTCAAAATACCAACTGCGACAAAGCCTGCTACATCGAAATACATTTTATTTTTGAAAGCACTTTTATAGGTAATATACAAAGATTAATAACAAAAACACCGAACCACGAGTAACGAGTAATTAGAAGTTTATTTCAATAAAAAAACAACTATGAAAACTATACATAAATAAACGTAACAATTATTACAAAACATGCATGTCATAAAAACAGTCATTACAAAACAATCGACCAAAAAAACATGCAACAATAGCACTCCATTAAAACAATAGCGCTTCAACCGAAATATCTCAACAGTGATTGATGGTGTTGTCCCACACTGTTTACAAAAATATTTTAAAACAAATAAATCTTTATTTACCTTCGAGCCTACCGGTTCGTAACCACGGCTTAATGTTGTACGCATACGGCATTCGGCAGTGCGCATGTGCCGACTTCAGTCATTCGGACTATTTGTTTTGTCGTTACACTATCAAAAAGCATCCGATTGCCTTGAAAGTAGGATCCTTCCTTCTAATCCTGGCTTTCTGTGTGCTAAGAAGTCTCTATAGACTCAAATAGTGTCTGAATGTGTGAAGTGAGCTGAATCAATCGTGTCAAGTGTTCGCGCCAATAACTTTGACGTTTGACCGCGCGTGGTCGCTCCAAATTTGAATTTGTTTGTGAGTGCTACACGGACATAGTATCGACAGTGTATTGAACCTTTTTTGTGTTTTTGGACTAGTGGAGGTGTCACTTATCTGCAATACGCCAACCGCAGTCGCTCACAGCTCCCAAGCGATAAGGACGACAATCCCGTGAGCGTTGCACCATCCCTGTGTAGCGTTGAAGTTCAAGTGTCTTTGAAGTTTCAATCAAAAACAGCTTCTAAAAGCATCCGAGATGAATATAACATCGACGGACGGTGAGTGTTTTGAATTAAGAACATCTGCAATGTAAAATTGCTTAATTGGTTGCATTTCATATAATGCTGCGGTAATTTTTTTGTGGAACTAAAGTGTGCTCTCCGTTCGTAAGCTTTGGGTTTAAATTTAATTGATGTGTATCGCGGTCAAATTATTATTTAACTCAATGTGACGTAGCCTCTATCTCAATGGCGATAAGGTTTATTTTAGGATCGATGTTCCTATGCGTATTCGAAGCCTAAATGAATGTTCGCGTGATAAAAGTGTTCTGTTATATTAGATTGCGGTCTCTATTATTGTTTTTAGAACAAAATGAGTTTCGTCAGGCGAAACGGGATGTCTTTGTTAGGAAATTGAACTCATTTGTCTTGTCTAGTTGGTGACAGTGCTATAGTTCCACTTTTAAGCGAGGCTTTTGTTAAGCGAGTTCTTTTAGTGGAGCTATGTATGATAGTCGTTGTTTTTAATGATCATTTTGTTTTGGCTGCAGTTAGGAGCCTAGATTTTTCTTGTTGATGAACGGTGTTGGCAGATGGCGCTTAAAAGATAATTATACAAATTGCCCAGTCAAAACACTAGTACCAGGGGAGTTAGGTAGGCTCATTGTGTGGGACGCTACATGCGTTGACACACTTGCGCCTTCCCACCTTCCGAAGACTTCCGTGAGGGCGGGTGCGGCGGTAAATTTAACCGAGTATCTTAAGAGGCGCAAATATGCACTCGACAGAGCCAACACATTTGCCCCCATTGGAGTCGAGAACCTAGGTCCAGTAGGGTATCGAGGGTTAGATCAGGTTGAGTGAGAGATTGAGTATGTGTGTGTGTGTAAATGCAAAATCCACACCTGGTAGCATGGAGCGACAGAAATGCCCATCTGGGCACAGCAGTCGACATTCGCTGTGTAGTGTGTATGTCCTGTCTGTGTCCCAATAGAGGGGAGGAAAGAGGACGGAAGAATGGGGTCGGCAAGTGTGTGGAATGGTGGGCTCGCTGGCCATGTATGGGTGGGAAGAGAGGACGACAGTCGGATCGTGAAGATCTATGTTCCCGTAGTTCGGTGAAACCGTAGTTCGGGTCACCGGAGAGGTTTTACTGGGTGTTACGTCCTTGTCGGCGACGAGTCCGACATATTTCTGGTCCCCCTGACCAGTCTATTCGTTAATGAATTTTCCTAGGAAATAAAAAATAAAAAAAAAGTGTACCGAGGGTATTTGGGGTTTTAAAAGATATATTTGAGATATATTTGACTGGTCGAAGCGACGCGTGACCCGAGAGCTGGTGAGTATCTGGCGCAGAGCATCAGCATTTCCTTAGAGAGGAGCAATGCCACGACGTACGACTTTGTTACAATTAAAAATACTAGTTTTAATTAATTACTATTATTTGATTCTAATTTCACAATGATTACACAAATCGTAAATATAATAAACTTAATAAAGGTATAGAACCTTTTAAATAATTTGTAGTTTGTTTTAAAAAACTATTACTTTATTATATGGTTTTCTCATGCCTGCTATTCCAGCTTAAAAAAAATACATAATCAGGATTTTTATTAAAGTACCTACAGTGCTATGCGGTCTTATTGCCAAACGAGAAATAACATAGTTGAAGTGAATAGATATTGATGATGATGATTCCTTCGAAACTGTATTGAAGAAGCTGCAATGCTCTACTAAGATCTTATGGCTTCTATTACAAAGACGTAAAGTTCACATTGATTACCCACTTTAAAAAGTTTCGTTTAGAAGTTGCAGCGCCCTACTTTTTGTGGATTCTAACACAAAGGCGTAAGGTTCAGTTTGTTTTTGTGAAAACTTTCGCACTGCAGAGGATGTCTTACGTTTATACGGGACTTGTTATACGGGTTTTGTATTCAGGAAGGTTAAAGGGTTTACTTTGATTTATAGGGAATCGTAGGTAATACCTACCATGGGGTTTGTCATATCTTTGAGGATATTTCATGCGAATTTCAACTTTGAATATACTGGCGGAAAGCCGATTTTTAATGTTGATTTTCTTGATGTAGGTAAAGTTAAAAGTTGTAAAACAAAAGTTGTTGAGTTTTATGCTTGTGAATACCCGGGTTTACGCATGTGTTTTGGTACACATTGTTCACAAATTCTACACACTTAAATCATCTTTGGTTGATGATGATTATGATACAACTTTGTAAGGCATACATATTACGTCACATCAACATCCTTTACCAGCACACTGCCAGCAGTGGGCTGGTAAAGGTTACTTTCAAGGTAAGAGACAATTAGACCTCCTATGTTCAGACATAGGTCATCGTCTAATTATTAGACGAGAGTTCATTAGACTCTAATTAACTTTTCATCATCAAAAGTAATGCCGTAATTCCCACGCTGAGCATACTTGTTGGGATTGCAGTTTGCCGGTGGACCTTTTCTGGAGTAAGCACTGCTTCCCGCCTCCAGGATATCTTAGTCTTAGTCTTTTTCTTAATCACCTCTTACGACACCACGGTAGAGTTTGGTTGGTAAAAATACTCGGTACTACACAGCCAAGTACATAAGGTAACGGGAATAAAACTATATAGGTCTCTCGAACCACATTAGAACTCAAAAATAGACTCAAATTCAACTCGGAAAAGGAACACCAAAAACTATGCGATTCCCCCGTGAAACTGTGTCACGGACAATATCACGCCATCTGGCGTCTGTCCTTGGCGGCGTGTAGAGTTGTGGAGACTCGTGTCCATCTTAGTGGACTGCGGCTGGGTTGCATCCTGTGTATCTGTGTTGTGGTCTCTCTTTTTGTATCTGGTTCGGCGTCTAGAGTCTCGAGGCGAGCCCTATTAGATCACATGATAGGAAACGTAATATCCAGTGTCGCCGTCATCGGCCGCCTTATCGCAAAAAAGGTTGTGAGGTCACCTCACAGGTTCCATCTGAAAACCAGCGATACCTTGCATTAATTTGAGAGTAGCATTAAGCTGAGGTGGAACCCTTTGACCTGCATCGCTACAGCATTACATTTTTTATATTATTTACTACGCTGGTCTGTATAATTATTACTACCTACTTATACCTATCTGTTCTGTGTTGTTACTGTGTTATATATAAGTAGGCCTAATGTGTGTTATGTAGTGGGTTGTGGCAGGGTTGTGCCTCTTGAACGCTATCCATCAACCTTCCTGGTGACTATCAGTTAAAGTTGTCCCCGGATTTCCTGGCTATGTGACCAAATAAAGTCGAAACTTTACGCAGACACATAAAAGGCAGTCTCAGTCAGATGGAAACATTGGTCCGGAAAGCTTTCTAAGGGACCTTGAGACCTGAGAAGGTCCTGTGTTTTTGCTCCTAAGGGCCCGATTTCGAATCCTCCAGCACCACATTTCAAAAACAGGACCTTCACACACTATCATATCAAGTGACACCCTAATCCCTCCCATAAACCTTCTAATGTTTCAAGTACACGTACGTCACTGTCTACCAGCAATAAGTTACAACGTAAAAACATTTACGTGAGGGTCAAATTCGCGGCTCATGCCGGGAATTAGTAATTTTCTTGAGGGTAGGTGATATATAAACATGTAGGTATATTATTTTAGGATGTGCCAAACAAAGACCTTTTCGTATTATGTTTATTGACTGTTATGGCGCAGCGGTTAAGTAGGCTGATGTGTGATGGTTTCGGTGTTGATTTGAAAAACAAATTTACCTCTAATTATAGTAGTAGATACTTATATCACATAGAATGAGGACTCGGTTTTAGATATGCTCTTAAACAAAGGGATAACATAGAAACACATAACAGCATTAAGTCATTTCAGTTAATTTTCTTGCTTCCAACATCAAATATGAAGAAAATCATTTATTTACGGTAGTAAATGGCTAAAAATGTCGAGTAAAAGTTGAAAACTACTTTCTAATGAAAATACATTTATTACATATGGTACATAATATGTAAAAAAATGTACCTTTCTAAATCGTCCATATGAAACAGGCTCCACTTAGTGAAACATGCTATTGAAAAGCAGTCAACGGTAGAAAACCAGAAAATAATTACAAAACTACATAAACTATTATTATTTCCATTAAATTTACATATATACATGATAATTATTTTGATTCTAATATAAAAACCAAACACAACACAAAATATTCAGTTAAAAATGTGTAAACTTCCACTAATAATCCAACTTGGCCAAATATTAAGGTGCTTGGCAAAAATCGACCCCGCAACATTTTAGTAAGTTTCAGCTATTCACCTACTAATCCACAGGAGTCCTTTGTCAACTAAACAAACAAAACTGCAGACGTAGCCTAGTTTAAAACGAACGCTAATAGACTACATGCGAGTAAACTTAAATCAACGCCGAACTGCTATGAGACTCGTAGAGCTACTACGAAACTCGTAGAAGTGCTACGACACTCAAGGGTCGGTTCACAGCTGACGGAAGATGCGTCGCGTATTATCGGTCGCGTAACGCCAGAACAGACAATTATATAATTATAAATATAATTATATGAATATAAAAACAACGTAAAAAGTCTTTATTTAGGAACATAATTGAGGTAAATATCAGAAATAGGCAGCGTTGCGACCTGCAGAAATATAATACTGTGTCGCAGATCGCAACGTCCACCTCCGAGATTAGAATTAGATAAGTTCCACGAACTGTGTTAAACAGGCACTTATGTATAATTAGAATTTTACAATAGGTTTTATAAGTTAGTTATCTAATTAATAAATGAAGTTAAATGTACGTAAAAGTTTGTAAACAATAAAAAATTAAAAGAGAAAACATTCAACCTTTTACACTTAACCGCTGATGCGTTAGTGCGTCGAGCGTACAGCGTCTGTTCCGTTTCCGTCAACGCATTGTCGGTGTGCTCAGCTGAATGCAGAAACTGAATAGACGCGTAATAATGTGCCAAAACGAAGTTACGCTTAGCATTTTCCGTCAGATATGAAAACACCCTCTTTGACCGAATAGCGGCCTTCACACGTAAGGTTCGAACCGCGCATCTGGACTGCGGTCCAAACCGCGGATGGATCTGTACAGTTTGGACTGCGGATCGAACTGTCGTGCTAATTGCGAGTAAAATAGTTTCCACGGTTTGGAACGCGGGCAAATCTTTCACATTTTTCCAAACGATCCAAACTGTGCGTGTAAATAGATTTTCAAGAGTTTTGACTGCAGTTTAGACTGGCGCGTGGAACGTTAAAAGTTTCAAAAGTTTTGCCTCAGTCTCAAGCAGAATGGATACCCGATCATCGTGTTAGCGATCTGTAGTTAGTACAAGCAACTGAAAAAAGGCAAATGTGGTCAAGTTCTTTATTTTTAACCGACTTCAAAAAAGGAGGAGGTTCTCAATTCGACTGTTTTTTTATTTTTGTTACCTCAAAACTTTTAATTGGGTGATCCGATTTTGATGATTCTTTTTTTTATTTCAATTTGGTTCAGTTCTGACAATGGAATTCATGAGAACTCATATTCAGAAAGCAGGTTTGAAGTTGCCTGATAAGCGGGATGAAAGTAATACTTTTCACCCCTAGGAATAAACAAGGCTTTATCTTAAAACGATAATTAACAGTTATAACAATAGGTAATTGTGATTGATACTGATTAGTTGAGCTACCTTTAGATTGTTTAAGCTTCTTACTGGTATTTATATGGATCAGTTGAGCTACCTGTAGATTGTTTAAGCTTCCGACTCGTATTATATCATCAAACGAATGAAATCCGTAATAGCTTTGACGACGTTCCAAACCGGCAGTTCTGTAGTTTGCGTCCACACGAGATGCGCGCACAGAACTGTGAGATCAGAGCGCGCATCGAACTGCCAGATCGGACTGTCAGCCTCGCGCATCTACACGTACGGTTCGGAGCGCGGGATGGAACGGCGCGTGCGATTTCCCGCGGTCCGAACCTTACGTGTGCAGGGCGCTAATAGAAGCGACCGATGATACGCTCGATACATCACAGACGTGAATTTGCTACGAGAAACGTAGACGCGTAGCTGTGCTACGAGAAACGAAGAAACGTAGCAGTGCTACGAGGGGCGTAGACGTGCTACGCGGTATGCAGGTTGCAAGTACCTGTATGTAAAATTTTTAAGTAATTTCATTAGACACGTTTTTTATCTGCATTTTTGAGGATAATCGAATTCAGATATACAACGCCGCTACCTATTACCTTTCTTGATTTTTTGGTTTATACTTAATTGGTTTTGTTATAACGAGTTTGTTATTAGTACATAAATTAGATAGTGCGCAATGAAATTCCTATTGAAAGAACTTGTCGATTTGAGATCTTTTCTTCAATAAAATATTGTTGTCAACTATAAAAACACTGTACTTTATTGAACAAGAAAATTAAGATCAAATAAGCAATTTTTTTTTTGCGGAATTTTACTACATATTTTTATTCTTATAATTATTTACAATGGATTCCGCAAAGTAACGTCTAAATCTATTATGTAAGTTTTAACAAGTAATCGACAATACCCATAATAATATCTTTTTCTCGACTCCAAGAGGGCAAATTTATTGTTTCGTATTTGTTGACATATTTTGCAGCTAAATCTCTAAATCACCATAGACTTGTTGTCGTGATACGCTTCGCTACGTTACACGCATCCGTTGAAGACTCTTTCAGTTGTTTCATTAATTAATTAAAATATAAGTTGATAACTTGGAAGTGAAGAAAAGTGGAAAATGTTTGATGAATAGGATTTCGTGTATGCAAAATTTCAGTCTGATCCGTTCAGTAGTTTTGACGTGAAGAGGTGACATCCATCCATACATCTATCCAAACTTTCGCATTTGTAATTATTTTAGTGGGATAACAAAATACTTATTATAATACCAGATATTAATTAACCCGTGATCGATAGTAGTAAATTCATACGAAAGATTGAGCTTTAAATTTAAATAAAAAAAATATTAAATAAGTAATGATGATAGAATTGGATTGAAATAAAAAAACAAGTAAGTTGGAAACAAAAAGTTCCACGCGGGCGAAGCCCAGTTAGTACAAACTAGTTATAATTATAACTAACTAGTTTCTTACGACTTTCCTGTGTAACTGCACAAATACCTGTTCTGAGGCTTGAACCAACCACTTTCCACTTTCCTTCACTTCCAAGTTACCAACTTATATTTTAATTAATTAATGAAACAACTGTAAGAGTCTTCAACGGACGCGTGTAACGTAGTCGTAACACGACATCGAGTCGATGATTTAGAGATTTAGCTGCAAAATATGTCAACAAATACTTTTTTTAATCTCCCAAATCGATTCCCTTGGGATAGAAATCATCAAATCTTTAAACGTGTCCATAGGTACAACGCGTGCCAAGCCGAGGGGCGCAGCTAATCTTCTTTATAATCGCTATTTTGTGCATTTATTTTGCTAAATTGTATTTAGATTTACAAAATTACATCGACATCGTAAAAAATTTTGGTCACTTAACTTATGAACGTGGATTATGCAGGCGCATACCCGAGCCAATCTGACAGCAATTCCTATTTTATCATATTTTTACGTTTATCATAGGAATTTTTAAAAATCCTACGTTCAGTTTGTGGTATCTATTATAAGCTATTTTTTAATACCTCTTTTATAATTTTATCTCATATAGTTTAGGAGGAGATGCAAAAATAGAGTTTGGTGACCAAAAAGCGCAACTTCGGATCTCTTCCTAAGCTTTACAAAATGAAACTATGACAGAGGCATTAATAAACAGCTTATAATAGATACCACAAACTGAACGTAGGATTTTTAAAAATTCCTTCGTTCAACGTAATAATAAGATATAATAGTTGGGGGCGCCACTTTCGCTGGTGTATGGGCCTTCCATTATACTCACTGATCTAGCTTGAAATCATCAACGCCAACATTGTAAGGACTATTGTGTGAATTTTACTTATGGTAATAGACTGCACCGTGTTGTGCCGGCTTAGAATTTGCACCACTCTAACTCTTCCTGCGGGTGTTGTAAGAGGCGATTAAGGGATATCCACCAGCGGGTGGGCATCAGCACACCTTACAGAACAATTCTACCACCGAACCGCGATCCCCAACCCGCATGCCCAGCGTGGGGACTATGGCCACTATCTCCCATGAGATAAAAGCCAATAAGGCGCATATCACGGGGAGGCCTGCGTCCAGCAGTGGACCGATATAGGCTGTTGAGGTTGAGGTTAAGGATAGACTTCACTCAGTAAAGACAGCACTTGGTAATTTGATTTATTTAAAACATACAAAATTACTTAATGATTTTTAGCACCCTTTCTCCTCTTCATGAATATATATCTAAATAAACCCAAAAACAACCTTAAAACAAGTATTAAAAACATTTTTATAGCTGCGTCAATAATAAAAACGCAGTAAAGAGGACATAAGTTATTAACGAAAGATTGTCAACTCTGCAATTAGGTTAATGTACAGTCTACGAGAAAAATCTGTGACTAACCACTTTTCAAAAACCTTACCATATATAAGGATCCCGTTGTCAGAACTGAAAAAATTTAAAAAGGGACCACACGGGAAGCACTAGCTTTCATATAAAAAAAAGAATCATGAGAATCGGACCACCCAGTCAAAATTTCTGAGGTAACAAACATAAAAAAAATACAATCGAATTGCCAACCTCCTCCTTTTTTGAAGTCGGTTAAAAATGATTTTTAACGCATTCACTGCCTCGCCGCAAGAGGTGATGCAAGGAGACGAGGTGCGTTTTGGGCCATGAAAGTGTTAATTGAAAATAAAATAATGAAACCGGCTAAGTGCTAGTCGCACAAAGGTTCCGTACCATTATCTATAAAAATGGCAAAAAAACAATTCTGTTTTATGGGAGACCCCTTAAATATTTATATTATTCCGTTTTTTGGATTGATTTTATTTTATAGCGCCAACAGAAATACATGATACAAAATATGTGACAATTGGCGGAACCCTAAAAACAATTACTTAAGTTTAAGAGTGCTACGAACTATCTGCGTCTTTTTTTCAAATATACCCTGTCTTGGAGTATTTAATACTTTCTAGTAGAAAGTATTAAATTAATTAGACAGTTTAGGTCACTTCTTCACTTGCCTAGGACATCACTATTATAGTAGCCAAAAATCCAAAATCATTTTTTTTAAACTAACTGCGCCTTCCGGCTTCACACACGTTGTTCCATGGAAACGTTAAGAGGCGATTTTCATCCCACGGGAACTGATTAATGGGATAAAAAGTAGCCTCTGTTTGATTCCAGGATTAGAATTACCTGTATGCAAATTTCAGCCAGATCCGCCCAGTAGTTTTAGCGTGAAGAAGTAACAAACATCCATCCATACAAACTTTCGCATTTATAATATTATTGTGGTATTGCCATCATCAATGAATTTAAAAAAGAAGTTAGCTGTTATTGAGATAAATAATACATTACTTTCGATACATTTTACTGACAATATATCCATCATGTTTTGTACCTAACGTACAAAAGTACTAGAGTATCGTTACGCACACAAGTGGTTCACATTTCGAACCCGCATTCCTTCACACAAACGCGCCCTTGGGAGCATTGCCTCTCGATCGGACGCTGAGCGGATTTGTAACTTGTGATGGTGATTGTACCTGATTTATTCTGTACTGTTTGGTATTTGGAAAGGAGAGTCGGGAAAATGGGAGTTTTGTATTGAGAAAAGGAATATAATCTGTATAAAATCAATATGCTTACACTTGTTTCTCGAACGCTGTCTGGCATGTTCTCGAAAATATGAAAATACATAGCAAGATCCTATGACGCAGGGTTTGGTTTTAGCCAGAGACAAATATTTATTTTATTTTTTATATTTGTATATAGATAAATAAATAATTCTGGACAATTCACACAGGAATATCTAGCCCCAAGCTAAGCAGAGCTTGTGTATGGATACTAGATAACTGATATACTTAATACAATACACTACATAGATAAATATTTTTTTTATTATACATAGAAAACATCCAGAACGCTCTGAACAAATGTCTGCAGATCGTACACACATTTGTCCCGAGGCGGGAAACGAACCCGCAACCTCCTGCATCGCAGGCAGGCCTTCGCCCGCCACACCACAGAGGACGGCATAAACCTTCTTTATATGTACATATGCAGGTATAAAGAAGGTATGTATATGCTTGCACCTCATACAAACATTCGTCTCTGAACATATTATGTTCCGTGGTGTAATATAATTAATGTCAGTTATCTGTTAGCCATGTTAAATTCTCGGCCCTTAATGGGATATAATTCTGATGTTACTATGTTTGATATTATTTATTTATTGAGTTGAGCTACCTCTAGATTATTTGCAACGCCTGCAGTAAGCTCAACTATTTCAATTATAAATACTAGCTCTAATTTATTATAATTAATAATTAGTTTCTATTCATTAATTTAAAATTTGTTTGTTCATAGAATCATCATATTGTTTTAAATTTTATTGCCTTTGCCATATTGGTAGAATTTTGTACTAAAAGTATCTAATTTATATAGGTTTGTATAACAAAGACTTATGCTATCACTTTTCAGTTGATTACCAAACTTTCTCGACTAAATTTCGATTAAATCTCAAAATCCCGGTATAAGTACTTTTACCCAAAACAATGCTTGCCTGCAATAAGCACAACTTCTTGTTATCTTACCCTGAATAAATAAAGGAACCCTTCACAAATCAATATACACTTTTATTACAAATTGGTTAACACCATATCAAGATGAGAGTTTGGTAGTGGTGTGCGTGATTGTACTTTTCCGGCTTTTGGAAAATGATCCGGTAACTTAAGTGCTTCGGTGACGGTTATTCGCAATCGTCAAATTTTAGGGTTCCGTACCCAAAGAGTAAAACGGGACCCTATTAAAGTCTAGTCCTAGTTATTTTCTTTCTGTGTTTTTTTATACCTACATATTTTTAATCAGTGTTCTGTGCTGTCCTTGTGTGCTGAATAAAAAACTTCTATTCTATTCTATTCTATTCTATTCTATTACTAAGCCTCCGCTGTCCGTCTGTCTGTCCGTCTGTCACCAGGATGTATCTCATTAACCGTGATAGCTAGACAGTTGAAATTTTCACAGATGATGTATTTCTGTTGCCGCTATAACAACAAACAAAGTTTAATAATTTTAAAAATTAAGAGGGCAACGTTCTTAACGCCTTGAGAACCGATCACCGAGGTTAAGCAACGTCGGGCGCGGTCAGTACTTGGATGGGTGACCGCGTCAAGTTGACTTTTGTTTTTTACGAGGAAAGATTTGTATTTTATGATTTTTATAAAAAAAATGGTACGGAACTCTTCGTGCGCGAGTCTCACTCACATTTAGCCGGTTTTATTACTTCATTATACCAAATGATCATCTACAGAGGCAATTATAGCCATTGTCAGTCAAAGTAAATGATGGACATTTTGATTGAAGCCCATTGACAATAGTGAACGACGCCGCCAATTGAACGTCTCGTTGTGCAACTGACAGAATTCGATATTTGGTACGTGATTGACCGTGACGTGGGTATCGTAAGAGGCGACTAAGGGATATACACCAAGGGTCGGACAGCAGCGCCCCCTCTAGAACAATTTTACCACCAAACTGCGATCCCCAACGCTTGTCCACATGGGGATTATGGGCTTTACCCCTCATGAGATAAAGGCCAAAAAGGCGTTTATCAGGGGAAGGCCTGCGTCCAGCAGTGGACCAATATAGGCCATTGAGGTTGCCGTTGTCCGTGACGAACGTTTGTTCGTCACGGCGTTCGTCACGGTTAATCACGTACCAAATGACGAATGGATAATGACCATTTCCGGGGCACTTTATTATCATTTATACCCAATTCTGTTAACGAATCGCTTTACAATGGAATCACCAAAGAATCATCACGTAGATAGAACACCCTTGTTCTTCGTGCGATGATACCGTACGAATAGAGTTTATTTTTAACCGACTTCAAAAAAAGGAAGTGTTTCTCAATTCGACTGTATGTTTTTTATTTCTTATTTTTTATGTTTGTTACCTCAGAACTTTTGACTGGTCCGATTTTCATTCTTTTTTTATATGAAAGCTGGTGCTTCCCGTGTGGTCCCATTTTAATTTTGTTCTGACAATGGAAATTATGAAAATTCATGAAAAATCTATAAAAGTTGAAGTAGGTTTATAGTTTTTTAAAACAAAATTAATTATATCGAAGGCTTTGAAAGAAACTCAAGAAGTTCGTGTTGTGCTATTTCCATGGAGAGATTGATAGAATGGTTTCAACCTTGATACATTTAACGCACGTCCCTCCATCTGTAGTTTTGCTGCTAAACTATATATTTCTGTGGCGATACCATTGTCATTATGAACCGAATTGTTTAGCAGAATAAGGCCTCTGGTTGTAGGGGCGTATGAATGTTTTCTAAGTCTCTTTTAAATTATTCTTCATTTAATTAAAATATTTTAAATATAATTAAGTAGGTATGTTCATTGTACATATCACTAATATTAATTCTCCAAAATTATTATGATTCGTTTGTTGTTAACTCTATCAAAACCAGTTGCCTCAAACAAATCGTCTATAGTGTAAAGCAAAACAAAGAATAACAAAAAATATATCAATAAATATATATACCCGCAAAATGATGAGTGCAATAAATGAGTTATTATTATACCCGCAAAATAAGTTAAACCTGTTTTATTATTTTAATTTCAAATATATCGTGAAAAACGAAACTATGCAACTTACGTCCGGTTTTGCATTTTTCCAGCTATTACTAATGTTTTGGTACAACCCTACCCCGCGTTGATTGGGTACCGTATGAGTTTTTGTTTTACAACCGACCGACGAAGGGTTCCGCTATCAAATCCAGGGTCACTACTATTGTAGGGAAGTAGTTATTTGGGCGCCAGTTCCTCATTTTACTTTCTTTTGGTTTAGTAACTTGAGTGGAAAAGGAAAAAAAAGAAAAGTGTAAGGTGGATCGTATATCTACGAATACCAAGAAAAATAACATTGGATAATTGTAGGCCCGTTTTCTCCAATGGAATTTATCGTAATTGTATGCAACAACGGAACGCGAAATGCGTTTTACGAGTAATACAGTCAGTTCCGATTTTTTGACAGTTTTCCATTTAATTTCAACACAGATACCCAATTTTTTTGTTTTACAACAAGAAAATTCATTTGAGACATTTTTATATCTGAGTTTCGTTTTGAGTATTCGGGAGTAACTAACTGTGTTGAAATTTTTTAGTTAATTACCATCCAAAATCCTAAACTGTAATCGATGCTTAATGCGACTTTTTATTGTTCACAGGTAAGTGCCAGAAAACGTCTTTTCAACAGGTTATCAAAGACCAAAATGAAATAATTTTGGAGCGCAGGCGTTTTATGCATGGTAAGTGATAGATATACAATTTAACCAGTCGATATCAGAGTACCAGCTACCTGTAGAATGTTTGCAACAGTCTGCAGTTAGCTCAATTGTTTCCATTGTAAATACTAGATTGAATTTACTTATATTGTTTGATTGTTATTTGCAATAAATGAATTAATATTAGTTAAGAAGACTAAAAAACGTTGCCTTGAATTCTAAAGATAGAGTTAAAAGGAATCAACCCCATCCACACCTACAGAAAAGCGAAAAGCTGTCAATTACCAACAGTCCAGCTCCGAATACTTTAAGGCCCATACACCAGCGAAAGTGGCGCCCCGAACTATTATATCTTATTATTACGTTGAACGCAGGAATTTTTAAAAATCCTACGTTCAGTTTGTGGTATCTATTATAAGCTATTTTTTAATACCTCTTTTATAATTTTATCTCATATAGTTTAGGAGGAGATGCAAAAATAGAGTTTGGTGGCCAAAAAGCGCAACTTCGTATCTCTTCCTAAGCTTTACAAAATGAAACTATTACAGAGGCATTAATAAATAGCTTATAATAGATACCACAAACTGAACGTAGGATTTTTAAAAATTCCTGCGTTCAACGTAATAATAAGATATAATAGTTGGGGGCGCCACTTTCGCTGGTGTATGGGCCTTAAGGAGTTGGGCGCTGGTTTGATTTAAGTTTCAATGCGGACACGCGTAAACATTTTGGCGTGTCGGGATGGCGAAATACTAAGTGATACTAATTTTGCGTTTCACCAACGACACCGGTCTCTTGGGTCAGGTGAGTGAATAATCCAGAAACTTCTGGATTATAACTGAACCTCGAATTTTCCATTTAAAGCCATTCTACAATCGATTAGATATTCGCAGCCATGAAACCATTGAAACCATTTATTTATCTGTGATTGTGGTAATCACACTAATATTATAAATGCGAAAGTTTGGATGGATGTATGGATGGATGTTTGTTACCTCTTCACGCTAAAACTACTGAACGGATCGGGCTGAAATTTTGCATACAGGTAATTCTAATCCTGGAATAAATCATAGGCTACTTTTTATCCCATAAATCTGTTCCCGTGGGATGAAAATGACCATTTGATGTTTCCATAGGAACAACGCGTGCGAAGCCGCGGGGCGCAGCTAGTATACAATAATTGATCTTAAATTTAGTTTTAGGTCAGCACAATCTACTTTTTCGAGTGTACAAATCAAATGTATTTGGAGTTGACATAGAGCATGCAGTAAAATTCTACTATAAATTCTTTTACCGTAAGGTCCTAAAATAAATTCATAAAACATGTTTTTGCGTTGTAAAAGAGATTATAAAAGTCCACGTTGGTACTTACTCTTTAGGTCAAAGCTGTTAGTGGTAGTTGTTAAACGTTTCCATAGAAACAACATGTTTAAAGCCGCGGGACGCAGCTAGTTGTAATAGTATTAGGAAAACTGAAAAGTGGGGATTGGTAATCGCAGTAGAGGTTTTAAAAATACACAGATATAAACAGCCACACTTCCTCTAGTAGGTTTTCTTAGTCGCTTCTTACGACATCCACGGGTTGAGTCGATAGGGTCGATTCTTACGCCACGAACCACACAGCAAATGGATTAAAAATCAAAATGTACGACCTGCATTCTGGAAACGAATAGTCATAGTGTCCGATCAATTAATCAAAATGAAATATCGCTCGATTTACCATTCATATCAAATCGATTATCTATAAGGCTGTGTTATTGTATGGGCAGAGCTATAAGCGGAGCGGTATATGTCTCTTCTATAATTTGTCATTTGTTCTGTATCCTCTACAGCCTGAACTAGCCTGATAAACTCCGAACTGTGTGCTCCGATTACTGTCTTTTATCTCATGGGGTGTTATGCCTAAAATCACCACGCTGGGCATGTATGAGGATTCGGTGTGTATCGCATTTCGGTGGTAGAATTGTTCTGCCTGCTCCCGGTGGATATCGCATAGTCGCTTCTACGATACCCGCAGGCAGAGTTAGGGTTTTCCCTTTCCCAAAACTAAAGAATTATCAAAATCGAACTGTGTGAAAAGTTATGCATGGTCCCATTGATTTATTAAAAACGAAGATGAGGCACTGGTTGCTCGAAAGTGGTAACCTCAAATTGTATAAAATTGTGTTCTCCCACATCAGTCACCGTCTGACCGGCGGCACGGGCGGTCGGGATTCGCGTGAAATATTGTTGTCTCAGTCTCACTTCGGTCCTAGATACGTCTTTCCGTCTTTGTTCTTCTTTGTATTGCACAGGACTGGGAATATAACTGTGAGCGTATGTGTTTGCGTGTAGTTGTAACACATGCCAATTTTTGAGTAAGCGCTGGGAGAACGTAACCTATCTTCCCTTTTTAAATCAATGCATGGTCCCTTATTTCTCTTGGGTTGAAAATGAAAAAGTTCTATGTTTGACTAATGTTTAATGTAACATAGTATGTGCACTACATACTATTTTCTTGTTTAATATAAATCAGTGGTATAGATGAGTCGATGCTTAAAACTTACTAAAAGGTGTAAAGCGTGTTCAAATACTCGCGTCGCTTATGAAACATCGCTACCTTATACACACAACCATCCACGCATATCTAGTTGGAATATCATTAATTGTATTACAATAATAAATGTTGCCCGTGTTTACTACATATGTTTGTTTACTACACGGCAATGAAATGTCTTTTCGATTTGTGGTGTTATATAAATGCTATAAAGTGTGTATTTTTTTTGTACACAATCATTTAATTTTAACTGATTTTGTAATTATTGTTTTTTTTAACTATAAACCGACTTCAATTATATGGATCCCATTATCAGAACTTGACCAAATTAAAATGGGACCACACGGGAAGCACCAGCTTTCAAAAAAAATCATGAGAATCGAAAGACCCAGTCAAAAGTTCTGAGGTAACAAACATAAAAAAACAGTCGAATTGAGAACCTCCTTCTTTTTTTGAAGACGGTTAAAAAGAGTTTGAGATTTGATATGTTCTATATACTTACTTCTCTATCCTCTATCAAGAATTTTAATGATCACCTTGATGATTGCCTTTGTCGTTTGACTAAGAATAATAACAAAAGACTAGTTATCTGTGGCGACTTCAATACCAACTTTCCAATAACAAACAGCAATACATCACATGCTATTAGTGACCTGACGTTTATGTTAAAGCAAACAATATTTGGCTACACAAGAATCACACCTACAACAAAAACTGCAATTGATAACATACTAACTGATGGCAAGGCTCTTCATGCAGAAATTCTGATGGGGATAAAGTCGGATCATAGAGCTCAGATTGTTAGCTTAGTTAGTGAAAGCCAAAACCAAAAATCAGAGCCACAAACAATACGTCGTAGAATAGTCACACAAGATAGGATTAAACAACTTAGGTACTCACTTGAACAGCTACAGGCAATCGACCAAAATCCAAATTTTGGAGACTTTTTCAAAAATACTCTTGGTCAGATTAACAAATTTTTGCCACTAGTTGATACTAAGTTGAAACCCATTGAAAGAAGAGGCGCAGATTGGGTTACAAAAGGCATACTGATATCTCGCGAAAAACTATTTATGATGTATGACCTATTGCAAAATCAAGAGAATGATAGGCTAAGAGAATATGTAAAAATGTATAGCAAAATATTTAAACAAGTTACGTTACTAGCGAAAAAGATAACACTGACAGGCAGAATACTAAGCTCCAAAAATAAAATTAAAACATCTTGGGCTATTATTAAAGAAGTTACTGGATTATCGACCGATACCATCCATGATAAGTTAGGGATACGACTACCTGATGGGAACATTAATCACGATAAAGAGACAATAGCTAACCATTTTAATGACTACTTTATAAATATCCCGGAAGACTCGACAAAACATCTTATTAAAAATATAGAATTATCCAAATCATATGTAGAATCTTTCATAGAAGAGAATAATTTAGACATTATACCTACTGACATTTTTTACGAAACTTCTGAGCTTGAGATACACAAAATCATTCGAATTATAAAACCGAAAACCTCTACAGACTTCTGGGGCTTGTCATCAAAAATTATTAAATCTATAGCTAGTGCAATAACGGTTCCGCTTACTGGCGTGATAAACGATTCTCTGTCTTCAGGAATTTTCCCAGACCAGTTAAAACTTGCAAAGGTTATTCCGCTATACAAAAAGGGGGATTGTCACGAGACACAAAACTATAGACCTATTGCACTACTACCAATTCTAAGCAAAATCGTTGAAAAGCTCTTATTTAATAGATTAATTAACTACACACACGACCACAAATTATTAAATAAAAACCAATACGGATTTCGTAAAGGACTATCAACTGTCGACGCTATGGCGGAACTCATAAGTGATGTCCATAGATCTCTAGACGCAAAATTGAATACGTGGGGAATATTTTGTGATTTATCAAAAGCCTTTGACTGTGTCAGTCATGATATTCTCTTAGCTAAACTTAAACTTTATGGTGTTAATGATGCTGACATGATGTTGTGTCAAACTTATTTCTCTTTAAGGAAGCAAGTAGTCGACATTCACGGTGTAACATCAAATGAAAGAAGTATAAGTCATGGTGTACCGCAAGGATCCATTCTTGGACCCTTATTCTTCTTACTATACATTAATGACATTAGCTCGTGCTATATTGATAAGAATATTGACATTTATATGTTTGCGGATGACATCTCTCTTATCGTCAAAAGTGACAAAAAAACTGACATTGTAGCTAAACTAAATGAAACAATTGACAAAATAACAAAATGGTTTGAATGTAATAATCTTATAGTAAATATTGACAAAACTAATCTTATAAATTTTTCGCTAGCGACAGTAAAAAAACCCCTACCTGACAACTTACCAATAAATCCAGTTGACACTATTACCTTTCTCGGACTTAGGATAGATTCTAAATTAAAATGGAACCAACATACTGACAATTTAGCTGGAAGACTTAGCTCTGCCTGTTTTGCAATCAAAAAGGTCAAGGAACTTTGTGGTTTCGATGCAGCCAGGTCTGTTTACTTTGCATACTTCCACAGCCTGATGACTTACGGACTTTTAATATGGGGTAATGCAGCTGAATCCCAAAGAATATTCATCTTACAAAAAAGAGCAATTAGATATATCCTTGGACTCAGGCCTAGAGACTCGTGTCGAGAAGCTTTTGCTAAATTAAACATAGCAACATTAAAGGGGGAATATATTCTACAATGTCTAAAATATGTCAAAAAAAAACAACTTGATTTGCCAACTTTAGGAGCTTCTCATAATTATGACACAAGACATGGTGGTAACATTATGAACCCAAACCGTAGACTAGCTAAAGTGTCAAAAAGTTTTCTGTGTAATGGTGTAAAAGTTTACAACAAAATTAGTTCCGAAATTAGAAGTTTACATTATGACCTTTTTATGAAAAAAATGAAGGAAATTGTAATAAGAAAAACCTATTACACTATACAAGAAATCTTTGACGACCAGAGTATTATTTGACATGTGGAAATATATATAAAATTCATTATTTTTTTTTAATTTCCTTTTCAAAATTTTGACATTTTTATTTAATTTAATTTGATTTGATTTATAACACCTGGATGACCATTTTACTTAAATTTTCATTATCACGAATCTCGAACCTGAATCAATCGACAGGTCAAGCTATGTCCCATTACACTATTATTGTTATGAACATGCGACCCCTTCTGTGATATTTATCGTTATACTTTTATATAGTCTTAACTTTGACAATGCCCTTTTACAGCAGCTCTAGTCTTTATTTATAATTATACAGTTTATTGACAATGCCCATTTACAGCAGATCTATTTAAGTAAATACTAATTTCTATGTTTTGTGATTTTTTTAGTATAATGTGAAATGTAAATTGACATAACCAAGTGTGCCTTGTGCTCCTACGGCGAATAAATATATGAGTATGAGTATGAGTATGAGTATCCAGCAATAAGTCCTCCCTCATTATCATGCTCCAGCAGCGCCCCCTGTCGATATTTTCCGGAAGCCTGACTTATCATACTGATTTCCGGGCCACCTTGTAACTGTGATTTATTGCGACGGGTTCTGATTAACTACTGCATCACTCTGAACTAGGCACGCTGTAGAATCGAGTTTAAAGATGTGTTTACAGTGAGAGCGGAAGCGGATATTTGACAGTACTCAATGGAACACTTGCCACCACATTCAAAAAGCAAATATTATAAATTTGTTACTCATTTGTAATATCGTTGCCTATCATTTCTAAGCGATAAGGCCGCCCATTGTACTCGTATTATGTTTTGTATCCATGTACCTCATGTTATTTTTATGGGGTATAATATTTTTTTTGTATTGTATCATTATTTTTAACCGACTTCAAAAAAGAAGGATGTTCTCAATTCGACTATTTTTTATGTTTGTTACCTCTGAACTGACTGGGTGGTCCGATTTTCATGAATCTTTTTTTATATGAAAGCTAGTACTTTCAATGTGGTATCATTTAATTTTTTTAGTTCTGACAATGGGATCCATGAAAATTCATGAAAAACCTATAAAAATTGAAGTAGATTTATAGTTTTTTAAACAAAATAATTTATTTATTATATCAATTATTATTCTAAAAAGAAGTTTGTAGTTGTAGCAATTTGTAAATAATAATTGATTTTAAAGGTTCCGTATTTTGCCATTCAATCACATTTGAAAAGGCAATATGTATAGATGATAGTTTCCCAATGGAGTTGGACTAAGAACCATGAAATAAACAGTTAAAGTAGAATTGGACTGAGTTACTACTACCACCCTGTGTATAGCATGGCACTCTAATACAGAGTGACTTATAAACGATAGAATGATCAAATTAAATATAAAAAGGATGCAACGCGGGCGATCAACATCGAGCGAACGAATCTTTTACCTTTATGGGTATTACTTACCCCTACGATTTACATTGTGACATAAAGTCGAGTCTCGCTATCGAGATTCTGACATTAAAATCACGTTATTTAAATTCCCGCCTAGCTACTTTGCAAATGGATTTCCTTGTTAGTATTGATTTTCTGGATTTTTTTATTATAATTAGGAGAGGCTATGTCCAGCAGTAGAGTAGTATAGGCTGCGAGGGAAGAGTTGGGGTGGTGCAATTTCCACACGGCCGACTAACGGATATACTAAAATATATACATCGATCGCGTTCCCTTTACCAATAAAACCTATAATTTTTGGAATGAGTTGAAGCCTTTCCAAAAATTCCAAGTTTTATTTGTCTGTTAGCGACGGAGAGACAGATCGATCGCTAAAAACCGCGTAAACCAATAGAATGAGTAAAATGAAAACAATGTATTATCTACGGAATTGTTCCATAAAGAAAGATATATTTGTGGTATCCTACCCGCTTATTTATTTTACCTTTGTTAGAGGGTAGCGCAATAAATCAGTTGGATCGTTGACTAGTGGTTTCATTCAGTGAACTCGCTATTTATATCTATAAATATCACTATATTAAACACCTTACTAAGACCGTGCAAAGCTGACACGGTTGCTAGTTTCATTTTTAAAGAGGACCTTGTTATCGAGCTGTTGAAAAAACTTTATTAAATCGAGAATCTTGAGTAGGGACGCGCCACTCTCTTGCCGTTATTTATTGAAAGTCATGAATACAAAACAGACTAAACTTGTTCTTTTACTTTTTTCTTCTTACTGTTTATTGTTTGTTTATACTTTTCAAGCATTGAGTGGATTTAGATAATTACCTATTCTAAGTTATTTTGTAGTCAATGTCTTTGACGATATAGCCCATCTTTGAATAAAGCTCGGTTATCTAAAGCTAGCGGCATTGTCTTATGTTTTTAATAGAAATAAAGTACGCTGACGTCATAAATCTGTCGGCACACGAAATATATAAACACCTACTTTACTGATATGACTCTGAAATTACTGTGCTCTAGGATGGGACCAAGTTACAACTGAACTACTGAAACAATCCCTACCCTAAATATTAGATCCTTTAATGCTGTGTGAATTGTCCAGAATTATTTATGTATTTAAATATTTAATGAAATGAATTATGTTGCGGTATCAGAACGATATCGGTACCCATTAAATAATGTTTATTTAAATATATTCCTGCAGCGTTACCGTAATAATCTACCGGTATTCAAAACGGTACTGTAATTGTATACCGCTAGCTTAATCTAACCTGTACTGCTTTCAAGCCCTGGATAAAAACAACTCCACTTGATACGGAGAGCTATTTCCAGCATTGATCGTTATTTGGATTGGTAGTATAATGTATGGTAGTATAATTTTTATTTGAAAAACAAAAGACGTTCGCGCTGATTCAGAATGGTTGATTTTCAACCCTGACACTTTTGACAAGAGTCCCTCCATTTGAAGTTTCTTTTTTAATAGGTAAAATGTATAAATGTGTCATTCTGAAACGATACTAGTGATATGGTGAAGCGATTAGCTTAGTAACCTATATCAAAATATATTTAAATCGTAAGATACCAAAACTTTGTCTTTGAAAAATGCCTTCACTCGCACACTATGAGTGGTTAAAAATAGTGTTTTTGCCATTAAGCCTAACTGTTATTATAACCAATTATTGACCTATCTTATTGCATGAACTTTTATGAAAAAAACATAACACTTACAGTGATTTTAAATAAGCAAGCCATCTCATTTCGCTTAGCAGCAACAATGCACGGTCTCATTACGGAAACGCCCTGTCTAACGATTTCTAACTTTGAAAAAAGCACCCTTGTTGTCTATAGCACTAGAACCATGCTAGACCAGAGCTTGTGTGTTCATTTATGGCGAGCTTTGCCTTGATCTTCTATATAATTATAACGGTCGTTCACCTGTATCGCATAGACGCAGCGAGGACGGTAAAAGCCGCAGGTATGTTCTACTTTTTTTTTTTTTAAAAAACATAAACAGTCTTTATTTAGGAACATAATCTAGGTACAATAACAGAAATAGGCAGCGATGCGACCTGCAGAAGTATAATACTGTGTCGCAGATTATACTTCTGCACTTAAATTACTTGAACGTTTTAAATACACTCGAGAGCAATGAATCCGGGTCACTTAAAGAATGTTAAAAATCTCGTAAATTGGAGTATTGAAGATTGGTCAAAAGTTATGTTCTCCGACGAATCAAAATTTATGCTCTACAAGCACGATGGAAGACACAGAGTGTATCGAAGACCAGGGGAAAGATTCAAGCAAGCATGCATCGAAGAAAAAGTAGCCTACGGTGGTGGGTCTGTACTTGTGTGGGCCGGAATTTCTTCTGAAAGTCGCACAGAGCTGGTGATCATAGAAAACGGCTCTTTAACTAGCGTAAGATATGTGGAAGAAATCCTCGATGATCACGTTGGTCCATTTATGGTCAATTTAGGTGAGGATGCTATATTTATGCATGACAATGCCCGACCTCATACAGGTAGGATTGTGAATGACTACCTTCAAGAGATGAACATTACTCGTATGGAGTGGCCAGCGCGCAGCCCGGATATCAACCCGATCGAGCATGCTTGGGACGAGCTAGGCAGATGCGTAAAACAACGAAACCCTCCCCCAATCACGCTTCGTGAGCTCAAAATTGCTCTCACAGAGGAATGGGAGAATATTCCCCAAAATCGTATAAGGAACTTGGTGTACAGCATGCCAAACCGCGTAAACGCAGTAATGAAAGCACGAGGAGGCAATACGAAGTATTAAAATTCAAGAAAATCGTAATAAAGTTCAAAAATTTCATGTTTCCTATTTTTGTTTTAAGGAGAGATCAGCAGTTTTTTTCTTTATGTAATTTTGTGTTAATAAAATGTATGGTGACTCATATTTTTTTTTACTTTCATTTAAGGAGTATTACATTGTCTATTAAATACAATTTATTGCATTAACCTATCATTTTTAGTTTCCGAGATTTTTAACATTCTTTAAGTGACCCGGATTCATTGCTCTCGAGTGTACTTACAATTCTTCTATTTTGATATTCATCATGATATTATGAAAATATGTTGAGTTTGGTCTAGAACTCGTAAACGTCTTGGATTCTAGAAGTCTTGCTTTTATTAGGAAAATTCGCACTTCACGGTCCGATGTCACCGTTTGCTGCCAAAACTAAGACCAAAAAACTTAGTTCAGCTCGATCGTTGAAATTCGTCGTACCTAATGTGTGACATCGCAGCTTAAACTCGATTTAGCGCTCAGGATCAAATTTATGTCGATTAAATGCGCTGAACTCGGTCAAAGAGCTAAACCAAGCTCTCTTTATATTGAATTCGCTCACGTTGCAATTGAAAAAAAGCTTAACTGAGCTTATCTTTATTGAACGCATTCAATTTCAATAGTGAAATTAGGCCTAAGTCGGTCAAATAGACAGAATTCTTTTATTTTTCGGTGTGTTCGGCTTGGATGGATTTTTTTTTTTATTATCAGAAATAGTCCTTCGTTTGACCGCAATCTCACAATTCTCACATGATGGAAAGCGAAGATGCGGCCGACGATGTATCACGAAGGTCTAGAAGATGGCTACTGGATGTGTGTTCAAAGGCAATACCTATAAAATAACTCATGATAAACATAAACTGGCTTTCTAAGGGAAAAACAAAGCTTATCTACAAACTAAGCAGAAACCCTAAAGTTCAGTCTGTCGAGAATTTACTGTTTACAAAGATCAATAACATAAGTATCCGTAAACCATCAATTCCTCCCAAACACAGCAAGGGCCCCGACTATGAGGTAACGGAGTTGTTGTAGTATATGTGGTGTTTTTTTTTAGATTTGCTATTGCTAGACTATCTGTAAGGAAAACGTAATTATTTTAAATAAAATGTAAAATTGTATGGTCTTCCTTTTATTTAAGATGCTTTGTTACTTGGGAAAAAAATCCTTACGATTAAGTCTTTTTATCGGTATCGTAAATCGGATTTTTTTTTTAATTTTGCTGATTTGATTCCCGTTGCATACAGACGATTCTCAAAAAATTTTGGTAGGGACTTTCCCCCCATGTGGCATGGCCGTGGGACGCCACCGTCCGGCCGTGGTATATTATTTCCATCACGTAACTTACTATCTCGACGCGAATTTATTTGACATAGAAATGAAATAAAACCTCAAAACTTTCCGACTGTGACGGGATTCAAACCTGCGTTCTCCCCTCAGTTCGAGGATGTCATAACCGCTAGACCACATAGGCGATACCGCCTCGGTCGAAATTCTCTGGGGCTTTGTACGGACTATAGCGCCAGCGTTAGCTCCACCTACAGGAGAAAACATTGAAGTTTTTCCAATCCTGTTCAAAGACTAATGTTACATTTAGTTCGTTTGACGAGAGGCGTCGCTCAACATAAATGCACAACATTGGTTTAATACCATCCTAGCCGAATTTCGGCCATAGCGGCCAGTATCAATGAAGACTAGCCAAGTGCGTAGGACATATTAAAGTGCACAAGTGTGCTTGCAAACACATATGCACTCTCTATTCCCTTACTCCCATAATCCAATGGGACGGCAGACCAACACGACCGGGGCGAGGTTAAGCGCACGACCAACAGCTTAACGTGCTTTCCGAGGCACGGGGGTTTTTTCTTTCTAGAAAAACCCCAAGAACAACTGTTGGCTCGACCCTGGTTTTGAATCCAAGACCTCATAAACAGCGGTTGAACATGCTGGCCGCTAGACCAGCGAGGCGCTATTGGGCTATGTGTGCTCAGTCGTAGAAAATGCTTGAGTGTCGTTTATGCTAAAGAAAATCGATATTCATGGAAAAATACTGAGCAAACCTTCCTATTACGGACCAAGACGTCGTATGTTTCGCCGTCATTGACGGATGAAGTTGTTTAATTATGCGTGATATTTGTTTCGATCGAATATTGACACGGAACGCTTAAACATGGGAAATAGAATAAAATACTAAAAAGTCGCGGGTCTTGATTATTATAAATAAGGGTATATAGGGTATAAGGGTATATATATCAACTAATCTTCACACCTACTAATATGTGTATCGTTTTCGACAAACACGACAGCGTAGATTACGAAAAAGATGTCAATTTGAAAATCCAAGATACATGACACATTTGAATCGCAAAATTCACTCTTGGTTATTGATTTCAACTAAATCAAAGACGTAGGTATGTAAAGTAGAATGAAATTAAAATAGAACAACAAATACTGCCGCTTAAAACTGAGAATATCTCAGCGTCATTCCCCGTATTCAGGGCCAAGGTAAAGCAATCTCACGGTGATAGCGTGAAACACGACTCTCGCCCTATTGGCTACTGATTTATTTTACTCCCTTCTTATTGGCTGCTATAAACACCGCTAGTTGGCCAGGGAAGTTTCTGGAACGGACTTTTAAGAAATCTTGTATTACTATAATAGAAGCTTTGCTCAGGTACCTACTTTGGAGGCTAGATGATTCTATCGAGTATTATTTATTTATTGAGTTATTTCGAATAGATTTTTGATACGATAATAAAATACGATAACTTTCTACGAAAAGGGAAAGGAATTAAAGGTAGAAACCCGTACTATTCCTACTTGGAAACTAATAACAAGTAACTCTGTCTATCTGTCTTTAAAAACGACTAAACGTATGCCGGATCCTCATTATATTTTGTTTAGAAAAAATGTGATAAAACGATCGAATCCCTTAGTTTCAAAACAGTTTTATAAGTTTTGCAATACCAATTCCTTGGGATTTCAATTTTATAGGACCACTTCGGATTTATACTCTATTCAACTGCAAAAGAATCCAAATCGGTCCATAAATCAACGAACATAGAGCCAAACATAGGAACTGCTCCTTTTTTAAGTCGGTTACACATTTTATTTAATAATCGCGACAAGATATTAAGATAGCAATTGTCCCTGAACTAATTCTACTGACGTACAGTAATACATCTGCCAGTAGAGAAATGAGGAATGCAGAGAAAATAAATATCACACGAATATTATAAATGCGAAAGTTTGTATGGATGTATGGATGGATGGATGGATGGATGGATATTTGTTACCTCTTGACGCCAAAAGTACTAAACGGATCGGTCTGAAATTTTAAAAACAAGTAATCCGAATCCTGGAATCAAACATGGGCTACTTTTTATCCCATAAATCAGTTCCCGTGGGATAAAAATCACCTTTAAACGTTTGCATAGGAACAACGCGTGCGAAGCTACGGGGCGCAACTAGGGCGCAGCTAGTTTCCTATAAAGTAATTCTACGTTTCTTCCAATAAACATTTTATCGCCAGCTTATCTGCTTGAAACCTAAATGTACCTAGATGTGAAGACTGCGGTGTTTTATTGAAAATTACAGTTCTGCCCGGTTGCCAAGATGTGTATATCTATATACTACGTAATTTGAACGATTAAAAAAAAACTTAAAACCGACTTCAAAGCCTTACGCTCATATACAACCTCCTCGTGAAGTCGGTAAAATAGAACAGATATATTATATAAGACCACCGACAAAGTCATGACCAATGGCCTTATTGATCCGGGATAGGTCGTCGTACATGGCCACCTTCTCGAAATTGTTTCAGAGTAGGTACACTAACCAAATTCTGCAGTTAGGTAAAAAAAAATTAGATGGAGGCCAAGAGGAGGATCCAGCTAGGCTGGGCAGCGTTTGGGAAAATACGCCGAGTCTTCTCATCATTCATACCGCAATGCTTGAAAACTAAAGTTTTAACGGTAGTAGGTTTTAAGGTATACAATTATTCTCTTAGGCGCGTATTATGAAAGCTTGCACAGTCATCGATATATGCTTGAGCAACGCTTTTCTATGGCATAAACATCAATCAAGCATAGCTCTATGACTGGCAAGCTTTTATAATACGGGCCTTACTCTCTCTCGATGCTTTCTTCAAGATTCTGTCTCATCCATTAAAGTAAGTAAGTCTACGTTTCTTTCAATAAACAGTCCAAACTACGTTTTTCTTACCTGTTTGAAACCTAAATATACCTAGATGTGGAGACTGCGGTGTTTTATTGAAAATTACGGTTCCACCCGGTTGCGGAGATTTGTAAAACAATACTACATAGCATCCATAACAGCTCTGACTTAGCTTGGGGCTAGATGATACTGTGTGGATTATTAAGCATTATTTATATTTCTCGCGTACCTATATCTATATCTATAGGCTTTCCTCGACCTCAACAGCCTGTTTTGGTCCAGCTGGACGCAGGCCCCCTGATAAGCGCCTAATAGAGTATATGCATGTGATTTCAAAATGGCTAAAAAAATATATACGTATTCTCTATTGATATAGAAACATATCTACATATTTATTTTTGCATTTTGAAATGTTTTTATTGTATATATATTTTTATTGTTTAACCATTGAAAAATTGATATTTTAAATCTCAATCGCAAAATTTCAAAACGCTACGCCATTGACTAGAGCGGACGTGACATCACTGTACACATTTCTTCTTTTTTTATTCTGCTTGCTGCACCATGATTTGACACTATTCTGCCCACTTGACATTTCGTATTGTCGATTATTTTCAGTTTTTTCGGAAACCTCTTTCCTGAGATGATCACTACCGAGGTCGTCACAAAAGGTTTTAATCAAGTGTGAACGTCGATGTCAAATAAACATGGCGCCAATATGGCAGCGTTTTTATCACCCGAAAATGATTGTAGTTTTGATTTGTTTTTTTACCTTGTTAATGCAAAATTCAGTGAGCGTCTTATCATTTCTCGGTTAAATAATGACCTAAAGAATCGATTAAAACAATAAAAAAAATCGATGCATATACCCTATTGTCGTTTATCTTATGGAGGGTAATGCCTATGATCCCCACGCTGGGCGCTACTGCGGGTTGGGGATCGCAGTCTGCTGGTATAATTGTTCTGCAGGGGGTGTTGCTTCCAGCCCCCCGATGGATATCCTTTATTCGCCTCTTACGACACCCGCGGGAAGAGTTGGTGTGGAGCAAATTCCACACAGCCACGGGACAACATGACATACAGCTATGGGATATAAATCACCTGGGGGAAATTGGAATCGCAAACTATTATTCCAGTTTTCCCCTTAACGGGATTTCAATGGGGAAAACTGGAATTACCCCAAAATATAGTATAAAAAGAAGTAGTAATAAAAATAAATATGTAAATTTGGATGTTTAGATAGATGTTTGTAGTTCACGCCATAACTACTATACGTAGATGAAATTTTGCAAAGATTGGAACATTGAACATTGGGAGTGTTTATTCTTACAAATCATTTCTCATGGGCTAGAAATAACTTTTAAACGTATCCATAGAAACGACGGTACTATGATTTCTCACCATTTGAGTCGGTATAAATATAAATTGGCGTGTTTTGAAAAACAATAAACAGACTTCAATTATGGACAAGATAGAAAATATACTATAAAATAAATATTTACGGGATAAATACTCGCTCCCACGGGAATAAAATTCTTATGGCACCTTGGAATCATTCGCCATACAACAGTGAAAGAATCAGCAAAATCAGTTAATAAGGGTGGAGACATCAAGTAACATACAAACATAAAAAAAACGCAACGAATTGAGAACCTCCTCCTTTTTTGAAGTCGGATGCTCATACTCTAAACTTTTGGCTATGTAAAAACTTTATGGTTTCTTCACGTGAACAAAGCCACACGCGTCTTGCTAGTAAATTATGAAAATCTGTTAAAGGAACTCGTCAAGGGGTGAAGTTGAGAGGGTTACGCAAGACTTGGAGTGACTTGGGTTTCTAATTAGAACGCTACGTTATATTTTATACTAGCAGCGCCTCGCGGTTTCACTCGCTTAGTTCCCGTTCCCGTAAGAATTCCGGGTTAAAATTTAGCCTATGTAAAGTAAGTAAGAAAAGTAAGCTTTTTAATGATGAAATAATTTTTGAAGTGAAAACTTCTTTGGCAGCGTTGTGCACTTTTTTGGCATGGGTATTAAATGGTAAACTTGCGTCAGGGTCACGTGATGCTGATCTAACATGTCAGATCAGCGAACGTGGTGACGTAACACGCTTGCATTACTGTAATTTTAAATTGGTTCTATTGGTTCTCTCTAATTGTAAGCTAGCAGCCTACTTAGAGGAGCTTTCAAAAGTTCAAATGTTATAGCTACCTGTGTAAATAGTTCACTGAATTGAAAGAAGATGTCGCTAGTTCTAAAGCAACACAGAACCCACAGCGTCAGTTGAGATGACCGGACATAGAAGTAGGAGCAGTAGTTTCGGAGCCTATTCCATACAAACAAACAAACAATCAAAATTTTCCTTATAATATGAGTTAAGGCCCATACACCAGCGAAAGTGGCGCCCCCAACTATTTTATCTTATTATTACGTTAAACGCAGGAATTTTTAAAAATCTTACGTTCAGCTTGTGGTATCTATTATAAGATATTTATTTATGCCTCTGTAATAGTTTCATTTTGTAAAGCTTAATCAGAGATACGTAGTTGCGCTTTTTGGCCACCAAACTCTATTTTTGCATCTCCTCCTAAACTATACGAGATAAAATTATAAATAAGGTATTAAAAACTAGCTTATAATAGATACCACAAACTGAACGTAGGATTTTTAAAAATTCCTATGATAAGCGTAAAAATATGATGAAATAGGAATCGCTGTCACATTGGCTCGGGTATGCGCCAGTTAAATGCGTTCTGCTTGTAGTTGCCATGTATAGTATTACTCGTACCAAGGAGTAAGTAATTCACACTATTGTTATAAAGGCGAAACTTTAGATGTTATATCGATCTTTGTTACCTCTGCACGCGATTACGCTTGATTTTATAATATTACGTGCGTGTGTACGTGATTTGAAGTTGATTATTTTTTTTAAGTCCTTTGGATTTGATTCCACTTTTTAACCGACTTCAAAAAAAGGAGAAGGTTCTCAATTCTACTGTATTTTTTCTAAGTTTGTTACCTCAGAACTTTTGACTGGGTAGTTGGATTTTTATGATTATTTTTTTTTATGAAAGCTACCTTTAATGATAATATCTTTGACTAAACTAGATTCATCCAATCTTTTACCAGACTACCAAAAGGAGGTTGTTAAAAAGTTATCAACGAAATAGCTTTTCAACTTTGTTTAAGGACTGAATAACGCGCCGTCCCGCATTGCAATCTCGTTTCAGATCTTATGAAAGGTACGTATCTATTCAAAAGCAGTTTTATCTGGATTTATCAACAACACAATAGTTCAGGCTTTCACACTAATAACAAAGTGGGGGTGGGGTGACATTTAATTGAGAAATAAATATCTATATTAAGGCGCATACCAGAGCCAATATGACAGCGATACCTATTTTATCATATTTTTACGTTTATCATAGGAATTTTTAAAAATCCTACGTTCAGTTTGTGGTATCTATTATAAGCTATCTTTTAATACCTCTTTTATAATTTTATCTCATATAGTTTAGGAGGAGATACAAATATAGAGTTCGGTGGCCAAAAAGCGCAACTTCGTATCTCTTCCTAAGCTTTACAAAATGAAACTATTACAGAGGCATTAATAAATAACTTATAATAGATACCACAAACTGAACGTAGGATTTTTAAAACTTGCTGCGTTTAACGTAATAATAAGATAAAATAGTTGGGGGCGCCACTTTCGCTAGTGTATTGGCCTTACAGAAAGTTGTGTTAGTTACACTATTTATAACTCAAGAACGGCTGAACCGATTTGACTGAAAATTGGTGGGGAGGTAGCTTAGAACCAGGAAACGGACATAGGATAGTTTTAATTTCGTTCCCGGCTGAACGAATGTTGATGAAATTTGGCAGGGAGGTAAACGGTATCCCGGGGACGGACATAGCTACTTGAATAGAGCGTGCGAAGCCGCGGGGCGCAGCTAGTCTATATCATAAAAGAAAGTTGTGTTAGTTACACTATTTATAACTCAAGAACGGCTGAACCGATTTGACTGAAAATTGGTGGGGAGGTAGCTTAGAACGAGGAGACGGACATAGGATAGTTTTTATTTCGTTCCCGGCTGAACGAATCTTGATGAAATTTGGCAGGGAGGTAAACGGTATCCCGGGGACGGACATAGCTACTTGAATAGAGCGTGCGAAGCCGCGGGCAAAAGCTAGTTGCTAATAAAATGAAACCGAACTGCGATCCCCAACCCGCATGCCCAGCGTGGGGATTATGGGCATTACCCCCCCATGAGTTAAACGCCAATAAGGCGTTTATCAGGGGGAGGCCTGCGTCCAGCAGTGGACCGATACAGGCTGTGGATGGATGGAATAAAATTACACCCTTACAACCTCAACCTCAACATGTATTGGTCCATTGCTGGACGCAGGCCTCCTCCTGCTGAGCATCTATATATATATTTATATATTGGTGTTTGTTTCACGCTGGAAATGCGGGTTATGGTTCCGCGTGTGGTGCCGGCGACATAGAATTTGCACCACCCCAACTCTTCCCGCGGGTGTCGTAAGAAGCGACTAAGGGATATTTACCGGAGGCAAGCAGCAGCCACCGAAAAATTCTGCCACAAAACTGCTATCCCAATCGTATAATAAATAGCTATTTCTTGAGTTAGAACTGGGAAAAAGTAACATATCTACAGAATTTTATATATGTACGACACGACCTTAAATCTGAGTTGTGTCTGAGTATTCAGGGTTTTAGCATCTGATACTTAAACGCATCGCAGGTCTCAGGTGACGAATATTTGGCAGTTTTTCATTGAAAACTGTCAGAAATCTGCGATTTGAGACGAGCTTAAACCTGAGTTGCGTTTGAGTATTCGGGTGCGAGTCTTAGTACTGAGATTAAAAGTAGCTCGACACGTGCAATATAAACACCAGTGCCGCGCAGTCGCTTTTCTTCGAACTTTGAACTTTTCTCACACAGTATCGTGTGTCCAAATCTAGATAAAGTAGGAAAGAGTGAAAATAAAGTCCATTGCAAAATTGACTTTGTCCTTTTAACTTCACCCGTTTTCTAAAGAACCTAGTACACCAGTTTAACTTGTCTGTTTCTGTTTTCTTCGAAGTTGGGAATAAAGGGTATCGAACAACTTTTGGTATGGCTAGAAACTACAGTAAACTTTTAGTTCAATACTTCTATCGTTGGGGGCAATCTTCGAATCTAGCTACAAAGTTAGCAGTTTCATATTAAAACTATTTACTGGTATTTGTCATGTTTATTTACTTATTTTCCCCAACTTTTCAGTTTGAACATTACATATTAAAATACAATACAATACAAAAATTCTTTGTTGTACACCATAAAAATAACACGAGGTACATGGATACAAAACATAGAACTAGTACAATGGGTGGCCTTATTGCTTAGAAGCGATCTCTTCCAGGCAACCTTTGGATATATAGAATTATGCGAATTTAAGAAAGGCAGGGGTGTACCAAAGACTGTAAAATAGATTATATATGTATGCCATTTCAAATACATAAAAAAAAAGATAAACATAACATAACATAATATTTATATATACATTTGTATGTATTAAACTACATTAATACATAAACAAATAGTAAGTACCAATATTCACCTCTCTGACAGGAAAAACTCCTTGACACGAGCTTTAAAAACTAGCAAAGATATTGCTTTTTTAATAGACGTTAGACTAGCTTTTTAAAAAAAAAACTCATAATCGTCGCCTTATCAGTGTGACCAAAAGAGGGTATACCCCGGACCGGACTGAATTGAGTCAAGAGAGTGTTTAAAAAAAACTACTAAGAGAAATCAAATAGAATCACAAAAAAATCGGCGTGGACGGGAATTGAACCCTCGTCCGCCCCTCAGTACGGGAATGTCCTAACCTCTAGACCAAGATATCGGATACCTATCCGAAAAACTCTGGGACTTTTGACGAAATATATCACCGTTAGCTCCACCTACAGGGGAAACATTGAAGTTTATCAAATTCTTCGCTTAGTTCGTTTGACGAGAGGTGCTTTAAAATCTAAAGATTTTGGGTTATTATTGTTTTACACTATGGGTTATTTCAAAGAGGTCAAATTAAATCCCAGAAAAAAATATTACTGAAATAATACCTACACTTGTGGCTTGAAACAAATACTCGTAGTTACAGAAGACAAATCTTTTGTCCCCCGCGGGAATCAAACCCACAAACTCTCATGGTCCGTGCCAGTGTGGCCTCAGCACGATATCACCACATATTCGTCAAAGGCGAGCATGACAAAGCCACCTATTTTATTATATTATGGTATTGCGTTTAGCACAGAAAATTTAAAAACTTCATCGTACAGTTTGTGGTATCTATTATAAACTATTTTTAATACCTCTGTAATAGTTTTATCTTATATAGTTTAGGAAGAGATGCGAAAAAAGGGTTTGGTGGCTAAAAAGCGCAACTTCGTATCTCTGCCTAAGCTTTACAAAATGAAACTATTACAGAGGCATTAAAAATAGCTTATAATAGATACCACAAACTGTACAATGGATTTTTAAAATTTCCTATGTTAAACGTAATAATATAATAAAATAGATGGCGCTGTCATATTAGCTCCTATATGCGCCTTTAAACATCCATAATTCAAATTACCATACCATGATTACATTCAAGCGTTATTCTTAGACCTTAGCCAATTCATCACACCCCAAGGAACGCAAAATTTATGGTGGTAATCGCGAGGAATCGGTAGTCGCATCACGCAACCCGGGGATCTGAAGAAGACCAGACATTTTTCAAATCCAAATTTACATATACGAATGAGACTGACTTGTAAATTTGGGCGGATGAGGAAAGGATCAAAAGCTTGCAGTTTTTGTTTATAGCCTTTATATTTATAGATAAATAGAAGTTTTTATTTAGCACACAAGGACAGCACAGAACACAGATTGAAAATAGGTAGGTATAAAAAAACACAGAAAAAAAATAACTAGAACTAGACTTAGGTTAGGAGACAATAAAAATAATCCGTAAATAAAATATAAAAAAACTTATACCTAATCTACCTACTCTTACTAGGATTTATTATATAAATATATGTATATATATAACTAGCTGCGCCCCGCGGCTTCGCACGCGTTATTTCTATGGAAACGTTAAAAGGTGAATTTTCTTTGCTATAAACCTCACGGAGCCCGAGACCTTTCCAACGAATGCAAAACCGTGGAAATCGGTTCGTGCGTTCTGGAGTAGTCTGGATAGCGTCAGGAAGGAAAACCTGACTTATTTTTATATATATGTTACGGCTAATACCCGAAGTGCGGCTACACCTAGTTTTAGCCGGTTAGAACTAGGTGTAGCCACTTACTCTTGGTTAAGCCTAGTACGAGCCGATTGTTTTCGGGTAAAACTAGGTCTAGCCTTCATCATGCCGGCTACAACTAGGTCCAGCCATTCCCTGTTCGATAAAACTAGATGTAAAAATTCCTGACGTGGACAGCCGTGGTAGCCAATGCACAATCGACCTCTGGTGGTTGCCCACCAGGCTATAAAAGATGCCACTGCAAAACCAAATGTGGCAACAAAAATTGCCTCTGCAAAGCTGCTGGTATTTTGTGCAACTCAAAATGTCACTCAAGTTTAAGTTGTTCTAATAAATAGTTTATGTTACTTTATAAAAGTGTGATTTATAATTATAATAACATTCTTTAAATTATAATATGCAACCACTTATTGTCTGTTGTTAAAAAAATGTTCCTGATTGTTCCTATTATATTAAAAATTGCACTCCTAATAATTTGTGTTAATTATTACAATGTAATTTGTATGAATAAAAAACTCTCTACGTTTCTTTTTATTGGATGTTTTTTTAATATCTAAAAAAGCTCTGCCGATAGCATGCCGGCTACAACTATGTACAGCCAATCCCTGTTAGACAAAACTAAGACACACGCTGCTGCTGCAGACGCTGTGAGTCACACTCGCTAGTAGACCTGCAGTAGATGGCGTTCACAACCTGATGCTGTGAGTCATGAGTGTGACGCGGAGCGGAAGGCTTGGCGGGACACGCATCTAAGTTTTATCCAACAGGGATTGTCTGGACCTAGTTCTAGCCGGAATGATATCGGATAGACCTAGTTTTATCCAACAGGGAATGGCTGGACCTAGTTGTAGCCGGCATGATGAAGGCTAGACCTAGTTTTACCCGAAAACAATCGGCTCGTACTAGGTTTAACCAAGAGTAAGTGGCTACACCTAGTTCTAACCGGCTAAAACTAGGTGTGGCCGCACTTCGGGTATTAGCCGTAACATAATATATAGATTATATCTATTATGTTATTATCTATATATATATAGATTAAAGCATTACTTGGTTTAGATAGATAGAATCGAAATTAGAATCAATCTTTTATTTGCAGAATATAATAATATATAATATAGGGTATATGCATGTTTTTTTTATTTTTTTATCGATTACTAGCTGCGACCCGCGACTTCGCACGTTTTGTTTTTATGGCAACGTTAAAATGTGATTTCCATCACACGGGAACTGTTTTATGGGATAAAAAGGAGCCTATGTTAGATTCTAGGATTAGAATTACCTGTATACATTTTCAGCCAGATCCGTCCAGTAGTTTTGGCGTGAAGAAGTAACAAACATCCATCCATCCATCCATCCATCCATAGAGTTCATCCATACAAACTTTCGCATTTATAATATTAGTGTGATTTAGGTTAATACATAAACGATAAAAAATATTAGCTTTATTAGCAGCCTTAAAATTTTAAATTATTAAGGTAAAAAACAAAAAGTAAAACTTGTACTCAGTTTCGGGTGATAAAAACGTTGCCATGTTGGCCCTTGCATTTTGTGACGTCACGGATAATCGAGTTCTAATGTCAACTCAAAGTCAAAACTTCATGCCCATACAAAAATGTTCAAGTGTAACGTCACGGTTCGAGTGCCAATAGCGTTGCGTTTAGACATTTTGTGGTTAAGATTTTATATACCTACTTTTCAGTGATCAAATTTCCCAATAAAAACATAAAATACAAAAATAAATATACTATTATATTCCTATATCAATAGAGAATACGTAAAAAATATAATTAGCTTGTGTTTTGAAGTCACATGCATATACCCTATTAGGTAAATGTCAATAAAACTATGTAATGTTCATGTATTCGAGGTTGGTGTGCAAATATTAAAGTCATCAAAAGGCGGTTATTCAATACAATTATCATTAATTAATTTTTTAATAAAACCCTTATTATATCACACAAACATAAAATACAATACAGAAGGAAATGTAGAGAATCAAGGAAGTAGATAGGGCGACCTTGTCGCTATGTGAGATGACATTGGCCAACCTTGGTTTAGTGACGACATTTGTGGGGCAGCGGGCGAAGGTCCGGTTGCGACGCAGGGGGTGAGGGTTCGATTCCCGCCTCAAGACAAATGTTTGTACGATTTGCAGATATTTGTTCAGGGCGTTCTGGATGTTATCTATGTATAAATAAAAAAATATCTATCTATTATAGTATTGTATTATGTTTATCAGTTATCTAGTACCCATAACACGAGCTCTGCTTAGCTTATGGCTAGGTAATGCTCTGTGAATTGTCCAGAATTATTATATTATTACTAGCTGCGCCCCGCGGCTTCGCACGCGTTGATTTTCTGACCTTTTAAACCTTCCCTAGACCTCCACGAACATTTCAAGACCAAGATAAGATAAATCCTTTCAGCCGTTCTCGAGTTTTAGCGAGACTAACGAACAGCAATTCATTTATATATCATCAACATCAGCCTATATTGTGAGAATTTATATATATATATATATATATATATATAGATATTATTATTATACATACAAAAATATAGGGTGCCTCCTCATAACACTCCGTTAGAAGTCGGGTAAAACCCCAAATAAAACCAGCATTTAAGCAAACGACAGTTTTATTATACGGATGTATGATAGCCACCCCTAGCTGGTAAATCCTGAATTTATGAGGAATCCAGGGGGCCTACTGTGAGAGAATGTGACCTTGCGTCGAAGCACAGAATAACCATAGTAGGTACTACCGGTCGAAGGACCATCGATTTTCTTGAATCGCTGTATTGCACGCAAATGAGGTTTATGAATTGGACTGTGGATTTTATAAAGTTAATGAATTTATTTATATAGAACCTCCAGTCAATACCGACATCTTTTTTCATAGTAACATTTACTGCTCAAGACCTATACAATCGATATCTAAATATAAATAGTGTTACTTATTTCAAAACATCCAGACTGCAGTTTTTCTTGTTACTTAAATCGATGATATGGTTCCTAAGTATATATCATCGTATGTCTTAAAGTTTCAGACTTTCCCATACTGACCGATAATAAAATACAACAAAATCTAACAAAATGTGGTTTTCTGCTTATAATTTCATTTATAGTTTTTTTGTAAACAATACAGTTTTTGCAAAATATAAAACTAAACAATACAACCAAAGGTAGGTTAATGTTTCACAGTATTATTAATTTATTTTATTCAGGAGCATATACACAGCTATACATTATGTTTGTACCATATACCTACTATCAACTGCGTCCAGGGCCAATATAGGCTGTTGAGGTTGAGGCAAAAGTGAAGTGGACAGTTCGTCGCGGACGGAAGTCGAATTGAGAACCTCCTCCATTTTTTAAGTCAGTTAAAAAGAAGTATTTATTCATTTTTAGGACTAACAGACTAGGTAGGTAAGCACAAATAATATCTAAAATTAAAACTATACAAGATTAATAGAAAAGGACAAACTTAGGATAAAAATGGTCTCCACATCAGCATGTGTATCATTCGGCTATGCCCAAATTGCCCAATGATACGCTGGTTTTCATATATAGAAGTGGGACATCCTGTATATGAAAACCAGCGGCCATGACACGTGGATGGAAAGTATCCTTAATAGATATAGATTGATAGATAGATAGATAGATAGATAGATAGAAAGGAAAGTATCCTTAATAGTGTAGATATTCGAAAACTTAACTGCAAGATTTAATTATAACTGTATTCTAAGACTTTAGAATAATCACTTGTCTGAACCATGAATCGAACTCGCCAAATTGTAAAAAAATACCCGTAATGCGATACCGAGCAAAGGCATTTTTAAACATAACTGATAAATAGATAGATAGCCGAACAAAGAACCCCCTCCTTTTTCTGTCTCCGAAGTCAGTTAAAATTAATGTTGAGGCCATAAATAAAATAAACGAAATTAAAAAATAAAACTTGAAACGATCCCCGCAAAAGTCACGGAAACCCATTAAGACCCTTGACAATACAATTATCCTATCAGTAATACAATGAAGATAGTTTAGTTAACTAATTCTGAGCAACAGGTGGGCCTATAATTATGCTAATCCGCTATGAATGAAGCTTATCAAAGTTACGACTGAAGATTTCTGCTGTATTAAGGGCTCCACACATTGTCATTTTAACAGCTGACGTTTCGTCGCGTCGTCGCGTCGGTCGTCGCGTGTTTATAATGTGGTCTGGTCGTAGAAAATCAATACGATTTGATACAACTCATAACGCATCGCGTTACGTTGGGTGACGTAGCGTGTCGATTGTGTTTCCAGCTTTATGCTTTTAACGAAGGTTTGATACAAACGGGCTGCAGTGAGTTCTCTTGACCACTTATGGTCGTGTTTGTTGCGTGAGTCTTCCTTATTTTGAAGTTAGCTGTCCAATTTTCTAGTTCCCAGAGCAATCTGTAAAAATTGCACATAAATACATAGAAACAACATCACATCCTAAACGCATTTAATGTCTCCGTTCCGTCGCGGGTACCAGAGTATTTTCTTTGAAGGTTTTTGTTATAAACCCTCACATACTGGGTAATTTCTAAGAAATTAAATATAACCCCTAATGAGATACAGTGGATACCATTTTTTTGTAATGAGATTATCGCAGAAAACACTTTTACTAGGGTGTCGCAAAGCTTTAATTATCTTGGACATGTACCAACATAATGTATCTTCTAAGACAATTAATGGACTTGCGCCCTTCCCTAAGTACGAGGAGGACGCGGGTTTCGAACCCGCGTCCGTCATTTGTAAATTGTTTTTAGTTTAAAGTATGCAATATATGGTATGCTTCGATTCGCTGATGTCATAGTCGTAATGGCGGAGTCGCTGGAGGCGCTCAACCGGATGCTGGACGGCCTAGCTTTAGCCTCACGATGCATCGGTCTCGGCATGAATTTGGTTAAAACCAAAATCATGATCCGGGACCGGTCGTCGTACATGGCCACCCTCTCGAAATTGTTTCCGAGTACACTTACCTTGGACAAATTCTGCAGTTGGGTAAAAACAATTTTGAGAAGGAGGCCAAGAGGAGGATCCAGCTAGGCTGGGCAGCGTTTGGAAAGCTACGTCGAGTCTTCTCGTCATCCATACCGCAATGCTTGAAAACGAAAGTTTTCAATCAGTGCGTCCTACCCGTCATGACCTACGGAGCTGAGACGTGGACACTCACGGTAGGGCTGGTCCACCAGTTTAAAGTCGCTCAACGACCTATGGAAAGAGCTATGCTCGGAGTCTCTCTGAAGGATAGGATTCGTAACGAATACATCCGACAGAGAACCAAAGTTATCGACATAGCTCAAAGAATTAGCAAACTGAAGTGGCAGTGGGCCGGCCATATCTCGCGAAGAACCGATAACCGCTGGGGTAAACGAGTTCTTGAGTGGAGACCGCGACTCGGCAAACGTAGTGTAGGACGCCCTCCGGCCAGGTGGGATGACGATCTGCGAAAGACTGCTGGCAGATGCTGGATGCGTCAAGCTGAAGACAGGGCGCTATGGCGCTCATTAGGGGAGGCCTATGTCCAGCAGTGGTCTAATATAGGCTGATGATGATGATGATGATGATGCAATATAGTATTTTCTATCTATCTATGTTGGTACATGTCCAAGCTTAGATTATGCTTTGTGACACCCTAGTAAAAGTGCTTTCTGCGTCAATCTCATTACAAAAAAAATGGTATTTACTGTAGGAAACCATGAACAGTGCTTTGTAAGATAATAAAACTGCATTTAATTCAGCATAATATTTGGGTACGTGGCACGGAATAAAGACTAGATGAAGCGACTCGTGATCCAAAACAGAATGGAGAGCAAGAAGTCTCGTGGTCGCTCTGTAAACTGATGGTCAGACATCATCACCTCTGACACAGTCCACCACGACTACACTCAACGTCACCAACCGGGAACTATGGAAGCGCATTGCACGAGTACCCGTTCGACAGGACCTCATCATAACCTTGGCCATTCTGCCAAGAGTTACCGACTTATCGGAGATTTTTTTTCTACCTATATAACACCCTTCACTCTTTCTACCTACGTACTGAAAATGCCCTGCCCAGCTGCTGAGATCTTATCTATTTATCAAAATGCAACTCCTTTATCTATCTTTAACAAATAAAACTAGCCTAAACTTTTTTCCATCGGCCAGGTTATGAGCTGGGTTGGCAAGCCGCTCGGGTCAGGCAATATAGGGCAATAGTCGTTCATTGGCCTAGCTCCAACTTCAGATCTAGATAGGGTTGCAATGAAATGCAGCTAATTTTGTTGACTGGGCTGGAAATAACCACGAATCAAACTTTTGAATCTATCATGGTTATTGAAACTAATGTCATTTACAACGGGATATTTACTATGATTTGAGTTTTGAGCTTTCCAATATTTCGGCACAGTTTCATGCGCCATGATCACGGAATAACACCGCCGCAAGGTTGCTTGTCTCTCGATCTTTTATAGGATACATTTTGGAGAATGCTCACTTGAACTACATGACCTGATCCCACCATCCCCCTTCCACTCCAGGACAAGCAGACGCACAGCGCAATATCATCCATACTTGGTGGATGTACCCTCCACTCGCACTAAGCAGTTTTCCTTCACCTTTATTATTCGAACCGCAAAGGAATGGAACTCGCTCCCTGCCTCTGTTTTTCCGGCCAATTACAATCTGGGTCTCTTCAAGACAAGGGTGAATAGGTATCTTCTAGACCTTCGTGATACACCGTCGGCCGCATCTTCGCTTTCCATCAGGTGAAATTGCGGTCAAACAAAGGTCTAGAACCTAAACTATCTACATAACAAATTTTTTTTAGGAATTATACGTAGGATTAGTAGGAATTTTATTTATTTATTTTGCTTTATTAGGAGAACAAACAGTTTTACACACTTTAGGAATAAACTTAGATACTAACTCTTAACAATTTATATGTCCTCGCATATAGAAGCTAAAAGGTTGCTTGCTTGCGGAGATGGAGTGAAAAAAATAATGATTATAAAAACAATAAAAAAAACAAAAACAAAAACAGTCCTGTCCTTTTAACAAAAAAAATGGAATAGGAAGTAGGATAAGATTTTTTTTAGAGGTGACTATGGGATATCCACCGGGGGCGAACAGCAGCGCCTCCTGCAGAATAAATATACCACTGAACTGCAACACCCAACCCGCATGCCCAGCGCGGAGATTATCGGAACTACCCTTCATGAAATAATCACCTGTAAGCATTGATTTATTAAAAACGAAGATGAGGCACTGGTTGCTCGAAAGTGGCAACCTCAAATTGTGTGAAATTGTGTTCTCCCACATCAGTCACCGTCTGACCGGCGGCACGGGCGGTCGTGATTCGTGTGAAATATTGTTGTCTCAGTCTCACTTCGGTCCTAGATACGTCTTTCCGTCTTTGTTCTTCTTTGTATTGCACAGGACTGGAAATATAACTGTGAGCGTATGTGTTTGCGTGTAGTTGTAACACATGCCAATTTTTGAGTAAGCGCTGGGAGAACGTAACCTATCTTCCCTTTTTAAATCAATGCCTGTAAGGCGCTTATCAGGGGAAGGCCTGCCTTCAGTCAATGGACCAATACAGGCTGTTGAGGTTGAGGTAGGATAGGATTTAATGATATAAATAAAATAAATAAATAAATAATGCTGGACAATTCACACAGCATTATCTAGCCCCAAGTTAAGCAGAGCTTGTGTTATGGGTACTAGATAACTGATATACATAATACAATAGATAGATATTTTTTTATTATACATAGAAAACATCCAGAACGCCCTGAACAAATATCTGCAGATCGTACAAATATTTGTCCCGAGGCGGGAATAGAACCCGCAACCTCCTGCGTCGCAGGCGGACCTTCACCCACCGCGCCACAAAGGTCGTCATATGGTACGAGATTACGGTTATTCTTAAATTATGTCATGACCAGCTGAAGAAAATATCCTTAGGCTGATTTCAGATAGCCTATGAATTAGTCTCGTCAGGGAAAATTAAATACCTACCTATCACAGCTGACGTCATGACATGGCCATACACTCAACCCCCATCTAATATTCATAGCTTCTTTTCTTCGGCTTTAAGATGTGTGCGAAGTCGGGTCATTGGGTGAAGGTCGGAGTAGCACGCGATCTTGGATGATATAACTACCTACGTAGGTATACCTCATTGATTGTAAGTGGGAATTTAGACTTTGCTGTCAAATCATTAAAGGTTTTTTGGGGTGCAAACTTCTAAAAGTCTTCGTAATCATCGTGCATCGCAAACAAGCACACGAAGAGCCCAAATTAACGTTTTACGGTACCTAGCAAAATCGATGTTAGGTATTTGTAACAAAACCATTTATATCCGCAATGTGACATAATAAGGTAGAGTCGCTATGACATAGCATTTATGTTCACATATGAGGCATATAAAATCAAAGGCAGCTAAATCCACGGCTGTTAAATGTTCAGGAACCTAAAAAAACCGATAATTTTGTCAAGGTAGCTACGATATTCTATATTTTACACCAGATTTATAATGAATAAGAGTACTAACACTAATCTGAATTAAAAATAATAAAACTCCTTCTATATTTTAGTACAGAGCGAAAATAATTACGCGTTTAGCTGTCTTTGATTCCAACTCTTGGTACATAGATGTATTTGATCCGGAGTAACTGGATCTAGCTGAGTTTGATAATGACAGTCGCCATTTTGAATTCCACCGACTAGTGATGTTCGTTAGAGGTTCGATAAGTAAAAACAAGTTTATAATTTTGTTACAAATTTTTGTTTAATTATGTTAGATATTAACATTAATAGGACACATTTATATTATTATTTCACAGACACAGACTTAAAATATTAAATAAATTTTCAATGACGTGAATAACTGCTTTTATTGTTTTATTCTCATTAGATGCTTAAGGCTGACGATTCTTCTACCATTCCTTCACACAAACTTTCTTCTAAATCTTGGTTTTCTTCAACATTTGGCCCTCTAATAATACCTAAGTAAAATTGCAAGTCTTCTCTTTCATGCCATTCCGATCCAAAATGTTTTACTAACAGTTTTTCAACATCTGTTATTTTGGCCCGCGTCACAGGCGCCCCCGTTGAAATGGTGGTAGGTTGAAGCATGCTTGTCTTTTTGCCAGTTTTACAGATATTGAAAGATTTGGTTGAGTCAACGTGATAAAACTGTTCACCGCGTATTAGAGTGTTTCCTTGGGTCTTTGATCTCTTGATGATAAATCTTTTGCAATGTGTTATTTTAAATGGCCATTTCGCTGTTGGTTTGAAAACCTCTTGAGTGGCACCTTTGAAGTCTAACATCATAATATCCCTTAAATTCGTGACCGTCGCATTGCTTGAAATTATGTCGTTGTATTCGTCTGGTTGGATAATTACTTCTTTTTTCTTTAAAACCTTTTCTACATTGCCGAAGACTCTGTCCGGAGGCATAAAGCTATGCCCAGTCACGGGAAATATGATTTCAATGCGTTTGACTAACATATTTTCCAATAACCATTTGGATAGCATTCCTAGCATTATGCTATTTTTGTTCTGACCACCACACCCGTCTGCAAATAAGCGTATGATAGTGATTCCTGTAATATTAGTTTTATTTAGCCTATCGTATACGGCTGATGCAATTTGGTTAGCAGTTTTACCATATTCATTTTCTGTCCAGGTGTATGCGAAGGTTGTGTCCTTATTCAGCTTGTCTTTAGAGGATCCTTGTACAATAGTAAAATTATATAGATAAAATTGGCGACTGTAATAAGCACTTTGGTCTGGAATTCGAGGTAGTGGACTGTTTTTCTGACAATCAAAGGAGAAGGTGATCATATCGTCTTGTTGCTCCTGCAGCATTTTGAAGAACGCCTTGGCTCTTAATTTATGCACTCTCAGTGTAGTCATGAGTTCATTTTTCTTAACTCTATCGTTTTCTTTTTTGATTCTCTCATTCAATTCAATACAAGTTGAGCAGGCGTCTGTTTGCGGGGTACCGAACCCTAAATTAAAATCTCTGTTAAAAATATGGCGAAAGTATGATTGTTTGACAGGAGATTGAGGATTTTCGTCTTTAAACATTCTGTACAGCTTGTTTATGCTCAAGTCACTAGAAAGGTATTTGCGTTCTTGAGAATAAGATCGACAATAATGCGATTCTATACATTTTAGTTTCATAATATATTGTCGAACGGATGCCTTCTGTTCTCTAAATTTATTTTTTTTGCGATCTCCCCCTCGTCGCTCCCTGGCAATCTCCCCTGTATAAAATAAATTCTTCAAAGCATACTCTACACGATATTTTGTTATGCCAAGTATGTTCAGGAACGCTTTTTGGCAAACAGGTACACAATCATTGCGAGCTCTGTAAACGCTATACTTTATATTAAAATCTCTACCGAATCTCATGTTTTTGGTCGGACGCCTTCTTTTTACCTTCTGTGTTTTGCAGCACTCTAGTATCATAGCATCTTGTTCACTCCTTTTACTTGAGGAATAAAACGAACGGTGGAAATCCATAATATTAGTTATCGTCAAACTTGAACATTTTAGATCTTTATTTTTATGTGAGCAGATTATTGGATCTGGTGCTTTCTTTGGCATGTATCTGCAAATAGAAAAATGGGTGTTATTTCAATTTCATAGTCTCTGTCAAAACCAAACAGACAAGTCAAAAGCAAAGGGCTTTGAAGATTTTGGACCTAAAATCAGTTTAACATTGTTTTTTTTTTTAAATCACTCGTACAATGTAATTTATTTATTTGGATAGAAGTACACACAATAATGTTCTATAACATAACTTCGTTAAATTTATTGAAAAAATCATCGATAACCGGCCTCGGTTGACTTTACGGTGTGGTATGAAAAAAGTCTATGCACATCACTAACCTTTCTTTCTTTGCAACATTTGCTTTCCAGTTCTCTGGATTTCTTGTTCTTTTGCGCGCCTTGCCCGCACTTGCTCTATTTACTGGGACCTCCATATGTATCAAAACTTGACTTATAGCAACAAATTAATCACGAAACACAGATAACACACAAGAAAAATCTCTAAAACTGGACGACACGCGCTCACAGAGTTCTATGGTGGTAGCCATGCTGTTTTCCGAAATCCTGCTCTCTGATTGGCCGGCGTAACTCTTAGCTGTATTTGATTCTTATTGGTTGGCATGTAGCTGAATTTGATGCCAATAACGTTTTTAGAATTGAATTTGCTTGGAACTTAGCTGCGTTTGATAGTAAAATGAATCCACCAAAGCGTGACCAATTATTTAAACTAGATGGCGGTATAGTTAACTCATTTCACGACCACATGGCGTTTAGCTGCCTTTGATTTTATATGCCTCATATGTACACTCGAGTAGGTGCTTCTGTAACTTGGTCTTTTGATTTAGATTTAGCCACAGCCTCACTGTTAACACTGGTATTGTGTCAAAGTTTGGTCATTGAAGATGATGTTGATGGGCCCAAATTAACGTTTAATTTGAGAGACCATCTTTTTATTTTTTGACGACCTCTGTGGCGTGGTGGGCGAAGGTCCGCCTGCGACGCAGGAGGTTGCGGGTTCGATTCCAGCCTCGTGACAAATATTTGTACGATCTGCGGGTATTTGTTCAGGGCTTTCTGGGTGTTTTCTATATATACCAAAAAAATCTCTATCTATGTAGTATTATGTATATCAGTTATCTAGTACCCATAACACAAGCTCTGCTTAGCTTGGGGCTAGATAATGCTGTGTGAATAGTCCAGCATTATTATTTATTATATTTATTGAACCTAACCTAATACCCATCCTGTGAAAATTAAAACTGCCTATTACGGTTCATGAGATACATCCCAATGATAGACGGATAGACAGGCAGACGGACAAGGGAACCATAATAATAGGGTCCCGTTAGCACCCCTTGCCTTCCCTGTGTCTGCTCCAAATATTCCCGGACAGAAAATAAAGTAGCTCCCTTTACACGTACGCTCTATCGCGTGTTCTTTAGAGCTGCGTACGATTGTAGTATGTCATCATTGCTTCACATATAAAGGCGCAGCCATTGAAGTACCTACATGTACCTACTAATACTACTAGCCATAGAGTTTATATAGAACGATATCTCTATGCTACTAGCATACAACTCACTGGGCGCAGTCGTAGATATTAGTATAACGTAGGATCTTTGGATCTTTGGGCGCAGCTAGTGTAGTATGTGATCTTTACACGTTTTTTTACACAAGTGCTAAAGTTTGACGAGAGTTTTAGGAGACCTATGCGTCAAAAAATCATCATAGAGTTTATATAGTACTATACAAACTCGATGGTTTATCTGCTTAATATAGCACTGGCAACTTAGACATGGAAAATTTATGTAATACTAATCCGAATAAAGTTAAAAAGGTGATCCATTGGCGGGCCACGGGCCAACGCACTGAAGAAGGGCCCATCTAAGTATATGAACTCCAAACAATATAATCATCGTTTCGCTTGCACAGCCTGGTGGCTAAGTCGGAGACATTATCGTCATCTTTTAATCACATTGATGTAGGTACAAAACATACCGCTTTCAAAATTCATACACCGAAATATCGCCACTCGCTGCGTGAATAATTAAATAAACAAAGCTAAGCAGAGCTTGTGCTATGGGTACTAGATGATTGATATAGGCATATAATACAATACACATATAACGCAGCTAGCTAGATATTTGGTCCATTCAATGTTGCCGACGTGAATTATGCCGCCGACACTAAACTCGTAGGCTGTGTCGACATGTAAACGTGTAAACTTTCGATTTAAGCTGTTTTTGTTTTGCTAATAATCACATTTTATAGTATAACAACAATAATAAGGCCTACACATTATTGTTGTCATATATAAAATGTGATTGTTAGCAAAACAAAGACAGTATAGAAAGTACTGTAATTGGAAAATCTTATTCCAAGTTAATTATCTACCCGTGTAAAAAGCTGTCGGATTTGCTTTGTTGATCATTTGGAGGTATTTTAGCACGAACAGCTGCGCTATAGTGGTTTATTTTAAAACTTTTGGGCCCGTTGGCTCGTAGGTTTTAACCGTCAATGGATTTCCAGACTGATCAAAAATCAAATTCAAACTATTTTATCAAAAGTCGATAGCTGTCATATATTTCAAAAAGATACAAACCTTCTTGTCAAATTAATGAAGGATCAATCTACATAATAAATTCATAGAATCAATACGTAGTAATTGTCAAAGGTTATTGTTTTCTCTTTGGAATCATAACAAATTACCTGTAATATTCCATGCAGAATATCGTGCTTATTGGGATAAAATTTGTAATATACGAGTAAATAGATATTATTGAATACTAATCCGTGAATCAGTGAAAACCAGGAAATATGAGGGAAATTGTACACTTTCAAGTAGGGCAGTGTGGAAACCAGATTGGCTCTAAGGTATGCAGTGAGATGTAATAATACTTCAATAAAGGTATGGTAAGGTACTTTTCCTTGGAAGAATATAGGACTCCAATTTTACACGCTTACTCAGTTTTAGTGAGCTTCATCCCAGTCTTTCAACCACCGCGACGATATTTTTCTCATAAACGGATATTTTCTCCCATCTTTTTAACCTTAAAATGAATTAAGTACCTACCTACTTTACCTTTCGTTTCAGTTCTGGGAAGTGGTATCTGACGAGCACGGCATAGACCCCACGGGCACCTACCACGGTGACTCGGACCTTCAGTTGGAACGCATCAACGTGTACTATAATGAAGCTACTGGCGGCAAGTACGTGCCCAGGGCTATCTTGGTCGATCTCGAGCCAGGGACCATGGATTCGGTGCGATCCGGCCCCTTCGGCCAGCTTTTTCGGCCGGACAACTTCGTGTTCGGTCAGTCTGGAGCGGGCAACAATTGGGCAAAGGGACACTACACTGAAGGGGCAGAACTATTAGAGTCTATCATGGATATCGCGAGGAAAGAGTCGGAAAGCTGTGACTGCCTTCAAGGGTTCCAGATGACACATTCACTTGGAGGCGGCACTGGAGCTGGGTTAGGAACCCTTATGATCTCGAAGCTTCGTGAGGAGTACCCAGACCGTATGATGATAACATTCAGCATTGTCCCGTCCCCCAAAGTATCGGACACTGTCGTCGAACCGTACAACGCAACGCTCTCTGTGCACCAATTGGTAGAAAACACCGACGAAACGTTCTGCATTGACAATGAAGCTCTGTACGATATCTGCTTTAGGACACTGAAGCTCGCGTCGCCAACATATGGTGACTTGAATCACCTGGTTTCTGCGACGATGTCTGGGGTGACCACTTGTCTGCGCTTCCCAGGTCAGCTGAACGCAGATCTGAGGAAGCTGGCTGTAAATATGGTGCCGTTTCCTCGTCTCCACTTCTTTATGACTGGCTTTGCTCCACTTACATCCAGAGGAAGCCAGCAGTACCGAGCTCTAACCGTTCCTGAGCTGACACGACAGATGTTTGATGCAAAGAACATGATGGCTGCTTGCGACCCTCGACATGGAAAATACTTGACTGTTTCTGCTATTTTCCGCGGACGCGTGTCGATGCGGGAGGTTGACGAGCAGATGATGAACATCCAGAACAAAAACTCCTCGTACTTCGTTGAATGGATTCCGAACAACGTGAAGATTGCCGTGTGCGACATCCCGCCCCGTGGTTTGAAGATGTCTGCAACTTTTATCGGGAACTCCACGGCCATCCAGGAGCTGTTCAAGCGAGTGTCGGAGCAGTTCACGGCCATGTTCAGACGCAAGGCGTTCCTGCACTGGTACACCGGAGAGGGCATGGACGAGATGGAGTTCACTGAGGCCGAGAGCAACATGAACGACCTGGTGTCGGAGTACCAGCAGTACCAGGACGCCACGGCCGAGGAAGAGGGAGAGTTTGACGAGGAAGAGGAAGGTGCTGACGAGGGAGAGTAGATGTTAAGTTGACAATGTTAAGTTAAAGAAAATATTGTATTATAGAACGTGTCCGTGCATTTACTTTTGTTCTACAAGTGACGTCTGTCTATATTGTATTGCACGTAGCATTACATATACCTACCTAATGTATGGACCGCGTTTCCTGGGCTGGACGTGAGAACTAGAAATTAAATTTTCTATGGAAGTATGAACCTATAATAATTAATTGGCAAAAATAAAACTCGAAAGTCTCATCGATGTTTTTGTTTAATGATTTTTTTTTAATCAATCGTACAGTTTTTGCTATCTATTATAAGCTATCTTTTAATACCTCCATAATAGTTTTATCTTACATAGTTTAGGAAGAGATGCGAAAATAGAGTTCAGTGGCCAAAAAGGGCAACTGCGTATGCCTAAGCTTTACAAATTAAAACTATATAAATAATTTAAAATAGATAGCACAAGCTGTATGATGGGTTTTTTAAACTTCCTGCATTAAACGTAATACTAAGTATCATTGCGTGTTTATCGCCTGCTATTGACTCATGTTTGGACAACAATTTTGACAAATTCCATGCCTTTCAAAATGTACCGCTCATATTATTAATCATGTAATCACGAAAAAATAATATTATCTTCACGGGGTCAGAGAATAAAATAATGATGAAAAAAATGTCCATTCAAAACGATATTTGTTTATTGGTATTACAACTGTGTCACTGAACTTCAAAGTAGATAAAATGCGGCGCCCACCCAATCAACGAATGGTTCTTTTGTTTTCCGGTTTTCACGAGTTCTGGCAAAACGACCTACAATTACCTGAAGAATTACTTTGATGTCCGTCATTTTGCAAAGGCGTCCATCTCAAAAGCATGTCAAATGGAAAGCAGTTAAGTTGAGCACGCTCGAACAAGCAACAACTAAGTTTTCTTAATTGCTTAGGCCCAGTTTTGTGTACATCTTGTGCAGTTTGCGGTTGTAGGCTTGGCACACTGGGTGAATGGTAAATGTTTGGTGGATATCCAATAATTCATGAAAGCTGGCCCTCACCAGGCCCATGCGATCCATGTCGTTGCGAGAGCGCCATGATATGGACATGAGGTAAGCCTAACTCTAATAACTGCTTGATAATCATCGTCTGCATCATTTAGCAGCCCAGAGACTGTTCAAAAGGAGAACAGTCGTGGCGTTACGTTGAACTAACACTTTTAGTCGTACTGCAATGACAGAGCAGTGTTATCAACGAAACAAAAGTTGTCAATTGGCATACGAGCGCCCTCAATTCCCACGACTCTTCTCTTTTTGAACAGACTCGTAAGCACATTCATACCTTGGTTCAGCATACATCAGGCACCTTGATTTTCTTGGTTTAGATATTAGTTGATACTTAAATCATAATCAATACCTAAAGTTTATTTCTTTAGTGATTAGTCTTACATAATAAGCATGTAGACAATTTACATTTTTAACAGAATGCAAAGACAGATCTTGTAAATAAATAAGGAGTATTCTGCGAGATGGCAGAAACAGAATCTTCTGACTTGGAGACATAAAGGTTTATTTTGTAAACTCAACGGTTAATATCGTTTTTGTATTAACCGATTTTAAAAAATGGGGTTCTCAATTCGACTGTATTTTTTATGTTTTTCACATGAGAACTTTCGACTGGGTAAACCTTAGTTTCTGTGATCTGTGGGGTAAACCGATTTTCATGATTCCTTATTTATTTTATAGCTGGTACCTACCGGGTGGTCCCATTACAATTTGGTCCAGTTTTGACAGTGGCATCCTTAAGAAAACCTACCAACTTACTTGAAGTTGTTTTTTTAAACGACTTCAAAAAAAGGAGGAGGTTCTCAAATCGACTGTATTTTTTTTAAATTTTATTTTACATTCCGAAAAAACGAAGACCTAATCCTTAATCAATTTAACGCTACCTAGCAAACTCAACGGTATTTGTAATTTATAACGATTTTTCCGCAATGTGCCATAGTAAGGTAGAGTCGCTATGACACAGCACTTATGTTCAGATGTGTACACTCGAGTAGGTACTTCTGTAACTTGGTCTTTTGATCTAAGATTTAGCCACAGCCTCACTGTTAACCCTGGTATTGTGTCAAAGTTTGGTCACTGAAGATCATGTTGAGGATTGATAATATCTAAGAACAAAAACAATATTAATAATAATAATATAATAATCGTTTATTGTGGAACAAAAACAGTGGTACATGGTTAATAAATGGAAACGATGCCATCTGCAGTAGTTTATAACTGTGTCGCAAATATAATGGAGAAAACTATTGCGTGGTTTTTCTATTGATACTTGCGGGGGCCAAAGAACGGGTCCGGCGCGGACACTCCCAAGTTACTAAGGCGGAGATGTAGCTGTGTGGTACTGGCTTAGAATTTGCACCACCCCAACTCATCCCGCGGGTGTCATAATAGTCACAGGGGGGCGGGCAGCAGCGCCAACTGCAGAATAATTATATCACCAAACTGCGGTCCCGCATGCCCAGCGTGGGGATTATGGACACTACCCTCCATGAGATAAACGCCAATAAGTCGCTTATCAGTTTTCTTTTAACGCCCTGCACGATTGCCCTGACAAAAAACCACGTCAAAATGCCTTCGTCGAACGCATCGAGAAAAAAATCTAAAGGTCGAACGACTGTATACATAAATAATAAATAATAAATAAATAATGCTGGACAATTCACACAGCATTATCTAGCCCCAAGCTAAGCAGAGCTTGTGTTATGGGTACTAGATAACTGATATACATAATACAATACACTACATAGATAGATATTTTTTTATTATTTATAGAAAACATCCAGAACGCCCTGAACAAATATCTGCAGATCGTACACACATTTGTCCCGAGGCGGGAATCGAACCCGCAACCTCCTGCGTAGCAGGCGGACCTTCGCCCACCGCGCCACAGAGGTCCTCCGTCTCATATTTACATAAAGGTAGGCTGTGGTGGGTATACTCATAAAACTAACTTTCTACTATCACAGTAGGTATACATGGTAATTCACTGCGAGCTCTGCACATCATCACAAACAAGTTGGTGAAGACGTCAAGTTTTATTTACTATAAGAGTGAGCAATAAGGAATTGTGCGAGCTCAATTTTTGTACAAGTCGGAAGGAAGTTAAACGAATTTTTAAGGTTTTCTTAAGTTAATAATGTTTCTTCATTTTCATTATCTGTTACTGTGGCTTGTCCTATATATTATCTTGTATGTCAATAACAATAAATGACAATATATCTGACATGCGAAGGCAAACCTCTACTCCTTTATTTGCGTTATGTTCTTTGTTTTCTTTACTAACTACTTGAGCCCATAAACCAGTTTATATAGTATTTTACTATGATATCTCTATACCATAAACTATCAGGAGATTCTCGTGATGACTGTACCTCAACTAGGGTTGCCAGATGTCCGGTATTTAAGCGTACAGTCCGGTATTTTCGAGGCCTGTCCGGTAAAAAATCAATGGTCATACCGGACAGAACAATGTCCGTTATTTTGAGGAATGTCGGTACTACTGGTCAGAAGCGCCTACAAAAGTAGGCATATGTAATCCCTCAAACGCAAAACTCGCGCGTTACGCACGCCTTCCTCGAGCGTATTTCCAGTGTGATGGGGAATATATGGATGGACCAATGAAACCGCCTTGCTCTAGAGACTGTGAAAACTGAATCTTGTATTTTTTCAACATATACTCGAGCTGCGATGCTTTTAAAGAAGTGTGAAGTGTTGTATCAAATAAAACACTATTGAAAGCGGTTGCGTCAAATGCAAAATATGTTAAAAAGAAGTAAGTAGGTAGTAGGTACTACCTAAAAGTACCTAGGTACACCTAGGTACAGTACAACATACTTGTTTAGTAAAGACTTTCTCAAAGTGAGCGTAGTCTTGGAGACCACAATTTTATGACTGCATTTAAGATTAATAAATAAAACACCCGTATTTTGTGCGCCCTAGCTACACACTACCCCCCCCCCCCCCCCCCCCTCGTCCGGTATTTTTTTGCGACTCACCTGGCAACCCTAACCTCAACTTATGCGTGGATGTGAGTGGGAACTAATGTATGAACGAAAATATTTTAAAAAAATATTATTAAAAAGCTGATTGGATGTGGTTGGGAACTAATGTATGGAAGTGTCACATACATAATAAAAAAAACCTGTTTGTCCAGAACCCAATCTATATACAAACAAGCCAAATTCATTTTGTGTATAATGTTAATAAAGATCTATAAACCGAAATATCAATCTCCGACACCCAATGTTAATTCGGAGCAGAGCTGTTTTTAAGTTAAGTTTTTAAGCCCTCCTTATAATCTCCGAATTCAATATCAATTCAATAAGCAGGTTAACTACGAACATTGTTTGTGTTGGAAGAACACCAACGTTTCATCCCATAACGAGGAACATCTTCAGGGCAAGTGCGGTCCTAGACGCGCGTTCCGCCTCCCTTCGAGCACTGGGCGTGAACGCGCGTTGAGCGAGTGACGCCCGCTAATACTCGTATTCATAATGAGTTCGTCAAACTACAAAAGTTTCTACAGTAAAATCTCCGAATTCTGCAATCATTGAATGGATCCTAGAAGAATACCTTGCCTACAAACAATACTAAGTTTAAGAATTATTACCTGTCGTCTTCAGGAAAGTGCTCGTGACATTAGCGTTTAGGTTTTCTACTTTTTGTGTATGACAAAAGTAATATTAATACAGGTACATTCAGTAGGTACCTACCTACCTACCGTAAGTTATTTATGTATTGTTTGTGAATCAGGTAGGTAGGTTAGGTGGGTACAACCATACATATATGTAAAATTCTGTAGACATTTATTGAGTAGACACTGGGAGAACGTGTTAGTCCGTATAAAGAAAAAAAGCCAGCGGTTACCGGCGCTTGACAGCGCTGGTAAGCCGCGCAGGAAAATATATGAACGCACGCCGATAAGCACTGAACGGTGCCGACAAGTGCCGACAAGCTTCAACACGCGCTGGTCAGCGCTGGGCGCTGCCATCTAAAATTAATAAACAACTGCGACAACCAGCTTCCTTTCCGTAGAACGGACCAGCGCTGTCAAGCGCCGCCGGTAAGCGCTTATAAGTTTCCAGCTTTCTTTCTGTATACGGCCTTACATTCTCCCAGTGCTTACTCAATAGCCTGTGTTTTGTTACAATAAACGCAAACACACTTTTTCCATTCTTTGCAATATATACTTATGAATAACATAGATGGAAAGACGTATATAGACCAAGTGTGACCGAGACAACAATTAGCACGCGAAAAACGACCGCCAGCGTCGCCGTTCTGACTATGAATGAGGTGGGAGGATACAATTGAACACAATTTGAGGCTGCCACTTTCGAGAACGCAGTGCCTCATCTCCCCTTCTAATTCTAATTCTAAGTGGGGGAACTAAGATCTGCACGGACGTCTCGCATAGAAGTGTATTGTGCATTATCCCCCTGCCTAAGCAGGCCCTAACCAGCCCAGCTCCTTGAAGTATCGGAGCAGGACTTTAGGTGATTCGTCAATGAGGCGCTTCAGCCCTGTTTTGTGTCTGGCCTCCTCTGTGGCCGTGCAGTGTACCACGACGTGTTCCACAGTCATCATCATCTCACCTTATTTATATGGATGGGTACAACCTGCAGTTCAAGTTGTCGGTGGTAATAACCCTGTATACATATACTTAAAAAACTATACATAACTATACATACTAAATTATCCTGATCTAGGAATAATGAAGACATACTGATCTTCGTTATTCCTAGAACAGGATTCCTGTTTCTAATCTTCAGAAGTTGTTGCAATTGTTTTCATTTGCTTCCTGAGTGGAATTAACAGAGAACTAAATATGAAGTTCCAAAGTTCTATATTAGTACAAGTAGGAGTGTTCTAGTTTAAGTTTCGGAATCGGAGGTCGGAGTTTGGAGTGCCGCAAGGCTCTCTTGTTTGACCTCTGACTTTTATCTTGTTCAGTTCTGGATTTATAAGTTAGAATTATATTTTAGGGTTTTAATAAGTAGGGATGGCGCAAACTTTATCTTTGAGTTTCTAATATATCAAAAACGTTTTAAAATCTTCTAAATCTCTTACTTCCGAATACTGTAGTTTAACTCGGAGTTAAGCTCATCGTGAGTTGCGATTTTTTGACAGTTTTCAATAAAATCTTGTCAAAACTTCTTTAATTGAGACGGGCTAATGAATAAGATGAGTTGAGATGAGTTGAAGTTGAACTACCTGTACCTTTTCTATGAGTACATTTATTGTATATTTATTCAAAGAGTTTTTATTTTTTTATTTTTTTTATTGCTGATGGATTAGCGTTTGGCTACCAACTCACTTTAAGAAAGCGAAGAAGTAGCCGAAGATGGAGCACGCTTTTCCAGAAGGAACCTATTTACCCTAGATTTGAAGACTCCAAGATTGTACTCTAGTGGGAAGACTGACGCAGGAAGGTCATTCCACTCTTTGGCTGTGGATATTATGAAAGTAGAACAGAATTTTTTGGTTCGACACCTATGGTATGTGGATCAGGAATGGGTGGCATGAATTTGTGTGTCTGTTGGTCCTATGATAGAAGGGAGAAGACGGGATAAGGTCGTGCAATGCTTGCGCACAATCACCAAAGTGGTACTTGTAGAACACTGACAGTCTGGCAACGCGCCGCCTGTGATCGAGGCTTTTAATATTCTATAAGGTTTGCAAAAGTCTGCAGTTGCAATTTTGAATAATCATTCTTCTTATTTGATTATAAACCCTATTTGATCGTAATTTTCTTTATTAATAATAATGGTAATGAGGTATCCGCTTCTGATTTTCTCTACAGATTTGCAGAAACCTTTCTGACAAAATAAAACAGACAACTGATAAAATATCAAACCAGACAAATCTTTACCCGAAGCAAATAATGGGAGATTTCCTAGCGTTAATGTCGGGGGCCACTCATCCATAATGTATTATTTTCGATGAATCCTAATGTAGACTTACTAAATACGGCCTTTCTGATCCTACAAAGCTTTCTATCCTTTTGGATTTGGGTGTTATGGGACCGTCATACCATACGATTTTTAAAAAGTGAAAAGTGGATAGATAGATGGATAACTCTTTATTGTACCACACAAACATAAAATACAATACGGAAGTGTACAAAGGGCGACTTATCAATTTGAGCTATCTCTTCCAGGCAACCTTGGGATGCACTGGAGATGAGAACATTACAGACGGTGGCGTTTATAAAACTTAAGCAAATGAAAGCAATATTATTATACCTACACTACATACTACCTGTAATACCTAACACGTCATTATTTTACCTACATACATTATAATGATAAACTTGCACACACAAAAAAAATAAGTTCTATAAATTTTACCTCAACCTTAACAGCCTGTATCCGTCCACTGCTGAACGCACGAACGTTTATATAATGGGGGGTAATGCCCATAATCCCCACGCTGGTCATGCGGGTTAAGGATCACTGTTCAGTGGTAGAATTGTTCTGCAGGGGGCGCTGTTTCCCGCCCCCAGTGGATATCCCTTAGTCGCAAGGCTCTCTTATATGACCTCTGAATTTTATTGTGTTCAGTTCTGGATTTATAAGTTGGAATTACAATACAAAATACAAATACAAAAATACTTTTTTTTTTTTTTTTTTTTTTTATTGTACCACCCAAACATAAAATACAATACGGAAGTGTACAAAGGGCGACTTATCAATTTGAGCTATGTCTTCCAGGCAACCTTGGGATGCACTTGAGATAAGAACATTATAGACGGTGGCGTTTATAAAACTTAAGAAAATGAAAGCAATATTATTATACCTACACTACATACTACCTATAACACTTAACACGCCATTATTCTACCTACATACATTATAATGATAAACTTGCACACACAAAAAAAATTAGTTCTATAAATTTTACCTCAACCTCAACAGCCTGTATCCGTCCACTGCTGAACGCACGAACGTTTATATAATGGGGGGTAATGCCCATAATCCCCACGCTGGTCATGCGGGTTAAGGATCACTGTTCAGTGGTAGAATTGTTCTGCAGGGGGCGCTGTTTCCCGCCCCCAGTGGATATCCCTTAGTCGCAAGGCTCTCTTATATGACCTCTGAATTTTATTGTGTTCAGTTCTGGATTTATAAGTTGGAATTACAATACAAAATACAAATACAAAAATACTTTATTGTACACCATAAAAATAACATTAAGTACATGGATACATTACATAAGACGAGTACAATGGGCGGCCTTATCGCTTAGAAGCGATCTCTTCCAGAATTACATTACGTATTTTAAGATTTTAAAAAGTAGGGATGACAAAAACTTTATCTCTGAGTTTCTAAAATGTCATAAACATAAAAAGTAGTATAATGAGATGAAACTTTTAAGACGAGGGTTTCAGAGGACGCAAAGAGAGTGAGAGCTAAAGTTTTTATTATTTTTGATCTATGTTTAAAGATCATAATTTAAAGGTACCTAGACCTACTCAATTTATGCGTTTTCCTAACAACTATTGTCCCATCCATCTTTTAAAAAATCTTTTTTTGTTTTATTAATTCTCTTTTCCTCTTTTATAAAATAGAAAATACAACAATGTTATCATTGCTTTATTTCCTACATATTGGCTATCAAATGAGTCTTTATCATCTAAATCAAATAAACGTTTCTATTTCTATTATCGTCTTCCTAGGACCTCTGCATAGGTAGCTATAGCTTAAACAATACAAGTACCCGTGCTTCGAGGCAAACAAAATGGCTTGCCATATTGCAGCAAGAAAAAAAATTGGAATAGTGATTTGTCGATAAAATTTACCGGACTTCCTACTATTTGTATTAGAAGACACCAACATCCCTTAACGAGGGACATCTTCAGGGCGAGTGCGGTTCTAGACAACGTTGGTGTTCTTCCAACACAAATAAGGTTCGTAGTCAACCCGCTTTCATCCGTAATGAGATTCGATTAGTTGTATGCGGTAAGCATAGAGTTTATGTAGTACTAGATAAACTCGATGTCAGTAAGTATAGAGTTTTTTTTTAATTTAATTTGTCTCTTTGGACTCATAAGGCTAAAGTGATTAGGGCCATATTGCCTGGTCTTTCTGTATACAATTTTCATATCAGAAATACACGTCTTTACAGTTCAGCCATTTTGTCTCTTTTTTTCTCTGATGGCGGTAAGGTAGAGGACCGTACCATATCCAACTAAATCGGATAGTGTAGACCGCCCTTAACACTACGTGCCGAAGTGGCCTGCTCCGACTTGTTCTACGATTTTATTTACCTATGTGCTGCGACTATTTTTAAATCTAACGGTCGAACGTGACAATTTTTGTATGTAGCTAACGGACCATGCGAATTTGTTTTGAGGTTGGGCGGATGGAATTGTTTGGTTTAGATTTTGTTTGTTGAAGTGGATATTTAGGCATGTTATTTGGAATTTACAGACCATTGTTGGCAATACAGCACGGAACATTATAATAATAGTAGGTAAGTAATTTTATAATGTACATGTACAGACAGCATCAGTAATAGGAACATCCCAGGTTTAAATCCAAAGCTGTTAATTGTAGAAGTTTTAAAAGCGGAAATTAAATTATATTTTTATTAAGGTAACATAAAACAGAACGAATAGATAACGCTAATAGATATCCAGCCCCAAGCTATGCAGAGTTTCTATTATGGGTACTAGATAAAACTGATAATACTTAATACAATTCTCTTATATTATTATATATTATTTTGTGATATAATATATATATATTTTCAAACTCTATGTTGTATCGGGCGAGGGTCCGCCTGCAACGTTCGATTTCAATTTCCGTCTCGGGACAAATATTTGTACGATCTGCAGATATTTGTTCAGGTCGTTCTGGATGTTTGCTATGTAGGTATAATAACAAACTATGTATTTAATGTATGCAACATTTCAGGCTGATCCATTCTTTATTTTTGGCGTGTGTAATATTATTACACATTTCCTTCACACTAATCAAACTACCACACTTCACACTAATATTAATTTATAAATGCGAACGTTTGTATGGATGTTTGTTACCTGTTCACGCCAAAACAACAGAATGGATGGGCCTGAAATGTTACATACAGGTAAATATAATCCTGGAATCAATCATACTTTGTATACCATAAAACAGTTCCCGTGGGACCTGAAATATAAAATATATGAAATATAAATCAGCTTTAAACATTTCCATAGGAACGACTCGTGTGAAAACTCGAACGCAGATAGTTCAGAATAAAAATAAAATAAAATAATAGGAGCCAGAAGTTGCAAACCGCATTCTAAAGTGAAGCTAAAGACGTAGAGTCATGAAGTACCTACACGTAAAATGAAACGTAACGGGATGTGTGAGGCGTGAGAAAACGTATATTTTGAAAGCTGCGATGCATCGAAATATTTTTCAGAATATTTTCTGAAAAGTTGAGATAAATTTAACGTAGTCTTACGTTACCGGGACTTTACAGTTCATATTCTCGACATGTTGGCGTTATGACGTCAACAATTCGGAGACGCCTAGTGGAAAAGTGGTGGAACTACGGGAAATAAAAATGTAGTAAAGCTATTCGTCCGACATATACTTAAATACGCCCAAAGACAAACGAGTACATATTTTATGTATGCATATAAAATTACTCGCATAGAAAAATGAAAAATGAAAATTTAATTATTTAATCTACCATTTGTTATTTTATTAGGTGTTCATTTTTATTTGACTGTACTTCACAAACATTAGTTCTATTTAGAATAAAATCCGCGTATCCAAAAAGTTAGACTATTTAGTTTAACAATTTGGAATATTTCTGACCAAACAGTTAGTTATTATATAAACTACTTGTAGGGCTGGCTGCTAAACGGTTTTTTATAAGTTTTTGGTAATGTAGTGACACAGCTTAGCTAGCAGTACGCGGTGCAAACGCGTTTCGCTTTCCACCAAGCTCTCCCAGAAAACACCTACCCTAGTTATGGCTTACAGATTATATTAAAGTCACTTCACAGAGCCCCATTTGAGTAGTCATATCCTAAATAAGGATTAAAGATAATCATCTTATTGTAATTTCATGACACTGTGTCTTGTGTATTGAATAGACTCAGTTCAATATAATAACTCCTTTATTACAACCAACCCACAGTAGCTAAAGTAAAGACTAAAGTATATAATACAAAAGTAATATACTTTTTTGTATTGATATATTATTATTAGTATGGATATTTAAAAAACTTTAACTTAATGCTAGAACGGTGTACCAGGTTTAGATTACTGTTGGGTATATTGCCAATAAAACACAGTTATTATGAGACACACGCGTGCATCCGTCGTGCTGCCCGAAGCCAGAAGGAGCGCGCCCGCTCAGCCCGCTCCGCAGGGTGACACCACCAATGCGCGCGTTACATTTAATTAACACTTCAAATGCTACATCTACCTTTTACAAATAAAATAAAATGTTTGTTTGTAACATTTCTACAAACATTACAGTTATAATGAAATCAGAAAACAAATATAATCTGGCAGTTATTTTATATAATAAATCACCAACTGTGACTGTTTATTGTGGTAATCAAATCTCACTTGAATAAATTGTATGTACTTAATTTTTAAAAATTAAATTATAAATCTTTAACTTATTCACAACAATCATTATGACTCTTTGTACTTAAATCACAACCGATACCATTTCGTTATCATTATTTTGACAGTCTTTGTTAGGACAAACCTCACTGGCCTTCAACGCGTTTATGATGGGCTATGTTTCGACGTAGTCGGTGGCCTGTAGGTACTATCATTTTCAACTTCTACATCATTTCCATTCTTGCTGACGACGACGGTGTGTTGTAATACATCATTGTATGGAGCAGACCGTTTGTTTTCTTTAACAAACTTTTTAACATACACTCTCTCTCCGACTCCGATGTTTGATTCGGTTGCCCCTCTCATCCTATCTGCATAATATTTTCCTTTCGCCTTCATTTCGGTATGTTTGTCTATTTGTTTCAAGATTACCTCTATGTCTAGCACAGAAGGCAACTTGTCTCTAAATTGACGTCTGTAAAAAAGTTCTATGGAGTGCTACGGAGATTTACCTGTTACAGAGTATGTTATACATAGTCAAATATTTTAATAAATCAATTTACCAGTTTGTTTTTTCAATTAGGCTTATACATAGCCTTTTACTTAAAATGCCGCGGTTCTGTCTATCAAATTCACCGTTCTGCTGCGGCCAGTAAGGTAAACTATAAAATATCTTAATGTCAAACTCTTTGCAGAAAAGTACAAACTCTGCACATATACATTGTGGACCGTTATCAACTGTAATGCTTAATGGGGTGCCAAGTCGGGAAAATATTTCCTTAAACATGTTAATCGTATGGGAAGCGTCTGTTGATTTAATAATTTTAATTTATTTGTAACGTATCAACCCAAGGCTGCACTGGAAGCGTTCGCCTACTCATTGGATTAGGTGGGTTTGGTCAGGACCAGACACAGCGTTCTGCATCGTTATCGATCTTCGGCCACCATACCTTAGAACGTAGCCTTTTCATCGCTATTATTCCCGGTTGACCCTCATGACATGAGCCGCAGCGATGACTTTTGACCTTAAACTGGATAGTAGTCCAATTTTGTTTCCACGCAAAGGCTTGGTCTTGGAAACAAAGTTCGGTTGCAAATAGTTTGTAATTATTAACCCTTTGGTGCCAGTTATCACAAAAAACACAATTTTTTACTAATGCAAAATCAGGGTCCTTCTCGCTCGCTTCTCTCAGTTCACTGAGGGTAATTACGACAGGACAGGACTGCTAGACGACTAAATTTAAATAATTGTCATCGTCGTAAGGTCGCGGCGCTTCAGTCGCGGAACACAAACGCGATAGTGAATCAGCAATGTTATTTTTTTTTTCCGGACTGTAGACAATATGAAGTTATAGGACTAGATAGCGTAACACACAGTACTCGATTCTTGCACATGGTTTAGAATGGGTCCAAATATAAGCTCTAACAGTTTATGGTCACTGACATTTTAATAATAATTTAATAATTTTTCGAATAGGTACATATTACAATGCTCCACCACCCAGACCGACGCGAGAGCTTCTTTTTCGGTCTGACAGTAACGGATTTCGCGGTCATTTAGACTTTTGTTACCATACGCTATTATTCGGGCCCCATCTAGGCCGTGCTGTATAAGAACGGCTGCCAAAACAACAGGACTCGCATCAGCGTAAACTTGGGTTTTGTCAAGTGGGTCATAGTACCCTAAAGTTTCCATTTTAGCCATCTCGTTTGTTTTAACCTGTTAAAGGCTTCGGTGTGTATGGTTTTCCAATAGGAGCTTTTTCCTAGTTTAAGCTTCAACAAATAACGCAGTGGCTTCGTTAATGTCGCTAGGTTTGCAGTACATTTACCAACGTAATTCACAAGACCTAAAAAGCTTTGAATTTCCTCCACCGTTACAGTTTCTCTAAACTATTCAATAGATTTGATATATTTATTTATAGGTTTTACCCCATTACACGACAATAAATGCCCCAGAAGCTGAATTTCTTTAACTCTGTAAGCGCATTTATCTTCATTAAGAAGAACATTGTTGTTTTTAAGTACCTGCAGAACCTTTTTATGCCTTGTCTCATGTTCTAACTTATTACTGCCGAAAACCACTATATCGTCGATGAAGTTGACTACACCATCACAGGGCAATAGTATTCTCTCTAAGTTTTTCGGCAAGGTTGAGAGACCGGTTTTATAGTTGTATCTATAGGCAAACGGATTTGAACGTCTTTGAACTTAGGAAACGTACCGGCAACATCGACATTGACTGAATTTACGGATAGGTTGGGGTTTCTTTCCCCAGCAGATTTCTTTCTATTATGTATGCATATATATAATCTATTATTTTATTTTATTTCATTTTATTTCATTTTATTTCATTTTATTTCATTTTATTTCATTTTATTTCATTTTATTTCATTTTATTTCATTTTATTTCATTTTATTTCATTTTATTTCATTTTATTTCATTTTATTTCATTTTATTTCATTTTATTTCATTTTATTTCATTTTATTTCATTTTATTTCATTTTATTTCATTTTATTTCATTTCGTTTCATTTCGTGCATTTTGTCCACACCACAGTGCACGTTATAGTGTCATTGCCATCAAGGTGAAATATGTAATCAACTTTTTAGTTTCGGGTTTGTTTTGTTTACCTGTAAAGATTACAGTAGGTTTTTGATAGGTACCGTTACGATTTTCACCGAAACTACCACTTCATTTAAATAGTTTTTTATTTTATTTTTACTTTTAGCAGTATTTATTATTTCCACGCCAATATTCTACTGGATGAATAAGCTTAAGTAGGTACCGTTCAATTTATATCGAACTACCTTTAGTAAAAGCACACTGTGCAATAATGGGTTTTGTAGGTACCGGTCAATTTATATCGAACTACTTTTAGTAAAAGCACATTATGCAATAATGGGTTTTGTAGGTACCGTTCAATTTATATCGAACTACCTTTAGTAAAAGCACATTGTGCAATAATGGGTTTTGTAGGTAGGTACCGTTCAATTTATATCGAACTACCTTTAGTAAAAGCACATTGTGCAATAATGGGTTTTGTAGGTACCGTTCATACGAACTACCTCTAGATCTTATTGCAGATCAAATTTGTTGATACCATTTGATATTCATCAAATTATCACTGAATATATTTTATTCCAAGATCTTTTAGGTACCAACCAACTTCTGTTACCAACTGTGTCGCAAACATCTTCGCAATATCTACCCGGGCAGGTACGAGTATGTACCTCTACTATGGTGCTCTAATACTCTGGCGGAATCGTTTCCGACACTGAATGGCTGTCGGGAACTATCCTATGATGGATCCGAATTCGAATGTCAAAAGTTTTCGAATCCGACAGTTTGAAATAGCGTTCTTTGTAAAGAGATTCCGATACCGAATCCGACGGCCTTTCCGACGAATTAAAATACCCCTGCTGCTCCTAGTCAATGACCGACCGACTGACCAGACCTACATATTTTAAAACTTATAGGTATCTACGTAAGTGACCTTTTCACATTGATTTAAAAAGGGAAGATAGGTTACGTTCTCCCAAAGCTTACTCAAAAATTGACATGTGTTACAACTGCACGCAAACACATACGCTCACAGTTATATTTCCAGTCCTGTGCAATACAAAGAAGAACAAAGACGGAAAGACGTATCTAGGACCGAAGTGAGACTGAGACAACAATATTTCACGCGAATCACGACCACCCGTGCCGCCGGTCAGACGGTGACTGATGTGGGAGAACACAATTTTACACAATTTGAGGTTGCCACTTTCGAGCAACCAGTGCCTCATCTTCGTTTTTAATAAATCAATGCCTTTTCATAATCAGAATTGATTTCTTTGTCTTTAAGTAAATCCCGCAACGCGGGTGATTAGTGCCTATGCAAGTATTTATTCATTGCATACGAAATACATATTTTACTTTATTTTATTTTATAAACACCTTTGTGTCCAAACATTTAAATCATTATTTGTGTTGCGTCGGTAAATAAATGCTACGGGAAAATAGGTCTACCTACGTTAGTGAGACAGATGTAAACAGATTTTACCACATTCTACCCGCACAGGCACTGCAAAGATTGTTTGAAACACAATTTGGTCGTCAGTCGATTTACCTCTTGTTATTTATTGGAATTATTGGCATGTACGTACCTCAGATTTTGTAGTCACTAGCAAGGTCGCCACTTGTACCAGGTTTAGATTACTGTTGGGTATATTGCCAATAAAACACAGTTATTATGAGACACACGCGTGCATCCGTCGTGCTGCCCGAAGCCAGAAGGAGCGCGCCCGCTCAGCCCGCTCCGCAGGGTGACACCACCAATGCGCGCGTTACATTTAATTAACACTTCAAATGCTACAAACGGTATGTCAGCTCAAGTTAAGAAAACAATAAAGGTTAACGCTCACCAAAGCGGTGAAAAGTAAACCCTAACGACACAGTGGAGGTACTGCTCTAAACTAGTTATTATTCTCCTTACGACTGCATAATCGTAGTCGAGAAACTTCTTCAGAAGCTACTTAGCAATTAGACGGAGATTTCTAGGATATAGTTAGGTAGGTAGGGTTTCCAGTTGAAAGTAGGTTAAAGTAGCAGCGCAAAAGGGTATAAAATTAAAAATGTTGTTAAAATGTCACATCATATTTAATATGCAAAACAGGTTGGTTGTATGCAGGAAGTTCTAGACCGCAATAAAACAGAATGATTTCTGAGAAATCAAATAATATTCCAAAAAAAACTCATTCCACATACGGCGCATTTTAATTCCTAACTATCCGCTAAAGGTGCTTTAGAGGTTTGTCTAATTAGTAAAACTTAAGCTTATTCTAATGAAATAAGACATTATATTACCTTAAGTTTACTTTAGCATTATAAGATGTTTAGTTGAGTTGCCTTCTTATTTACGCATGTTGTGGCTAACCTGTAATTTAGAGAGCACTAGTTTTAAGTATCTTGTTTTATAATTTGTATTCCTTGTGTTATCTCTAGTTGGTTGCCCTGAATAAATAAATAAATAAATAAATAAATAAATAAACAATCGCTAGTGAGTATATATTGTTAAAACTCATGGTAGACACACAGTGTATCTACCAAAAGTTTTCACAATCTAGGTCTAATCTACTTACGCCCGGGCGGCTTCGCACGTTCCACCACCAGATATAGATTGTGAAAACTCATGGTAGATACAATGTGTATCTACCATTATGTTTTCACAATATATATCTGGTGGTTAAACGTGCGAAAACGCCGGCAGAAGCTAGTAAAAAGCCATTGTCACCGTGAATGGAACTTCCTTCAAGATAGGCCTTAATGGCCGACACAATAAGTGAGAGCGGTCACATCTTCTCTGTGATGGTGGTCCTTTGTATTCTGGGCTAAATATGGTTTCAGATAGATAGCTAAAATATTTATTTGCAACTGCAACAATACAAAAAAACACAATAAAAGGTATGTACAAAGAACACAAAAATAACTTGGGAAATAAAGGAGGAGCATGACAGCAATTAATCGGTACAGAATTTTTTTAACATTCGGAAACAACAAGGCAATACTCAGCGCGAAGCTTTGCTCTACGAGCAAACACTGATTTTCAGTATTGCCCTCTAAGGCGACCAGAAAAAAGAGACCAACAAAACAAATAATGTGCGCTTGCATTTTATTTCTTAGTTTTGAGCCTGAGTCTGAGTCAAATCGTTTTTTTGACTTACAAAATAAGCACTTAGACATGTTACTATCAAATAAGAAATAAGATGCTATTGACCAGATAAAGCTGAGACTGAGCCTTTTGGGCGCACCAAGGCAGCGCAGACACGCGTAGATATCCCTCGCCCTGGGCGGGCGGTGACTACCTACCCACCTGTTGATAAGGCGAATGCACTGCTAGGTAGTGCCTAATAGCACTTGGTTTTGTTTGTTTTTCAATTTCGTTTTTAAGCTATTGCATAGCTTCTATCGCGGGCCTTGAGCGCGGGGACCGAATCCAGAAATTCCGTAACGAAAAAACCTTGACGTTTGTCTCTTTAGTTCAGCAACTCGCCTCTAGATGGCATTGCAATAGCTTTACCGCGGCAGTCCCCGAGTGCCACACGTCTTTTTTTTACCTCATGTTCACTAGGTACCTACCTACCTGCTTACCTGTACCTATGTACTTTATTATGTATGCCTTTGATGTTTGTTGCTGTTCTTTTTTGTTATTTTCCTGTGCTGTTTGTGTGTGTACCCAATAAAGAGTCTATCTATCTATCTATCTATCTATCAGATATCTATAATTATAAGCCTAAGTACCTACCTATTTATAAATAGGCAACAATGTTAAAAGCCTTATCGCTAAGGGATTATAATCCATAACATATTCACAATAACCTCAGTTTTAGCGTGAATTAATTAATTGCTTTAAAATAGAGCCCTAATCCCTAAAGTCGTAACCGTCTTAACACGTAATCGTGCGTGACCTAACCTTCTATAACGTGGCCTTTAACGTTAGGGTCATAGAGGCCACTTTGCTCTGCACTTTCTTGTGACCGCAATGCAGGTACTATTAAAGGTATGACAGAAAAGGTGGAAATTATGAGGGTTTTATAAGTGGCTGGATTTTTGACGAGGAATTTGAGGTTAGAGAGAACATACAAAGTTTTTGCCCGACTATGAAAAAGGAGGCTAAATATTTTGCAGTGTACTATACAATACATTTATAAACTCAAGGGACCTGAGCGTCTAGTAGCTACTAATAAGGTAGGTTAGTTAATTTAGCCACATAGCTATGTAGGTAAGATCAGTTAGCCAAAGAGAATACAATAACTTCGTAAGATTAGCTGTCGCTGTAGCCACCAAGCTAGGCGGTAGTGATAAAATTAAATAAGGTCCCTTGAATAAGTCTGCATCACGCTTGGTCTTTGGACGAACGAAATCACCCCTTTTTAGATACATTCATAGAGTTTATATAGTACTAGAAGCTATATAAAGGATACATTCATAGAGATAGTATTATAATATCTCTATGAATACATTTTATAAGCTGGCGCGATGAAGTCTTTAGAGGCTTATAAGTATAAGTGGGATTTCAAGTGGGAAAACTGGAATAATCCATAATATTTAATACCAAGTCAAATAAATTCGTTTGAGTCTAGGTAGTACGTTATAAATTTCGTTTTAAAAGTGGTTGTTTACAGGTATTTTTTAAATTAGCTTAGGCATTGTTTAGGCTGTTAAGCAAACATAATCAGCTCCACACAAAAGTTAAGATAAAATTACAGCAAAGATCTTATCATATCTATCTTACTCGTTTCGCTCGCTTGATCAAATATGTAAAACTCGTCAGAATATGAAATGAAATCGAAATAGTATCGGCGAGTTTTAACGAAGCGAGAAGAATCGATCGCGACCAATTTGTGACCCCATGCATTGCTAAATAGACAACAATCGGTTATTTGCCGGCGAAATGGACTCTTTTTTGTGGTGGATTTTAGGGGTTAAATTGTTATTTTTCAAGTTTTTTTCTTTCTTTATCTTTATTTTTCCGACTTGTGCGCTAAGGCTTAGTCAATTACATTGGGTAGGTGTTCTAGGCGACTAGGCGAATGAAGGTACGTAGGTACTACGAAGGTACATCAGATTTATTTCAAAAAAGTCATGTTTACTTCAATATGCACCTATAAATAGAACTTTGTAAGTTTATATCCCTTGGTGACCTCAATAAATTCAAATTTAAAGTCCTGGAACATTTCCGGCATAAACCATTGCTTTTTAGATCTCTATTTTGTTATACATAAAAAAAAAATTGTGTATTTTTTTTGTACATATTTATGTTTCATAAGTTTAACCATAATTTCTATTACTTACTTATAATAATAATGTTTAACTTTGATCTCATTTACCTATTAATTTAGTATAGTTTATAAATTTTTAGAAACTATTTTTCAAACAATGTTGTTTTCGCCTATTATAAGCGTATATGTTGGAACCTGCCTAGATAAGTTAAAAATAATGCTTGATGTATACGCGGATGGCGTTTCTTAATAAATTGGTGCATGACAATTATATTTTATTCTTTAGCCAAAGTAAAATCAAGGTTCTCGAGTGGCGACCGCGATGCAATACGAAACGGAGTTTAGGAAGACCTCCTACTCGATGGACCGACGACATTGTAGCTTTTGTTACATTTATTTATTCGATATATATGTATGTATATATAACAAAGTTAGGTTATAGTATTTTATGTATTGTATATTTTATTATATATATTTATGTATAGTAGTATTTTTAATATGTACATTAAAATTAAATCTTATCTGTTTAAGCACATGTACCAACTTTTATATTTTTTATATCTTTGTCTCTCTTTCCCAATAAGGTTTGCTGGAAGAGAACTTTTATTAGGGTTAAGCTCGCCTTTGCCATTATTTTTTTTTAAATGTTTCACCATGTTTTATTTTGTGCAATAAAGAATTAAGAATTGTAGCGGTTGCAGGGAGTCGATGGATGGAGGCGGCTCAAGGGTGCTATTCGTAGCGTCGTCATTAGTAGAGGCCTATTCGTAAATTTAAACAGTACATAAAAATGAATCTTATCAAGAAATTCATTATAAATGTAAGCGGGTTAACTACGAACCTTGTTTGTGTTGGAAGAACACCAACGTTTCATCCCTTAACGAGGGACAACGCGCGCTCACCCGCAGTGCTCGAAGGGATGCGGAACGCGCGCGTCTAGAATCGCATTCGCCCTGAAGATGTCCCTCGTTAAGGGATGAAACGTTGGTGTTCTTCCAACACAGACAAGGTTCGTAGTTAACCCGCTTGCATTCATAATGAATTCGTCAAACTATAAAAGTTTCTATAGTAAAACTTATCAAGAAAGCCTATTACTCCATAGATGATTACATTAATGATGTTAATGCTTGGCCGAATGTCGCCCAGTTCCACACCTACCAATAGTATGTAAGAACACTTAGTTATACTAAGATTGTATTAGTTCAAGGCTGGCCAATTAATTTTCCAGGCGAGCAAAATTTCTTAGACTGTGGCGGCGCCGGGCCACCACTACTATCATATGTGTCCTTAAGGAAATTAAAAATATGCTTCAGTTTACTTTATTTCTAAATGAAATGAATAAACATCATAGGTAATTTTTTTTTTTTTTTAATGTGAGCTGTAAAGAGGTTTTTCTGATAGTAATTTGTCGATATTTATTGTCAATGTATCATAGAGTTGAAAATGTTTTCTCACACACATAGTTGGAACCAAACCTGCTTAAAATTTGTATAGCAAAGTCGTGCAAAGTTGGAAAATCTTGACTAGAAACATTTTTCCAAAAGTTGTTACCATTTTATTTTTGAAAAGTACTTTGAGTTATCAGGGGCAGTGATCTTTAATCCTTCTCTTACACTTGCAAGTGAGTAAAAATTGTGTATTTTAATGATCTCTGAGTGTGCTGCAGACAAGTTCAACTTCGCTTTGCAACCATTGATCAAATTTAACATTGTCGGAAGAGAACAATCTTTTCCTTGCAATTTAAGGTTCAGAACATTAAGGTACCTACTTCATGATGTCAACTAAAAATGCAAGATCACACAGCCATAATGAATTTTTAAGCAGAGCTGTCTCTGCTGGCAATGCTTGTTTTTCTTGCAGAAAATCCAGAACCTGCCCCCTGCTCAAATCATAAAAATGTTTTAACATTTCGCCTTTGGATAACCAGCGAACAGCGCAGTAGAGTTGTAATTCGCCGTATTCTTTTATTTCTTCTTCAAACAACATTTTGAATCGTCGGCGATTAAGTGCTCTGGAACCTATGAAATTAATGCAGCGTACGTACTACTGGATCAATCACATCCTCGAACGTCATGTCTTTAGCGCACAAAGATTCTTGATTAATAATACAATGATAAGAAAATAATTGCCGATTGTGATTTTGCAGCAAAGCCACAGCGCCATTAGTTTTCTTCATCATCGCAGGTGCTCCATCAGTGCAAACTAAATTGCATATATCCCAGTTTAGGCTCTTACCCTCCGACCGAAGTGATGGCGGGCAAATTCAAATACCTTGGCGGGCCACTTCGTGGCCCGCGGGCCTGGGTTTGGCCGGCCTTGTATTAGTTGATAAGCGATAAACTTGCTAGTGGTTTCTTTTGCACTTCTTCCGTTCTAGAGGACAAAAAATTTAAGTGAATTAGAGTCAATTGCACTTTTTTTCTTATTATGATAGTAATTGCTATTTATCAAGCTGTTTACATAGTAAAATTTGACTTGTCTAAGTGCTTGTTTTGTAAGTCTAAAGAAATAAACGATATGACTCTAACTCTGACTCTATTTCCAGCAGTGAACGTATACAGACTGATGATGATGAACCAAATTTTAGTTCTTATCAAAAAGAAATTGTTTAAACCTGCCTGACATAACATTTTACAAGTTGTCATTACAGAAATTATCGAACTAGGAAAATATAATTTCCAAAAACGACCCCCCTAATTACTAAAACCGTCATCTATCTAACACTAACTACATTTTTATAGCCAATTTCATCCCATTTAGTTAAGGGGTGTTAATGTACAATGTGATTAATTTTTAATCTGCGTTTAATAAGATTAAATTGGACATTGAACAATGTTATGGTTTGGGTTGTCAGTGCGCCTGATATGAGGTTAATGACGCTGCCCCGCGCAGATGCTGGTTTTAATCGTGGATATTAATAAAAAGCTTAGATTAAATCTGGTATAGTTTTCCTTAACTGGAAGTTATTGGATGTCCATATCCATTTTTATATTAGGTTTATATCTATTTGATTCATAACACAAGCTCTGCTTTAGCTTGGGCCTAGATAATGCTGTGTAAATTGTCAAAAAATATTTTTTTATTTATTAGATTCGTTCAGCCATTTAAGCGTGAAAAGGAAGCAAACAGGCAGTAAGACAGAGTTACTTTTGAAGTAATATTATAAACTAGCTTTTGCCCGCGGCTTCGCACGCTCTATTCAAGTAGCCTATGCCCGTTCCCGGGATACCGTTTACCTCCCTGCCAAATTTCATCAAGATTCGTTCAGCAGGGAACGAAATAAAAATGTATCCTATGTCCGTCTCCTGGTTCTAAGCTACCTCCTCACCAATTTTCAGCCTAATCGGTTCAGTCGTTCTCAAGTTATAAATAGTGTAACTAACACAACTTTCTTTTATATATTAGATAGATATGAATTTAGAAAACAGCAAGTACGTTTTCTCGGTAGTGGATAGAGGATTTAGAAAAAAAATACGCCGCAATGTTCAAGCATAATCTACTCTTTTATCACAAGTTACAAATAGAAATACAACAAATTATTTAATAAGATGTGAGCTACCTCCATATACCAAAATTACTAAACAGATCGTGATAAAATTGCTCCTATTTTTTATTTGTTTGACCGCAATCTCACCTGATGTAAAACGAAGATGTGGCTGACAGTATACAACGAAGACGTCTATTTACCCTTTACATGGAGAAACCCATTGGCCGGAAAAACACAAGCAGAAATTTAGTTTAAGACCATTCCGTAAAAAAAGTCTTTATTTCCAATTTCTTTACTATTAATTTTAGACATTTATAGATTTAGTTACGCATTTTACGGATTAAATTTCTAGGTGGCCTCCTCCATGCAGTTCCACTCATTGCGATCTTTCGCCAGACGGCTCCATGTAGTTTTGGCAACCTGTGTGTCTACTACTGTAGTAACGTCAGGCGATTTTACTGAGACAACTCATGGTAGACACACTGTGCCAAGTCGTCGCACCATCTTCTTCTTGGCCTTCCTCGTGAGCGTGAGGCATCTCGCGTGTACCAGTAGTACAAACATTCCTAAGCGGTACGAATAATCAAGGTGAAAGAAAACCGCTTCGTCTGTTAAGAGGACTTTAAAAGACCGATGTCAAAAATTTTGCATCTGTTGAGCGGACTTTTAAAGTCCGTTCCGGCTGTGTAATTTTGGTGAGATTTTGCTATCCTTTTCCTGCTCTAACTTGCACGAAGTGTAGAGAGGTATGATGGCCAACTAACACAATGTTCACTCTTTAAATCCCAACACTGAGTTTTGATTGAGTTTTCAAAAGTCGCCTCTCATTCACGCAGCCGCGGCCGCGTGCGCCTGCGTTTTTTGTATTATGGCGAGTGGGGGGTATATCCACCAAGTATGGATGGTAATGCGCTGTGCACCTGCTAGTCCTAAAGTGGAAGGAGGATGGTGAGATCAGGTCATGTAGATGTAGTTCCCGGGCGGGATTAACTTTACATCCCATCACGACGCGTTCGAAACCGCGTATTCCAACCCGCGGCCATGATTGTAAAATCGATCAAGTAATAAATCGAATAGGTATACCTACTACGCATGTAGAAGCGCGGAATATTCCGAGGATCTCTAGAGGTTTCGTGGAGTGACCTCGGCGAGTTGAGGATTTCTGATCGATAATAGAAGTTACTGCCGCCCAGAAGCGCAGAATATTGCTAGGATCTTCAGAAGTTTCGCGTAGTTACCTCGGCAAGTTGAGGATTTCTGATCGATGATAGAAGTTAATTCCGCCCAGATGCGCAGAATATTGCGAGGATATCTAGAGGTTTCGCGGAGTGACCTCGGTAAGTTTGGATTCCTGATCGATCCCTCGCATTCCAGGACCACGTGGGCATACATTTGTGGAAACAGCTCATTAGCTGAGGTGCCTCAGCGACGACGAATCAGCTGATTTTTTGACACTCTCTCCAGAGAGGGCTATCCATCAATCCTATGCGGTGAATAAATATCTTTTCAGGTCCGTTCTGTTTTGGTTGAGAAGGCGTTTTATTAGCCTCATTATTTTAGATAGGCCGGAACTTAGCTAGAAATAGCTCAGTGTGTTCCCACAAATTTCTAATTTCCTAGTAAACTGAAATTTTTTGCCCGTTAGAAGCCATGAAAATAAAATAAAAGCCAAGAAGATCATCGCAGTTAGCGAGAATTTGATAGGCTTCCATATCAGATTACACCTTAAAAACAAATAGGTCCCTAAGTATTTTCGATTTTATTTTATTGATAACAGGCCAGAGTGTTATGTAACGACCTAGTTTCGGGTAGGATGGATTTTGGTAAAATTTTATAGTTGGCGGAATCTATTCTCGAACAGAATTTCTACATCGAGTTACGGAGGTTTGGCTTAATTTAGAAAACAGAGCGATATAAAACCATGTTTACTTACAAAAACCTCTATTAACATCTGTGCTACTATTTGCTACTTACCAACTTATTTAACAATTCGCTTTTTATGTATACTATTTTATAAAGAAGAAAGATTTGATTGTGTGTATGGAATAGGCTCCGTAACTACTGTAAAAATATTTCATCATTATAAAGCTTGAGTGACATAATTATGCTATATCTTATCCCGGAATTCCCAAGGGAACGGAAACTACGCGGGTAAAACTGCGAAGCGTTGCTAGTTCTTAAATAATAACATGCTAGAAACAGTAGCACATGCCTTTAAAAAAAATTGCATTTTTAATGAAAAAGGTTAACTCACCTAACTGTGACACTTGTGGAGTTATGTGTAAGATGTATACCATTTATTAATAGAATGTACAGCGTGTACAACAAAAAACAAAAAAGACAAAATTTACTTACATCCTTAAGTCTAAATCTTTATGATGTAGGACTATTTAACAAAATCCTAGCAGAACCGACAACAGACGCAGCGAAACAGCTGTTCACAGCGGTGAGTCAATTCAAGTGATGACAAGTGATAGCTTTATTGGACCTAAATTATGTACATACATATCTATTTGTTATTGTTCAGGTTTGTTTTTTCTCTTATCTTTTTTATTTGATAAGATATGTGTATCGTTTGTTAATTATTTTCTAGTTTAGACAATAGGACCGCCATGTATTCATTATAAAGGTTCTTACAATAAATATGATAAAAAAACAGTAGTATAATTTTTAATGCTTTCCTATTCTTGTAGTTGCCAAAGTGGAAAAAATCTAATGGCGTCTTCGATAATAATCTGACCTTCAGCATAGATTTGTCTATGTGCTGCGGAAGCTCAGTGTTTGGTCGGCTCCACGAGCAACTCTCTCGACGAAACGTCGTATTAACACCTTCATGGCCCAAGACGCAGGTGCCAGTCTCTATCTGCGTGGAGCTGCGGCACGCCCCTGCGGGTCGCACCGCATAGCTGGGCAGTGAATGCGTTATTAGTCGGACAAATCCGTACTCTTATAAACGAAATCGTAGTTTCTGATTCATTTTCATACACGCTAATCATATACAAGCGACTTCAGAGTTGGTTTTGCACGACAGTGAAGCTTAGATTTTCTTTTTCCGAGTAGGCTCTAAATATTTGCATGACGGAGTTTTCGTTAAAAAACGTTACGATACCACATCGCACTTTGGCTACGAAAAACTAGTTTCATCCACTATCTCGTTTTGGATGGCTGCCTAAAATAGCCTCAGAAAAAGGCCAAAAGGCCATTCCTCTCGTGTCTTGGGCCACCACAAACAGTCCAGCTTCAGAGCGAGCCAAATTGCAACTACCTAGATCTATGTACCTTTAGGTGACTGACCTACTTCAGACGGTTGGTACATAACTTGGTAGTTGGAAAGAATTATAGATAGTTTTGGAGCGTTATTCCTGGGAGTTGAAATAGGATTCAGGTGCAATGTTGTTCTTACTATAACATGAACGTAAAAGTGTACTGGTCTGTATATTTATCTTTGATGGCATATTTAAGTCGTCGCGTCGCAACGAAAATATATTTAGGCGGTCTATTTTAAATAAAGAACGCACAGATGACGTCGGATGGCACAAAACGGCCCGATACGTTCTTTTGACCTGGGCCTTTACTGATAAAAACAAAATCGAAGTTTCTGATTCGTTTTCGTGCTAACGCTAATCTTATGTAAGCGACATAAGCGTTGGTTTTGTACGACAACGAAAACGAAACGAAAACGAGTAGGCCCCCTGACCTGTCTGATGAGTAATGAATGACCTTACCTAGTTATAGTAAGTATTATAATATCTGTGACCATACTATGAAAATGATTCTGACATATATTTCGTAAGATTTGAAACGGCGAGCGTCTGTTGGTGAAGCGCCCGAACCAACTTGGTTGTAAGATTGTTCGTTTCGTTCGTCGATCCTTTTTCAAAGTAGACCTCCACGGTCTTTTTCAAGACCTTTGCCAGATTTAGGACAGGCCCAAAATAAAACTCCATTTTCTTTCTGGCCGTGCTTTTTTGATTATAAAAAAAGACGTGTGACACTCCGGGACTGCCGCGGTAAAGCTATTGCATAGCATAAGTCATTAAAAGTTCTGCTATTCATTGATAGATGGCAAAACTAAAAAGTATCACCGCTGTGCCGGTCGGAGTGGAGGTTATTTTCATTACGGAATTTCTTTCTTCAGCTTAAAAACATTTTGATTAAAGAAAACACCCTGAAGAGTGTATTTTCGTTCTTCCAACGATACAGATCATTTTAATGTTCGCGGCTCTATTTAATTCTTAGGAGTCTTTATTTGGAGGTGGACAAAAAAAGCGACCAAACTGTTACATGTTCGCTTTTTACTTATACCTACTTAGATCTATTTCTAGTTTGATAACCAAACCAGTTTTATTTAAAAGTACGAGTATACCAAATAGCCATTGCACACTTCAAGACAATTTGTTTAATCACATCACACTAATACATATTAAAATATTAAATAATAATTATAAAGGCGAAAGTTTGTATGGATGTATCGATGGATGGATGGATGTTTGTTACTTCTTCACGCCAAAACTACTGGACGGATCTGGCTGAAATTTACAGGTAATTCTAATCCTGGAATCAAACATAGGCTCCTTTTTATACCATAAATCAGTTCCCGTGGGATGAAAATGACCTTCAATGTTTCCATAGGAACAACGCGTGCGAAGCCGCGGAGCGCAGCTAGTTTTCTATATAAAAGAAATTCGTGCTAGTTACACTATTCATAACTCAAGAACGGCTGGACCGATTTGGTTGAAAATTGGTGAGGAGGTAGCTTAAACCCAGGAGACGGACATATGTATAATATAGCTTTTTTTCCTGTTCCCGTAAGACGTGACATACCTAAAACGTGGTAGGTATAACAAAACGCAACTGACATGGACGCGTTAGGTAGCAATATATTTATTATTTGTGTTGAGTCTGTTAAAAAAAGATGCGTCGTGTAATTACGGAGAACTAACACTTTTAGTCGTACTGCAATGACAAAGCAGTGTTATTAACGCTACAAAAGTTGTTAATTGGCACACGGGCGCCCTCAATTCCCACGACTCTTCTCTTTTTAAACAGACTCTACCTATCGACAATAATGATCTTTATTTACCTTAACTTATCATGGAATAACAAAACGCAGCTGACAGCTAAACGTAATGTTGTTTATGACTAAAGTATGCTTGAAAATTTGATAATTATAAATATTGAAGGTGGAACAAAGTTCGCCGGGTCAGCTAGTCAGACTAATATTATAAATGCGAAAGTGTGTATGGATGTATGGATGGATGTTTGTTACCTCTTCACGCCAAAACTACTGAACGGATCTGGCTAATTTTTTTTACTTTTTATCCCATAGGTAAATCAGTTCCCGTGGGATAAAAATCACCTTTAAACGTTTCCATAGGGACGCGTGCGAAGCCGTAGGGCACAGCTAGTAGTTCATAAAACCAACGATAGCCAATTCTGCCATAGCAGTAAAGTTATTCCTAATCCATTGCTAAATCTATCTCAACCGTATCGATTCCCTCGGGACTTGTCCACCGACAACGCTGCGGGGCCAAACTAACTAATGCAACTATGCTGTTGACAATATTAATTGAAACTACAAGACTAAGTGGAGTGTGGACTAATTAAGTTGTAAGTTATGGACGTTTTCGAGATCTTGGGCCTAGGATACAGAGGTATTCATTGTTAGATAATCTCAGTTACGTTTGAAGTATTTCTTTATGAATGCAGATTTATTTTATAACTATTAAAATTTAGTAATTTAGTAAATTTCGTATTAGAAATTTGTTCAGGGTGTTCTGGATGTTTTTCCATGTATAATAAATAATATCTATCTATGTAGTGTATTGTATTATGTATATCAGTTATCTAGTACCCATAACACAAGCTCTGCTTAGCTTGGGGCCAGATAATGCTGTGTGAATCGTCTAGCATTAGTATAGTCTTTCGGTAATATTAAGAGATAATTATTTAGTAATATTTATTTTATTGACGTAATGACACAGATGTACTAGCAGATGGGAGGTAGCATCAAAAAAGTTAAACGTTGTTGATGATGTATGCACACTTAAAATGGGTCCCAGAGAATCCCTACGTGATAAATTCAAAGAAATAAATATAATGACAGTACCAAGTCAATATATTTATGAAAACTTGTTGTATACTCATAAAAATATCAATAGTTTCCCAAAAAATTGCGATATACATAATGTAAATACTAGAAATAAACATAAACTCGCTGTACCCACAACTATGCTGCATAAAATTAATGTATCTTTTAAAGGGCAATGTATACTTACGCTTCTACAACAAAACCCCTACTGAGCTGCAAAAATTGTCAGTAAATAAATTCAAACAAACTGTCAAAACTTTATTATGCAAAAAGGCTTACTATAAAATATCAGATTATCTGGAGGATAAAAAAGCTTGGGACGGATTTTGCTCCAACTCGAAAAATAACAACTAACAGGCTAAAGGTTTCTTCGTCGTTTCTTTACTTTAGTCTACATACCGAAGCGATCGAAATCAAAAATACCACTTTATTTCCGTGTCAGTGTATTTTTTAATATGATTTGACCTTTTCTAAGTGTACATTTATTGTATTTATGGAAATAAAGCATTTTTGAGTTTGAGTTTGAGTTTGAATCGTAATCAGTTAATCCATCTTTTACTGTCTTGTTTCAATAATCTGTAATAGATAGTAAAAACTCTACCTACTCGATATTATATTATATTGCATCTTATTATTATTACGCATTTACTAAATCGTCTAGTAATCTCACGCCATAGCTGTAGCTACCTGAGAAGTAGTATAGGTAGGTATAGGTTGCCCGGATAGGGTTGTCACTTTAGTTAGGCACTAGGAAATTAAAACTTTTTGTATGGGAAACTGAAAATAGGAATTTTTAATTATCTCCCCCCCACAACTGATCACCACGATGGTCTGAAACCTGCCCCTTCGGGGTACTACATATAAATTGTTACACGTTGTATATATATTATATAGCAGCACGTACATATGTTTATGTTGCAATCAAGCTTAAATCTAGCATTATATAACCCTATATTTGAAAATGATTTTGATGTGTTTTGTACGTTAAATAAATAAATAAAATGATGTTACCAACTATTATTCGTTCTATAGAATAAATGGGACAGGTTTCGTTTCAATAGTTCTACCATGGAGCTGCTGGTATAAAAAAGTGGTAACAGTTCTATGACTTCACAGTCCTATAGGACAAATGGGAGTTACCGGAATCTGCAGGTCTTAAGAACATAACCATGAAGATAGCGTATTTATATCCATAAATACTTACTATAAAAAGCACTTTATAGCTTATGTTGTTGTTAAAAGGCAAAGTTTCGTATCGAACTTTCGTATTTATAGTGGAGGTGCTGAATTTTTAATGCAATCGATATTATTGAGGTTCTCCGCTACAGAATAGAGAAAATTACTAAGTACATTACTTTCTTTAAGGGTCTCGCAGACTGACGCGGCCTATGGATGGCATTGATGAACTCTGTGGCGCGCTGGGCGAAGGTCCGGCTGCGACGCAGGAGGTTGCGGCGCCTCGGGGCAAAGATTTGTACGATCTGCAGATATTCGTTCACGGCGTTCTGGATGTTTTCTATGTATAATAAAATATATCTATAAGGTGTATTGTATTATGTTTATCAGTTATCTAGTACCCATAACACAAGCTCTGCTTAGCTTGGGGCTAAATAATGCTGTGTGAATTACCAGCATTATTTATTTATGGTGGCGCTCAGTTAAAATAAAAAAGCCGGCCTTCATGTTTTGTTATTTATATCTACGATTAACTTCTATTATTGGTAACCGATGAACAATACTTTTGTCCACTCGACGTCCTTCCAAAGTTGACCAACCTTAATCGGTAAAAACCTTAATTCATAAAAATTACAATTTTTGATTGATAATACTGATTACTGTTAAGGGGAGTGCGATATAGACGATAAGGCTTAATGCGAGCATAGCGTGTGAACTACCCACGCAGTTCTTGGAGAAACCTGCTGGTGGACTGGTTCCCTGACTTCGACGCTTTTACAAGCATTTATTTAATATATATATATATAAATGCGAAAGTTTGGATGGAGGTATGGATGGATGTATGTTACCTCTTCACGCTAAAACTACTGAACAGATCGGGCTGAAATTTTGGTTACAGGTAGTTCTATCCCTGGAATCAAACATAGGCTACTTTTTATCCCATGAAATTGTTCCCGTGGGATAGAAATCACCTTTAAACGTTTCCATAGAAAAAACGCGTGCGAAGCCGCGGGGCGCAGCTAGTATAGGGTATATATGCATGGTTTTTTTTATTGTTTTAATCGATTATTTATGTTAATAAACAAAGGAATAAATATATAACTGTTGTGATTCAAACTTTTAACTGAGGTTTGCAAAATTTCAGCCCGTTCAGAAGTTTTGGCGTGAAGAGGTAATAAACATCCATATAAAAACTTTCGCATTTATAATCACCATCATCATCATCAGCCTCTTTTTTTACGGTAAAAAGACCTTCGTTTGACCGCAATCTCATCTGATTGAAAGCGAAGATGCGGCCGACGGTATATCACGAAGGTCTAGAAGATATCTATTCACCATTGATTAATTAAAAAGGGCAGATGAGGTACTAGTTTCTCGAAAATGGCAACCTTATTTGTTTATTGTTTATTATCATTTGTTTATTGTTTACTTTTTATAACCAACATAAAAAATAAATAAAAAAATACATTCGAATTGAGAACCTCCTCCTTTTTTGAAGTCGGTTAAAAATACAGAACATCGCCCTAATCAATCAGACAGCAGAACACTTGCCTATATTTAGAACTAACAACTTGTAATCGATTGAACTTATAAGTTTAATGGTTTGCTGGAACTTGTATTGGAGGTTAACCTATTGGATTTTTGTAGAACGATTTATTTGGAGCAATGAAATTGGTATGGATCATGCAACGAAAGCTGGCTGGAATCATATAATTGAGTTTGTTTAAAAAAACCATAACCGACTTAAATTTTATGGTTTTCTCTTCGATCAAATATACCCTAGATCCCGCGTAAGCGCTCTAAAAGTAACCAAACTAAATAGTGCTTAGAATGAATATAAGCACTGTTTCTATCTAAGTGCTTATTATGAAAATAAACACTGTTTTGCCGTCAGTGTCGCGCCGACCGTCAAGAGGAACGATGCCGAAGTGTTCTGTGAAAAGTTGCAAAAATATAACCCTTACCTACCAAGAAAAAACAACATGGGATTTCGTATTTTTTACTTTTGTAAGTTTTGTACTTTTTACTAATACTTACAGTGATAAACATCCGAAATCATCTAGTTAACATCTCCAAATTAGTATTTCAAGAAATTAAATCCTATTATTTTTGATTCGCAGTTGTCTCTTTTGCACGCATAGTAGAGTTTACATGTGTAATAAGAACGTTCTAAAGTCGTATCTAATATAAGTAATTTTGAGCGTTAGAATTTGAGAAACTTTAGATTGCTGCAATTAAGGTTGATTATTAATAAAATATTTAAATGGCTTTGTGATGATTTTTAGTATTATCCCTAAGATGTATGCATATCTCAATTGGTAGGAAGGTATAGTAAACTCAAGCCGATTTTGTGCGTTGTATGGAAAGTTGCATCTAGGGTATATTTGATCGAAGATGGCAACACTAAACCTGAGTTATATATTTATAGATAACAGCGAAGTTTTCTATCAAATAAAATTTACTTTAGGTGCATTTCGAGTTATGCTAATATCGATATTAGCGCGCTTACAAGCGTTCTGAGTTACTATGAGCGCGACAAAGATGTCCCGTGTGATATCACCGACCATCTTAGCAAAACATCAACCGAAGAAAAAAAGTATGCTTTTCCTGAAACAAATTGCAAAATTTGTGCAAAACATCTATTTTTCAAATAAATAATTATTAGAGCAAACTTTCACTAATCGTGTTTATAAAAAACGTAATTCAATATCAAAGAAACATTTCCTCAGGGAAATGTTACTTCGATATTGAATTACGCTAATAATATAGCTTAGCTTATATAATTATGAAGATAGGTTTCACAGATTCAGAGATAAATAACGATTTTGAAGTAAATTGCTCAAAGCACACTCATAAGACTTTTTTAGTTCACACTATTTTCACCCGTATCATCATAATACACAAGTCATACTTTCCTTTCATACAAACATGCGAGGAAATTTACCTGACAATCGCTGAAACCTCTTTGGCTGAAACTGGTCCAACCCATGTCTGACTCTTTTACCTTTTCTATGAAAAGACTTTTTACATTACCATGATAATGCGGGATGAGAATCGACTGCGTTTTATTTGGGTTTTTTTTTTTTTTTTTTATCAGAAATAGTCCTTCGTTTGACCGCAATCTCACAATTCTCACATGATGGAAAGCGAAGATGCTGCCGACGATGTATCACGAAGGTCTAGAAGATGGCTACTCCGGACCACATTCCGAAACACAACAGAGTTGCTTCACGGACTGGCCCAGTCCGGAGGTCTACACTAATAATATAAAAGGAAAGTCATTCTGTCTGTTACGTTTCACGACTAAACAACTAAACGGATGTTAATGAAATTTGGCAGGGAGGTAGATAGTATCCCGTTGACGGACGGATATAGGTTACTTTTTATTTCCAAAAAATGCTGGCTTAGAATTTACACCACCTCATCTCTTCCCGTGGGTGTCGTTAGAGGCGACTAAGGGATATCCATCGGGGGCGGGCAGCAGCGCCCCCTGCAGAACAACTCGTCCATCGAACTGCGATTCCCAAACCGCATGCCCAGCGTGGGGACTATGGGCACTACCCCTATGAGACAAATGCCAATAAGTCGCTTATCAGGGGGAAGCCTGCGTCCAGCAGTGGACCAATACAGGCCGATGAGGTTGAGGTCATGTCAAATGTTTGCCAACATTAATTATCGACACCAGACAAATCTTCTATTCTTTAAAGTGTCAAATAAATAAGAATTGAATAGGTTTTGATAAATAATAAAGAAATACTACCTGTTATAGGAAACCCTCAAACCAAAATAAATTCGTCGTCAAATACTACCACAGGAACTGAACTTGCAACCTGCATCTCATTCCCACTACGCCAATGAATTTTTCACGGACTCTAATATTAAAAAATATACAGTAGAGAAGTAATAACAAAGGCGAGCTTAACCCTGAAAAGAGTTCTCTTCCAGCAAACCTTATTGGGAGAAATTTGCTATTCTTTTTGTTATTTTGTATTAACCAATGTTTTTCTATTTTTTATGTCGTATGTCGTTTTCATAGTTTGTACATGATTTTTAATAATTTATCTGATCTGCGTGTCTATTAGCCATTATAATATAGTTTTTGCACACCAAAGCTGCTACGATCGCAAGGGATATTTTAAAATAATCATACCAATCATGTAACCCGTTGTTGTCTGCAAATAAATGATTTGATTTTCATGCCACACAAGTCGCTTTTCCATTCAGGATTACCATTGTTTTTATATCATTATCTAAAAAGCTCTTTAATTTGTTTTCCCAACTCTTTCTTTAACAACTTAACCTAATTAGCTTGTAATCGGACGTTTTTCAGTAAATTTGTCGCAAAGCAGCTTTTCTGAATAGTGTATGAGGAGCCGCTGGCTAGCAGAAATATTTAATGGGGATTATAATACCGCTTTTGATTTATATACAAATATTATTCTATATAACTATACCTTTTACACTTGTTCTACCACTTTCTGCCCATCCAAAGGTTGCCTGGAAGAAATCGTTCATAGCGATAAGGCTGCCAGATTGTGCAACGTAATTTGTATTTCGACGGTCCCCACGTAAATTATCGAAACTGCAAAAAAGCCATTTTCGTTTTATTGCACCAATAGGAAGTAAAGATAAAGATTTATGATTCTATTATTTTTATTTTTTTTAATATTCATTATTTCAACTATTTTGCAATCGAAAAGAATCGAAATTGCATAAAATTAACAAATTAAAACATCGAACCTGCCGCTTTCTATGTTATTCGTGGTCAGCGGTACCCGGGCGACAATCGAAACTACCTGTTTCGTCAGTGTTGAATGAATTGTGAGCGAGGGCTTACGTGCGCTCTCGCTGAGAACCAGATAAGCAAGCACTTGCTTAAAATAATTTATTTACGATATATTGTTATTTTTGTTATATTTGGTTTAAACTATCGGAAGTGGTAGATTCTATATTATACTAGGACAATGAGCCCCTTTGTTCTATCGAATCTACCACTTTCAATAGTATTCTCTGGTTTTTGTACTGATAAATTTATCGAAAGTGGTACATACGATACTTTTCTCTGCTATGAACATATCGAAAGTACCATTTTCGATACTTTACTACGTCAAAGTAATAGTTTGACCTGTATTTTCGATAGATGTAATTTGTTATAAAAATTTTATACCTTATTTTTAGCATCTCCTGTGCGATGTGAGTTTACCAACGAGGAGTGGAAATATTAAAATGACATTTACGAAGAAAGTGCGGCGGTAGATGGCTAGATAGGCTAGGACAAAATTATTCGATAATCTAAAAATGAATCGAAATTTTTAGTAATAACTTATTTATTTATTTATGGACACCCAACAGAAAAAACACATCGCATACAGAGTAAAAAAAAAGTGGTCTTAAGTCTAGTGTTTTTCTAAAATACAGAGTGCCACAGCATGGGCATGGTAATTAATGTACTCTTATTCCATCTCTTAACTCTGTCTCATGATTTTTATCGTCCATCAATACAACGACGCAGTTTAAGAAGCTTGTGGCATTCCAAGTGTCAAAACTACAGCAATGCAGTACAAACGGAAAGACCGTACTATAATTAATGACAACATGAACGTCGCATACCAAATGCCGAAAATAGATTAATGCGACAAGTGTCATTCGTTTGATAACACAGAAAGACCTACCGAAGAAACAAGAGTCTCACGCCAAGCATCTTTCGAATAAACAGGCTGGACGAAAATACAAAGCTGAGGATAAAGAACAAGCTATTCAAAACCCTGGACAAAATTAGTATGCGCAACTTACGACTTTCAAAGTTAATTCACTACCCTTGTGGAGATTTCATTATTTTATTATAAAAGAAAGTTGTCACTTATGTATTTGACAGTATTCGACGCTGGAAAGAAGTATCTTGTTACATGTGGCCTGAAAATATAGCTAAACGTAGGGCCAATAAGGTTGGTAGCTGCTTGCTAGATTTTATACAGCTTAAAGTAGCAGATGGTGCTCAGCTCATTACTTCAGATTTTGGTCCGATAACTGCACCGGCCAAAACCCTGACAGGACAGTCTACAACCTCTACATGCACGCTAGCAGAAAATTCAACATCGATTTCACGCACCGATTTTTAGAGTTTAAACGAAATCTTATCAAGAAAGCCTATTACTCCTTATATGATTACAGTAATGATGTTAATGCTTGGCCGGATGTCGCCCAGTTCCACACCGACAATAGTATGTAAGAACATTCTTAGTTATGCTAAGATTTAATTTGTTTGATAAGCGATAAACTCGCTAGTGGTTTCTTTTTCACTTCTTCCGCTAGTGGACAAAAAATTTAAGTGAATTAGAGTCAATTGCACCTTATTTCTTTTTTGATAGTAATAACTATTTATCAAGCTGTTTGTATAGTAAAAATTTGACTTGTCTAAGTGCTTATTTTGTAAGTCTAAAGAAATAAACGATTTGACTCTGACTCATGCTCTTATTGAGAGATCTTCTAAAGGGAAAAATAATTTACACTCCTGATCAAAATGGTACGCATTAGTTCGTTGGGCGAATACAAACAATTCTTCTTACAAAGTAACTGAAGTGTGACCGTGGGTGTTTTGACATTTTATAATTGATTTCATGGTGACGACAGTATAAAAGTCTAAGATACCTCTGTGGTGACACTACAGCATGCCGTTCCTAATATTTGTATGGGAAATCGATCGTCTTAGGGCGTACTGACTTTGGCTTAACCTAAACTCTTACGTCGAGAGGCGTACTGTCGTATCGCTTTATAACTCTTTACGTCTGTGGGTCCAGCAATGTGTTACTACACATTTCTCTCTTTTAATAATTTGTCATTTTTTTTATTTATCGCAAATATCCATTGAAAATTACTTAGAAGTCTGATATAAATTAATATCAGAGAGTTATCTCATATCGAAACTAGTTTGTGTTACCTTATCTTGAAAAAAAACAATTCAATATATCAAAGAATACAATCGAAAGTACCACATTAACTAGTTGAGGAACATTTCTTGTCGCAGAAAAGAATCGAAAGGGGCACATTCGACATTAATCTTAAATATTTTGTCACAGAACAATATCGAAACTGGCACATTCGATAAAAATGTAACCAGCAGGAGCCGAGGAAAGTATCGAATGTGTAATATCACTTAAAATATGAAAATTATGAAAAACTCTAGTACATGTTACAAAAATATACAATTTTCTTATAAATATACACTTCTTATATTGAATATTCGAATTAAATTTTTGTCAAAAATCAAAATCTAAACTTAGATTTGCTCCCCTGTAAAGTACGGTTTTTGCAGTTTCGATAGATTACGTGGGGGCCGTCGATTTGTCTATTCCTGTCCTGTGTTTCTGTTTTTATTTGGTGTACAATACAGAATATTTGTATTGTATTGTTTTTAACAGACTTCAAAAAAAGGAGGAGGTTCTCAATGCAACTGTTTTTTTATGTTTTAAAAAGAATCAGAAACTTTTGACTGGGTGGTCCGATTTTCATGATAATTTTTTATAAAAAAACTGGTGCTTCCCGTGTGGCCCAATTTTAGTTCAGTTCTGACAATGGGATCCATGAAAAACTATAAAAATTGAAGTCGGTTTATAGTTTTTTATAACAAAATTATTTATTTGAAGTCGGTTCAAAGTGAGACGTAACGAGTACGTCTCTTTTCTTACGTCAAATACACTCGCCCTACCTATCTAACAATAACATAGTAACATCAGCTCTTTATACCTCCGCAATTATTCGAGTGGGCAATTTTAACCAGCTAGATGTCGCCAGCGTACAAAGCTGGTCCCCTGGTGTGTAAATGATGTGCCAACATCCGTCTCCTTCCTTCCTAGACAAATCTACATATCACCATCGCTGTCGCGAGTAGCCTTATGACCTTTTAGCAAGGGTGGCGTTTTAAAATGAGTTGTAATGGGAAGCTCTGAGGGAATCGTTTAGTTCAATCTACGTTGAAAGTTTTAATAGGGATATTAGCTTTTATAATTAGGCTTTTGATGGTGCTTTTGGACGGACTTGTATCTGGAGTTGATAACACAGTATAATGCGAACCTGTTCTCAGTTTTATACAGTATCCATTTTGAATGAAGCATAAACGTAAACAAACCACCCATACTTAACCTAAAATTTCACTTTGTTGGCGCGTCCTTTTATACGTAATTTACATTACTTGTCGATTTTAGATCCTCCCTTCAATAAAAATTGCTCACAATTATATTTGAAACTCAACGCCAAGCAAGTGAGATTTTGTTATTTGTGTCGTATTTTGTCTACTAACATGCTTCATTCAAAATGGATAAACCATAGATTACAAGATATTTTATTTAAGCTAAAGAATTATTGAAAATAACATCACATTATCTTATTATGTACAGAGTCAGGGTCAGAGTCAAATGACTCGTGACTCTAATTCAAAATGTCAACGCAATAAATTACTGCGGACAGAAGCGTTGGCCATGTTTTGGAAAAAATACGATTGTAAAATAGACGACTAAAATAAGGCAGTAAATTTCTCCTACTCTTAATAAAGGTACTGTCTTATCAGTTTCTAGGTCTATATTTCATAAGTTTTCATAAAGTAAAACTAATGGGAAAAAATAACACGAAGTCTTACTATCAGTAAGAATGTTGGGAAGAAAATTCCCAGTAGTTCAAGACTACTCGGTAACACTACTGGAAACAGCCCATGTCGTCACACAATTATTGTGTGACATGGGCTGTTTCCAGAAGGCTTGATAGAGTTCAAATTCGTAATCATTATTAGTTATTACGAATTTGAAATACGAACTCGATCAAGCCCCTTGGTTTTGGCAGCAAATGGTGATAGATTGTCATCTACACCTCTATCTCTATCCCACCTGATTTCCCCTGCTTGCCTATTATCTTTGAGCATCACATTTCTGTTAAAAAATTTTACCAAAAAAATAAAAAAACCAGCTATAAACCGAATAATGTAATAAAACTAAATGTAAAATATAAACAATACGCTTAGTCACCCTCGTCGCCACCTTCCTCTTCCTCGTCAAACTCTCCCTCTTCCTCGGCCGTGGCGTCCTGGTACTGCTGGTACTCCGACACCAGGTCGTTCATGTTGCTCTCGGCCTCAGTGAACTCCATCTCGTCCATGCCCTCTCCAGTGTACCAGTGCAGGAACGCCTTGCGTCTGAACATGGCTGTGAACTGCTCCGACACTCGTTTGAATAGCTCCTGGATGGCCGTGGAGTTCCCGATAAAAGTTGCAGACATCTTCAAGCCACGAGGCGGGATGTCGCACACGGCAGTCTTCACGTTGTTCGGAATCCATTCAACGAAGTACGAGGAGTTTTTGTTCTGAATGTTCATCATCTGTTCATCTACCTCCTTCATTGACATGCGTCCTCGGAAAATGGCTGCCACAGTCAAGTATCGTCCATGCCGAGGGTCACACGCCGCCATCATGTTCTTCGCATCGAACATCTGCTGCGTCAGCTCAGGAACGGTCAGCGCTCGGTACTGCTGACTTCCTCTGGACGTGAGTGGAGCAAAACCTGGGATGAAGAAGTGGAGACGAGGAAATGGCACCATATTCACCGCCAGTTTCCTCAGATCGGCGTTCAGCTGACCAGGAAAGCGCAGACAAGTGGTCACGCCAGACATCGTCGCAGACACAAGGTGGTTTAAGTCGCCGTACGTCGGTGTAGTAAGCTTCAGTGTTCTGAAGCAGATGTCGTACAGGGCTTCATTATCGATACAGTATGATTCGTCAGTGTTCTCTACCAGCTGATGCACAGAGAGCGTTGCGTTGTACGGTTCAACGACAGTGTCCGATACTTTGGGCGACGGTACAATGCTGAACGTGTTCATGATACGGTCTGGGTACTCCTCTCGAATCTTGGAGATCAGTAGCGTTCCTAAACCGGCTCCAGTGCCACCTCCTAACGAATGCGTTAACTGGAACCCTTGAAGGCAATCACAGCCTTCCGCTTCTTTCCTTACGACATCCAAGACAGAGTCCACTAGCTCCGCCCCTTCAGTGTAGTGTCCTTTTGCCCAGTTGTTGCCCGCTCCAGACTGACCGAAGACGAAGTTGTCCGGCCGAAAGATCTGGCCGAAGGGTCCAGAGCGCACCGAATCCATGGTCCCTGGCTCGAGATCAACCAAGATTGCCCTGGGCACGTATTTACCACCAGTGGCCTCATTATAGTACACGTTGATACGTTCCAACTGAAGGTCCGAATCACCGTGGTATGTGCCCGTGGGATCTATTCCATGCTCGTCAGATATCACCTCCCAGAACTGAAACGAAAGCAAAATTATGGCAACTGTCTTCTTTGAAACAATGATAATCTTTGAAACAATGATATTCTTGCGAAAAATGATTGCATAACAAACATTGATTTATCAAAAAGGGAAGATGAGGTACTGCTTTCTCGAAAGTGTCTTAGATACGTCATTTTCTTCTTTGTGTTGCACAGGACTGGAAATATAACTGTGAGCGTATGTGTTTGCGTGTAGTTGTAACACATGCCAATTTTTAAGTAAGCGCTGGGAGAACGTAACCTATCTTCCCTTTTAAATAAATCAATGATAACAAAATATAAATTATAGAGCATGCAATACAGAACAATAATTGTGATGACTAGGAGTGGAGATAGCGACTTTGAATCAAATATAAAAATAAGGAGGTTTTTATTTGAAACATTATTGAAATTACCTTAGCACCAATCTGATTCCCACATTGCCCTGCTTGTATGTGCACGATTTCCCTCATTTTGCTTAATTTAAAACTTTAAATTCCCTACTGTGAACGACTTATACAAAGGCAGCAGACGGAGAATAATTGAAAAATACTGACAATCGTACGGTAGAGTTCAAGAATTGACGTACTCAAATCGAATGTTTTGAATTTAAACACGTTTTTCCAAATTTCTACTCGGCCAGCATAAAATGCATACATCCTCTTTGGCCAGCTATATTATTTATTTATTTAAGAATTTTATGGTGATCATACTAATATAGAGCGCTTATATAAACTCTATGGCTAGTACTATAATATATCTATGGCTAGTACTATGATGCTGTATGATGTGTAGACGATGAACAACTTTGTATGTAGTCAGTAAGTACTTAAACAATGTTTTATAAGTTTGTACAAATAAATAAATAAATAATAAATAAATAAATAATGCTGGACAATTCACACAGCATTATCTAGCCCCAAGCTAAGCAGAGCTTGTGTTATGGGTACTAGATAACTGATATACATAATACAATACACTACATAGATAGATATTTTTATTTAAACATAGAAAAACATCCAGAACGCCCTGAACAAATATCTGCAGATCATACACACATTTGTCCCGAGGCGGGAATTGAACCCGCAACCTCCTGCGTCGCAGGCAGACCTTCGCCCACCGCGCCACAGAGGCCGTCAATATAATATAATAAATATTCTTATTAGTTAAACTAAAGTATAAGCTAAAAAAATATATATATATTATTGTCTATTCAGATGCTGCCAAAGCTAAACTTAACTAATTTGACAGTTCTAAAAATATCGCTGCCCCTGTCATAACGATGAAAATAATAAGGATGGCATCATTTTTGCATTTGCTGAGCCATAGATTGACAGATGTTTTTATTTCTTATGATATTCTTTTCTTCATAAAATGGCGTCTACGTCTGGGTTGACATAATTTTGCCAATGTTCGTAATATTCGAGTAGAATAAAAATAAAAGCAACGTTGTTCGGTAGTAAAGATAGATAAAGGAAGTGAATTCTTCGATAAAATGTTAATCAAAAAGATATAAGAAAACAAAATTATTATTATTACAAAATTATGGGCAACGTTGTACGGTAAGGTTTGATGACAGTCAGATTGATAGATAATTGGTGTCTATTCAGATGACGCCAATACTAAACTAAATTAATTTGACAGTACTAAAAATGTCGGTTATAGAAAAAAATAATAAGGATGGCATAATTTTTAGTCATGTCTGATTAGTTCAGTCTAGTTTTGGCAACATCTGAATAGAATAGACACCAATGGCTTGGGGGTATTTTTCCTCATCAAATCTATTTGTAAAATTTTGACAGTAGGTACCTAATTTCTATCAAGTTAAGTAGGTATGGTACCTACTAAAGTTGTGCATTCTTAGGCCCATAAACCAGTGAAAGTGGCGCCCCCAACTATTTTATCTTATTATTACGTTAAACGCAGCAAGTTTTAAGAATCCATCGTTCAGTTTGTGGTATCTAGTATAAGTTATTTAATAATGCCTCTGTAGTAGTTTCATTTTATAAAGCTTAGGTAGAGATACGAAGTTGCGTTTTTTGGCCACCTAACTCTATTTTCGCATCTTCTCCTAAACTATATGAGATAAAATTATTACAGAGGTATTAAAAAATAGCTTATAATAGATACCACAAACTAAACGTAGGATTTTTAAAAATTCCTATGATAAACGTAAACATATGATAAAATAGGTATCGCTGTCATATTGGCTCGGGTATGCGCCTTAACTTCGACCAGGTATTTTGCGACCTTCTCCGTAGATACCTTGGCTGCGGTTCGTTAATAGTTACTTAATAATATACATAAAGTACCGGGCGCAACAGAGAACCCACAGCGTCAGTTGAGATGACCTTACATAGTAGTAGAGAAGTGTCACCGGAGGCTAACAGATGGCGCCCTGTAAAGTATTTACTATCGCAAAAAACAAAATGGCCACATGTGGTGCCTTAGTACATCGGAAGAGAGTGCATGTAGTTTTCACTTCTGTCGCAACCCGTTGTTTTTTTACGAATTGTTGAGTCCTTCGTTATGTTAAATAAAAAAAATTCTGACGTTTTAAATACGTATTTGTACGTTTTGGCACTAAACTATATTTATACATAGTTAATAAGGCAAATCAAACACAAATCGTATACTTAATTCGTTTCAAAGTCACAATTAACCAAAGAAAACACCATGAAAATACTGCTCTGCCTACTATAAATTAACGGCTTCCATTGCAATGAAGTCACACGCAACGGCAGCGGTCACTTGTTATTTGGTCATAAATAACTTCCTAAATTTTTATCATAGAACAAAAAAAAATGCACTGTATGTTAAGGATTTCTTAGCTCTATAAATCTGCATTCTCAGCCAAAAACGTTACGGGTATTCATTCACCAGTCCTGCGAGGCCCAAATCGAGCGTATTCCCGGGAATTTCATCAGGTCATCATTCCGTGCGTGATTTCGTTAACTTTTTGTTTTGTGTCGGAATAGCGTGTGTCGAGATGCCGTAGTACACCAAATCGTTGATTGGTCTTGCGGGAGACCTGTCCACCCTGGGACCTAATTTATTTATATTCCATAGGTATAAACAATAATCTCCTCCGTTGGTTTGGTAATCGCGTGAAAAACTAAAAACAGCTGAAGAAATCTTATAACATACCTCACGCTTTGATATTTATCAAGTACTTAATATTATCATAGAAAAACAATTATAAATTAAATCAAGTATGTATTACATACAACTACACAAAAATCAAATAAGTCACATAAGCTCAAAAATTTCAAATAAATGTAGATAAACTTTATACTTATTGTTCCTCGTCGCTACCTGCAAAATAAAAAACTTAACTAAAACTTAGTCTCCCTCGTCGCCACCTTCCTCTTCCTCGTCAAACTCTCCCTCTTCCTCGGCCGTGGCGTCCTGGTACTGCTGGTACTCCGACACCAGGTCGTTCATGTTGCTCTCGGCCTCCGTGAACTCCATCTCGTCCATGCCCTCTCCAGTGTACCAGTGCAGGAACGCCTTGCGTCTGAACATGGCTGTGAACTGCTCCGACACTCGTTTGAACAACTCCTGTATGGCCGTGGAGTTCCCGATAAAAGTTGCAGACATCTTCAAGCCACGGGGCGGGATGTCGCACACGGCAGTCTTCACGTTGTTCGGAATCCATTCAACGAAGTATGAGGAGTTTTTGTTCTGAATGTTCATCATCTGTTCATCTACCTCCTTCATTGACATGCGTCCTCGGAAAATGGCTGCCACAGTCAAGTATCTTCCATGCCGAGGGTCACACGCCGCCATCATGTTCTTCGCATCGAACATCTGCTGCGTCAGCTCAGGAACGGTCAGAGCTCGGTACTGCTGGCTTCCTCTGGACGTGAGCGGAGAAAAACCAGGGATGAAAAAGTGTAGACGAGGAAACGGCACCATATTCACTGCCAGCTTCCTTAGATCTGCGTTCAGTTGACCAGGAAAGCGCAGACAAGTGGTTACGCCAGACATCGTCGCAGACACAAGGTGGTTCAAGTCACCGTATGTTGGCGTAGTGAGCTTCAGCGTTCTGAAGCAGATATCGTATAGAGCTTCATTGTCGATGCAGTATGTTTCGTCAGTGTTTTCTACCAGCTGATGTACGGAGAGCGTTGCGTTGTACGGTTCAACGACAGTGTCCGATACTTTGGGAGACGGGACAACACTGAACGTGTTCATGATACGGTCTGGGTACTCCTCTCGAATCTTGGAGATCATGAGCGTTCCTAATCCAGCTCCAGTTCCACCTCCAAGTGAATGCGTCAACTGGAACCCTTGAAGGCAATCACAGCCTTCTGCTTCTTTCCTCACGACATCCAAGACAGAGTCTACTAGCTCCGCCCCTTCAGTGTAGTGTCCTTTCGCCCAGTTGTTGCCCGCTCCAGACTGACCAAAGATGAAATTGTCCGGTCGGAAGATCTGTCCGAAAGGGCCGGAGCGTACAGAGTCCATGGTACCCGGTTCAAGGTCCACCATGATAGCCCTGGGCACGTACTTGCCGCCAGTAGCTTCATTATAGTACACGTTGATACGTTCTAGCTGAAGATCCGAGTCGCCGTGGTAGGTGCCGGTCGGGTCTATGCCGTGCTCGTCAGATATCACCTCCCAGAACTGAAAAAAATATTATAACTGTATACATGTAAGACATCTGTCATACTTCTACACCATTCTTCTGCCTTTGTGAGGCCGTAGTTCCAACCCCAAAGCAAAAAAGTAGCAAAATGGATCCCTTGTTAAGAACGTTTTTTTACCCGACTTTTCCATAGTATGGAGGGTTTCTGATTATTCACGACTGTTGCGAGCAGTTGTGCATCCTGTCTCTGTCTAAAAGGGGAGGAGAATAGGTGATGGATGAATGAGCTCGGCGAGTGTGTGGAATGATGGGCTCGCCAGCCATGTATGGGAGGAAAAGGGGACGCCAATCGGACCGCGGTAGGTTTTGTTCCCGTGGTTTGGCATAAATGGCGAAAAAGGGTCACCAGAGAGGTTTTAGCGGGTATTACGTCCTTCTCAGGGCATCAAGTCCCACATTATTCTGGTTTCGCCTAAACCAGTCTATTCGTAAACGAATTTACCTCGCCGAATATCAAAAAGGTATCTCTACGCGCACTAACCCTACTGCTTTGTAATAGTCAAAACCTGCTTAACCTTTGCACCAATCTGGTTTCCACACTGGCCGGCTTGGATATGCACAATTTCCCTCATTTTACTTTATTTTACAACTTTTAAATGGCTACAATCAAAAACTTATCTGGAAGGCAGCGGATACGCATGGCCTACTTGATTTGCCGACTGTCTCAAAACCAAATTCCGAAGTGTAGGTTTATTTTGTACAGAGGCAAATAGGTATACCTTTACCTACCTCAAAAAGAAAGGGACAGACAGCATGTGCGTGGGATAATCTTTCATGAGATTATTTTTCTGTTAAAGCGTGAGCTTAGGTAGTAAACCATTTCTGGACTACTTTAGATCGATACCCTCCTCAACTGCTGGACGCAGGACTCCCCTGATAAGCACCTTTATTGGCTTTTATCTAATGGAGAGTAATGCTTTTAGTCCCCACGCTGGACATGCGCGTCGGGGATCGCAGTTCGGTGGTAAAAAAATTCTGCAGAAGGCGCTGCTGGATATCCCCAGTGGTTATCCCTTAGTCGCTTCTTACGACACCCGCGGGAAGAGATAGGGTGGTGCAAATTCTTAGAGCCAGCGCCACGCGGCAAAATGAATCGATGCCCACAACCCTAGAAAGTGTGTATGTTACTCAATAATAATAATAATAATAATAATAATAATGCTGGACAATTCACACAGTATTATCTAGCCCCAAGCTAAGCAGAGCTTGTGTTATGGGTACTAGATAACTGATATAAATAAATAAATAATGCTGGACAATTCACACAGCATTATCTAGCCCCAAGTTAATCAGAGCTTGTGTTATGGGTACTAGATAACTGATATACATAATACAATACATTACATAGATAGATATTTTTTATTATACATAGAAAAACACCCAGAACGCCCTGAACGTCTGCAGATCGTTCACACATTTGTCCCGAGGCGGGAATCGAACCCGCAACCTCCTGCCTGTCGCAGGCAGACCTTCGCCCACCGCGCCACAGAGGTCGTCAAATATACATTATACAATACACTACATAGATAGATATTTTTTATTATATTTTTAATCTAATGTTCGTTGAAAGCTTGGGAAAATAACAGTCATTTCCGAGTTATGAAATGCAGAATAATAATTTGACTTTATTATTTCAAGTTTTGAGAAAGTCCAGCCGTGGACGAGTGTTAGCTTATATGATGATAGTGACGTTTTCGTCGTAATTAGTATTAATTCATCTCGGCGTGATCCGCGGTCAAGAAACAGATAGACAAAATAAAAATTTACAGTTCTACTTCAGAATCGGTAATAAAGAGAAATATAAATCTAATTATAAAAACAAAGGTATAAATACCTGATAAATATTAAAAACACTCAATATATACCTTGTACCTATACGTTTGAAATAAAGTCTCCTATCATTATCAAGTAGCATAATTTTTTATTTATGCTTAAAATTAACAATGCATTTTGCCTGACGTTTTTCGATAATGCTTCGCGGTCGACCGCCATTATTTGGGGATGCTGAAATGCTTGCTTTTATATAAAAACTTTCCATTTGCCGCGGAAAATGAGTGTTATGAGTAAATATGAAGCGTGACGTATCTTTCACTGTGTATGGCATCGAAGCTTATAATGTGTACTTATACGTAAAATGCGCTTCTACAATAAAACTCCTAGTAGAGTTGCAAAAACTATCAATAAATAGTTTCGAATAAATGTCTAAACCTTGCCGTGCAAAAGGCTTACTATAAAATATCAGCTAAGCTTTTTTACGTCTACATAACGAAGTGACATAAATGAAAATTACCACTTTATTTCTGTGTCAGTGTATTTTTACCGACTTCAGGAGGAGGTTCTATTTTCGTCTGTGTGTGTTATTTTGTACTAGCTGCGCCCCGCGGCTTCGCACGCGTTGTTTCCATGGAAACGTTAAAAGGTGGTTTTCATCCCACGGGAACTGATTTACAGGATAAAAAGTAGCCTATGTGTGATTCTAGGATTAGAATTACCTGTATGCAAAATTTCAGCCAGATCCGTCCAGTAGTTTTGGCGTGAAGAAGTAACAAACATCTATCCATCCATCCATCCATACAAACTTTCGCCTTTATAATATTAGTGTGATAGTGTGATGTTCATATGTTTACCGATTTCTGCGTCAATTATGGACCGATTTAATTAAAAATATTTCGCTGTTGTATAGAGAATGGTTCCGATCAGATAAAAGTTTTACTTTCGAAGGATTAGTATTTATCTCGTCAAGCTTAAAAAACAAAATACTGCAGAAAAATCACGACGAGTTTCAATTTTGGTGATATCTTCGCCAATTCTCATCGAAGTTTGATGATTGTTTCTTTACTGTCTAACTAAAGATTGAGTTTGAGGTGGTACCTTCACGAGAAATTTATATTGTTTGAGTTTGAATGACATATTATGTCATTCATCATAGATGTATTTGAGGAAAGTTGTAGAACAAGGCCTGACTTTTCATAATAATTTATTCAAGAATAAGTAAACCACGTGTTTGAAAATGGTTCGCTAAATTATGATGCAATATGTAACAAGAACAATACATGCCAATTTGTTAATTTTATGTAACTTTCCACAGTTTCCACCGTACAAGTTTACACTATCTTAGTAGTTAGAAAAGTAGACGCAGCTTTATGTCTAAACAAAAAAGGTTTAGTTTCCCTCGTTCAGAGCTGCAGGGGTATTCAGAAATTCCGTTTCCAAGTCTTAGACATGGAATCTGACACAGATTCGCGCGAAATTCAAATATTTCAGCGGTTCTCAATTTTTTTTACGTTCTACAAGGAATATGAAAGGAAAAGTAGTTTCACGTACATACATCGTAAAACATTTTCTATGAATCCATCTTTTACATAATAATCAAATAATATCCCAAAAATGTTCGACTTCAACGGGACTCGAACCGCGTGATTTCTTAGAAATTTCCTAAAGTGTAGACTATAATAATCAAAAACCATATTTTACCAATTTCGATTTAGGCGCATTTAATAATTAAAGAGATTTATTTATAAAAATAAATCTCTCTCTCACTTCTCTCAACATTTCACCAAAATCTCCTATCAATACTGTATTGTAACATTGTGTTCATAGCTGTGTGGTGCAGGCTTAGAATTTGCAACGGCTTCCCGTGGGTGTCGTAAGAGGCGACTAAGGGATATCCACCGGATGGTAGCCAGCAGCGTCCCCTGCAGAAAATTTTACCACCTAACTGCGATCTCCAACCCGCATGCCCAGTATAGAGATTATGGGTAGTAACCCCCATTTAATAAACGCCGAAAAAACGTAGTGGACCAATACAGGCTGTTGAGGTGGAGGTTGAGGTTCATAGAAAAACGTCTACGATGTGTGGAAAACTACTTTTCTACTAGTTTTACTCTACACAGAACACAGAAAATATTAAAAGACGCTAAAATATTATGTCACGCGAATCTGCGTTAAAGACTCGAAATATAAATTTCTGAATACCCCTGTTCTGCAAGTCAATGTTCTGAATTCTGTTCTCCTAAAAGCATTAGTCAAATTGATCAGATAAGTCTCCAATCGGGGATTAGGCTGTTTGTTGAGTGCATTATGGTACATAATTTATTTACAGCGCTACAAAGCAGAAACTTATGATTTGATGAGCGTAGGGTAAAAGGTCAGTGTGACCCTTTTAGGGCTTAACCCGAGGATCAGTTCGATTTTTAACAAGTTTTTTTGCTCTGGATACTACGAAGGATTGAAATAATGTATCTAATTTTTTAGTCTTTTATTTTTCGAAGAAAACAAATTAAATACTATTTGAACAGTATATTTATTGATTATATTATATTGTTGACGGATTACAATATCATTATTTTAATACTAGACAATATCGTTACTTTGTTTGCCACTTAGCAAAGCAAATTTTAATATACCTACATATTTTGCGAGCCCAATATTTTGTAATTTGTAAATAGTTTGAATAAAGGCTTATATTAAATTAGAACTTTAAACGAGCCAACTGCTGCCTGTTGCAAAGAATTTATGGTAGCTTAACTGATCCTATGATATCAATACCAGTCGGGTACCCGAGGCGCTGGCTGCATTGCCCCGCTGCTGTATGGTAATGCTGCACCAGATACTCATCAGCTTTAGGGTCACACGTCGCTTCGACCAGAAGGTTCTGGTCCTATTTTCTTTTTCAAACCCGACGAGCCTCGGTACCCTACGGACTAGGGTCTAAATAATAATGTAATTCTAAATGATTCAGTATTTATTTACCTCGATTATTTTATAATTTTTAAGGCAAAACCCTTGTTTTGGGAGGCATGTTTAGCAGTGAAGTATAAGTGCTAATGTGCAGGATATATTTATTAATATTTAAAAGATTCTTACTGTAACACTACCAGAATATTTAATATACAGGTTGATTTTTAAAACACCAGCAACCTTCGGTGACCAGGTTCCTAGCATCGTCAGCAACAACGTTTGTTCTACGACTTTTGCTAATCAGCTTCTTTTTATGTCCATACAAAAATATTGTTCGATAGGTACTGAGGTCCTCCACCCCATTTATTTTAATTAAGTAAGTATGTCCAAACATTTCCCGTATTTATAAGAATAACCTTCATTGTTTTTAATGTTAGGAGGCTTGAAAACATGATTTATTAAGTGTTTGTTATTATAAATAATAATTTTGTAAAAAAACTTTAAAAGGCGTTTTAGCATGTTGAGTTACTTTAAAAATAAATGGTCTTGTACTTAGTTAGGTTCTAAACAGTGTTTAGTTAATCTACGATGTAAAACTTTTGTGTTAAATAATGAACTTTAAAAAACAAAACAAAACAAACCCCCACCCCCTTGCCACCGTTGATCCATCCCTCAACTTACACCATGTGTAGTACTAACGGAACAGCCAAAGTATTATGGCTTTACTTACTGTGGTTTATGTATATTTCTAAAAGCAGGGACCTACCAATACCAAACGTCATAGATTTAGAGATTCGCATTCGAACTCATTAAATCGGAGCTTTCGCGTGACACGTCTGACCGGGTTAGGTAGACGAGCTCCAAATAAATGGCTTTATTTCCGAATCTCCGAGGAGACGAATACACTAGCTAGAGAGTATGCAAATATAGCTAGCAGTCAGATATAAATGGATTGGGAATCTGTTGGGAAGCAGTCAGGTTCTATAGAACCTCAACAGATTCCTAATCCTAGAGAATCGTAATTCTACAGATTTCCAATTCCACAGATTGCTAACTCTACAGATTCGTAATTCTACAGACCTTTGACTCTATGCCGTCATTGCGCTAGAATCTGACGTTTTCGCTTCGTAAACGAATAGAACGAATTAAAATACCACCGCAGTTCCTATGCGTTAGTATATGATGAATATGATGATATCTACGCGTATACTAGAAAACGGGTATTACGATTTGAACAAATTCAGTACCTACTTACATAACGGCATTTTTGGCATAATCACATCACATCACACTAATATTATAAATGCAAAAGTTTGTATGGATGTTTGTTACTTCTTCACGCCAAAACTACTGGACGGATCTGGCTGAATTTTTTTTGGGAATCAAACATAAGCTACTTTTGAGCCCATAAATCAGTTACCGTAGGATGAAAATTACCTTTTAACGTTTCGATAGGAACAACGTTAGTAATATGTGTGGGAAATAAAAATAGTTTGGTGTGACGGAATCGTTAAAGTGGTACGTTAAAGTTTAATTAAGAGACAAGTATGCGGAAGTGTGTCACACTGAGACCCACTCTTACTGAGAGGTCACTTAGACCCGTATTATGAAAGCTTCCCCGAGCATTACTTAAGTGGTCATTGCGTGAGTTCTACACAAGCTTAGAATCGCTGCTCAAGTAAATATTTATTATAGAACGTTACTGAGGCGCTACTTAGCTAGTGGCTCTACTTGAGTGAGTAGAGTTTTGTCTATGGTCTACACATTTATCTAAGCGAAAAACGTTCCTTTACCTTATCAACCTGACTATCACAACGCATTTTTGTTGATTTGGTGGTATTTGTGAAACGAAACGCAACGATTTTAACAATTATTGGCGCTTTCGTTTAAAAATAATAGCTTTGGTGCGTAGAAACCTTTTACTGAGTTCAAAGAATCACAAGGCAGAGTTATGAAACCTTAAAATCGTTCAAAAATAGGCAATTACTCAAGTAATGCTTGGTAACCGTTTAATAAAGCGTAACAACGTGGTAAGAACGCATCGTTACTTGAGATGAGAGTTACATAACCGTAATGTTATCGTCTTTTTTAAATAATAAATAATTTGAATTTGAATGAGTGACTGTAGATATTGACATTAGTTCCCAAGCATTGTTTTAAAATTAGTCTTCACTCAAACCTGTACGTAAGCATCACTCAAGCATAGGTCGATGACTGAGCATGCTTTCATAAGACGCATCTTAGATTTAAGACATTATCGTGTTTATAAAATGTTTACTATTGGTAATCCTTTCCCTAGTCCTAATAATTAATATCTAAAAGAAGAAAAGTGCTAATCCCGGTAAAGGCAAATGCAACAGCAATCGTTAGGGAATCAGCCCACCATAACATTATTCATGATTCCTGCTGCGTTGTTATTCTGGGTATCGTAGGTTTAGACGGTCGCTGAATATTTAATAGTCGCTATTTGTATTTTTAGTTTGCACATTTCATAAACATATAACACCATATGTAAATTCCATACTAACATGAACACGGCGACAAGGACGGTGTGTATTTTTGCTACCGAAAAAGACTGGAAATTTGTGAAGTATTTAGTTTGAAAAGGGTATATATATTGAATAAATGGGACAGGTTTCGTTTCAATAGTTCTACCATGGAACTGCAGGGATAAAGAATTGATTTTGTTAAAAAAAACTATAAACCGACTTCAATTATATGGATCCCATTGTCAGAACTGGACCATATTAAAATGGGATCACACGGGAAGCACCAGATTTCAATTTTGTTTTTGATCGACAAACAAAAAAAATACAGTCGAATTGAGAACCTCCTCCTTTTTTGAAGTCAGTTAAAAAGTGGTATCAGTTCTATGACGTCACAGTCTTATAGAAAAAACGAGAGTTACCGTTGTGTGTCAGTGCCCTGAATTTTACAAGCAGCAATCCATAAATAGGAATAGCTATGATAATTCTGATAAATGAACTTATGAGTATGGTGATGTGATGACAAAAAATTTGATTTAATTTATTGTGTAGGTGCGGAAACTGTTAAAAATAATATTAATAGTAAGTTTGTTTGTTTTAATATGTAAAATTAATCATATTAATTAGGGGCTGTGGCTTTGGTTTAAACAAGACCAACACACCTATCAATAGTTACCTATAAGTAGTTGTTTACAAAGACCTACTGCATTTCACAAATAAAGTATTGATTGATGAAAGGCGATATTTATTGTGTGACCATGTGACAACAACACGTTCTATTTGATCCATTTATTAACCAATTTTATTGTCTTATCATTTAAATTGACTGGGTATTTTTATTTTAAGCTAGTTAGTGAACAGTTTGTATGGAAGACGAGCTATGTCGATAACTTTGGTTCTCTGTCGAATGTATTCGTTACGATATCCTGTCCTTCAGAGAGACTCCGAGCATAAGTCTTTCCTTAAACGAAAACTAAAATATAATAAAATAAGAATAGCTCGCTAAGCTACATTGAACTGGTGGACCAGCCCTATCGTAAATGTCCACGTATCAGCTCTATAGGTCATGGCCTATATATCAAAAAATTGAAGTGAAACAGAGCACCTTATTTCTTGTTTGATAGTAATAACTATTTATCAAACTAGTATTTGTTTATCAATATTGTAAAAATTTGACTTGTCTAAGTGCTTATTTTGTAAGTCTAAAGAAATAAACGATTTGACTCTGACTCTGACTCATCTAAGAAGATAGAGCAATTTATCATCTTCGATAACTTGTGTATAAATAATTGAATAAATTAATATAATAAAACCAAGCATAATCTTTGCAAAAACTTTTCAAAAGAATATTCCCTCGAGCTTCTGAATCTTTAAGACGGCTGTCGATCATCGACTCTATTACGTTAATCGAATAAGATTTTGTTTGACAGTTTGGCAGTTTTGAAATTATTGCGAGTAAATATTTAATTGGTGGACTATCTGAAAACGAAGACTGATGTTTTAACGTAAATATTTTTTTAAGCTAGACGTACGTAAATGCATATAAATATAAAAGGTTTTATGAATACTTAATGCTAAAAGACGTTAAAGCTCATTTATATAATATTATTTTATTTAAGACATCAAAAGATCTAATAGACACAGAGTTAGGTTTTATAAAGAATGCTTTAAGCAAGCGAAAATTCTTTAGTAATTTTATTTTTATTAATTCATAACAATTTTCCAATTTGGCTTTGTTTTTTTTTATTTTTGCATTATATTTGAAATATTTGCTGATGGTTAAGCGATTTTGCTGATTCGTTCACAATTCTACATGAAATTACCGCGAGCTGGTCCCATAAAAGTTTCATTTAAGTATGATAGCTTATCTCAAATAAGCAAAACGTCAAGATCAAAATATTTTTGTGGAATCACGACTAGCTACTTGAACTTTGGTGATATCATCGCCAATTATATTGTAAATCGATTGGCTGTTGTAAGTAGGTATAAGAATAATCTAGAGTTTTCTCTCCACGGATTGCAATATGTATGCCGTAAAACTTATACACTTCATCAGATACGTAGCTTTTATTTACCCTGCTACCAACCAACGGTGAGGGCTTATAACTTTATAAGGTGACACCCTATTTTTGTTTGTACATCGGCTAGCCGATTTTTATGTTCCCACAAAGCGCTGAAACTACTCGTTCGATTTCAATATTATAAAGTATCGATTGATTCGTCTCAATACCCCGGTGGCTCTAGGACTATGACGTCAGACTATAATATGGGTCTAACGAGATAGGGGTCAAAGTTGGGTCAAAAATTTCATTGTTAAAATAATAAGCACAATCTTTGAACGCGACTGCGGAGTATTTGTTTATTTTATCTCGTTTAAGGGATAATAATACTAAATTTAAAAATACTTCATTCAAATATAAGATAGTTCCATGCACTATGGACCGCTGAAATATGACTCGGCTATTTCTGCTGGGGTATTTACGTCGACTGGTCTGCTCTCTATTCTACTTTATTATATTAACCACAATAAAACGTATTTAAAGCTGATTTTCAAAGGTTCAGTAAAGTCTAACGGATAGAGATCGGAGGTTGTACCTACCATAAACCCAGTCCACAAAATCTTGATACGAAATCCTTGAAAAGTTAATAATATTACTAGCAGAGCAAATAAACCACATAAGAACATATAACCTCAACCTCAACAGTCTATATTAGTCCAATGCTGGGACTTAAGGCTCCCCCTGATAATCGCCTTATTGGCTTTTTTTTAACTAATGGCGGGTAATGCCCATAATCGTACAAACCACATAAGAATTTGCTGAGTAAATTAATACATTTATTGTCGTCGATTTCCTTACAAGGCTGGGCCTGTATCGAGGAAATAAAAATACTACAATAATAAAAAAGGAACGACATTCTACTCGTAGATGTCCACTTAACTTTGGACCACAACGGGCCTGCTTTTGTTTTTTGATTCAGCCGAGTTGTCCACTACGGTTACGAATCCACAGATGAGTTATTTCGCGGACGTGATAAACCTAATCCCTAATTTTCATGACGATTCCGGCACACTAACAAATTCATAGTTTAAATGTAAGGTCCGTAACATTGATTAATTAAAAAGGGAAGATGAGGTACTAGTTTCTCGAGAATGGTGCTCCCACCTCAGTCACCGTCGCGTCGGACCGGCAACGGCACGGGCGGTCGTGATTCGCGTGAAATATTGTTGTGTCAGTCTCACTTCGGTCTTAGATACGTTTTTCCGTCTTTGTTCTTCTTTGTATTGCACAGGACTGGAAATATAACTGTGAGCGTATGTGTTTTCGTGTAGTTGTATCACATGCCAATTTTTGAGTAAGCGCTAGGAGAACGTAACCTAAAACAAACGTTCCCTTTTTAATTAATCAATGGTCCGTAGTTCTTGTTCCATGCGCGCTTGCAGTATCGACCGGTGAAATCTGGTCGGCTATTTGCGTTGCTGTATTTACGTCAACTGGTCTGCTCTATCTAATTCTATTCTCGATTCTCTATTATCCACGAGCTCTGAGAATTCTATAAATTCAAGAGGGAAGGTGGAGGAATACCCTGGGGGCATGAATCGTTTTTAGTAAATTTACCTTCACGTTAGCTCAACCTATAAGATTAATATTATCTGGGTGACCGTTTTATTTTGTAAATTGTGCTTATTAGAAATTGAAGTTACTATTCGCCAATAAATGGCAGGAAGAGTCATATTTTTCAGTACAATTCTTAATTTGATTAGGATAAAGTTGATTATTAAAAAGACGAATCTTTTTGTTATTTTGTATGGGCCAATGTTTTTCCATTTTATTTTGTCATGTATGTCGTTTTAATTTTTGTACATTATAATATAATTTTTGTACAATATAATATAATTTTTGCACACCAAAGCTGTCTAGCTGGTAAGCCACTGCAAGGGATATTTTAAAATAATCATACCAACCATGTAACCCGTTGTATGCAAATAAATGATTTGATTTGATTTGATTTGACGAATAAAATAGTATTACTATTCGCCGATAGATGTCAGGAAGAGTCAATTGATAACGATAAAATTAATTATTCAAACATCAAAAACATCACTAAATTCATATAACGACATTTTCTGAAAATGAATCCTAGCTAGATCAATTTATCGCCCCCAAAACTACCTGTATACTTCATGATATTATAAGATTTACTACATGCGTTTTGTTGATGTTTTGTTCGCTAGTTAATTGACACTGGACTGATTTTGATGAAGTTTGGTTATAAAGGAGCTGAAGCGATCTGGTGAACACCATTGAAATACTACTACTCTAGCGAATACCTGTTTATAAAACGTTTGATAAGAGATGAACTAGACGCGCGCCCAGAAGATTGGACAACATATTATCCACACGCTGGGCAATGTCTAAAAAAAAACTAGGTTCTTAAGTGATACTAATTACGACACAAATAAACCTAAGCAGTATTTATTTTATAATTAATTCTGAGTCATTCGTGAGGAAAAAAGTTTCTAATGAACCGACAAACAGCTCAAAAGCGCAATTCATCTAGGGAAGACGGATACTTTTAACTTATGAATCGTGGAATAATGCTATAACTTTTTATGAGTCAAGTTACATTTATTTATAACAAGCATTGATATTTATAAATGCGTAGGCTAAGTGTAGGAGCTTAGCATCGGGAACTGCGAATTTAAAAAACAATAATTTTCTCGAACTTAGTGTATAAATACTCTAAAGCCTTCTCCATCTTCTTCCTATTTTTCGATTAGGTTACGTCTCGTAGGCTAACGTAAACTTAGGTTACGTCACGTACTCTAACGTAAACTTAGGTATACGTCACGTACTCTAACGTAAACTTAGGTTATGTCACGTACTCTAACGTAAACTTAGGTAACGTCACGAAGCCTAACGTAAGCTCGTATACTTACACGTAACTTATATGTATGTAGGGTATTATGGGTATGAGATAACAGCAAATAAGGCGCTTATCAGGGCGAGGCCTGTGTCCAGCAGTGGACCAATAGGCTGTTGATGTTTGTATCGATGAGTGCGATCTCCAGCAGTGGGCTAACATATTACACTTACACCATCATCATCATGATCAGCTAATCATGATGATAATAATGTAATGTGAGATATTCCACAAGGCATTGGTGTATATTCAGATGTTGCCAAAACTAGACTAAACTAATTTGACATGACTAAATGATGCCATCCTTATTATTTTGATCTTTATGACAGGGACAACATTTTTAGTACTGTCAAATTAGTTTAATTTAGTTTTAGCGACATCTGAATAGACACCATTTTCTAGCTAGTCCCAAAGTAAGCAGAGCTAATAAATTTAACTCAGTTTTATGTTTTACTTCCAACCCGGAATATTTATATTTCCCAACCAAAAAGCTAACAAGTTTAATAAGGAAAGTTTGATCAGAATTCAAAGAGAATGACTACATCCAGTTATTTCCAGTTTGTTTGAATTTTAGTCCGTTTCTGATTGCAATGTGTGCAGATTTCTGTTCAAGTTTTAACACGCTAAAATTACTGACCATCAGGTAACCAAAAGTTTTGATTTAGTTCTAGTTCTGGAATATCAGAGAATATCATAAAATAATAATTATCACGACGACCGCTGCGACGCAGGAGCCGGTGGTTCGTTTCCTACCTCAAGACAATTTTTTGTACGATATGCAAATGTTTGTTCCGGGTGTTGTGCGTATTTTATGTGTATAGTAAATTTGTAAATATATTTATGTATATTTAACAGTCATCTTGTCATTACACAAGCTCTGCTCAGCTTAGGGCAGAGAATCACACTGATATTATAAATTCGAAAGTTTGTATGGATGTATGGATGGATGGTTGGATGGATGTTTGTTACTTCTTAACGCCAAAACTACTGGACGGATCTGGCTGAAATTTTGCATACAGGTAATTCTAATCTTTTCATCCCACGGGATTTATGAAATAAAAAGTTGCCTATGTTTGATTCAGGATTAGAATTACCTATATGCAAAATTTCGCCGGATCCGTTGAGTAGTTTTGCCGTGAAAAGGTAACAAACATCCACCCATCCTCCATCCATATATCCATACATCCATACATCCATACAAACTTTCGCATTTATAATATGAGTGTGAGTACAATAATCAAAGATTTAAATCGTTAGATAGGCCCTTTCCGCAGTGAGACCGTGCCGTATTTGTTGACAAGCGAAGTTTTCGAGCTCACAAACTTGTCTTTGTCATCTAGGATCAGTGAATTGTGTGTTTTTGTGGTGTGATTCACAAAAGTTCGTGCAATGTGATTGCACAATAAATGACAATAATAACAATGTGGTTTATTATGATATCTATTATAAGCTTCTTAAATAAAACTATTTCAGAGGCAGTAATAAATAGCTTATAGAATATCCCAAACAGTATGATTTATTTTTGAATGTTCCTTTGTTAAACGTAATAATAAGATAAAATAGGCGGCGCTGTCATATTGGCTCGGGTATGCGCCTTAAGAACAGAACGGATACCTTAGCCTCGATATAAACGTACTTTTCGCTTCATTTGGAAACTACGTTTCCGATCGTATTGAAATTTTCCATACATAATCGGATGACAAATAGCTATGTTTGTAGTGTTTTAGTTTTTTAAAAAACGCAAGCTATTTTTATGCATGCTAGACACCTTTATTCGAAAAACTGTCACACTGCAAGCATCTTAAATAGATTCACCATTATCAACAAAAATATTTCTGAAATCAGTCGTTTATTCAAAATGAATCGCAAAGTAGGTACGAAAAAATATAAAAAATTGATAAATTCTTTCAAATTTCTGCAATCACTCGCTCAAACGCGGGGGCAATGCGACACAGGGAGCACAATTCCAAAATAAGGCGAATGCCGCGGAATGGCCAACACGATGCGATTCTACATGAAACAGTTTGTTTCCGTTGATCTGAATGGATCCCTCCTCATTTTCTCCATCGTAATTTTATGGAAGTCAGATGATTCTGTGTGGATTTTTCAGCATTATTCATTTAACTAAATGGTAAATCGATATGAGTTGTCGTTATATTTATTAAAAGCTTATGTTTTCTGCATACATCTGTGGTTTTATGTCAGCTTGTCTAACGTGCCAATGTATATTGTCCACAGGGCCAGGGCTGAAAGGCACCATGGCGATCTTGAACTGTCTCCTGGCGCGGCAGCTCTGCTTCGAAGACGCATCCTGCTCCGCCATCTTGGAAATCATTCCTCGTGTCTGTGGCTCTGAACTTGGTGAGTACCTATTCTCCAACTCTACCAACCTCACCGTACCCGCCAGAATCTGTTAACCTTTCTTTTTTTCTTCGGCGAGCTAAATTCGTTTACGAATAGACTGGTCAGACGGTGACCAGAATTATGTGGGACCACTAAAAACCTCGCCGATGCCCCTCTCTCGCCGTTTTCGCCGAACTACGGGAACATTATAACCTCCGCGATCCGACTGGCGTCCCCTCTTCCCCCCATACTAAGCCGGCGAGCCCACCATTCCACACACTTCTTCCGTCACCTTTCCTACCATCTATTGGGACACAAACAGAACAAACACTGGGATCCGTATACCTAGAGGATTTTAGTAAAATCACACCGAAATGCGGAGCGGATAGGTGAGGGGTTGCATACTATTTCATACAAGGTTTCAAAGTGCGATGACGATGGGTGCGGCGCGGACATGTGCGCGTTCAGCTTTAAAGAGCTACACATGGAAACTTCAGTACCCCCTGTACACACAAAACTACAGCAACCGATGAAACACACCATTTCTTAAGCTGCGTAGGTGAAGCAGGTCGATTTCAGAAAGGGCTAGTCAAATGAAATGTTACAAAATGAAATGTTCTATTGAAAACTGTTCAAAAATCCCTTACGGCTACCATCCGTAAGTAAGGCTTTCACAGAACCCTAAAACCAATAAAAATACAATACAATACAGAATACTTATTGTACACTAACAAAAATACAGTACCTTCAAAAGAAATTAAATAAAACAAAGGTACAATAGCACAAGCCTTATTGCTTAGAAGCGATCTCTTCCAGGCAATCTTTTTATGGAAAAACCCCATAACTCGAGTTTAAAATCCCCTATCAAGGTAAAGCAAGTCCACCTACCCTTTGCCTACCGTCCGTTAAGAAGTTTTTTATGCAAAGAACTCTAAAAACCAATAAAAATACAGCACGACTTCAAAAAGTCAATAATTTCTGCCTAAAAGGCCTCCTTAGAAAATGAAAAAGTTAATGGCCCGTATATTTGATATTTCAATTTCGTTTTCAGCCCATTATCAACTGAAAAGAATAAACAATAAGAATAACCCAGCAGTCACATAAATCTCTTCAAGGTAGGGCATAGAGGTTGAAGCTATTCAGACGATACTTTTTATTAAAACTGTAACTTTGGTTCAACATTTAGATAAATTTATTGTTATTTTGAACCTAAATATATATTAATATTATAAAAGGGAAAGATTTGATTGTTTGTTTGTTTGAATAGGCTCCGAAATTACTGGACCCACTAAACAAATTGTTTTATCTTTAAAAAGCTTACTTTTCAGGGAGTGACATATATCACGGAATCCCACGGGAACTACGCGGCCGCCTGCTGTTGAGCCTTGCAGTCGGCAACTTGCCGTCCGTGTATTTGAGACGTGCAGTCGGTCTATAAGAACACTAAGATTTCATAAATAAATACGAACCTGTAACTTTAAACCTGATAGAATTTCTAAAATAAACCAACATGAAAATGTCTCAAACTAAAATAAACCTTGACATTTCATCAAAATTGGTTTAGATTCATAGCGCCACCTATTATCACATTATTACATTTAACATGGGAAATTTTACAAATCCATCGTACAGTTTGTGGTATCTATTATAAGCTATTTTTAATACCACTATAAACTATGTAAGATACAACTATTACAGAGGTATTAAAAATAGCTTATAAATCTTATAATAGATACCACATGTGTTAAACGCAATAATATGATAAAAAAGGTGGCGCTGTCATATTGGCTAGTGTATGCACCTTAATGATACATGATTTTATTGCTGTGAAACTAGGTGGTAAGTGTACATTGGCCTTAGGTCTTTTAGTTATAGTTGGTTTCTCTAGACTACCATGCTCAGGTTTACAGCGGTTACATACAATAACGAGAGATTAATCAATAAAACAAGCTGAAGTTATACAAACCCAACAACAATTTTTATTAGTCATCCATCTGTTTGAAAGAGGTTAACAAACGTCTATTTGAAAAGAGCTTCACCATTCTCTTAATATTCCATTGTATCCAACGCGGTGCAATAAAACTTGAAAATAAAAAGGTCGTTCGAGTCATAGGGTCAAGAACGAAATGCTACAAAGGACATGCCCTCTCTATCTGGGAGTTATCCACTTGGATATTTGGAGTGGTAGGGTGTTAGAGTAAACCTGAATGTGCAGTTATTTCTTTTATATGAGTGATTTATCATACTAATATTATAAAGAGGAAAAATTTCATTGTTTGTTTTTAAGCTATTGCATAGCTTCTATCGCGGGCCTTGAGCGCGGGGACCGAATCCAGAAATTCCGTAACGAAAAAACCTTGACGTTTGTCTCTTTAGTTCAGCAACTCGCCTCTAGATGGCATTGCAATAGCTGTACCGCGGCAGTCCCCGAGTGCCACACGTCTTTTTTTGTTTTGAATAGGCTCTGAAATTAATTAAAACAATTTAATTATTATTTTAGTATGTAAATTTTTTATTTAATTTGTCTTTTATCATGTACCAATGCTGTGACTTATAAATGATTTTACCAATAAAATTACTAACTGACTATCTGACTATCTGAAACTACTGGACCGATTAAAAAAATTCTTTATTAGGTAAAAATACTGAGAACTGGCTGCAACAAACTATATATATCTACTAAAATTTACCACTAAGTTCAATTGAAAACAAAGACGAATGAATTTTACCTTATTTCCACTATGAATCACTAACAATAGATATAACAGCTTACTTCTATACATGCTTATCAATAACAACATAAGCTCCATACCATAGACTTATGAGGAAAATACACAAAAACAAAGTTCCAAAGAAAAACGTACTAGTTAGAAGGAATGCGAATCTTTTGTTAAGAAACTCTTATGCATGGTAGCGAGCACAAACCGCGAGCGTCACTTCCCCAGTGGGACGTGGACGCATTCACACTGATGTGTAATGGAGGGTATATACCAAACGAGCGAGAGCGAGCAAACGCAAACAATAGGGATTCCACGATCGGTACGTTCGTTCTATTTTTTGACAGACTTCAAAAAAGGCGGTTCTCAATTCGACTGTTTTGTTTTATGTTTGTTACCTCAGAACATTTGACTGGGTCCGATTTTCATGATTCTTTTTTTATATGAAAGCTGATGCTTCCCGTGTGGTTCCATTTTAATTTGGTTCAGTTCTGACACTGGAATCCATGAAAATTCATGAAAAAACTACAAAAATTTAAGTTGGTTTATAGTTTTTTAAAACAAAATTAATTATCCTTTGATGCTGGACGCTCTGGACATTTGTTCAGGGCGTTCTGTTTTTTATGTATAATAAAAATATCTATCTATGTAATGTATTGTATAATGTATATCAGTTATCTAGTACCCATAACACAAGCTCTGCTTAGCTTGAAGCTAGATAATGCTGTGTGAATTGTCTTGCATTATTTATTTATTATTTGTTTATTTGCCTTCTTTTGCTCTCGCTCTCTTGGTCTATACCCGGCATAAGATCACACATCGGTGTAAGACGCATCCAAGTATTTTGACCTCACCACAGTAAGACCCTAGAATAAAACATCACAAGGTTTACTTAAGTGTAACATCATCAAATAAGCAGGGGTCGTCCAAAGTACCTACATTTCGACCATGGATGTGGTTTCTACCTTCTGATGTTCCTGTGATCGTATAGTCAACGACAAAAATTTGAGACGAATTAAACTATCTGGCGCATTAAAAATGTACAATAAATATCCTTGTTGTTGGTACGCATGTGTCAAAAAAGCTTGCTGCCAGAGATTTTAATAGTTAAGGTGTAACTAGTCGCTCATTCTTTTATACAAACGTGGAAGGGTAACTACAAGGCTGTTTGATGTTGACCATCCAAAACTAAGGATGAAATCAATTTATACCGTCATAAACTATGCTTGTATACAACTAAAACAGTAAAAAAGTATAATATAAAAGTAAATTCAACACGAATTTTAGCTTAGCTTTGGGCGATAAATGACACACGGGCAAAGAACACTCTAAAATGAAGGGTTTATCGACAGAGTTTAGTTATTAATAAGTTAAAATACATGTATTTTGAATAGATACATTCATTAGTTTTTTTATGATAACCCTTGTGCTAAAGTCTGCTCGGCGGCATAAATCATTGTGCATTTAATTCTATCGCGCGGTTATGACATGATTGTCTATAATGACTGGTGAGATAGCATGCATTTAGGCCACGCTCTCTGATGACAAACAGTGTACTCTTAAGAGTCAGAGTCAGAGTCAAATCCTTTATTTCTTTAGACGTACAAAATAAGCACTTAAATAATGCCCTGACTCTAAAAACTGTAGCATTGTCTTTGAATGTGTACGTTAAGATAATGCCGACGCACGCACACTAATGAGTACATATTTTAAAATACTGTTTTTGTATATAAATCTAACTATTACTATATAGTAGGTACCTTTTATTGTGCACTATTTGCGCCCGGCGGCTACGCGAGGTGGCTTTTTAAAAGGTGATTTTTATCCCACGGGAACTGACATATGGGATAAAAAGTATGCCTATGTTTAATTCCGGGATTAAAATGACCTGTGTGCAAAGTTTCAGCCAGATCCGTTCAGTAGTTTTGGCGTGAAGAGTTAACATATCCATACATCCATACAAACTTTCTCATTTATTATATTGGTGTGATATTGCACGTGTGCAATTTTTGTTGAAAAAAAATTCTAAATGAGCGACTTATCTCATTTCGCTTGTCAAAAACACTTTGCTGACTCACAACGGAAGGGACCTATCTAACAATTAAAATTTTGGCGGCAGTTTTATTTTTATTGGACAATGATGTATAATATCATTGTTATGGGATGATGTTGCACCCTCTTGGTTTGGCATTCCGGAAGTGACTCTTGGTAACGTCACTGACATTGACACCCGGAACTGTGAATATGGCCTTGTTTTATTTCTACAGAAACAAGAACCATATGCCGACAGTAAATTAACTGATGATAGTATAATGGTGTCGATTCTGTTGTTTTAGAATTAGATAAAATAAGCTAAAATTAGGATATACGAATGTCAATTATACGATAGCTTTTTAAATTCAATAGTTATCTTCTATTTGACATCAAAACTAGCTAAAATAAGAATTTAGGAATCGTTAGGGATAGATTAAGGCATCCAAAGTATCGTTTGACATTCCTAAAGCCTAATTTCAGCAAATTCTAAAACAACAGAATCATCGAACTTTAGGTATAATCAAAAACCAGTTTTCCTAACAGCAGGTCAACATTCTTAAAAGATTAATTCTATCCAATAATTTTTATCCCTGACTGTACTTACAAGGAAGTACTTTAAAATGGTCACATGATAAATTTACGAGGGAAATTAAATTATCCATTTTGTTTGTCAGTGTTTTAAGTAGGACAGCCATTTTGCATTCGACTAATTTACCCGTATAATGAAAATGAATAAAATTTCAACTTCGACAAGGGCGTGTGGATAGAAATAATTTAAAACTAGTATTCAGAATTATTATTTTTTAAATTGACAGTACGTAATCAACTTCAGAAGTTGGGAAATCCCCATTGAAAGACTCTTTAAGTGGTAGATTAACTTTTATAGGTGGGTATGTAGGTAAGTACCTACGTCTTAGGGTGAAAATAACTTTACATGTAAAGCCATGATTTACAGCGAAAGTGACTCGAAAAGTAAATGTAAAGTCTGTAATCTTACACACTTTCTACTTACAAGTTTTTAAAGCTTCTTGCGTTACATTACCAACTTTGTGACGTTTTATTTAATGGCTTTGACTTCTTGCGTACCTTTTAAAAATGTACTTTGGTATAAGTCGTGTTGATAAGGTTTCGGATTGGAAATATCATGCACCTCTTATTTTTTTTGTGTCAGATGTGATTGAAGCTAGATGACATTTTCAATCACAATATATATTTGTAGGACTCGCTAGTTTTAGTTGTTCATTTGCCATACACATAGTTTTTTTGTTACGTTTTGGAAAATGATTATTTTTATGACGAATTCTTTACCTTAACTAATAAAACAATATAAAAAATCTAACAAAAAAATTCGTGTACAGTTTTTATACCGCACTTATGTGCGCAGCCGTACGAAGGGCGGCCATTGTTCCACCATATTTATTTTAATTTATTTAAATGCCATTTATCGATGTTTCACTGACGAAATGAAATGGACACTTCTATGATAAGGAAGACAAGATTATAAGAGATTAGGATCAGGAGAGTTGAGATAGAAATAAAAAGAATGTTTAACTATTCGTAGGTACGGTCAGTATCAAGAGTAGCTGAACATTAATATATATAATTTTCATAACTAGTAAACGTCTTGTAAACATGTATGCTTTTGAAAGGGTACTTTTTTTGTTTATTAAACAAAAAATGTCAAAAATAAAGCACGTTAAAGTTTGGGAGTGGGGCCTAGTGACGTCACGGTTAGGTAAAAAGTGTCACTAGGCGTGACTTCACATTTCTAACTGGCTACATCTTCATAATTTTTTGGTTAATCGACAAAAGAAAAAAAATCGTATTATTGCATTAACGTTGTTTTTAAGTCGTAAACAGTTACAAACATGGTCCTGGCAATGGCATATTTCTGTAACCCATTATAATATCACAGTTTCGTGTATACAGTCTGTTACGCCACCGTAGAAAGAAATCGAATAACGTGGCGTACTAAGAGTTTTATAATTACATTCAGACATGCGACATTTTACATTATTGAATAAGACTTTATTTTAAAAGGCACTATTATTACTATATTTATATTACTTTTAACTAATAGCTGTCCTTTGCTTGTTCTTTCTAGACCCAGCTGTTTGGTAGTTTATTGGTCAACGCCAGAAATAGCTGAACACTGTCATCAAAAAGCTCGTATACGTCTTGGAAAACGCTTTTAGACGGCTAAGGCTAACCCTGTTGATCGATTTTTATTCTTAAGGCGCAAAGCATCATCGCGTTTAAAAACGTTCTAATACGCCCACTGCTGTAGTTAGTTCATAGTTCATTTATTAATAACTATTATGTTACAGTTCGCAGCTCTTACGCTTTTGTCCACAGCTTCACGCGCGTATTTTCTGTCTAATAAGTAGCCTATTATCTTAGTTAGGCTTTGTTCCAAATGTACGCCAAATTTTATCTTGATCTGATCAGTACTTTTGGAGATCTCAGATAACAAAAATCACATTTCCCAAACTGTCGCCTTAAGAATATTAGTTGGATAAGTACCTAAGATTAGCGAAGTGAAAAAAATCTAAGTCTGCATATACTTATAACATATTACTACGACCTTGTCTCAAAACACTTTTGAAAGACTTACCCTGTTCATCGAGTTTTGTTCTTAAAGTTTAAAGCAATATTATTTCTTGAAAATAATATTTTAAATCTATAAAGGGATAAAAAACATTCTAATTAGCCCACAGCTCTACCAACATACCTTATTACTAAATATGTTATCTTATTTTAGGCCCAAAATCCAATCTGAATAACAAATTTTGATTTATTCTCACTTATACGTTCAGTTCTCCACAGATGAAGGCAATAGCCGTTTCAAAAAAGAATTTGAGCAACATAATTTCCCAGATAACTATCTCTCACAATAATGAGGTCCCGAAACCCTAAAATCCTCATAATAACGATCTACAACCCCAAATAATGGCTTGAGAACAAATTCATGCGATATATCATGAAAAAATTAATAACTCATGGATGCCTAACAATAGAGCAGCAACAATGGAAGGTCTTGTACAGCCTTACAAAGGAAAGGGGTCAGACTTTCTTTAGATATCGATTTTTACGACAAATCGAGCTTTGAGTTTGAGGTTAGAATATTTGAACGTTTTATTTAACTTTTGTAGAGAGTTTTGAGTGGGTTTAGAAAGGCTTTGGCCTCATTTGAGTTCGTTTCGGATGTATTTTTCGTCTAAAGCTAGCTCACTGGTAGGTTTAGTTGTATGCCCTATTATTGTAATATTTCGTTGGACTTCACTTTCTTTTGACATTGTTGTTCATGTGTTAAAATTTTATAATTGTGTACCCGGTAACCTACCCAATATATGTACCTAAAATACTGTTCTTTTGTAACCTTTCCTGTGCTATTTGTGTGTGTACCAAATAAAAACTCTGTCTACCTACGTAGACAAAATTAGAATTAGCGATCGTGGTTTTAAGGCGAATGGATGTACCTACCTACTCGGAGGTCCAGCCGAGAATTGATGCCAGAAACGTATAGGAGACATTAAAACAAAAATGTACGCTATTAATAATAACCAATAAATAATCTTGACAGTTTTTTTTAACTAACAGCTCCACGCAGCTTCGCACGCCTATCCCACGGGAACTGATTTATGGGATAAAAAGAAGCCTACGTTTTATTCCAGGCCTAGAACTACCCGTATGCAATTTCAGCCCGATCCCTTCAGTAGTTTTTGCGTGAAAGAGCAACATACATACATGTTTACGAACTTTCGCGTCTATAATAATAGTTGGATTAGGGCGCCTACATTTTTATTAGCAAGTTTTAAATTCTGGCGTAAAAAAATACTATGTGCGTACGTACATGTACAATAGAATTCCATCAATGTAATCAAACATATCTTTGCCTGTACAATCTCGTTCTTCGTCGGAGAACCCTTGAGGTCGTCTGAAGGGCCCTTACGGAGCTTTAGGGCCCTTCCCATCAATTTTATACGTGAAATTTGAACTGTGACCCATATTGGTGGTTGACAGTGATTTTGTGGCCGGAAAAAATCACACTAATATTATAGATGCGAAGTTTTGTATGGATGGATGTATGTTTGTGACCTCTTCACGCCAAAACTACTAAACGGATCGGGCTGAAATTTTGGTTACATTTAGTTCTAATCCTGGAATCAAACATTGGCTACTTTTTATCCCATAAATCAGTTCCCGCGGAATGAAAATCACCTTTTTCACATTTCCATAGGAACAACGCGTGCGAAGCCGCGGGGTGCAGTTAGTAACCTTTATAAGAACATATATAAACTTACAAAAATGAATTAATGAAAGGAGAATTTTATAAGTCCCGAACTCACTTTTTATTTTTATTTCAATGTTGTGTTTATTTCGCAAAAAAACATATTTTGATATAAGTCGTGAAAGATTGTAATTACTGTCAACAGAAGCTTACCTTATTAGCGTATCTCATGGGGGGTAATACCCATAATCCCCACGCTGGGCATGCGGGTTGGGTATGGCAGTTTGGTGGTAGAATTGTTCTGCAGAGGGCGCTGCTGCCCGCCCCGATAAATATCCCTTAGTCGCCTCTTACGACACCCATGGGAAGAGTTGGGTTAGTGCAAATTCTAAGCCAGCACCACACAGCTTTTTCTCTCTTTTTCAGCACTAAGACATGCAGCGTACGTAAATTTAAGGGCTTACGAAATGATGGGCTATCATTTTACCTAGTACTTACCGTTTTTCGATACGACGGCTCATCTATCGAAAAAAGTCTTGTTTAAATTCGGCTTATAGTAAAACTAGCTGCGCCCCGCGGCTTCGCACGCGTTATTTCTTTGGAAACGTTTAAAGGTGATTTTCTTCCCACGGGAACAGATTTATGTGATAAAAAGTAACCTATGTTTGATTCCAGGATTAAAATTACCTGTATCCAAAATTTCAGCCAGATCCGTCCAGAAGTTTTGGTATGAAGAAGTAACAAACATACATCCATACATCCATACATCCATACATCCATACATCCATACATCCATACATCCATACATCCATACATCCATACATCCATACATCCATACATCCATACATCCATACATCCATACATCCATACATCCATGCATCCATACAAATTTTCGCATTTATAATATTATTATTAGTGTGATATAGTAAAATAAGCAGGTTATTAATTGAAAACAATCAGTGTTACTCAAAAATTCAAACTCCATAACCCGGAAAATTAAATTAACTCTGCTGTTTAGAAAATCACACGAACAAAAGTGATGGAAGTAGGTAGGAATTAAGAACAAAGGCTTCATACATCGAGTAAACTAATTTATCTTACATTGTTACCGTGCGGTACAGGTAAAGTCACAATATTATGAAGTTAGAATAAAAAAAGTACCCAACGTATTTTAAAACTAGGGTATTTTTACACATTGACCTCTTTATTTATAATAGTCTGCTAACTTAGCTACATCTCGCTCTGTCTTCTTCTATTGACACTGTCAAACTTGAGAAATAACAGTACTAGTCGTAGCAACTGTTTTATGTTAGCAGACCATTATGAATTAACGTGATAATTAATGTGTAATTATGGGTTAGTTGAGTGAGACTCAAGTACTCAACTAAATAAAACCGGTCAAGTGCGATTCGGACTCAGTGACATTCTAAATAATTATAATAAGTATAACAAAAATTGGTAACCAGGACATTTTGATCCTGATGCTAGGGGCCAATGATTCAAACCCCTACTCTTTGTTTGCTAGCTTATGTAACTTTTTGCATGTACTAGGAGGACAAACTGTTTTTATTGTAAATGTTCTGAAGAATAGCTACTTGAATGTTGATAAATTGAATAATGATATAAAGCTTTTAATAAAAAACTATGCTAACTGTAGGTTTATTGAGATAAGTAATGGTCATGATGGTAATTTACATAACACCAAAAAATCCCATATTTCTATACGTCACTTAAGCTTCAAAATCAACATTGAAATAGATAGCTTGTCATATAGAAAACAATTTCTTGACGTTGGCAGATCACTGAGTACATTACGGGCACAGCTGATAACTAAATTGTCAGCTAATCGGGAACATCACCTTGAACCTAAGGCGGGAACTATTCCTTACTACTTCCGCACCGTAGGTACTAACAAAAAAAGTCACACTTCTCTGCCTTTAGTTGTAGATCAGGAGCAACCGAATCACGCCCAAAACACACAAGCACCTTTTTTTCGGCAGGCACCTATATTATCAACAATAATAACATAACTATTTTTCACCAAAACATTGCAGGTGCAATATTTAAAGCGGAAAACATTAGCATTGCATTATCGGAACTGCGTAAAAACGGAACTAATGTGAACGGGCTATGCTTTACTGAGAGCTTCATTTTAAAGGGCCATGAGCAACTTTTAAAAATACCGGGATTCCGGATGGCCTCAGCATATTCGCGCACGGACAAAAAACGGGGCGGAGCATGTATTATGTTGGAAAATGGCATGCAATTTAAAGTACTCCAACATGTTAGTGATATCGCCTGCAAATATTGCTTCGAAAGTACTGGAGTTGAGATTATTTCGTATAAAATAGCTCTTATCTGTATATATAGAACTCCAAATAGTAGCGTAACAGTTTTCTTGGATAAATTAAATAGTTTATTACATACCTTAACTAGGAAATATAAAAGTATCATACTTTGCGGTGATTGGAATATTGATATTTTAAGGAGTAGTAAACAGAGTAGTGAATTAAAAAGTATTCTTAATAACTATAATTTGGAAATAAACATAAAAACACCAACTCGTAACATGGCTTGTTTGGATCTTTTCGTAAGTAATCTGAAGAAAGTTAAAGCCCAAGTTCACTACTTGGCTTTATCAGACCATGAAACGGGGCAAACTTTAGACGTTCCGATTAGGAAAAAAATTGGAAGGTCAGATTGGTTCGAGACTATAAGAGACTTTAGCAACGAAAACACGAAGAAGTTTTATAATTGCATAGCAGCTTTATCTTTTTCTGATGTTCTCGTAAGCGACTCTACAAATGAGGGATTCGATATATTTCATGATTTACTTATTTTGTTCTTTGACTTATGCTTTCCAAATTATGTTATTAAAAAAAGATCCCTCGTAAAAGGCTGTGGATGGCTTACAAAAGGGTTAAAGCGATCGAGCATTAAAAAAAGGTGTTTGTACATAAAACTAAAACTAAATAGAGGTAATAAAATAATTGCAGAAAAATATTATAAGAAGTACACCAAGATACTAAAAAAATGCACGTATAAATCACAACAGATACAGAATGTAAAATATATAAAAAAAAGCACCAACACTTGCAAGGCTGCGTGGAAAATTATAAATCAGAACATAAATGACATACAACAAAATAATGAAATAGAACAAATAATTGACATTAATAATCTGACATACAACCAACCGAAGGACATAAGCGAGAAATTTAATCAATATTTTATTGACATGACTAATTACCCCAATCCGAAATTACAACCTGACAAATTATGCAATAACATTGATCCTAACTGCTCCTCAATATTCCTCCAGCCAACGGATCCAAATGAGGTTCTTAAAGTCATTAGGAACCTTAAAAATACAAATTCGGTTGGCATAGACGGACTTAATACCAGGCTTATTAAACTATGTGCCCGGTTCATTTGCGTACCACTTAGCCACATAATCAATACGTCCTTTGAAGAAGGCGTATTTCCAAATAAACTAAAGTTTTCTATCGTAAAACCACTCTTCAAAAGAGGTGAAAAAACTGATATGAATAACTATAGACCTGTAACACTCATTCCGGTTATTTCGAAGATATTCGAAAAAGTGATTTTATCAAGACTACAGTCGTTTACTACCACCTACGATACGCTAAACTCAGAGCAATTTGGCTTTAGAAAGAACAGCACTACCACACTTGCTTCCTTCAACCTAGTCAAGATAGTAACAGAGGCTATCAATGACAAAGTCCCAGTGGTGGCGCTGCTTTTAGATATGTCTAAAGCGTTTGATTTTGTAGACCATAAAACGCTTCTTTTAAAATTAGATAAGTATGGTATCAGAGGGAAGGCAAACGATTGGCTACAAAGTTATCTTCAAACACGCCAACAATGCGTCGAAATAACAAAAACAATTGACTCTAAGAAAACCTGTGTGAGATCTACTTTTAAGACTTGCAACTTTGGAGTCCCGCAAGGTAGCGTTCTTGGTCCTTTCCTATTTCTTTTATACATTAATGATCTCCCTAACATCACCAAACATAAAACCGTATTATTTGCTGATGATACTACCATTATTATTAGAGGACAAAATAAACTGACGTTCGAAAGAGATATTAATGACGCACTTTGCAAAACAATTGACTGGCTGAATCAGAATAACCTTAATATTAATCTTAATAAAACTAGCGTAATACAATTTGGGACATATCAACAAATGAAAGAAATTATCAATATTAAATATGACGAGACACTTATAGCGGAAGTCGAGACTGTAAAATTCCTGGGTATTATATTAGACCAGCATCTAAACTGGAAGGCACACATTGAATCAGTCTGTATCAAAATAGACAAATTTGTTTACGCAATAAAGTGCCTAAGACTTCGCGTATCAATCGAGGCGGCCCTCACGGCGTACCATGGCTACGTTTCATCAACCTTGGCCTATGGCCTTATCATGTGGGGGAACTCGGTTGACTTTGATAAAGCCTTTAAAGCACAGAAAAAATCCGTGCGTGCTATCTGTGGAGTATGGAGTACGGATAGTTGCAAGCCATTATTTAAGAGGTTTAAGATCCTTCCGTTACCCTGCATGTACATCAGGGATGTATGTGTCTTTGTCAAGCAGTACCCTCACTATTTTAAAACACACGCGGAAGTCTTGACTAGAAATACAAGGCATAAGAATAGACTGTTCTTCCCTCCTTGTCGACTAGAGCTTGTTAAGCGTAACTCCTACTATCATGCCATTACTATCTTTAATAAATTACCAAATAGTTTTAAAGATTTGCCTCTAAACCTGTTTCGAACTAAATTGAAACACTGGCTACTAGAAAACTGTTTTTATAGTGTAAAAGACTTCTTGACTTTAAAAAATTAATTGTTTTCTGCTCATTTTTTTTTTTTTCTTTTTCTTGTTTCGTACCTTATTATGATTTGGACTCATTGTGATTTTAATTTAATTTAGCTGTTATTATGAACTTGACTTGTTAGAATTTTGAATTTATTAGATTGACATTTGACTTTTAGAATAATTTATTAATGTAAAATTTTGCACACCTTTCAGGGTAGATTGTAAATGGACATATATAATTTTAAGAACTTGTGTACATACATTCTGGCAAATAAATGATTATGATTATGATTATGATTATGATTATGAATTGAACCTTATTTCTTGTTTGATAGTAATAACTATTTATCAAGCTGTTTATATATAAAAAAATTGACTTCTCTAAGTGCTTATTTTTTAAGTCTAAAGAAATAAACGATTTGACTCTGACTCTGACTCTATAGCGACAACAGAAATACATAATCTGTGAAAATTTCAACTTTCTAACTATCACGGTTCATGAGATACAGCCTGGTGACAGACGGACAGACAGACAGACGGACAGCGGAGTCCTAGTAATAGGGTCTCGTTTTACGGTTCGGTTACGGAACCATAATAAAAAAGTTAAATTAGGGTCTTAGATTTTTTTAAACAGTTTAGTTGGGACTCAAAGTACTTAACTAAAAAATTATTCATTATAAATGAACTTTACAATACCAATAAATATCTTAAAATATCCGTAATCCTTAGAATCAGAGTAACCGACATAGCTTTCAGAGGCAGGCCATATAACTAGCAGAACCGATAACCGTTGGGGAGTAAAAGTTCTCGAGTGACGACAACGATGCCATGCGAATGTAGGGTTCGGGGGTGTACTGGTATGCCTATTCTCATAGGAATCCTTTAGTAATAAACTGACCATAGCAACAAACAGTCGTTTCACTCAAGCCTCCTAACACTGAACCCTACCATGGCGACCGTGCCTTATAAGGAAGGTATCGAGCGGAGGACAGATCGCGTTACGGACGATGTAATAACGAAGTGTAATTTTAAGTTATAAAAATGTGTCGCTCAAAAATCGAAAAGGATGAGGTTTTTATCACTCACAATGCCTCAGGTGGATCAAACAGCACGGATTACCATCTATCAAATATAAGCATCGTGATGTACGGAGAATGACGGAGTGTGAAGTCTACACTCCGACCAACGATATTGTAGTGGTAGCAAGGATTCAATGGATGGAGGCGGCTAGGCTATTTAGTATCGCTATTCGTGGCGTCGTATGTTGTAGCCCTATTGCCCTGTGGAGTGGACGTATACGGGCTGACGATGATGAAATGAATGAATGAAAATATATTTGTTCTGATAGGTACCAACTAAGATTATCTAGGTAGCAACAAACGTGACACACAATTAAAAAAAATTGAGAAATTTCTTAAGAACTTACTAACATGCCTAAGATAATAATGACCTGTACCCATTGATTAATTAAAAAGGGAAGATAGGTTACGTTCTCCCAGCGCTTACTCAAAAATTGGCATGTGTTACAACTATACGAAACACATACGCTCAGCAGTGGCGTAGCTATCATAGGGCAAGGCGGTGCAGTGCACCAGGGCCCTGGAGCTCAGGGGGCCCTTGGTAGCCGGAGTTTTTTTTTTAAGATGTTTATTTATTGCTAGTCAGCAATGTAGGTAGATTACGGCAAACTTCCGTGTAGGTTTTTAACCTACACGTAAGTTTGCAAATGCCAAATAAACGAATAATGACTAAAACGAATTAATCGAACTAGGTAATTTGGGTAAATATTTATTCCCTTTTAAACGTCGAAATGTCTTTTGAAACGCTGACAGACGTAGCTCTATCATAATAAGTATTAATTTATTACACATAAGATTTAGACTCCTTTATAAAAATTTTGTCGTTAAGTCTCAAAGACGTTACAGTTACACACGTCTTTAGGCCTTTAGCGCTGCGCCGGTCAAAGAAACGCAGAATTACTGTGATGATTAGGTACATTGATTAGATTACTAACGAACTTTACTTTCCACCGCACGCATCATTACCAAACAACCGGCTTTGTTGTTGTGTTTGTTGAGCTTCCTGTTTTCCATAACACATTGACACCCAATGTAGGAAAATTTCAGTAGCTAAGTATGCGAAATTCTAAATTTACAATAGTTATTGAAAATTGAAAATGATGGAAAGATAATTAATTTTGTTTTAAAAAACTATAAACGGACTTAAATTTGTATAGTTTTTTTTATAAATTTTCATGGATCCTATTGTCAGAACTGAACAAAATGGGACCAAAAAAATAATCATGAAAATCGGACCACCCAGTCAAAAGTTCTGAGGTAACAAACATAAAAAAATTCAGTCGAATTGGGAACCTCCTCTTTTTTTGGACTAGGTTAAAAAAAGCGGAAACAATGTTGGGAACAAATAATTTATTACATAATAAAGAAAGATGTCAAAATATAATCGAAGATAAATGAATACTTTATTGTTTTTTGCATTTGTATTTTGCTTTTTGCATTGAGGCGTTCTTGCCCTTTATTAGCCGAGCCCTTCTAACAATACTTGGTTGAACAAGTAGATATGTTGGGGTTCTATACGTATGGAATATTAGTAGTTCTAGTGGTCTAGAGCTGAACCGCTAAATTCAGTATGCCAAAAGACTGAAAAATATGTAACGAAAGGATTTCGCGGTGGTTGATGATGTAATAGAATAAGTTATGTTAGGTTAGCCAGCTTACATGGTCACCAGAGTTTGACCCCAAAAACACATACATTAAAAAAAACAATATTGCAACTTTTACAGCAACAATGTAGCATTTCAGTAAACGAACGTAACTTACGGCTCGAGGGTCTTGGCAACACTGATTGTCAGGTGCGTCGTTCTTAATTTATGCTCATTTATTTCTAATCGACGACGAAGCCTACTAAAGGGATAAGTACATTGATTTATTAAAAACGAAGATGAGGTACTGGTTGCTCGAAAGTGGCAACCTCAAATTGTGTAAAATTGTGTTCTCCCACATCAGTCACCGTCTGACCGGCGGCACGGGCGGTCGTGATTCGCGTGAAATATTGTTGTCTCAGTCTCACTTCGGTCCTAGATACGTCTTTCCGTCTTTGTTCTTCTTTGTATTGCACAGGACTGGAAATATAACTGTGAGCGTATGTGTTTGCGTGTAGTTGTAACACATGCCAATTTTTGAGGAACGGAACCTATCTTCCTTTTTTAAATCAATGGATAAGTAAGCCCTCGGTGAGGGCCCGATTCATTCTCTGCACCGGGGCCCTTGACCACCTAGCTACGCCACTGACGCTCAGTTATATTTCCAGTCCTGTACAATACAAAGAAGAACAAAGACGGAAAGACGTATCTAAGACCGAAGCGAGACCGAGATAACAATTATATTTCACGCGAATCACGACCACCCGTGCCGCCGGTCCGACGGTGACTGAGGTGGGAGCACACAATTTTACACAATATGAGGTTGCCATTTTCGAGAGACTAGTACCTCATCTTCCCTTTTTAATTAATCAACGATGGATGGAGGCGGCTTAGTATCGCTATTCGTGGCGTCATATGTTGTAGCCCTATTGCCCTGTGGAACGGGCTGACGATGATGAAATGAATGAATGAAAATATATTTGTTCTGATAGGTACCAACTAAGATTATCTAGCTAGCAACAAACGTGACACACAAATAAAAAATATAGATTTGAGAACAAATTTCTTAAGAATTAACTAACATGCCTAAGATAATAATGACCTGTAATACCACAGGTTTTTTTTCTAAAACTTACCACAGGCACCAGTTTTCTCACAAAACAGGTAATTAGTAGATAGTATGGTTACTAGGCACAGGTGGATATAGTCCTACAAAAAGTTTGCATTATATACTTAACTATATCGTATCCATTTTGAATGGAGCATAAACGTAAACAAACCGCCCATACTTAACCTAAAATTCACTTTGTTGGCGCGTCCTTTTATACGTAATTTACATTAGGTACTTGTCGATTTTAGATCCTCACTTCAATAAATATTGCTTACAATTATATCTGAAACTCGACGCCAAGCAAGTGAGATTTTGTTATTTGTGTCGTATTTTGTTAACTAACATGCTTCATTCAAAATGGATAAACCATAGGCCCTTAACAAGGTTCCTACTTTAATGTCCCTTTTAGTTATAAGCACCTATTGTGAGAGACGAATAAATGCATTATTATTATTAATAATATTGTTGTACCTACCTAATCTGGTCGTGTGTGATCTAAAAAGCGCTATCAAAAAAGGTTCATGCTCAGCTGTTGTTTAGAGTAAGCCCACAACACTGATTTTCAGCATGTACCCTAGTGATGATGATGATGAATTATCTTGTAATCAGTACGAGGTACCTTCTCACTGACGGATGACTGACCAGATGAATGAATTTCTAAGTCCCTAGTCCTACCATAAAAACCTCAGCTCAATGCATTAGATCTTCATCAAACCACAATAGTGAGTTGACAGGGGACGCGCGACCATTTTCTAACATGGCGGATGCTACAAAATGGCGTGCGTCTTGTAAATGGTTTAAAAAGCGCGCCAAAATGCCGTCTCCCAAAAAAGGTTCTGGAGGAAACAATGGTTCTCCGAAAAGAACATTCATCTTAATTACTTTGCCACCAACTTATCTTAGCAAGTGACAAGGGCGCTAGCGTCGAGTTCAGTGTAAGAACCGAAGAGAAATTTCTAAGTAATTGCATTAGTTCCGATTTTACCCACCAGAACAATGATTTAAAAAGGGAAGATAGGTAACGTTCTCCCAGCGCTTACTCAAAAATTGGCATGTGTTACAACTACACGCAAACACATACGCTCACAGTTATATTTCCAGTCCTGTGCAATACAAAGAAGAACAAAGACGGAGAGACGTATTTAAGACCGAAGTGAGACTGAGACAACAATATTTCACGCGAATCACGACCGCCCGTGCCGCCGGTCAGACGGTGACTGATGTGGGAGAACACAATTTTACACAATTTGAGGTTACCACTTTCGAGCAACCAGTGCCTCATCTTCGTTTTTAATAAATCAATGCACCAGAAAAGATAATTTAGCCTAGAACTGTGTTGAAACAGTTCGACTTTATCACTGTCGCGGAACTTCCTATTAGAAAGTTATTTGTTTAGGTACGTTTACACGTGTAGTATAGGCACATGTATTATTTTTGGCATGGATGATGAAACTTGACGGAATGTAAATATTTTAATTGTTTTCTGAAAATGCGTTCATATTTGCTTGTGATATATTGATGTGTATGAAGAGACGACATTGCTTACGTTACGGATTTCAATAGATTCCAACAAAATTTCCGATATCCGCCCGTATTTCAACGAAAATTCTGTAATGGGTAGCATAACAACCTCTTAAACTTCTGTAATAGGATTCTTAGACGTAGGAAGATAGGCTAGGATATATTTATTTAAACTTACAATTCTCTAAGGACCTTAGCATATTTTTCTTCAATTTAAATTAATTTGTATTGGAAGAGAAGTAAAAAATCCAGAACGGATGTAAATTTAGGCTTATTTTCTTGTTGTTGATTTTTATCAACAACAAGAAAATCAGTATCTGCGGTTTATTTACAAACTTCCTACGTGAAGTGACTTGAGAGCCTCTGAGAATATTCAGTGGACAACGGGAGGGTATTGCTCAATGTAATGTCCCCGACACGATCGATTTTTCATGCTTATCTCAATTGTTAGTCTGTTAAAAAAGAGAAGAGTCTTGGTGTTACGGTGAACTAACACTTTTAGTCGTACTGCAATGACAGATCAGTGTTGTCAACGCAACAAAAGTTTTCATTTTAATAGGGTACCTATATGCATGTGACTCTAAAAAAGCTAATATTTTTATACGTATTCTCTATTGATATAGAAATATATCTGTATATTTATTATTGTATATTTTGATGTTTTTATTGTGAAATTTAATCATTAAGAAGGAGATATTTTAAATCTCAGCCGCAAAATTTCTAAACGCAATGAGTTAGGCATGAAGTTTTGACTTTTGAGTTGACGTAGGGGGGCCAATGACCTGTGACCTCACAAAATGCAATGACAGCGTTTTTATCACCCGAAACTGAGTGTAGTTTTACTTTTTGTTTTTACCTAATTTTTTTTTTTTTTTGCTGTTATATTTTGTTGTCGTTTATGTATTAACCTAAATAATCGATAAAAATTCCCACTACTCGTCTCTTTTTGAACAGACTCTACTGACTTATCGTAACCATAGGTATTTATCGCGTATTTAATAACCTATTGTTCTGGACTTTTCAGTACACAGCCGTAGTCATGGCATAATTTTCTTTGTGTAATTTACATCAACTTCACTCTCTTGGATAGCTTTCTTCATTGAATGGCATATTTGGAAGCTGTTAAAATTATGCTTTTCACTCCCAATGTCCAAAATGCATCTTCAAGAGGTCATAACATAAGGTTTCGTCATCATCAGCTTATATAAGTCCACTGCTACACATAGCCCCCTCCTCCCCAGCGAAAGTATCGTTTGACATTCCTAAATCCTAATTTTAGCAAATTCTGAAACCACAGATTCGACCCCATTGTGTGTGGACTACACTTAATATAGTCAACTAGCTGCGTCTCGCGGCTTCGCACGCCTATCCCTCAGGAACTGATTTATGGGATAAAAAGCAGGTAGCCTATGTGTTGTACCCATGCTGAGGCAGAGACCATTTTGTGCCGCCGGACTTTATTTTTTAACTATGAATTATATTGTTCAAAGGTGTAAAAGGGTCTGTTGGTGGTACAAATAAATAAATTTTATTCTTTATTCTTTATTCTTGTTATTCCAGGCGTAGAACTACCTGTATCCAAAATTTCAGCCCGATCCGTTCAGTAGTTTTTGCGTGAAAGAGCAACAAACATACATGTTTACATACTGTTTACTAACTTTCGCGTTTATAATATTGGTAGGATATATAAAGAGCTATGTACCTATATTATATATAGGTAAAGCTAGGTTTAGGAAGGTTTCCTACTCAACAGATCCTAGTAAAAACAATAGTGAAAAGCCCTTATTTCGTTCTTGCCAATTCCATCATGCTCCTAATAAGAATTGGCAAAAACCGTTGTAAGGGATGCCGGAAATACTGTATTACCCCAGAAATTAGTTAGGTTTTTGTGGAGAACATTAGAGTGGACCCTTCTATACGTTAATAGTTCATGGTAAGTAATGTTACACTGCCTGCCTTTTTACCAGATATTTATGAATTTAAATATGCGAAAGCCTGATAAAATAATTGTAGATTCTATTAGTAGTTTACGTAAACCGTAAACCTACAGGGCCTGGGGCAAATTTGGCGAGTTCCATCCCCAACCCGTATGCACAGCGTGGGTTGGGGGTGGAACTAGCATTATGGTTACCCCCCATTAGATAACCGCCAAAAAAGCGCTTATTAGGGGAAGGCATGCGTCCAATACAGAGGTAGAGGAAAGGCCAGAAAAGCTAATGTTAATTATTTAAACTATTACATGTTATGGTTCATATATATTCCTATAAGCAGGTGATATTATAAAGAATTACCATTACCTTTCTAAAGATAAAAAACTAGGTCGAGAGTTACGTCTTGACAAGGGTTCATAGAAGAAACGCTCAAAAATTCCCAAATATCTCCTCTAATTTGCCTTTTGGCCTTTTCAGCCGGCAAAATATCGTCGGTGATTTGTCATTTAGACTCGTTTTCTTGTTGGCAACATCAATTTTGTATGAAATCGGATAGCTTTGAATTAGAATAATTGTAGCGACTGTATTTGGAATTTTTTTGGTGTGTTTGGAATTTAAAATAAGCCGATAAAAGCCCATTGCTTTTATCGGCTTATTTTAAATTAATGAGACGTTTAGTAGAAGGTAACTTTATAAGGTTAGGTACATTCTCAGAAAATTTAAATACTAGTAAATTCAGTGGGTGAAATTTCTAGTCACGGCGTCAGTTTGTGATGTTATTCCAAGACGCAATATGCGAACGATATTATATTTATTTATCGCAATTTTAAAAAATAAATCGCGACGCGTAGACACTATTATGGCGTTATGGCGCTCATTAAGGGAGGCATAATGTACAGCAGTTGACAAGTATAGGCGAATCTATACGAATATTATAAAGATGCGTTCCTTGTATTACCTATAAATTAACATAGAATTTACGACGACAGATAAGAAGACAAATAACTAACAAAAAATGAACCTAAATTGTTGTCTGATATAATAAATGATGTGCAGAATGGAAAATAATCTTCCGGATCCTACTCTCCGTTGGACCAAAAAAATCACCGAGTGGATCCCAAGGGATGTTAAGAGATCTAGAGGCCGACCGGAGAAGAGATGGCAAGACATATTTATGAAGAGAGCTGGTCCTAACTGGATGACAAAGGCCAGAGATAGGGAAATGTGGAAGGAACTGGAGGAGGCCTACGCCAAAAACGGCGACTACTTACTTAAATAAATGTTTGTATATAGATGTACATAAGTAGGTAAACAAGAAGTAGAAATAAAGGGCAATTTTTCTTTATTTTATTTTATTTATAATAAATGAATTATTATTATTACTATACAGAGGAAAGATTTGATTGTCGAGCGCTCTTACCTATTTGATTCATTCCGACGATTCGAACACGTTTTAGCGTTTGCAGCTACATGATTTTTACTTTTTGTACCTATCCTCAACAACCCATATTGGTCCACTGCTGCACGTAGGCTTCTTGTGGGGAATCCTTGCTGGCCCACTCAGTTTATCAGGTTCAGGTTCTTAATAACACACAGCACGCACGTTTTATAGTTTATTGGACATCTTGAATTGAATCTTCAAACAAAGTACATCTATTTCCATGAGGACGCTATCGAAATCTAAAAAGCAACATGTTTTCTCCGCCGTCATAGACAAGCTCGTAATATGAAAACCGCGCCAAATTCAAACGTACACGTTTTACAAGGATAGAATTTATAATTATGTAACATGTTTATGAATACAGTTTCAATCTGTTACATCTCTCCCAGGGCACAAAGACAATGCTGTCATTTCTAAATAATGAGTGCAGGTGCACTTAACAACAAGTAGAACATAATATTATGCTATACTATACTATCTTTAACCATAAGGTAATACAACTTATAAAAATTACAATTATAACAAAAACAAACTTTACTGAGTTCAAACATTATACAATCAGTCTAATAACAGTTATACCTTAAGTTATGCTAAGAAATAAGAATTACATTATACAACACATAATGCTCCACTGCAAAATAATCAGACCTCAATCCATAAATCTGTGTGGCATCTTTATGATACGGCCAGACTTGGAGGTTGTAGCCAAAGGCACAGGTGTGATAGAGCTTTGAGAAATACCTGGTTGTTCTGCTTCTTGTTGTGGACTCTGTATCACTGCGTCAGTCCTAGGAATGCTGTTGAGCCAATCCTCTGTCACCGTAGAGAGTTCAAGAGGATATAATCTTTGATAAGCCCTTACCTTTGTTCCTGAAGCTGTTCTAACTCTTGCAACTCTCGTAAACCCGTCCTTTCCTGTGTAGACTTCTGAAACGATACCTAAAGGCCAATGTAATCTACTCTGATCATTTTCGATTATAACTAAATCTCCTACTTTTGGTTCTTTTTTATCCTCTTTTCCTTTGCTAACAAGTAGTGATAGATATTCACTCTTGAATCTCTTGCGAAAATCTTCTCTTAATTGCTGTAAATATTTATAACGGATCTGCATATTTTTCTAATCGATTTTATCTAAATCTGGAGTTTCACTCGAAGGTAGAGTTTGCAAAAACATCATCGGGGTTAGTGGTTTGACATCGCCCATCTCTACATAAGTTAGGGGTCTGCTATTGATCGTCGTTTTGCAGTCGCATAAGATTGTCGAAAGTTCAATCCAGTCTATTGACGCTTTGCCTAGGATCCTTCGTAACATGTCTTTCACCACCCGTACAAGGCGCTCCCACCACCCTCCCCACCACGGAGCAGCTGGTGCTGAGAACCGCCATCGTATTCTGTAAGTATTGGTGGCCTCTTCGATTTCCTTCCAATCAATCTCCTTGAGTAAGTTAGCGGCGCCGACAAAGTTGGTTCCGTTATCTGTATAAATTACTCTCACTCTCGCACGTCTAGCTATGAAGCGCCGAAGTGTCATGAGAAAGCCGTTTGTTGAAAGAGAATCGACCAATTCTAAGTGAATAGCTCTATAGACTGCGCACGTGAAAAGAACAATCCAACATTTCTGTCCATTTTTCAGGAATAACGGCCCCGCTAGATCAATGCCAGTTACTTCAAAGGGAGCTGAAGTTTTGATGCGATCAGCTGGTAGCGGCGGTTTTGGAACGACGTACTGTTTCGCTGTATATCTTTTACAAATGACACATCTTGATACAACTTTCTTAACTAACTTTCTAACTCCTATAATCCAGTATGAGTTTCTTAAAGTAGCCATTAAGGTCTGTGTTCCAGCATGACTCATCTTTCTATGTCTTTCTTGAATCATTCTATGTACTATCTCGTTATTTCCTGGTAATAATATTGGATGTATAAAATCTTTATCTTCTCCACTGAACTGCAGTCTAGTTTTCACTTTCATTATTCCTCCTTCTTCTGTAGTTATAAGCTTATGTTCTTTGTTTTTCTCTGAAAAGCTTTCTTTCTGTATTAGTTTTATTAATGTTTCTTCAACATGTCTGTATTCTTCAAAACCTATGTCTGTTGTACTTAAATCATAGATTTTTCTTATTCCAGGACTGAGTCTTAGTAACCTTGCAACCAACCTGACTATCTTGGTGTACTGATTAAAATATAATAGGTTGCTGCTGAAGTTTTCTGTTTCTATCTCCACATTGACTACTGCACTCTTACTCTGTTCACTACTTATAATTTCTTCTTCTTTTTCAGAGCTATTAATGATAGACTTTGGCCAATTTTCTTTCTCTAGGTACAGCCATGAGGGACCTGTCCACCATTTCGTTTCTAGGAGTGTCTTTGCGTTGCAGCCACGGGAAGGTAAGTCTGCGGGATTGTACCCACCAGGTAAGTGGTTCCAGTCTTCTCTTTTTGTGTTTTTGCAGATTTCTTTTACCCTGTTTGTAATAAATATCTTCCAGGTAGTTTGTCTCTGTATCCAGGCTAGTACAACAGAAGAGTCTGTCCAGCAGTATACTTTGTACTCTTTGCAAGCAGACAATAGACCAGAAGTAGCGACTTCATGATACAATCTAGAAGCTTTGAGAGCTCCCATTAGCTCCATTCTCGGTAGCGACATCTGTCGCTTGATAGGCGCAACTCTGCTCTTAGCTGATACAAGTCGTACTGTTACCTGCCTCTTGTGTTCTGTTCGTAGAAATACACAGCCTGAATAGGCGTCCTTGCTGGCATCAGAGCAGACGTGTACTGTTGTATTGCAGTCTTGTAATGGATACTCAGTAAGACATCTTGTTATTTTGCAATCTTGAAGACAGTCAATTGTATGAATCCAGTCTTTATAATCTTTCTCCAGCTGCTTAGGTATCTTCTCATCCCATCCAGTGTTTAATTTCCAAGCTTCTTGTGTAATTAGTTTCGGTATTAATGTGACTGGGCATAGAAAACCTATTGGGTCAAATATCTGTTGTGTAATAGATAACAAATCTCTCTTTGTAATATTCTCTGGTACAGTTTTCAGGTTTAATTTACAGCTCAAATCATCTCTGTGTCTATCCCACTGTAGTCCTAATACTGAAACTGACTCTTCATTTTGTAATGAGTTTGTCATCCATCCTCTTAATTCAAATTTACCCAAATCCATAAGTGCAGTTGCATCAGTCACAAACTTCTGAAGCTCTTCTTGATTCGAAACTGGTCACGCAATTGTCGACATAAAAGGAATCTCTCAGTCTTCTCGCTGTTTCTGGGTAAACATTCTTGTTTTGTTCTAGATGATAGTTGATAGTACTTGACAGAAGGTGGGGACTGCATGATACTCCAAATGGTACTCTCGCATGTTGGTAGGTGAGTATCTTGTCTTTTGTTTCTGGATTATCCCACCATAAAAATTTTAGGTACTTTCGGTCCTCTGGTACAACTGATATCTGCAAAAATGCTTTCCTTATGTCCGAAATGACTCCATATGCGCCAGCTCTAAATCTCATTATTAATTTCGGAATAAGTTCTATGAGGTTAGTTCCCTTCTCAATGCTCATGTTTAACGACATTCCATTTCTATCTTTACAGGCTGCATCGAATACTGGTCTTATTTGTGTTGTTGTACTCTCCAGTTTAATTACAGCCCGGTGAGGTAAGTAGTGGCCTTCATTTTTATTTTCTTTTTCCACTATCTCTACAATACCTTCTTTTTCCCATTCTTTTATTATGTTATGGTACTTCTCAAGCTTCTCTGTAGAAGTCAATTTTCTTGTTGTATTATCCAGTCGTTTTGCAGCAGTGGCATAGTTCGGCTCAACTTTTGGGTAGCCCTCTTTCCATAGTAATGGCACCTCATATCGTCCACTCTGGTTTACTGAAATTTCAAAACACATAGTGTCATTCTCTTTTTCATTACAGTAGGGATCTTTGATACCTAAAGTCTCAACATTCCATAGAAACTCTAATGTATTATCCATGTCTGGTATTGCTGTCACAAAGTTAGTATGAACCACATTATTATAAACGCCATTAGATGACTGAATTGGCCCCTGTAATGTCCATCCAAGCTTGGTCTTTATAGCCACAAGGTTCGAATCAATATGAACAAGCTGGTTATCTAAGATGGACCCTAGATTATCAGAGCCAATCAAAATGTTTATATCTTTGATCATACATTCATCAGCATCGGTCAAATGGATCTGTTTTTCTTGAAGTTGTCGTATAAATTCAGTATTCTGTACTTTAGGTATTGCACCACATAATTCCCTCTGTTCTAGACCCTTCATTGAGGTTATAAAAGTATCATCTAAATTACTTACTCTTATCATATAAGCCTGGTGTGTTTCTGATGCTGTCTTTACGCCCCCAAACAGGGTATGTTCCAAGGTCTCCGTACCTATTACCTGTAGTCCAAGCTCTTGAACCAATGATGTTTTTACATATGTCCGTTGTGATCCTCCATCCAGCAGTGCTCTCACTTTTCTTTCTTGATTGTCCGGACCTTTAATTTTTACAATCACTGTTTGTAACAAGGTTGTCTTGTTGTTACTAGTAAAATGATTAGCAACTTCTGTATTGTTGTTTCCTTGATCACCTTTCTTGGGTTGCTCATGAAGAGCTGGACAAAGTATCAGCATGTGGCGTTTACTGCAAGACATACACTTGATAAATGCTTTGCAGTGTTTTGCAAGATGACCTCTTTTTAAACAAAAGAAACATCCACCTTTTTTCTTTATTGCAGCTTTCTTTTGGTCTAGACTTAAATTGCTGGCTTTGCCACATTCTAATGTATTATGATTCTTATCACAAAAATAACAAAATTCCTTACCTTCTTTTACAGGCTGTTCAGCACCGGGTTTCTTTACCTGCTTTGATTCTGCCACGAAGCATGCTGCCGTGGGAACTGTATGCTCAGCTGATCTATCTAAAAAATGTGTTTTAGCTATCATCACCCTATGTTCAGCTTCAACCTCCGTTTTCAAAAATGAGAGTAAATTATTAAGCCTGGAGCTGTCTGGTTTGATGGGATATCTACTCCATTGCAACAAAATGGTTTCTGGTAGAGCTGATTCGATCATTGGTAACAAAATACACTCATATTTATCTTTTATAATGCCTAATGATTCTAGTATTTGTAGGTTAGCTACAATTTTATCATATAGAGCTTCTAATACTAAAACGTTTTTCTTGTTCATAAGATTTAAAAGTTCTCGCACATATATTTCTATCAGTGTGTCGTCTCTTGCGAATCGCTCCTTCAGTGTTGTGATGACCTTTTCATAATTTTCCTTAGTGGGCGGGTAACTTTCTACTAAGGTTCTTGCTTTGCTGTCTTCTTTCATAGCCTGGGTAAGATATTGGAATTTCGTTTCGGCGTCCATGTGGCTGTCCTCATGAATCTTCTTATACTGGCCCCAAAAAGCTAACCAAGTCTTGGGATTGTCATCAAATCTTCTAATCTCCAGCTTCGGTAATACGAGGTTATGCTTCTCTGTAGGGGCAGTCTCTTTTACTTTCGTACTATGTCTGATCTTGAACGTCAACCACTTACGTCGATAATTATCGGCCTCGTCGCACTCAGCTTCGTATGCCGTCTGTTCGAACGCATCTGAGTTTAACATTTGTTCTTGAATCAATTTATCAAGTATGGACAGCACCTCCATTTTTTCGCTAATAAATAGGTAGTCGACTTGGGTTTCTGCCGTTCCAAGATGCCTGTTGATAACACGTCGAATTTGGTCACGTTCTCTGAGGGGTTTTTTCGAGACATCCATCTTGTACGCGTACGTATTTCTTCTCTCACGGTCGCCAAATGTGGGGAATCCTTGCTGGCCCACTCAGTTTATCAGGTTCAGGTTCTTAATAACACACAGCACGCACGTTTTATAGTTTATTGGACATCTTGAATTGAATCTTCAAACAAAGTACATCTATTTCCATGAGGACGCTATCGAAATCTAAAAAGCAACATGTTTTCTCCGCCGTCATAGACAAGCTCGTAATATGAAAACCGCGCCAAATTCAAACGTACACGTTTTACAAGGATAGAATTTATAATTATGTAACATGTTTATGAATACAGTTTCAATCTGTTACACTTCTCTCTGATGAGCGCCTTATAGTTATCTCATGCTGGGCATGCATACGGGTTGGGGATCGAAGTTTGGTGGTAGAATTGTTATGCAGGACGCGATGCTGCCTGTCCCTGGTATTGTACCTATATTCTAAGGCATTGATTAATTAAAAAGGGAGATGAGGTACTAGTTTCTCGAAAATGGCAACCTCATATAGTGTAAAATTATGTGCTCCCATCCCACCTCAGTCACCGTCGGACCGGCGGCACGGGCGGTCGTGATTCGCGTGAAATATTGTTGTCTCGGTCTCACTTCGGTCTTAGATACGTCTTTCCATCTTTGTTCTTCTTTGTATTGCACAGGACTGGAAATATAACTGTGAGCGTATCTGTTTTCGTGTAGTTGTAACACATGCCAATTTTTGAGTAAGCGCTGGGAGAACGTAACCTATCTTCCCTTTTTAATTAATCAATGTTCTAAGGCATTTATTACTTGGTTCCAGTTGCCTGCTCCACCGTGACCGTGACCAAGTGCCAAGCGGCGCTGCGGACCCTGCAAGCTTTTCCGTTCTTCAAGCCGACCTGCCTCTGCCGCGAGCCGAATGTTGACCCGGAGTGTAACTCCTTCCGCGACTTCCTGTTTGACCACCCCTGCGTGTTTGTGCTGAAGAAGGGTAAGTGGGTCTAGGATGGAGGAGGAGGCCCTCACCCAAGGAGCCTTTTTAGGGTTCCGTACACAAAGGGTAAAACGGGACCCCATCACTAAGACTCCGCTGTCCGCCCGCCTGTCCATCTGTTACCAGACTGTATCTCCTGAACTGCGATAATAGTTTTATCCTATATAGTTTAGGCCAAAAAGCGCAACTTCGTAATATCACTTTAGCTTTATAAAATGAAAGTATTACAGAGGTATTATTAAATAACTTATAATAGATACCACAAACTGTACGATGGATTTTTACAAAATTTCTGTGTTTAACGTAGTCTTTAATTGCTTATTATTATGTTGCTCATATAAGAGTTGTTATTAGAGGATTTTATTGGTTCTTATTTATTAATAATTGGTCATGGATTATGTTCATCAATAGGTGGGGGTGTCACTTTCACTCGTGTATGCGCCTTAGAAATCAGAAAACATGTCCAAGCATTTCTTGCTCTGCCGCCATTTTTCTCACGGACGGTAGCGTAGTTACGAGCACCGATACAAAATGTATGCGTTACTCCGCGGTAATTAGTCTCTGACGGTAACTAGCATGATACCAAAGTCGCCTGGGGGCGTATCGTAATGAGAGAAGGGTCATAATGTATACTCTTGTCCTCAGAGAAAGACCCCTATCCCGTGGAAACCCTACCGACCTGCACCTACGCTCTATCCGTCTGCCACAACGAGAAAGCCTGCTCTGTCCTCTTCGACCGCTTCAAGAACGCCTGCAAGGCCCGTGATGGAGAGTGTCGCATGGAAGACAGGTAGGTTTATGAAGAATACCATATTTTCAACCTCAACCTCAAAAGCCTGTATTGTACCTTTGCTGGACGTAGGCCTCCCCCTGGTAAGCGGCTTATTGGCTTATATCTCATGGGGTTAATGCATATTCACTATGGCATGTGGACTCAGGTTCGCAGTTCTGTGGTAGAATTGTTCTGCTGGAGGATCTGCTGACTGCCCCAAGTCGATATCCCTTACCCTTACAACATCAGCTGGATGAGTTGGACTATACAGGGTGTGGCAAATTTTTGACCCCTTAAGGGTAGCTACCGTTTCTTTTGTAGTTAGAAGGTTTTGTTCGTAGGAATTTTCTGTTTTATTTTGATGTAAAAAATATTGTGATTTTTAGTTTTTTGATAAAATGTACGGTTTGCCCAAAAAATTACATTTGTCAAAAAAACAAGTTGGTCTTAATCGACTCTATTTCCAACCAGGAACACTTTTCCCAAAGGAACATACCAAATCAAATCGTAAGTTTTGGCAATAAATAAAAAAAACAATTCCCTTACATTTTTCTATGAAAAAACGAGTAAGTGAAAACAACAATGTCACTCATTCAATGGTTCTTAATTTAAACTCGTATGTAACTACTTTTTTAAAATGGTAGGCTAATTTTGAAGGCATCTCAGGAATTAAATTTTGTTTTTTTGTCAAATGTCATTTTTTGGGCGAACCGTAAACATTTTTTCAAAAAACTAAAAATGGCAATATTCTTTTCTTCAAAATAAAACAGAAAGTTCCTTAGAACAAAACCTTCTAACTACAAAAGAAACGGTAGCTACCCTTAAGGGGCCAAAAATTTGCCCCACCCTGTATATTCATCAGCTCCAAATAGTTCACAGTCATGGGTCTTCCCCAAAAAATTGCCACAAAAACTGTCCTATGCCACTCGCACCCAGCTCGCTAAGTTCGCCGCGAGTTTATTCAGGTCATCGATCAATTTTTTAGAGGGTACGGAAAACTCTGCCTTGTACCTGTTGTACAATGCAGAGTTTTGTAACTTGTTGTGTAGCTTACTAGCAGTGTCTTAGATGTCAACAGGCTGGACGAACCAACAGCAGAAAGAAGAGCGTACCTCTTCTTGATGCTCAATACTTCTTCAGTCCTTAATGCCCGAGCCAAGAGTGTTAAGGAATTAATTTCTCCTATAGTTTTGGGACACTAGATCAACACGGTATCCAGCTTCCATCTCTTCGCTACGCCGCCGAGTCTGTCTACAAATAAATTGAACTTTCTAACAAGGTACGGACATAAGTACGGAGCTGATCTTCTCCCATAGGAGAGCCTGTCGTGAAGTCAGAGCGCTGACCTGCGTCTATTTGGCTGCATAATTCTATAGACAGCACGCAAATGCCAACCCAAACCGTAGACCACAATTCATGCAAATATCAACGCTCTCACGTCAAATATAAAGCTAATTTTCTCCCACAGGGAGGCTTGTCGCGAAGCCTGGGCTGGCTTGCGTCTGTCTCCTTTGTTCGGCTGCATTTGTCCCAACACCCACATGAAGAAACGATGCGACAGGATCTTCTCCGTGGTGAACCATAACCCGTGTGTCGGTGAGTACGCATTTGTGTAGCTGACGCTGGCCAGCATGGGTTCTGAGTGAAATTTCTGAAGATCTGAGTGAAATTTAAAATTTACCGATATTTTACAGGGATAAAATTTGATTAATGCCATGGTGTCCCAAAAATGTTGGTCCGGTTATGATATGTGTTTAACGTAGTTAATTTTAAAGCAAAAAATCAAAACCCTAAATTTGACGATTTTTTTAAATTAACTAATATTGTCATAGCAGAATTAACAGTGATTTTCCGCCAAATTTATTCAACTTGCAATTTTAATTATCCATAAAAGCTTCAAAACGAGTCCAACCTCAATTCTAAGCCGAAGGCCTTTCCCAAAGTTTTCAATTAACCTATCAAACCAATAGTAGTTTTTGGGCAGGCACCCCTTTCGATCCTCTCTGCCAAAAACCGACTATTTCCATTAGCGAAATCAATGCTGTCCATTTACTAGATCATTGGATAAGCAATACACGGGCTGAGAGCACAGGGTTTGACAAACAGCTGGGCCAGTTATAATAAAAAAATATTTAATCGGACCTTTCATAAGAGTGCGCAATGCGTGCCGTTTTGTGAAAGGGATAGACATAGGATGTTGTAATTTTCACGGGGCGCTTTTGGAATGTCGAAATCGCAAAAATCAAGTTTTGACTTATTTACCAGAAAACAACACCACTTAAAGAACCAAAATAGTAATAACTTACCAATCAAAACATAATCATTTCAATCGGGTTCCTGAGATCTCGACCAAACCATGATCAAACAGTGAATTTTCATAACTATTTTTTAATTATATTTTTTATCATTCAAAAACAAGTTTACACTAAAATCAAAAAAAATTAAAAATTGTTTGTTGGTGTCTTTTGCTACGCTACGACCGTTATGACTATTATGACTACCGGTTTCATTATAGAACACAACTTATAGAAACTCACACGCAGTGTCCTCAGTTATTCTGTGATCATGGTTATTCTGTGGCGCATGAACCTGTGCCGAAATGTTGGAAAGCTCGAAACTCAAACCCCATAAATATATATCCTGTCGTAAAACCATGATGGATTTAAAAGTAAGTAAACGTTTTCATGGTTATCCAACAACAGGAAATCGGAAAATATAGTTCACCTGCCGTTTTCTCACTCCTATCGCGCGTAATCGACTGTCTGTCTGACTTGATGGGATGTGACTGGACGTGCAAAGATTAGGTAGGTAGTCGTGTAGAAGAGAATATCTCAATAAATCTATAGGGATGTATGTGGTAACTAAAAAATTCTTGAATGACTCGTTGTGTTATTTAGGTATCCGGGTGGACTGAACTTATTGAGCTGTTTTAGTATTTTCAACTAAGAAAGTTATTTACTAGAGGTGAGTTGAGTACCTCGTTCAAGAGTTTCAAAGATAAAGCGACCATAAAATATTGCTACAACTATTCTAGTTTGGATGTTTGGAATTTGATACCTCTCACGCCAAAACTACTAAACGGATTGTGCTGAGTTTTGCGTATAGGTCTAAGCCTGCAATAAAACAGTCTTCTTTTTGGCTCATCAGTTCCCATGATCCCATGATTCTCTTCAAATAACGCATCTATTATGTCCGGTTTATCTATCCACCCTCCTGAATCTATCTCTTTTAATACCCCCGATTCAATATCCCCGTTTGATTCATTTCTTCTAATCCCGCGGGAGTTCTTAGCGGGACGCCAATCCCCCGTTAATCCAGGGACGCCGGGATCTCGACTGAAGCGGTTATTCCCGGTTATTCCTGGTTATTACTGCTTTCACCCGGTTATTCTCATAAATTGCGGTGTCTGTTTTTCTTGTAATCAGCTGAAGGTTTTATTTTGTAAACATGGTTCTTTAACTCATTGAAGGCTTTTCCCTACAGTAGGGTAATTGGGGCTTAAGTAGGGGGGGGGGGAGAGTAAATGTATAGATTGTTACGTCTCTTGTCGACAATTTTTATTATATATCTAATTTCATTTCTTTAAGAGCATGCACTGCTTCTTTAGGACTAATTAACCAATTTCTGAAGATAAATGTTGCAATAAGTACTATACGTTTGCCTAAAATATGTCTCATATCCATTTCAGAAAATTATCTCGTTAAGTGAAAGTTATCTCATATCAGAAAGAAAAAAAACAAAAACTACTATATCTATTTCAAATAATCCCCTTCAGGTGGAGCTTACGGCTTTATAGTCCTTAAAAATTCGCAGATATTTTCGGCTCGATAGGTATCCCACTTCGTGGTCTAACTGTTATGACATCCCCGTACTGAGGGTAGGACGCGGTTTCAGATCCCGTCGAAACCGATTTTTTTGGGATATTATTTGATTTTCTTAGAATTTATCCGGAGTGTGAGGGCTTACGCAAAATAATAACAATAATAACCTCAATAGCCTGTATTAGCCCACTGCTGGATTCAGGCCTCCTCCTGACAAGCGCCCTATTGGCGTTTATCTCATTGAGGGTAATGTCCATAATACCCACACTGGGCATGCTTTCACTAAACACAAATAATTCATTAGGCTGCTACGTATACCTACCTAACGTCAGTAACAAAGTCAGCAACCTTAATCTGAAGTTGAAACTTGTTTTAATAATCAATTTAAAAAAAAACGTAACATCTAAAAGGATGGGGTTTCATTTTCTTCGTTTTCATTCTTTGTTTACCGTATTTGAAACATCACGCATTTTCTCGCCCTAAGCTAATTTTCCAACAAACCCAATGTCAAGTTCAATCAGTAGCAAAAGCAATACTAGTAATGGCGTAAGATACAGAAATACACAGAAAGTCGTAATCTCATCAGATTTCGAGCTTAAATTCGCGAGAAAAACTGAAACCTCGGGAACTGACTGGCTTCTTGTCGGGTACAAGTGAGAATATTGTAGACTTGATAAAATGCTATTGGTTTTTTAAAGGTAAGTAAGATTAATTTTAGTATTAAACTTAATTAATAAACAAGCATTTATCACTAAAGTTATTTCCAATTACCACGATTTGAAGTTAGAGCTTACCAATATTTCGGCACAGTTTCGTGCGCCATGATTTTACTCGCAGTGCCTTCAGTTATTCCGTGATCATGTCGCATGAAAGGCGCCGAAATATTGTAAAGTTCAATCTTCAAATCATGGTAAATATCCCGTTATAAATAACTTTAGTATTAATAACCATGATGGATTTAAAAGTTTTATATGCATTTATCACGTTCGTACCTTGTTTAATTGCTGGACTTAGGTACTAGCATAGTTTTCTATTAGCTGTGACTTAGGTATACACTCCTACGTCATCTTTTGAAGTGGAAATGGTAGACCTTCTTATGAAAAGATACTTAAATTGCACAAGATCCAAACTCGTTATTTTCGTATATGAAAAAAGGTCAAACTCTTAAAATTAAAATAGGCATGGAAATAAAGTGATAGAAGGGAAAAAATTATACTATTTTTAAATGACTTCAAAAAAAAGAAGGAGGTTCACAATTCTACTTTATTTTTTATGTTTGTTACCTCAGAACTTTTTACTGGGTGGTCCGATTTTTTTTTCAGAGGCAAAAAACCTCCGTGAATTTCAGGCGGCCCTTTAGACAAAAGTTTATGAAAATCGCTTCCTCTACTAACTTTAAGCATCGCAAGAAAATTCCGATTGTAACTCGAAGCATCAGATTAAGGATTAGCAAGTTCAACAAACAAAATACTTAGAAAGGCGTAATTCAAATAAACAGACGAAACACGATGAAAGACTTTCTTTGTCCGTGAAAATAACTTAAATGAGAAAAGGAAAGAATGGCACAAGACTACAGCGATTGCAAACGAGGTTAGTATATTGCAAAATAAGATGGGATGGGACGGATGAAAATATTTAGTAACAATTCCGCTCAAAAATTTATCCGCTAAGATTTATAAAAATGTAGTCCGGGTAAGAAAAAACACACAAACTACAAAACGAAAGAAAATCATCAAAGCAAGTCGTCAACTAGTTTCCTATTGTCTCTTCACGATCATCTCCTGATGATAGACGAAACTAGTCTAACTAGACACCAGAATTGTATCGATTTCAATAAATAAATAGCGCTGGACAATCCACACAGCATCATCTAGCCCCAAACTAATCTGAGCTTGTGTAATGGGTACTAGATGACTGATACACATAATACAATACATTACATAGATAGATATTTTTTTATTATACATAGAAAACGACCAGAACACCCTGAACAAAATCTGCAGATCATACAAACATTTGTCCCGGCGGAAGACGAAGCTGCAACCTGCAACAGAGGTCGTCAATATATATAAATAAGCATCATTCTCTTGGCCTTTTCGCACTTAGGTGTGGTCGGAACAACAGAATTTCTTCCATTTGACTAAGATATTATACGTAGGTACCATAAATAATTTGTTCCTCGTAAATGAATCAAGTCTACCTAAGTCAAAAATCAAGACCTACGTCTTCAGAACAAGAGCGAAATTAAGTGCATTTGTATGCGCATTCTTGAGTTTTGTAATACATCGTTGGCCATATCGTCCGTTACCATTAGGTCATCAGGTGAGATTGTAGTCAAACAAAGGTCTACTGATTTCAATATGACAGTAAGCGGCTTAACTACGAACCTTGTTTGTGTTGGAAGAACACCAAAGGTCTGAAGATGCCCCTCGTTAAAAGGGATGAAACGTTGGTGTTCTTCCGACATAAACAAGATTCGTTGTTAACCCGCTTACATTCGTAATGAATTGGTCTACTGATTTCTATGGTTTCGTCTTAAAACACGCTTATAGCGTTTTATATATTAAATCTCAGTTTACTTTCCCCGGATTTCCCCTAATAAAAATAATAGAAAGAAAATGAACAAAACGAAATTGAAAACGAAAAAAACGAATACCGTGAAATAACAGAAATTATTTGTACGATTTATAAGACGCGAATCGCTCGAGGGTTTTTCTCGTAAAATTTAAAGTACGAAATGAATCAACGTGTTTCATTCGATAAAAGAAAAAGTAAGATTCCGGTCCAGACCAATTAGAAGAAGTCAGTCGGTAATTATCCAATGAAAGCAAAGCAATGAAGTGACGTCAGCTTTTCAAGTTAAATCGTTGGGTTGTCTTTGATCCATATTCATCAGTTTATTTGTTTTCCAGTACCCATACCTGGGGCTAGATTATGCGGAATGATTGTCCAGAATTATTTCATTAATGTATTTTATACTAATAATCCTTTAGGTGAAGGTAATTCTTCTTCACTTCTTACGCTAGTGGACAAAAATTGAAATAAATTAGAGTTAATTGCACCTTATTTTTTATTTGATAATAATAACTATTTATCAAGCTTTTTATAAAGTAAAAAAAGACTTGTCTAAGTGCTTATTTTATAAGTCTAGAAGTCTTAGATATAAACGATTTGACTCTGTCACTGACTCTAATTCTGCCTATCTGTTTGTTACACACACTATTCCCACCTGAACGGATCTTGATTTAATTTGGCAGAGAGATAGGCTACTTTAAAACTTCATATGAAGCCGCGGGGAGCAGCTAGTAATATTAAATCTGCTGTCAACAGTTGGACAATATTTTTTTATGACACTTTGACAGTCGCGAACTAAAGTCTACGTCTAAGTCTAGACTATAACCCCCTTATAATAGTATACTAACTTAGCACGCTGCTAAATCTCGCTCTGTCTTCTTCTATTGACATAAGTCAGACTGAGAAATAACACTATTTAGCAGCTGTTTTATGTTAGCAGACCATATGAATAAGGGGGTAAGGCTTTATTTTAACCAGGGAATGTTGAACCGTAGCCTAAAATCCTATAATGTCCATTCTAAAAAATCCAGCAAATGAAATAAAAATAAAACGAAAAGGAATGACCGAAGTAACTCATTTTTTGTTCATTAAATTCCCCTGTATTTTTCCATTTTACCTTCTTTGGGAAGGATATAATTTCAAAACCCTCTTTCTGTAGCCTATCCCCAAACAAATCAGCAATAACGTTGAACTCAAAGCAAAATAAACATTTCCTCATTGTCACGAACAAACAAACAAGGAACAAAAATAAAACAGTGTCCCAAAGTTCGTGCCAAAGTTCCCAACTTTCGGAAACCACTAGAAACGGAGGTAGTGAACATGTTTGATAGAATTAAAACAATGTTTTATTAGAAGATAAATTTGCTGTGATAAACGCACTTACAGGCAATAGTTATTTGTTAAACAAGAGTACAGAGTTACTTTTTAACCGCGTGCTCAATTTTGATGACCGAGCAAGCGAAGTTGATTAAAAAATTAGAATCCTGAGCGTTAGCGAGGGATAAACTTCAACTGGACACCTCTACGCGATTCTGAAAAAAGCATTTCGACAGACAAACCGACAAACAAACGTTCCTTTCTTCCTTTGGAGGTATGGAACCCTAATAACAATTGAATAGGATGAACTGACTGAGAACGTTAATTTACGTAGAGACTCCAAGCTACTAATAATTAACAATGGGAAAGCAATTATTTGTTTGTCTATTTACGTCTATCTGTAAAATTATAATTGAGTTTCCCAAAATGTACCTACAAACTAATTAATTCTACGAACTCTATCGCTTAGCGATTGGATTGTCAGAAATGCGAGTTTGATTCCCACTCACAGTAAATAATCAAACGATATTCATTATGAATGTAAGCGGGTTAACTACGAACCTTGTTTGTGTTGGAAGAACACCAACGTTTCATCCCTTAACGAGGGACATCTTCAGGGTGAGTGCGGTTCGAGACGCGCGCGTTCCGCATCCCTTCGAGCACATTCATAATGAATTCGTCAAACTACGAAATTTCCTATAGTAAAATCAAACGGTAGTTTGAATCTTTGTTATTTTTTTACGCCAAAAGGACCAACACGATTAGGCTACAATTTTGGTCCTTACTTGCAATCTTACATGTATGTATTATATTTTATCCTGAATAATGTAACCTAATTTAAACAAAACCTGTTAAATGGGATTTATTTCAGTACTAGCTGCGCCCCGCGGCGTCGCATGCGTTGTTCCTATGGAAACGTTTAAAGGTGATTTTTATCCCACGGGAACTGATTTATGGGATAAAAAGTAGCCTTTGTTTGATTCCGGGATGTGCAAAATTTCAGCCAGATCCGTTTAATAATTTTGGCGTGAAGAGGTAACAAACATCCATCCATCCATCTATACAAACTTTCGCATTTATAATATTAGTGTGATGTGATTGTGTAATTCAATCAATCTTCGAAGAATGGTGATTTCTGAGGAGATGCTAGTACAATTTTACCAGCAACAAGTAAAATTTAGGAAATACAACTATAATGTATTTCATTGTCGCCGTGTGGTGCCGGCGGCATAGAATTTGCATCACCCCAATTCTTCCCGTGGGTGTCATAAGAGGCGACTAAGGGATATCTTCTGGGGGGCGGGCAGCAGCGCCCCCCGCAGAACAAATCTTTCACCGTGGACCGATACAGGCTGTGTATGTATGTATGTATGTATTTCATTACGGAAGTAAATGGGTTAACTACGAACCTTATTTATGTTGGAAGAACACCAACGTTAACACCACGCTTACATCTACACTAATATTATAAAGAGGAAAGATTTATTGATTGTTTGTTTGTATTGAATAGGCTCCGAAACTACTAAACCGATTAAAAAAATTCTTTCATCATTAAAAAGCTTACTTTTCAGGGAGTGACATAGGCTATATTTTATCCCGGAATTCCCACAGGAACGGGAACTACGCGGGTGAACCGGCGGGGCGCTGCTAGTCCGTAAAAAATTCATAAAACCACGATAGTTTTTATAGTAAAATATATTTTATTTGGTAGGCTTCGAAAACGTATCTATGTACATATGTATATTAAAATTCTAGGTAAACTAAATCAACACACCTCCTTCAACTCAAGTTCCTTCCAAGAAGTACCAGGGTAATATAAACAGCAAAGAAGCACAAACAAAAATTTTCAGATTCCACGAAAAACGACCAAGTTCTATGAAACCATTTCGAATAGCTTTAGGAGATAAAAGTACAATCTACAGTACTACCAAGTTATTTGTTTGAAAGTGCTTCTTGCGTTGATTTTTTTGTTTACATATCTCTATCGTATTAAGGTGATACAAAAATGATACAGTAGTAGTAGGTATACATTGGTATGGCTCAGGCCTGAAATATCTGTTTTCCTAAAATATGCAATTTAAAAAAGTCTGCGTTTTTACAATGTTAGCACTTCTATTTAGACAGTTTTCTCAAAAAGTCTGCTCTTTAAAATGCCAAGATTTTCCGTTATGTCCGTTTTTACTTAAATATCAGGGCCCACTGTTTAAGACAGGTCTTTTTATTAATATTAATTTGTACTAGAATCAAAACTAGTAAATGCAGAAGTAACTCTGTCTGTTTGTTAGTCTCTCATGGCTAAGCCGCTGAACCCATTTAGATAAAATTTGGTCTAGAGATGGAGTAAGATCCTTTGAAGGACGTAGAATTTTCGCTTTCAAATTATCAAGATATTTTTGGTAAAAGTTGCATGTTCAAGGTTATACGAAAATTGTCATTCTTGGAGACAGACATTAGAAGAAACTGCCATTATGCAATAGATGTGCTGACGTTGTGGAAAAGCAGACATTTTGGAAAAAATACATTTTAAAATAGACATTTCAGACCTGAGCCAAATAAAACAGTAAAGTAACGGTAGATCTTATGGCGTTTAACAATCAAGACAGCAAAGGTAAGTAGTTTAAAAAGACTGTAAGTGAATCTTAGTTATACTCGTCTTAACTATTTTCCGTTAAAATTCCAGACGAGTAATATTGTAGCTTATTAATCTTTATTCTCTTGGTTACATTTCGTTTTGCAAAAAAATGTGAAAGCGGAAAGCGAGACTGGTTTTATTTATATTTTTCACGCGTTTATAACGCCATAATGGACAGATAAGTTTATACCAATACACAAATCAAAGATTAATTGATGTCTGAAAACTTGAAATGTTACTCGCTGGTTTCAAATATTCATCCCGGATTTTGCTTATCTACGATCGTTAGAACTTTCGACTATGAAATGTACCTACCAATGAATCTACCCGGGGGTGTTTTGATAAAAGTACTTACCAACCAATCTACTTTAGGGGCCATATATACGAACGGCAAGTTGCCGACTGCAAGGGATCTGCACTCATCGACTGCAGTCTGCCAGCGACGGCAGTTGTAGATTGCAGTTGATTCGACGGCGGTCGACGGCTGTTGACTACAGTTCAAAAGGCGTAGTCAATCGCATTCGAATCAAAAACAATTGAAAGATTTGTAGGGAAAAATTCTAAAAGATCACGATATCTAAGGCATATTTCAAACCCATACATTTTTGGACTTTTCTACTATCGCTTGCAACATCGATTGTTACATTGTCAGGTCCTCTGAGCAATCCGTTCAGTAGTTTTGGCGTGAAGAACTAACTTACGCATTTATAAATTAGTGTGAGTGTGATAACACAAGCTCTACTTAGCTTGGAGCTAGATGTTACGGTGTGGATTGTTCAGCATTATTATTTTTATAAATATACTTAATTAGAACACAAGCTCTGGAGTTACATTTTGCTGTATGAATTGCCCAGCAGTCCTTTGCGTAGAAACTTAGGCCCCTATTATGATAGCTTGCTCAGTCAAGGTCAGGTTACAGGTCTATACTTGAGTGACGTTTGTGCCATAGAAAACCGTTACTCAAGTATAGTTCAGACTTTCATAATACGGGCCTTAAAGACGCAATATAACTGGCAGGACTGTCGTTGTTGCTTGCCACTGGTGTCTATTCAGTTGTTGCCAAAACTAGACTAAACTAATCTGTCAGGACTAAAAATGATGCCATCCTTATCCTTTCGTCAGCGGCGGCATTTACAAAGCGGCGGAAAATCAAAATGGCCTCCTTGTTTAATCTAACTAAGGCTGATACACAGACAGGGTACAAAAATCAAAAAAATCGTGATTTCTCTGAATTTTTGTATGCGAAGACCTAGCTTTTATTAATATCCTTTGAACCTGATAAATCATCCTACTAAACTGCATAGATTGCATGAAAAAATATTAAAAAGATAAGCTTCTGTTGATAAATCAAACTTTTTCCCACTTATTTTGATCGTTAGGACAGGGACAGCGACATCTTTAGTACTGTCAAAGTAGTTTAGTTTAGTTTTGGCAACATCTGAATAGACGCCACTGTCAGCTGTAATCGGTCGAGCAATGTGGTGTCTTGCAGGACTATTCTAACTCTCCGGTCCCGAGTTATAAAATAATTATAATATTTATATCTGTTATAATTTATAATCAGTTATTCGATAGTTGAGACCCTTGTTTAATTATAAAAAAATTGTGTTAGAGGGTCTCACTCTTCCATATCAAACGTAACAGACGATATAATTACTGAATGTAACCGAGAAACAAAGCAAAAGTTAATTTAACTGTTATCGACGCGTAACCTGGCACATTTTGCGCAAAGTTCAATTAATTTAGCGGTTTTCATTATTTTCTGCGTTCTGCAAGGAAATAAACAACTTTAAAAAAAGTTTTTTGTACAGAGGTTTTGTGTAGCGGAGAGTCTAATTAGCTATGCTAATGATGTCTCGTGACGAAATAATTGACGACTTTGAGGAATTTTCGTTGTGTGGTTTTTTCAACGGTATTATAAATTTTAGACTAGCCAAATTATATATTCGTGCCAAATAATAAAAGCGTGCCGAATAATACAAGTGTCTTTGATATGCTTACATATGATTTTGGCATTCTTCAAATAAAATTAGCATAACCTAAACAATAATGAAACTTTTTAATCCATCATGGTTATTAATACTAAAGCTATTTACAACGGGATATTTACCATGATTTGAGTTTTGAGCTTTCCCATATTTCGGCACAGTTTCATGCGCCATGATCACGGAATAACTGAATGTCTTGCGAGTGAGTTATTTTTGGCATATATAACATATAATTATATCGATCTACTCTCATTCTCAGTATTTTGCTACGAATGGAAAGCTCAAAACTAAAATCATGGTAAATATCCCGTTGTAAATAGCTTTAGTAAACAATAATATATCAGCCTCTATCTCATTAAATTTAGAAAATGAACGTTTAATTTGCAGTATTTACAAGCGATTACGAATTCTCTTCGTTATGAAGCCGGTTTACCAAAATTAATATTTATATCGAATTTTAAGTACGCTGTCCAACTAAGCGATTGCGTTTTGGAAGAAAATACTGCCTCAAAAACTCCTCAATATTTTTCTATAATAATAAACATAACATGGCGAATATAATGTGGAATTTTATCAATAACGTTGATAAAGATTACTGAAACGTGGAAATCAATTTCCACGTAGAAATAAACAATTCTTAAAATGAACGCCTTTCAGAATTATACCAGTTTAGAGGCGTTGAAAAATAACTTTTAAAGTGTCTGCTTGCTTGGTAGAAGAAACCTACCAAGAACAAAGTGAAAACGTCTGCTTTTTGCTCACGAAAGGGAAATAAATTGGTATAACTCTGTGGAGAAGCGTTCATTTAAGAATGGTTTATATCACCTTACTTCTCTTTTGCCTTTTTTTTTAAACCTTCCATTAAACATCCTATTTTCAAGATTGCCCAGACTTTTATATGACTTCTGCCACCGTTTTCAGACGTACTTTGTCAAGTCTAAAAGTAGCCTTCTCCGGTATACTTACTATCTATCTAACTGCTACATTTCATTGAAATCCGTTTCGTCGTGAAATGGTAAATAACATAAAGACATACAGAATTACTATTGAATTTATATTATAGGGTAGTACGTATGGTAGTAGGTTTATAAAGATAGATACGCATTATTCAGTGGGAAAAAATTAACATTTATTATTATTCATTATTATTAAGTATTATGAAATACTGACGATGGACTGTGTTTCGCCATGCTCAAACTGCGTATAAATTTGCTTCAGTAGACATCAGCCTTCAAAAATATATCCAGCATAGCAATTGTGTTCTTTTTCCCTCATTTCCATAAATTAAACACTAGAGTGGCCTGTTGGTTCTATTCCTCCTCGCAAATATTTGTGCACAACAAATTCCGTTTTGGTGGAATGATTTCCGTTGTCTACGCCTCGTTGCGGCAACTTAAACTTTCCGACACGACTATACTTTTGTAGTACTCCTTGGGAATTCAGTCAAAAATCATGAAATTTTAATTTTGTAATTGCCTGTTAGCTGCCATTTCTAATACACAATATTCTTTTGATTTATATAATTATCTGCGTTCGATTGTTGGCAGGAACTTTGTTATAGCGGAAAAAAATGTTAAATATTTAACTCCTAAAAGACAAAACCAGGTAAATCAAGTAATAAGGGAGACATTGAGTGAATGTCAACAAATCAAGGAATTAAATTAGCTTTGAATCTGGAATATTTCAACTAGCTGCGCCCCGCGGCTTCGCACGCGATGTTCCTATGGAAATTTTAAAAGGTGAGTTTCATCCCACGGGAACTGATTTATGGGATAAAAAGTAGCTTGATTCCAGGATTAGAATTACACGTATGCAACATTTCAGCCAGATCCGTCCAGTAGTTTTGGCGTGAAGAAGTAACAAACATCCATCCATCCATACAAACTTTCGCATTTATAAAATTACTAGTGACCCGCCCCGGCTTCGCACGGGTGCAATGCTGATGTATTATACAATATAAACCTTCCTCTTGAATCACTCTTTCTATATACAAAAACGCATCAAAATCCGTTGCGTAGTTTTAAAGGTCTAAGCATGCATAGGGCCAGATAGCGGGAAGCGACTATACCATATAATACAAAGCGCGGCCATCGACGCGCTATTTTTAGGCGCGCGCCGCCCGACCCCCGGCCGGGCGCAAACAACTACGACCCTGCATTTTAAATTTGTAATATCTTCGGAAATATTCACTTAAATTACATGCTGTAAAAAGCATATTGATCTTTAATAAATGCACAATTTATTTAAGGTACTGAATTGGATAAGGATTAATGCTGTATTGTTTAAAATCACTTCGTAAATAACCATTTTTTAGTAAAGGATAAAAATGGTTATGGTGGGTTATCCCTAAGAGATAGACATATACCATCGCGGACTTTTTTGTTGAACTTTTTAAGGTGAACAATACTGTATTAAATTATTTTGGTCTATCTCGTAGGGTTCAGCCAGCGTTTGCAATATAAGCGCAAAAAAACGTGCTTATTTACGACATCACATTAGAAACCTCTAACTAAATTTATCAGTGTTTCTCTACTATATTATGCATGTATTATACATACAAACCTTCTATAAGAATCACTCTATCTATTAAAAAAAACAGTATCAAAATCCGTTGCGTAGTTTTAAAGATCTAAGCATACATACGGACAGACATACCTACAGCGAAAGCGACTTTGTTTTATACCATGTATTGATTAGTGTGAATATTATATGATAGTATGATGTACGTCATGTATTTTCAATTTGTTTCATTGTGATCGATCGTACGATGCGATTTCCTCATGATTAGATTAAACATACAAATACGTACATTTATTTAAAGTTTCCTAATTGGTCAAGTCACGAAACATCATTGCGCGAGCATGACAGAGACCTGGCATTACTTGATCGTTAGTCAATTAGGATGACGCCTTATTTCTAACGTGTTACAAAACTTCTTCAACTATCCTCTGTTATTGTCTCCTCACTCCTTTTCTGAGTTTTCAATTGTCGTGTCGGTACTTTATCGTTCGATGTAAAATCACCAGACTTGGCTTATCCGAGTTCACCAATTACGGCCCCAAATATTTGGCGAATCGATAGAATTGACTGCTCGCGTGAAAATATGGAAGTGCTCTTGCATTTTTATTATTTTATGTTCGTTATTTACTTACGAGAAGGGACTTACGTGAACCTTATTGTTTCCGTCTATAGTTTGCCAGGCATAGCTGAGTATTTTCCAGACATTGCTGAGACACAGCAATGTATGGATTTATTTTTACCAATCTATACTTATAATATTATAAAGAGGAAATATTTGATTTTTGTTTGTTTGTATTGAATAGGCTTCGAAACAACTGGACCAATTTAAAAAAAAAAATTTATCATTTAAAAGCTCACTTTTCAGGGAGTAACATATACTATATTTCATTCCAGAACTCCCATTCATTCATTGCGTTTTCGGCATTCGGGCAGTCAAATCACTGCCTATTTTCAAAAAACTGTTTCATCAACATTATTTATCCGGGTAAAATATTTATTTTAATAAATTATTTTAATTATTCTAGGTTGTATAAAAAAAAAATTATGTTTGTTAAGTTTCATCATTATATTCATTATGTATAGGTAGGTAGTATAAAGCGTAGGGTAGTCGGTGCGGGTAGCGTGTAGGTATAATATTGCTTTCTGTTCCTTAAGTTTTTTTTTAAATGCCACCGTCTATATTGTTCTTTTATCTCCAGTCCACCCCAAGGTTGCCTGGAAGAGATCGCTCAAAGCGATAAGGCCCTTTGTACTTCCTTGTTTCTGTACATTTCCTTCTGTGTTGTATTTTATGTTTTCGTGGTACAATAAACAGTTATCTATCTATCATATTTGTCCACCTACCGTCACTCTGTTGAAGTTTCCTGCCTATATCGGTAGCGATGATGCCTTCTCTATCTAAGTGTACACCAACTTCAAATGCCTTATTATCTACACTGTTAAGTATAATATTTTTGAATGGTATGTAATTTTCCTACACTCTTTTTTAAGGTTTGTTTTTTTATATAAAAACCACCTCAGGATCATTCTCAATACCCACCGCTGTTGTACAGCGAAAGAATTTTCAAAAAGGGTCCATACTCTATACTTGTTTGACGAATATACATTCTTCCTTTAAGTCGATTAAAAAACAAACGACTCGTTATCCACATATCCAAATTAACATTCAGCATTATTTTCCTAAACAAAAGTGTGTCAGCTAAAGTTCTAAATCCCTGGCCTCAATTTGTCCCTTCATTCAACTCAAAACAACGCTTTGTGTACGAAGACTCGGGTCGAAAATCATGGGACATCGCATTATCAATCCCTTATTCAAACATACCACAAATAAAGTCACCGAAACAAATACGAAAACTCAGCCCCGAACTATTTGATTGCGTCACAGGAATCGAATATTAATTTGGGGGACGGGGGCACCTTAGTTTTGTAAAGAAGGAAGAAACAAAAGGACCGATTCATCTTTTTGTGAAAGCACTTTATGCTTGGGAACCTTTTGGGCCTTTGCTTTTGACGCGGGTTTTATTCCCCTTTCGGTTATGCTAATAAATTGGTTACCTTTAGAAAAAAGAAGTTCTTGAAGTAGGTTATGAGATTTTTGTTGATAAAGACGACAGAAACCTCACACTTAATCTTTTCTGTAATATTTTCTTGGCAAAATGCGGCTCACAGTGCATTTTTATACGCCCTGAATTAATAACTATCTCACTTATACTATAAATGTGAATGTTTGAATGTTTATGTTAGACATGGATGGATGTTTGTTGCCTCTTCACGCCAAAACTACTGCACGAATTGGACTGAAATTTTGCATACAGATTATTCTAATCCTGGAATCAAACTAAGGCTACTTTTTTATCCATTAATCAGTTTCTGTGGGATAGAAATCACCTTTAAACGTTCCATACCAACGACTCGTGTGCAGAAACTATTTTATTATAAGGGTTCGAACCATTCATTTCCTTTAAAACAAAACTAAAAGCATAGAGCCACCAAGATTTCCATATCTCCTTTAATTTTATTTCCAAAGCATTTTCAACTGCTTAATAATTAAATGTGGAAAATAGCTTCCAAACCTTGTTAATTCAAACTCATCATTTATTTAAACGTTGTATCGTCGAATCGTCTTACGAAAACGTACATAATTATCTCAAAGTAATTCAATAACAATTGAAATAAATTCAAACTAATATTTACAACTAGCTGCGCCCCACGGCTTCGCACGCGTTGTTCCTATGGAAACGTTTAAAGGTGATTTTTATCTCACGGGAACTGATTTATAGGATAAAAAGTAGCCTATGTTTGATTCCGGGATTAGAATTACCTGTAACTAACCAAAATTTCAGCCAGATCCGTTCATTAGTTTTGGCGTGAAGAGGTAACAAACATCCATCCATCCATTCATACATCCATACATCCATACAAACTTTAGCATTTATAATATTAGTGTGAAGTGTGATGTGATAATTTGATTAGAACAATATCAAATAGGTTTTCTTTTTCCTTTATTTATGCTACACATAATCTTATCTTATCTTATCTCATCGTATACCTTTAAACGAGAAATTCTTTGTATATATAATCTGAATCTCGGAAACGGCTCCAACGATTTTCATGAAATTTAGTATACAGGGGGTTTCGCGGTCGATAAATCGATCCAGCTAGCATTCATTTTTATAAAATGTCGTTCTATTTGTGTTTTCAATAAGACAAATAGAAAGAGTCAATTGATTAAGATAAAGTTGATGAAAGGCATCAACTTTATCTTAATCTTTTCAATTGACTCTTCCTGACATCTATTGGTGAATAATAATACTATTTTATTCGAATTTTCAATAAAAATTTTATTCTAATCAACTTAAACACTAAACTGAAAAAAATAACTCTTCCTAACATCTATTGGCGAATAATAACACTATAATTTCTAAAGAACAAAACTTACCAAAAAAAAGCCGAGCTAAGCTCGGTCATCCAGGTACTATAATATAACATACAAACTCGACCCCTCCAAAAGTAAATATATTTTTGGAGGGGTCGAGTTTGGTCTCGGTTTAAAATCCAATAAAGCGCCCGTAGCGTTTATTATGTGGGAATATGCAACTGCTTGAATTAGCTACTATTTGTTGAAAGTTGAAGTGGAAAATATTGGGTAAAAACACATTTAAATGTTAGGATAATGCCCTTCTTATCAGATAGGAAAAGAAGCTAAACAATACATGCTAATACTTCAATTTTGTTTTCTGACGCTCTCACGTGAATTGTTTACCGTGAAATTTTGTTAAACTGATTTCCTTGCGTACATAAGTGTGATTTTGATTAATGACGAATTTCACTCAGAACCCGTGTTTAAATATTAAATAGCTTTAAGTGTTTAATGTGCATTTGATCTAGGTACTTACACGTAATTTAACACTAAACAATGTGTATAATTGAACTCCGTGTGACCCAGTAATGTGCCTTGCGGGACACTCATAACAACAAACATTAATATCAATAAATTTCAACTATTTTAGGCGTCTATGAAAGTTTCTAATGACTAGGTAATATAACTAACTAATAACTAATAAGCTACAAGTCAAATACTTACAAAACTTATGAAACCACTACACTAACACTGTCAAACGCTTCAGAGGAGTCCGAGTAGTAGACTCGCTCCATAGACGTCTACGTGTTATTAGTTGTTTTATGTATTATGATTTGTTTATTTTCTTTTCCTTTATTATACGTGCCTTTTTTATTTGTACACAAATTAGATGCCTAGGCCTTAGGGTTGACTTAGCTCACTACTTTACCACACCGGCTGTCGTTTATGTTTCACGGACACCGAGCTTGTTTTTAGTGTACTCCTGACCTACACACCATACAGATGCCCGCAGTTACCCAACTCTTGGCTTCACACCTTCGGCCTTCGGTAATCGAGATCATACACTACCCTAACCTTGTCTCTGGGAGTACTCTCAACGGATGCAGCGGGAACGATGCTTCCTTTGAGGGTATTCAGTGCGGCGTTCGGGCCTGGCCTGTCGGTAACGTGTTGTGGGGCAGCGGTGGCGTGGGGTGAATGCCCGCCGGCAGTGCTCGCGCTGTTCGAGGCCCCAGCGCAGCGGGCGAGCGCGCGCACAGCCGCACCACCGCTGACGCGCTACGCCGCCCCCGATGGCACTCTCCTGCTGCTGACGGAGAACGGCACTCGCCTGATGACGCGCGCCGCCGCCGCCAGTCTCCTCCGAGCCGCCCTCCTCTCCCCGCGCCCCCCTCGGCCCCGCCACGGTGAGCCGCCGCCGCACTCTCTACTTCTCTCTTTCTCTGTGTGTCTCTGTCCGTCCGTCGCCTCTAGCACCGCACGCTTTACACTCGCTCGCCAACGTAAGGTAGGAGCGCGCCTTTTTGAATACTCTTTTTTTACATTGGTTTCCATTTACATCATCACGATTATTAGGCTGTTACAGAATACAGCGGTTTAAATATTCAACGGAACGGCTAACCCGTTTAATGAACAATGATGCGGTCTCAGATTTTGCTCACGCATTTTAAATAGTTGTGGACTTAGCTAGGTTTGAGTTTTCAATATTTAATGAGTATTCGCTCCTACTTTGCCTGCATGATTTTAGATTTCTGCTTTTTTCCTTTCCTCTTTTCCACTTTAGACTTTCATTCGTGCAACCGCATTCACCTCGCCTCGAAAGTCTACACGTGGATCCGTGCATGCGCATGCCGTCCTGCATCTCTATTTCTACGATCTCTATGGTTACTGCGCGGCATAGACTTGGCTTATAGTTCCACCGGGTGTACTAGAGAATTCTCTCCGGATTCTTTTTGCCCGATGAATGTCGTAACGTCTGCAGTGTTTTATCTTTCATTAATGTAGGGCTCTTTTATTCTAAATGTGTGACGATCGGCCGGCGCGATGGCTCTGCTGATACTGAGGGTCTGGTCGCGCTGCGGTTGGTCGTGGAGTTAGCAATCGCTAAGCGATTCCATGGATGAAATTCCAGTAAAGCTGATATCGGATGGACGGACCGCGAATCGGAACGGAAGCGGCGTCACCTCCTGGATCGGCGGTATGTCCATAACACAGGACGGGAACCTGATTGCCCCGGACAAAATTATATCACACGTGCACCGATACGCAAGCCCTCACTACAAACCCCACGGGCATCATTACCACCGGTGGAACCATGAGCCGGGGGGGAGTGAAGATCCCCTTTACGCGACCAAGACTGTCTACGGACCAGGATACATTGATGAGAACCGTACGTATGGTTTGCAAGACGTCCTCTAATCTTTCTGGAACGCGGTAAGACATTTTCACCAGTTCTTTCTGTGGTCTTTCGATAACCATACTTCACACGCGGCTACAATCGAAAGATCAAAGACGAAATTGGGAAATGTGAAAGAGGAAGATTAGGTGACGGATTACGCGATAGAAAACACACAAAACCTAACTCTAACCATAGATATCGTAAGGCACACCGAGCTCTACTGTTAATAGGAGGGCCACATCATGGAATGGTCATACTTCGGCACTCATGAACCAAGTGCTCCTTCCATCACTTTCAACCCCCTAGCACTTTTAGAGCCCAGACACACCGGACGCGGACAGAATTGGTTGGAATTGGTTCGGAGATTTGTTTATTTGTCGTGTTTCTTTGATCACCGAACAAATAACAATTAACAGTCGGTCTTTAGCACGTGTGTCTGTGCCTAGTCTAGATTCTCGTAAAGATAGTCTAAAAAGGAAGAACGTAGAGCGTAGATCGATTTTAGATTGTAAAGCGTAGACCCCCAAGAAGTTGCTTCCTTTCCCAGTAAAACGTAGGTTTAGTTTAAAAGGAGCGATTTAGCAAAGACGCTTAGACTCGGGGATTTCCTTTTCCGGGAAGATCTGTCTTCCGGGGAATTAATCTTATTGATCCGAGGAAACAAAGGCGCCAGCCGTTTATGGAATATTTTCCCTTCACTTTGCAATCTTTGCATGCTCCATAAGTAATAGGAACCATTTTCGACAAAGCATGTCGAATAACGACTCATCAGGTAGTCATTGGCAAACTCATGGGTTACACACATATATTTGCCATATCACACAAGTTGTTTTTTTTAAACACATTGTAATTATATTTTTATCTTGGCATGAGCATTTATTGTATCTTTGATAAACCACACCATGTTTTTAAACTTTCATTTCATTGATGTATCCATGTATTTTATTTATATTTTATCTATCTATTTATTTTTTATATTTTGGACAAAACTGAATTTGCTTTTGGTGTTTTATGAATAGGACGAGAAATAATTTTAGGAGAGTTTATATTCTTGCCAATATAATTAAGATAGAATTAAATTAAAACAAAACTCGGAAATACGGTTGCCAAATTTATAAAACTACTAGTAATCTATTTTATTTTGATAATATGCTGAACACGCTTAGCAATATATTTACTGAATTCTAGATTTTTATTGAAGCACTTTCGCTAAAAACCCTGTTCTTACAGAATAACAGAACCATTAGGTCAAATATCTAATACGCTTTGCTAAAAACAAAACGATTCACATGTAACACATCTAACCTCTTCCTACACCAACAGAGAGGATTGGCAAAGAGAGTGGTAAATCAGGTGATGACAAGGTGGCTCTACAATCAACCTGCCACGTGGCCCTGGACTCTTGCATCAAGGACTCTGAGTGTGTGACATCATTGACACCAGTGCTGCAGAAGTGCCACAACAACGACTGCGATAGGGAGGGCTGCATGACAGCTTTGAGGAACTTCTACAGGAAACCAGCTGTTGAGTGGAATACTGAGATTGCCTTCTGTCTTTGCAAGTGAGTGAAGTTATCATCTCTACCATTATAATGCATTTATAGCCTCTTCTTCATCTCTCCTGTAACTCTCTCTCTTTGTCTAGTACCATTTTCTATCGGTTGACCAGATGGTTAGATGCTCGCTTGGTCAGATGGACTTTTATAAATGCAATGTTCTTTCATTTTGTATAAATGTATAATTTGTTAGATTTTATCGCAGAAGGTTATTTCGCGGAATTGTTACTAAATATTTTCAGCCTTATATCTAATGTGTAACTTATAAGCGTGTGTGTGTATTGTCTTCAATCAAACCCGGGAAGGGTCTGACCTTCCATAGTCTTAAACATTACCAATGTTTTTTTCTTCATATCCAAATATGATTGTTACTTCATTCTACCTATCCTCTTTTCAACGTTTCAAGTCTTTGTTAATGTTTTCAGAAAAACTGACAACCGCGAAGATTCCTGCATGAACGCCCAGGAGCGCTTGCACCCATCTTGTGCCCAACGTCCACCGGTGGGCTCTCCGCTGCCTGCCTGCCACACCCTCGCCCACGCCTGCCGGGAGGAACCTGAGTGCAGGTAGGAATCTGATGATCTGAAATAGTATTTATTAACGTAGCAAAGTCCCGAAGACCCGATAACCGCTGGACGAGTTCTTGAGTAGAGACCGTGACTCGGCAAACGTAGTGTAGGACGCCCTCCGGCCAGGTGGGATCACGATCTGCGAAAAACTGCAGGCAGATGCTAGCGTCAAGCTGAAGACAGGGCGCTATGGCGCTCATTAGGGGAGGCCTATGTCCAGGCTGATGATGAATGTTATTAGTTATAAGTGAACCAACAACAGTAAGTTCATCACTACATAGTATAAAACAAAGTCGCTTCCCGCTGTCTGTCCGTCCCTATGTATGCTTAGATCTTTAAAACTAATACGCAACGGATTTTGATGCGTTATTTAATAGATTCAAGAGGAAGTTTTATATAATATAACTAGCTGCGCCCCGCGGCTTCGCACGCTTTGTTGCTATGGAAATGTTTAAAGGTAATTTATATCCAACGGGAACTGATTTTTGGGATAAAAAGTAGCCTTTGTTTTATTTCAGGATTATAATTACCTGTAGATAAATTTCAGCCTGATCCGTTCAGTAGTTTTGGCGTGAAGAGGTAACAAACATCCATCCATACATCCATACAAACTTTCGCAGTGTGATACACCAGCATTACACCCGTGCCAAGCCGGGCGGTTCGCTATAGTTAGTAATAGAAAGATACTGCGCGTTACCTGCCAGTTTACCATTTCAACGCCCTTAATGGGTACCTACATACTAGTGTCTATATGTTGCCAAAACTAGACTAAACTAATTTGACTGAACTAAACATGTCGTCGTCCCTGTCAGAACGATGAAAATAATAAGGATGGCATCATTTTGAGTCCTGTCCTGCATGTTAGTAAACAAAGTACGACACAAATAACAAAATCTCATTTGCTTGGCGTCGAGTTTCAGATATAATTGTAAGCAATTTTTATTGAAGGGAGGATCTAAAATCGACAAGTAATGTAAATTACGTATAAAAGGACGCGCCAAAAAAGTGAATTTTAGGTTAAGTATGGGCGGTTTGTTTACGTTTATGCTCCATTCAAAATGGATACGATATAGTTTTGGCAACATCTGAATAGATACCATTGTGGGCTTAACTTAAACTGTCCTTATGACCTGATTGTATGAATGCAATAAATACTGAATACTGAAATCGTTTTGTGCAAAAATTCTTAACAGCACAAGTCCAGATAATTATCGTATACCTACGGTATTGGCGTTTATCTTATGGGTGGTAATGCCCATAATCCCCACGCTGGGGTGCGGGTTGGGGATTGCAGTTCGGTGGTAGATTTATTCTGCAGGGGGCGCTGCTGCCCCCCCCCCCCCCCCCAGTGCATATCCCTTAGTCGCCTCTTACGACACCCGCGGAAAGAGATGGGGTGGTGCAAATTCTAAGCCAGCACCACACATCTAGCGTTTGTGGTATCTATTATAAGTTATTTATTAATGCCCCTGTAATATTATTTCTACAATAAGTACCATCATTGATTTGGTTTACAGGAACTATTCTCCCGCTATAAGTATCAAATAAATGTTATTGTATATGTATCTAAAAAACCTACAAATAAATTGAGTCAAATCTATATAATATCCATTTTGAATGGAGAACAAACGTAAACAAACCGCCCATACTTAACCTAAAATTCACTTTGTTGGCGCGTCCTTATATACGTAATTTACATTACTTGTCGATTTTAGATCCTCCCTTCAATAAAAATTGCTTACAAATTAGAAATTCGACGCCAAGCAAGTGATATTTTGTTATTTGTGTCGTACTTTGTTTACTAACATGCTTCATTCAAAATGGATAAGCCATAGGTGTTACTCAATTCTAACCGAATACAAACAAAATTCATTTTCTCGATTATCATTCAGTTAACGCAACGTTTGAAATTATCTCAAAATGAGCCAAAAGCTATTTGCATGCGAGTATTTTACTATTGTCACTAACACACGCAATACCGTAGCATTAAAATACGAATAAACAAACAAACCAGAATATTATGAAAAGCAATCCTATTGGTGGTAAGTAGAGTTGGGGTTTTGATGACTTTGATAGGCCGGTTAACCTATATGAGCCCGCCATGTCGGTTAACCGTCTTTTTCCAACCTTTTTTATTATATAAAAGGTTATTTAGTCATCGATCTAGCCTTGACTATAGCGTACCTTAAGCAAAGGTCGATGATCATGAGTCATCGAAAAGACTTTCTTAATTCGGTCCTACGCCTTCGTCATTGTCAGTTTTGTTTTTAAAAGTATTTATTTATTTATATTATAACACAATGTACTCATAGATAATAGTAAATACTGCTTAGAACTGCTATTGGGCATATAAAATCTTCATATTGGAACATTTTACTAATTCTCATCATAACTGCAAGACAATACAAGTTCAAGTTCAGTCTTATGCAAAGTTCAAAATACATAGGTATTGCACCAGTTTTCGTGAGAAAATAATTTGTCATAAAAGATAAACCACTCAAAAGAGAATATGATCGATAAAACCTAAATTACTACAGGACTAGTATGGCTACGCCGACATAAAGAAAGAAATTACGGAATTCCTAGTGACTAACTGAGCTTAGTCAAGACTGTGATATGGTGACGTTAAAGGTAGTCTCCTAAACTAAGGCAAGCATTTCTAGCATTGTTGAAAGTTTTTTAAGGCAAGCATTTCTAGCATCGTTGCATCAATATATTTCTTAAATTATTTAATTTTAAAAATGTGACGTGTCTAAGTATCTTGTAAGGTTTAAAGAAAATAAATCACTCTGACTCAAAAAGTCAGAGTGATGGTCCAGCAATAAAACATGATAAAATATAAATATGTACAGAACCTATTAGTACAAATAGGTTGAGAATATAAAGTACCTACTAATGTTAAAATATGATAAGTAATAATGAAGTGATTGTGTAAAAAACTAACTAGCACAGATGGTCGTGACGTGACCTGCCTTAGCCTACACTAAAAACAAGCGCTGCGTAGACACATCAGGTCTGCACAGCACAATGCTGAATGTCAGGCCATATTTACACAACTCTCGCAACTCTGGAATTAATTTTGTTAGTTAAAAGTTATTGTTAGTGTTGTGTAGTTTCGAGGCAAATAAAGCCTTCTTTCAAGTGCCCCATCACAATACATTGTCCGGACAATTTGAACCGTCTAAACAAATCCGGTCTTCCACCAACACAACCATACTCTATCGCCCACACTCCCTGGAAATTCCCAGAATTTGCACAAAACAATTCCGCAAAGCATTATCCACGACCGATTGAGCTCGGAAATAAATCCGCACAAACATTCGAGCTTGGAAATTAAGCTGGATAGAGAATTGAGCGATGAAACTCTGCTATGCAAAACATGAATAGGATATAATATAAAGCAATAAGCAAGAAAATGAGATATATTCTGACCACGAACTGGTTTCAAAGTCTAAACACAGACAATGCGGAATAAGAGGAAAATAATATTTTAAATCAACTCAACGGAAATCTCGATAATATTTCTGTCCTGCTACTCAAAATGTTTTGCTTTAAAGTATTCTGGAATTTAAAGAAGATAAGGAATTCGTTTACCTGCTCCATCGAAACTAAGGCAAATTTTAAAACAAACATTTAAAATTACCGAAGATCTGACTTATCTCATCATAATATTTTTATCTATTAATGAGTTCATTTGTGGCAGGGTCACCCTTTCGTGGCGCTAACCGATTGAAGGTGTTACCTCTTTGTATGGGTTGTTTGGTGTTACCCTATGGATGATTTCTGACCGAGTGCCGACTACTAGTCGGCACGGTCAGAAATCATTGGAAAATTAGAACGACATCATGCTACATAGCTGAAATCAATCCGTATCACTTCCAACAAAACAACCTAATCGAAATAGGTTCATTCATAAGGATTTCACAGAAATTCACACTGATAGACACACTGTACCGTTAAACACTAAATGAATCGCTTCAACATAACAAAATCAGCTAGTACCCATAACACACGCTCCGCTTAACTTGGGGTTAAATGATACTGTGTGGATTATCCAGCATTATTATAATTATAATGGTATCATCTCAAAATGATACATTCTGGAATTTTACCTTTGATGACATAACTACTAATAGACGCGAGTCAAAGGTGTCAAGGTTAAAACTATATCTTCGTGCAAATAGCACCGTCTTACTAAACTTTCCTTCATCTATAGACGATTAATAATAATAATAATAATAATAATAATAAAAATCATTTATTGCCCATATACATGTACACTAATACTAATACGTAACCTGCATGCATAGGTAACAAATTACAAAAAGAGCTTAGTTACTAATTTAAATGTAAGGTTGGTTAGTTCGTTAGTTATTATGCTAGGTTTAAATGTAAGTAAGCTAATATTAGGGCAAAAGGGATAAACTCAGCATAAATGCCGACAAGCTTATAAAGCATGTGCGGCGCTGGTTTTCAGTTTACCCCTTACCGACTGGTGATCGTCAGTGAGATTTAAGAGGAGTTTTTTTTGCGGTTTTGCTTGCTCTATAATTATAAGGTACAGCAAGACTGGTGCGATTCTTCGATACCTTTGTCCATAAGCCATATTTTCTAATCCTACCAACATTTTCTACGACGCTATAAAATTCGGTTAGTACCTACATTGATTTATTAAAAAGGGAAGATGAGGTACTGGTTTCTCGAAAGTAACAACCTCATATTCATAACAATTTATATCGGACCGGCGGCGGCACGGGCGGTCGTGATTCGCGTGAAATTTTGTTGTCACGGTCTCACTTCGGTCTTAGATACGTCTTTCCGTCTTTGTTCTTTGTATTGCACAGGACTGGAAATATAATATAATTATGAGCGTATGTGTTTGCGTGTAGTTGTAACACATGCCAATTTTTTAGTAAACGCTGGGAGAACGTAACCTAACTTCCCTTATAATAAATTAATGGGTTAGTAATAATTTCACACGGTCTTCAACCGCGTACGATTATACCCCAACACACTGCACGTAGGTACGTTTTTAGTCGAAAGTAATCAACCACACTTTAGTAATAATTTCATGAACTCGAGTTGTTTACACTCGCTCGATGTAATCATCGACATAGCCGGTGAACCGCATGTAAATGGTAAACAGACTGTGTTCAATATAATTGAATATTTGTTTATTTACAATGGCCTTTTGCTGGTTCGATTGCGGTATGGTTATAATTACAGTGGATTCAGATTTGTTGGTGTTTCATTCAACTGCTGTTTTCGATTCGTATTCAAAGTACGTATACACAACTATACCGTATCCATCGACCATGTACAATGTTAGTAAACAAAACGCCCATACTTAACCTAAAATTCACTTCGTTGGCGCGTACTTTTATACGTTATTTACATTACTTGTCGATTTGAGACCCGTCCTTAAATAAATATTGCTTACAATTACATCTAAAACTCAAAGCCAAGCAAGTGAATTTTTGATAATTGTGTCGTGGTTTGTTTACTAACATTATATATGCTCGATGGATACGGTATAGGTACATAGTTCTCCAGCTAATCTATTGAATAAAACTCGATCACATACAAAGCATCGTCATCATCATCTTTTCAGTCCACTTCTTTTTTTTTATCAGAAGTAGACCTTCGTTTGACCGCAATCTCACATGATGGAAAGCGAAGATGCGGCCGACGATGTATCTGAGTCTATAGGCCTCCCCCATACGGTAAGGCCACAAATAGAGGTCCTGAGCCGCCTCCATCCATCGACTCTCTGCAACCGCTGCAATTATATGCTGTTGTTGGTCTTTTAAGTAAATGGCCTCCCAAGGCTTCTACATTCTTCTACATCTCTTCTTCTTCTTCTACCTCAACAGCCTATATATTGGTTCGCTACTCTGATGATGACGACCTCTGTGGCGCGGTGGGAAGGTCCGCCTGCGACGCAGGAGGTTGCGGGTTCGCTTCGGGACAAATGTGTGTACGATCTGCAGATATTTGTTCAGGGCGTTCTGGATGGTTTCTATGTATAAAATAAAAATATATCTATGTAGTTCATTGAATTATTTGTATCAGTTATCTAAATATCCATAACACAAGCTCTGCTTAGCTTGGGGCTAGATAATGCTGTGTGAATTGTGTCCAACATTATTTATTTATTTATTTACTACTAGACGCAGACCTCCCCTGATAAGAAAGTCTCAACACTCAGTCTACAGTTTATCGTTGCATCGCGATTCGCGGTGCGCTATCGATTAAACGATTTCGATTATTTGGACCTAACTTGTAACCCTAGCCGTTCGTTAGTCGGTTATTTTCTCATATAAATCCACACCTTTCAAAATGGATCTAATGAGAAATAAAGTTCTCGATAGATTTATTTTTAATGGGAATCATCCTAAACCACATTTTTGTTCAGGAATTGATGTCCTTCAGTAATATATATTTATTTATATAATCAGTACTACTTTTATCGAAGTTTTAACCTTTATAAAACCTTTTGAGACGGACATTTCATGAAAAAACTCTATAAATAAAATCTGAGGATCGATGAAGGTCGACGCTTGAAAAGGTCGCCATGCAACAAGGTCAAATATTTATATTGATTGAGATTAGCCGTTCCAGAAATAGCTTCTGTAGGGCCCTCGGCTGAGGTTTATGAATCAGGCCAGGAACGTCGGTTTGAGACCTTTGAGGATAAAAAGTTAATAAATAACTAGGAGTAATCAGCTTACTGTATCCAGCTATTCACATCCGCAAAGAAAGAAACTGCGTTTGTTTTAAGTTTAAGTTATATAACAGAGGGAGCCAACCGGCATTCGCTATGAAGAGAATCGAAAACAATTGAAAGATTCGTAGGGAACAATTCGCAAAAGATCACGTGACATATTTATCTTAGTTTTAGTTTTTAGTTTTTATTTATTCGGGGTAACAAACAATTACACTCTTAGCCTAATTAAACAGCGACTTATTCTAAAACGATTATCCTATAAGTGCAATCAGCACCGTTACCCTCTAATAAGTATATAAAAATAGACAGGGCAAAAGTTAAATGATCGCTCGCAAATACTTGGGCGTGATTACAATACAAAAACAGAATATGTAAAAAGAAAAAGTTAGTACCTACCTTTTATGACAGACTCCCACAACACCACCACGCAAGTCAATAGGTAGCAATATACCTTAATATCTAAGGCATATGTCTCACCCATACATTTTTGGACTTTTCTACTATCGCTTTCAACATCCATTGTTACATTGTCTAGGCCCTCTGGACTACGCAATAGAGAGAAGCAGCTTTTTTATGATAAATATTCCAATGTTACTAACATTGGAATATTTAACATAAAAAGCTGAACAGTTTTATATGAAGTAAAGGATAAACGAGTAGTAATTATTCCCAACGTCTCACGTGAGGTGTTCAGAAGGATTTGGCAGTTAACGCGTGGAGTGCTAATTACTTACTATTTGAAAGCAACGAACAGTGACTGTGCTGGAAAAAAGAGATGGGATAATCAATAGGTGATGATGAATGTGATGATGCATAGAATTCCTTTGGCAGTCACACGTCACAATACTACGATAAGACAAGATTTCTCCAGGTTTTCGTAATATGTTAGCATTGAAAAAAAGTTCGCTCATTAATGCATTCGCTGCCTAGCTTCCGCAGCTGCTTAGCCACGTACCTACATCGTCGAAAGGCAAATAAAAGTCGAAAACGACACAAAAATCCATCCCAAATCTCCATAATTATGTGTATTGTATTTCATGTCTACAGCATTTGTTTTGCATAGTTTGGTTCAAATGACAGTACAGTGGGGCGGGACATGTCCCTATCACACTTTCTAGAAAATCAGAACCCAAACCCAGCTGTGTGGTGCTGGCTTAGAATTGTACCACCCCAACTCTTCCCGCGGGTATCGTAAGAGGCAACTGAGGGATATCCACCGGGCGGCGGGCAGCAGCGCCTCCTGCAGAACAATAATACTACCAAACTGCGATCCCCAAACCGCATGCCCAGCTTATGGGCATTACCCTCCATAAGATAAACGCCAATAAGGCGCTTATCGGGAGGAGGCCTGCGTCCAGCAGTAGACCAATACAGGCTGTTGAGGTAGAGGTTGAGGAGAACCCAAATAATCTGGAAACAACCTATGTCTTCCAGAATCCGCCTTGAGAACTACGAGCAATGGTGCGCCGTCGACGCCGTCACCCAAGGCTGCGCGGGCTCCGCCGCCGCCTGTCGCTCTGCCGTGGTCGCCGTGCTAGGGACTCAGCTGCGCGCCGCCTGCGCATGCCGTGGCACCGACTTCGCGCAGCTGTATGACTGTCTGGGATGGCAGAGGCTGCTGTGGCTGAACCCTTGCGTTGGTGAGTATGATGTACCCCCAGCCCAGCCTCAGCAGTGAGCCACCAAGGATGCGAAATAAGCGTCCACAATGTTACCCCAAACTACTACGCCATAGTGTAGCCATGAATGAACATATTGCTATAATGAGGCGTTGTGTTATCAACATATGAGTAAATATGTTATGTTATGAATTGGGCGTCTTTTGTAACACAACTAAAAACCGCAAGAAATGATGCGCAATGGGCGCTCTAACCCAAGGCTGCGCTGCCACCTTCTTCCGTGGTTGCCGTGTTGGGCACTCGTGTGGTTGTACCCTTTCGTTGGTGAGTATGACGGTACTCATTTCAAAGCCCAGCCTCAGCGTAATGGTACGTGCACGCAATACTTTGAAACTACAGACTTCTACTCGATAGCGTAGCCATAAATATGTGCTATGAGTAAATCTTACCAAAAAAACAGATTAGAAAACCCGCTGTTCCAATACGTATTCTTTGAACCACGAAAGTAAATTCAGCTCAGAACTAAAGTTACTTAACAAAACGTTCTCTTTCCAGTGGAATCCCAAAGCGACTACCACCAGAAGACCTACGGCTCCATCATCACCACCACGCCTTTCGACAGCGGCATCCGCTACATCACCGTCGCTCCGGAGTCTCCGTACCACCGCACCACTACGCACCACAAGCCGACTCCTTCCCAATCGCACTTCCCCGTGAGTGTGCAAGTCAGTCAGGTAGGTACATTAGGTACAGCTTCAGTTCACTAGCAAGGGTTAAAAAGAACAAGTGAGTTCAATGTACAGACACTGCAAATCTAGTTCTTTGTTATTGTCGATAGACCTTGGTTTGACCACCATCTCACCAGCCGGCCTAGTACGGGGATTGTTGTCTCGGGTAGAATAGAAAAAAATCACGTCACTTTGTCATGTTGTGTCACAATGCGTAAAATTTTTGAAATTCATTCCTTCAACTTCAATAATTTACGCAATGTATGACGTTGCGATGTTTTTTTTTTCGATTCTACCCTAGACAACAATCCCAAGCTAGACATACTTGTGGAAAGTGACGATGTGGTCGATGACATCACACGAAGCCCAGGTCTAATCAAGTCGATATCTATGTATTTTAAAACCTAGAATATTTATGCTTTGTATTAAATGTATTTAATCGCTTTTGTTGAACAGACCCCATACTTTCCAAAAACTATTAAAGTTTAAAACGAATGGAATTCTTTTGATACTAATGTTTGTTCACCATTTTTTTAACAGCAGTACAGTAACAGCACAAATAGCTAGGTATATATAGCACCAATTATGTAACAAACTCCAACTGAGTACCCACCCATTCAATGTACATAAGTAATTATATAATTTTAACAGCTCATAATAGTGTTCTGGTAAAGAGGTATAAACATCATCAAAGCATTGATTAATTAAAAAGGAAAGATGAGGTACTAGTTTCTCGAAAATGGCAATCTCATATTGTGTAAAATTGTGTGCTCCCACCTCAGTCACCGTCGGACCGGCGGCGGCACGGGCGGTCGTGATTTGCTTGAAATATTGTTGTCTCGGTCTCACTTCGGTCTTAGATACGTCTTTCCGTCTTTGTTCTTCTTTGTATTGCACAGGACTGGAAATATAACTGTGAGCTTTTGTGTTTGCGTGTAGTTGTAACACATGCCAATTTTTGAGTAAGCGCTGGGAGAACGTAACCTATCTTCCCTTTTTAATTAATCAATGCTCAAAAGGCACTAAAAGTCAAGTGAGGTTGACCCTATTTTAGATAGGTAGTAATACTTCTGCACCCCGTTTTACATGAATACCGGTTTTGCTAGAAATTAGGATCGCACTTCACACGCATTCACGAATATAAATTGTACAAAGTCAAAATTTCGTAGTTTACTTATAGTTACTATGGGTGTCTGCCTGATCAAGAGATCAGGCTTGTACAACCTATACTTCAACTGCTTCTAGATAGATAAGGTAGGTAACTCGACCAGAATTCAGTTGCTGCCAAAACTAAACTAAACTAAATGGACAGGACTAAAAATGTCGCCGTCCCTGTCATAAGTAAAATAAATAAAATAAATAATAATAAAATAAGGATGGCCATTTATTTATTAAAAACGAAGATGAGGCACTGGTTGCTCGAAAGTGGCAACCTCAAATTGTGTAAAATTGTGTTCTCCCACATCAGTCACCGTCTGACCGGCGGCACGGGCGGTCGTGATTCGCGTAAAATATTGTTGTCTCAGTCTCACGTCGGTCCTAGATACGTCTTTCCGTCTTTGTTCTTCTTTGTATTGCACAGGACTGGAAATATAACTGTGAGCGTATGTGTTTGCGTGTAGTTGTAACACATGCCAATTTTTGAGTAAGCGCTGGGAGAACGTAACCTATCTTCCCTTTTTAAATCAATGAGGATGGCATCAGTTTTAGTCCTGTCAAGTTAGTTTAGTCTAATTTTAGCAATTTCTATTCAGATGTTGCTAAAACTAGACTAAACTAATCGAATTGTCTAGAAACCAATGAGAGTGATCACGGCTTTCGTATAGAAACCTAGACTAAAATAATTGTCTAGACACCAACGAGAGTGAACTCGGCTTTCGTATAGGAACCTAGACTAAAATAATTGTCTAGACACCAATGAGAGTGAACACGGCTTTGGTATAGAAACCTCAATGTTGTAAAGTCAGAACAGACAACACAGCACTTTTCTTTAGCGTAGGAACCATAGATTTTAGCTAGAAGCCCGGATTTCTATGATCTAAGGCTTAATTTGCACTAATTGGCAGCGACCGGCAGAGACTTTCAGGGCCAAATAATTTTATAATTTATCGGCATACAAATAAGACCACCTTCACCTCAACAACGTTTATTCCTCCCCCTGATAATAATCGACTTATTAGCATTTGTCTCATGGAGGTTAATGCCCATAATCCCCATGCTGGGCATGCGGGTTGGAGATCGCAGTTTGGTAAGGGAGCGCTGCTGCCCGCGCCCCGATAAATATCCCTTAGTCCCCTCTTAAGACACCCACGGGAAGAGTTGGGGTGGTGCAAATTCTAAGCACCACACAAATAAGACCAGTATCGCCTAAAATATTTATTTATTTTATTTTATTTTTATTTTCAATTTTTTGGAGAAACTTACAGCTAGGTTACAAATATTTAGAGAAAAATGTAGAACATGCCTGGATAGACCAGAAGGTACATGTTTGTTGACGGCTAATTACAAGTTTCCGCTGATAGGAATGCTAAAAAAATTGTATTATACAAACTATGTTGACGACTAATTAGAAATAACATAAACTTAGTGAATAGAAAAATACTTAAATACAACAAGAATTGAGTAAAATGTGTAACTTAATGTTAGTGGTTATCGTTAAAGTAGTACATAGTTAGCTACACTTGAAAGAATAGATCACTAAGTAAGCGTCTAAGCTTACTTGTACTGGTGTTGAATATGTCCACCTCACTGATTCGATTTACTAAGGAATTAAACGAGCAAGACGCTCTATAAACAAATGCATTCTGCCTATAATTGGTCTTAACTATAGGAACGTAAAGGGTGTTCGGATTTCTCAGTGCAACCGTGCATGTGCGCAGTCCTATCTGCTCAAGGAGCTCCGGGCAATCAACAGTGCCGTTTGCTATGTTCATTAAGTAAGTCAAATCTGCCATTTCTCTGCGTTTGTGAAGGGGAAGAAAGTGAAATTTGCGGCATCTAGTCTCGTAATCTGGCAAATAAATACAAGCTCGATACTGCAGGTAACGTAGAAATCTCTTTTGGATGGACTCTATTCGCGCGGAGTACACATCGTACCTTGGATTCCACACCTGGGAGGCGTATTCTAGGTGACTACGTACGTACGCACAATAAAGTATTTTAAAAGTTTTGATACTCGTAAATTCCGACGACAGTCTAAAAACAAAACCGAGCGAACGAGATGCTTTTTTAACTATAGTATCAACGTGTTGATCGAATAACAACTTACTGTCAAAAGTTACACCTAAATCTTTAATAGAATCAACTCTAGCTAGTGAAATATTATGAAATTTGTAGTCAAATAATATTTTGCTAGGTTTACGAGTATATGTACTTACGTAGCATTTAGAGACATTTAGGTCTAACTTGTTTGCAGTGCAATAATCTTGGAATCTGATTAAATCGTCTTGTAAGAGGTGAGCATCATTGATAACTTTGATTTTACGAAATATTTTCATGTCGTCGGCATATAAAAGTATTTTGGAGTTTAAAAAGCAGGAAGCGAGATCGTTTACAAAAATAGTGAAAAGAAGGGGACCTAGTAAGGACCCTTGGGGTACGCCAGAAGGGATATCCATAGACACGGAAGAGTAGCCACCTAAAACTACTGTTTGACAGCGATTTCGGACGTAAGATGAGAACCATCTGAATAGATTACCTCTTATACCGATTCTTTGAAGTTTGTCTAACAATATAACATGGTCAATTCGATCAAAGCACTTTGAATAATCTGTATATATAATGTCGATTTAGGAGGGTTCAGACATATACCTAGAAAGCGACTCAGCACAAAGCAGAAGATTTGAAGTAGTTGACCTACCGCGCAAAAAACCATGTTGATCGAGCGAAATACATTGCTTGAGTGCAGGGAAGAGTTGTGAATAGACAATTTTTTCTAGCACCTTCGCAAACAAGCATAGCTTCGATATAGGCCTATAATTTACTACCTGATTTTTAGGGCCCTTTTTGTGAATAGGGGTGATAAAGGCGGTCTTCCACATGCTTGGGACAATTCCCTCCGTTAGAGAGCGACGGTAGAGCAGAGAAAGAGGAAGAACTAGACTCTTCGCGCAGTTTACAATTAATATTGCAGGTATATTGTCCGGGCCCGCCGATTTAGACAGGTCTAAAGATTTTATTAATTGAAGGACATTATCTTCTATAACTTCCACTGTAGAGATATCAGCTGGCGAGTCAAAGTAGGATGAAAGGATTGGATCAGCCCGGGTGGTAGAGGCGGGGTTGTTAAGAAACGTGGAATGAAAATATTCCCCAAAATAGTTACATATTTGATCACCTTGGTCAGAAGAGCGATTACCGTATTCCAGCACAGATGGGTACGAGTTCGACTGGTTCTTACTTTTAGCATATGACCAAAAGGCTCGGGGGTTTACTTTAATGTGCTCTTCGATATTTGATATGTAAGTGTTGTACATACTTTCCTCCATCTCTCGCGCTCTCTTCCGCAGTAAAATAAATGAGTCACGGTCGTATGTATTACCGTAAGTTTTAAACTTTTTATGAAATTTGGCCTTTTCTCGTAATAATTTGACTAAGGGTCTTTTGTACCATAAAGGGTATTTGCGGGAAGGTGTTACTAAAGTGGTAGCAATAAACTGGTCGCGCAAGCTATAAATAGTCTCGTAAAATAAGGATACCGCCTCATCGATACTTCCGCTTCTAAGCACAGAGTGCCAATCGACGGCGTCCAGGTTGTTACAAATGGAACTAAAATCTCCAAAAGGCAGTGGAAGTAAGAATCGACTCTTCCAACTCAGCCCATGAATGTCGTTAGAGTCGACTAAGGACTCAGCACCTTCCCTGTATTTATTTTTAACACCTCTACTGCGATCACCAATCCACCTACCAAGTGTGGTGGTAATGGCATAACCTCACTTGTTTGTTGAGGAAGGCACTTTCAACGTTGGACGTATGTATGATGATAGAAGCGATACTGGTCTTAAGGTAAAGCCAAACCAACCCAAACAGCTCGCGTCCGCGTGGTAGCGAATTCTGCGCGTGGAAAAATTGTGACGCGTTTGTTCAGGCTCTCGTTTAGCTCCATTTTATGGTACACCAATCTAATCAACAGTTTTTCTTATCATATCAAATATAAGCTGCGTGCAGTGTCCTAACGTAACTAGCGTCTGATCGCCACCGCCGCCGCCTGCAGACGCTGCACTGTAGGGGTGTTTAAATTCGTCGGAAAGGCCCTCTGTAGGGGTATAATTCATTCATTCGATTCGTTTCCGAAGCGAAAACGTCAGATTCGAATTTGAATTCTATTCCAACGCAACTTCAGAACGCAATTTTGATTTGTTAAAAGTTTCCGATGTCGAATCGGACGGCCTTTCCGACGAATTAAAACTTTTGACAAATGAAAATAGCGATCAAAAGCTCCGTCGGAATATAATTCAAATTCAAATCTGACGTTTTCGCTTCGGAAACGAATCGAATGAATTAAAATACCTCTGCTAGACGCTGCGGCCAATCAGAGGATGCATCGAAAAAAATTGATTCCAGTTGAATTCTATTCCGACGAAACTTCAGAACGCTAGTTTGATTTGTCAAAAGTTTCCGATATCGAATTCGACGACCTTTCCAGCGAATTAAAATACCCCTGCTGATCGCCACGGCGGACGCGAGCTTAACGCGTTGGTTTTGCCTAGCCTCTAAATGTGTGTAGATAAGGTTTAAAATTATTTCACACTCTTTTGACAATGAAGATGCTCGTGGCGTCGCTACCGACCGCTGCTATCCCGGTCTAAATTGAGCCAAAAAAAATTGTAAATAAAAAGTTGATGATAAGTTTACAATCAATTTTAATTGAGAAAAAATATGCGAATACACGATAAATCCTCGTGAACATTAATAATAATGTGTTCTGATCGCGTAAGCTTACTCCTAATATAAATGATCCGTTTCTAGGAAAACCACGAACTGAGCCCGATCACGACCATGTCCGAGCAAACTGTGAACCCATCCGAGGTCGCGCAAATCTCCGAGCCGGTGGTCGTAGAGACGACCACGCAAACGACCTCAACCACGACCAGAGCGACCACAACCACGACGACCACAACCACGACAACCACCACAACGACGCCTAAGCCGACAACCACAGTGGAGCCGGCGAAGTACTGCATAGTGAAGAAACCGGAGAATGATGATAAGGCACAGTATATCAAGATGGGGGAAACGAGACGGGTGAGTTAATTTGCGTTTTACGATTACCTACTGTTAAGATGGCGCATCGCGCGCCATTTTGTAAAAAGGATAGTTATAGGATTGGGCGTTCATAGGAGCGGGACAAAGCATACGTTTTTGGAACAGCGTAGGCAGATTTGTATATTTACAAGAAATACTACACCACGACCGCGGGGTTCCATAGGTCGTAATTTTATCGATAAATCGTGTTTTCACATCCAAGTAACCGAAAAAAAAAATGTAGAATTTTATGTAATTCTTGTTTTTTACCACGGGGATCCCATGATTACTGAGGCGTAGATTTTTTTAACAAATCCACTAGGTTCGAACCTTAAGAGTGTGTCATAAGCAATTTATTTATTTATTTATTTATTTAAAGAACACAAACATCATATATATTATGTCTATATCTAACAAAATCTTAATGGTATTTATTCTAATACATATGACAATTTTTTTCAATTTACTTCAAAATTGTACTTCAAAAGCGTTATTTATCTCAGGATCTGTGAAAGGCTACCTTCATATTTAGGGAAATATTACTTCGATCTTTTATCTTGAATCACGTGTTTTAAAAACAGTTTGGTGAAAGTTTTCTCGATCGTTATTTTTTTTAAATAGTTTTTTTGCATGCATTTTAATATATATCTCAGGAAAAGCACCCATTTTTCTTCGGTTTTTGTTAGGTATGCTAGGAAACCTAGAAGTATTTCATTAGTGGTGTCTTTTAATTTTTCGATTGTTAGTTTCTCTAACTTGTAATTAGGTAAAAACGCGTTTTGGCGCATTGAAAATTCGGTGGACGTCTCTGTTCTGTACTCGTCGCGATAAAACCATATCTTGTCATCCGCTCGAAATCCATCTCGTAGCGGCGTTATTGCACACTCTAAGTTATGCTAAAAATTGTGCTTTGCATTTTTTTCGAAACAATCAGATGGTTCGAATGATTTATCGTCGATCGCTATGCCTCGTAGGATTCACCGAGGCTATTGGTAGGTTAAACTCGTAATTTTTATGCATCGCTGCCCACTGCATGGCTCTGAAGTCGCACGCAGACCATCAACCAATCAATACTTAATCTATATTTCACGTTTGACAATAAAGATTATTCCATTCTATTCTATAACCGACCAAGCGTTTATAATACCGGCTTTAGTAACCCAGTCTTTAAATCTCCTTCCAGCTGTACCGTTCAGCGGAGCTAGCAGAATGCACAGACCTGTGCTTCTGCGAGGTTTCTCTTCAGGTGTCGTGCAAGGTGGCATGTGTGCCCCGCGCACCTTGCTCATCTCGCCTAGCGCACTACTCCCACGCCGCGCCGGCCTATCAGGCCTATCGGGGCCGCTGCTATTGCTACTCCGGGTCTTTCATCTGCATGAGGCCTAACCCTGGTAAGATCAACGATATTCTCCTTTCTAGAATTCAAGATATAGTATGTAAATAACGATGTGAAAACTAACAAAAATTAACAATTTCTCGCTAACAAATAAAAACTGATAACATTGTTCAAGATTACTTTGACAATAAATTCATCAGAAGAAAGCTGTTTTGTTTAGTCGACTATAAAATTACTTTGATATTCTATAAATGTAAATCAAATTATTTAGGTCAGCTATAAAATTGCTATAAAATTGTAGAGGTTAGCTTTCTTCTAGTCTGCAAACCTGTTTTGATTTTGAGTATGTTCGCCGTTCGCCTATTTCTCTGTCAATCGTGTGCCGATTTTGGTAATTCTTTAGGTCTTGTATCGAAAATAATCTCAGGATGGTTTCATATCAATTTTAGTTTATTGACTAACGGTTTTTTTTTATATTTTATTAGGTTTAAGTATGTAATTTGAATTTATTAATGGACATTGTTTATCTTAAATTTTGCTATACAATTTAAAATGTTATTATAAGTCATAATTTTTGTAACTATGGTAATTTTTTATTGTATTAAAAGCTAAGTATGTTCGATTATCTTTTTTATAACCTTTTTATCATAATTATATTATAAGAATAAGTTACACCATTGCATTAGGGGTCCCTGTAAAATTGTGTACTTTTTATAAATAAATAAATAGTCACATATCTATACAAAATCAAAAGAATCATCAAAATTGGTCCACATTAGGCGGAAAAATCGTGGAAAATACATAAAAAACATCAGCCGAACATAAAACCCCCCTTATTATTACGATTTCTGTAGAACCACCTCATATTTGTAGGCTTAAAAATAAAAGGTAGGTTATAAATAAAATAAATCTGTGGAAGAAAACAAAACAAGCTCTTGCTGTGTACCAAAAAACCCTTGCACAGTTTCAAATTATTATAATTATATTATAATTCATTTATTTCAGAATATAGAAAAGTTACAGATTTTATTTAACTTATTCTATAGTCCATAGCCATCGACCTTATACCCTTTTGGGTATAAGGTCGATGTCCATAGCAATATATACCTTAAACACTAACATACATAAAATATAAAATCATAAATAATAATGGCGAGAACGTGTAGATGACGCAATCAGGGTGTTAGTTGACCCCTTGCAGGCGGCCAGTGAACCTTCGAAACTTGACACCCTTCGGCCAAAACTCAGCGCTTAAGTAGGGCGAGAGATATTTAGTTGGAACTCTCACCATAAATGAATTGAAGCTCACATTGTGGCGAGAGGCCAGCTTCTCGACGCGCATCGAGAATCCAGCCTTTGTTGTTAGGTACAGGAGTACCTAAGCTGTGGAGGACCACAGCTTTGGTCTCTACACTGTAGTGGACGCGTGAGACGTAGAGCTGGGTAGTTGGTGCCTCTACTCGGAAACCAGTGTTCAGGTCTTTCAGCCCAGTACCGCACAGGTTCCGGCTAGACTAGCAAAATTCTAAGCCTACGAACATTGATTTATTAAAAAGGGAAGATAGGTTACGTTCTCCCAGCGCTTACTCAAAAATTGGCATGTGTTACCACTACACGTAAACACACGCTCACAGTTATATTTCCAGTCCTGTGCAATACAAAGAAGAACAATGACGGAAAGACGTATCTAAGACCGAAGTGAGACCGAGACAACAATATTTCACGCGAATCACGACCGCCCGTGCCGCCGCCGGTCCGACGGTGACTGAGGTCGGAGCACACAATTTTACATAATTTGAGGTTGCCACTTTCGAGAAACTAGTACCTCATCTTCCCTTTTTAATAAATCAATGCCTACGAATGACTGTGTAATTTCTAATTCCAGGTGAATACAAGCTGCCTGAAGGGGTGTACCTGCTGCTCGGATTCAGCGCTGTGGATGAGGCCCTGCTAAGGCCGAACACCGGGCTGGGCGCTGAAGATGCAGTGAGGCTTCTGCAGCAGTACTTGCATTATGTCAGCAAATCTGGGGTGAGTTGGCGACTGGCAGTTGGGGATCGCAATTAGGTGGTAAAATTATTCTGCAAGAAGCACTGCTACCCGCTCCCGGTGGATATTCCTTAGCTGACCCGCAGAAAAGGGTTGAAATGATGTAAATTCTATGGTCACGGTAATACACGGCCGGACGGTTTATTGATAACTAACTATGCCCCGCGGCTTTGCAGGCCTATATTTATGGGATAAAAAGTAGCCTTTGTGTTATTCAAGGCCTAGAACTACCTGTATGCACAATTTCCAGCCCGATCCGTTCAGTAGTTTTTGCGTGAAAGAGCAACAAACACACATACATGTTTACAGACATACTGCATGTTTACAAACTTTCTCGTTTATAATATTAGTAGGATATGTTTCTAATTAGTTGCTTTTTTCAATTACAGACAAATTGCACCTTGACTCTGTTCAACATCAGCAACGAGAACGTCATTATATCTGCGAGTGTGCCTCAGAAAGAACAAGAGATGATGAGAGAAGCCGGTGAGGCTTTGCTTGATAGAGAAAAGGTAAGGGACATTCATTCCTATAGGTATATTTAGAATCTCAGATATATTCATATTCATTATCATTTATTGTGATTTTATGCATACAAGTATTATTCTTAGGTGTAGATCTTAGTGGGTAGTACACAATGCATAAAAACCCTGTCAGGGCGCAATAATTATTTTTGGATTTGCTTTCGTTACATTGATGGCTATTAATTAATTGGAATGGCAGGTAAAAATGGAAATTGGCTTTAACAAGACAAGAATAAATGGTAATTTAGTTTTCAATTTGGTGTATCATTTGTGGGTTTGCTTGATAGAAAAAGGTAAGGGAAATTAGTTACTACATATTGGATCTAGAATCCCAGATATTTGAAGATGAGAGAGGCCGGCGAGGCTATGCTTGATAGAGAGAAAAGGTAAGAGAGATTCATTCCTATATATCGGATCTAGAATCCCAGATATTTTGTACCAACAAAAACGATGAATGACAACTAAATAAAAACTGATTACCATGTCATAAAATATCAAGGTACTGCATGCTTATAAAATGGGTCGAGAATGACGTCAACTGCCTTGCTCAGTTCGAATGTAATCTAAGCGGGACAGCATGACAGAAAACCTCATTCTCAAGTCCACCAAACCGGTTTACCTATATACATTTAACAGCAAAGCTATCACTGAAAACAAAACACAAATTTCAACAACACATAATTAGATAGAGTCTGTTCAAAACGAGAAGAGCCATGACTCTTCTCTTTTTTAACAGTTTAACGTTACGGTGTACTAACACTTTTAGTCGTACTGCAATGACAGAGCAGGGTTGTCAACGCAACAAAAGTTGTAAATTGGCACACGCGCGCCCTCAATTCTCACGACTCTTCTCTTTCTGAACTGACTACACACGCTCAGCGTAAAATGTAAGTTCTGGTGGGAAAACAGACGAAAACAGTTAAATGAAATATACAATAAATAATGAACGAAAACTTTTGAAATCATCATATTATTTCCAGCTTCTCTGATTTGCGTTAATGATAACAATGTCGTATAATACGAGTATTTTCCAGTAATATTTGTATACTTTTGTAACCCCTTTTGCTTAGAAAAAACTTTTTTCCCTGTAATCTCTTACATATGAAGTCTGTACCATTTCAAATCACTTTCTCTTTTTTTCAGGAGGAATGCATCGACGTTCTAAAAGTCGTCAAGTCTCGTATTAACTCCCAACATGAAGACATCTCGTCTCATCTTCTGCTGTCAATTTTCAAAATCGCTGAGGTTGACGTCGTCTACCCAACTCCACCCAGCTCCGCCATCTCCTCCCACGGACCTAACCTCAACTTTTATATCCTTATTACTATCTTCACTATCATTTATAACCTCAATAGTCTCAAAAATGCAATGTCCGTCTTCGTCCTAACAATTTTCATCAATATCGTCAATTTTATATCGGGTTTATTCGTTAATCTTAAAGATACGTCTTCGAACGCATTAGATGTCGTTCCTTTTGTTAAAGAGAGATATTTTTTCAATATCTTTGGATCTATTTTGAAGAATTATGATGAATTTATCGAAGAAAAAGTAGTGGTTGTAAATTTGGTAACTATGCACGATGCACTCGCTTTAGGTTACGCACAAGAAATCACTGGTGAGATGATAGATGTAAGTGTCATAGAAGTAAATAATTGTAAGGAAAAGAAACATATCAAAAATGCTGTGAATATTACAATATTTGATAATTTTAATGAACTTGTTGCTGATATACCTAAATATTTTTCTAGAGATGTGTATTATGAAATTGGATGTATTGATTCGAAGCTTTTCGATGATTTCCGTTTTGAAAATATCGCGTCCTCTTCTTATGGGATTGTCAAATCCGTTAGCTTAGGACTGACTCTAGTAGTAGTATGAAGACTGAGATGAACTAAACGTATCATAGTTAAATGTATTTCGTTTTTATTTTCGACTTAGAACTGGTGCTTTGTAGGTCGATCTTTAAAGGCTGGGTTTTGTATATATGTGTGTTATGCCTTTTACACTGTTAGTGTTTCGTTCTTAGTCCTCGTTTCTCTAGACTAGGAATCGCAGACATGCCTTGACTACACTTACTCTTCTCTATTTTCCTATCTCACTTTTCTAACTGTATCTTCTTCTACTTTATTTTTGTCTTATACTTTAAAAAGAGTTTCATCGTCTGCGATTTGGCTTTTAAATGTTGTTTTCCTTGACGGTTAGAAGTAGATTTTTGTAGTGATAAGCGCCGTTTCGTTAAATAGATGGCTGTATTGTATAAGTAGTATGTCTTAAATAAATGTGGCTGCACTGTTAGGGAATACGTGAATGAACATCACATAACGAGGCTAAAACTGAAAATGTTGGAAAGAATAAAGTATTGGCACCATAATTAATGCTATCGTTGCTTGATGGCTCACATACAAACATAAACGCGTAAAGAATAGACGGGGTCTATTCATTCACTGAAAAAGAGGATGAAATACAGAAAAAATCCTGATAATTGAGACCACGTTAAATTCCAACGAGCAATTTTCTTGAATGTACTATATATTATAAAATATATCGAGTTCCAATGAATCATCAGCTTAACAGGGCAAAAAAAATCAAACGTTACGAAGTAAAATCTAGTGGTAGTTCTGTCTTGTTCATTCACAGTTAGTTTTAGGTGACACTTAGATAACTGTTCAGAAATCTTACATAACCTCATGGTTATGTAAGTGTGAAATGGTAAGGAAAGAAGCTTTAATTTGGAGTAGTAATAGAAAATTGTGTTCCGAGAAGTTTTAAGAGTGCACCAAACTAAAATGGTCACCTAAATTAAACTTGGTATCTATTCGTATGTGAATTATAATATATTTGAGAAAGACGGAAAGAAGACACATGAAAATGAGAAACTCGACATCTGACTATTAGGTTCTTAAATTGTAATCTTACATAATCTAATACCTCCTTAATCACGAAAAAGCAATCACTGGATATTGCTGGGTCTGATCTTATTGTCTTTTAGCAGTTATTTAATAAAATAACCTTTTCGTTTAAAGAATTTATTACAAAAGAGGCATGTCCTTACAAACCAGACTAACATTTCGCCTTCTAATAAAAGATATCAGAGTAAGTCTGGTTTTCCCGCGAAGTTCGTGGGTCGGAACTTTTGAATACATAGAATCCTTCATAAGTGGTGTTTTTACGTTAGTTTTTTTTAAATTATAGTAACGTATATAAACGCTTCTTAAGTGGTGGTTGATGAATTATTAAATAGATTTAGATCCATAAAGCAAAAATATTTGAAACTGTTATAACCTTGGTTTATTAATTTTTTTAATAGACAGGAGGCCTATTTTAATTCACCAAAATAATAATTAATGTTGGATGCAACATTCCTTTTTTTCTAATTGTTACTCTAGATTGGTGTATTAGAGTACAACATATGCCTCCAGGACTTGTTAACATTTATTTCATTTACAGGCACTCACAGCAATCGTGTAACTTGTGAGTTTATTTTATAATATGTTATTTGAAAACTAAAATAACTATACCAACTATTTTTCATATTAAAAATATTCCTTAAATATATTGTAACAAGATATCGTTTGTTTTGTAAATAAAGTTTTTTTTAGAGTAAATTCTATAACCGCTTTCTAAATTGAAGTCAAACTGACTGAAAAACATATCAATGTTAAAGAAACATATCATTAGGTATTAGAATCTATTTTATATTATCTTCGTTTTAGTGCATTTTTTGCATAAGTATTAATTTTTGTATGAAATATTAAAATTTAAGCTTTATATCTTATTTGAATATTTTATATATAGTGAATATTAAATACAATTAGGTTTTTTTCTTTTAATTCTTTTTTCGAATGTTTTATTGTATTTATATTTCTAATATACTTTTCTATATAGTTTTATTAGAATTTAGTAACATATTTCTCTTTGAAATTTAAAGCTTGTGAAAATATCGAACGATACATATCATCAAAGCTCAATTTTTAACTATATAATTAGAACTAGACGTTGCAAAGCAAGTACATCTTTATGTAGATTAGATATAGAGTAGATATAAATATACAGAAAATAGTAACATATTTCTAAAATTAATGTTAAATTATGTTAGATTAATGTAATCTTTTGTATTTAGTAAATGTATTACTTTTTGACTGTTAATGTTTTCATTAGATTGAAAAACGTCCTATCTTCTGGAAGATTTATAACATAATAATGCACGCCTCAGGCCTTCCATGTAAATAAAACATTCAATTTATTCTAGAGTCTGTTCAAAAAAAGAGAAGAGTCGTGAAAAGTGAGAGCGATCGTGTGCCAATTTGACAATTTTTTGCGTTGACAACACTGCTCTGTCATTGCAGTACGACTAAAAGTGTTAGTTCACCAAACGCCACGACTCTTCTCTTTTTGAACAGACTGTACCAATACTCAGAAAATACATAAAATAAAGATCCTGTATGTATGGCCATCAAATAACGGTAAAAATGTTATATAATAATAACAAAAAAAATGTTATTTCTTGATCTTTTACATGGCCTACTCATAATATTTAAAAAAATATGTATTTCAGTAGTGCACTTGTCTTTTTAAATGTTTAATTATATAAAATCGTTTACAAATGTAGCAATACCTGTCACCTACATATTTTATATTAACACTGTTACACAAATTATATTACAAAATTAACTCACAAATTTTGTGTATTATTTTATAAAACTATGTCTATCTCATGAATAAACGCAATAGAAAAGTTGGACTATGTAAACATAAAATTAAAAACATAATGATTAGATCAAAAATCAGTTGTTTAGTTATTAAATTAAATTATAATGTGGAACATTAAATACTGCACATTATTTTGATAATTTTGTTAAATCATATGTTATTGTCTATGCAGAAATATAGTTACGTTTTAATCTAGATAAATGTTTATATTAGAAAGAAATCGTTTTTAAAAGAGTTTGTTTTACATTGTCGCTTTTAAAAGTTATGTGTAGATTTGGCAGTGAATTAGGTAGTCTCAATGTATAGCAATATAACTTAATTATGTAGAAATTAATATCGGTTTGGAAATACCTATTAATTATCGATATCATGAAGAAAGGATGTAGGAATCCAATCCTAAAGTGAATTGAGAATGTATGATCATTTTAATAATAATAAAGCTAAAATCGATAGTTCTTCAACGCCTATGAATTATTTACTTTTTAATTTTATATCGTTTTATTTCAGTACAGTGTCTAGGCTTTTTTCATCCCATTTGATCTTTTTATGTATTGTTAGGTATATTATATTTTTTTAACATATTTTTTTTTAAGCTATTGCATAGCTTCTATCGCGGGCCTTGAGCGCGGGGACCGAATCCAGAAATTCCGTAACGAAAAAACCTTGACGTTTGTCTCTTTAGTTCAGCAACTCGCCTCTAGATGGCATTGCAATAGCTTTACCGCGGCAGTCCCCGAGTGCCACACGTCTTTTTTATCTTTAATTTCCAGATCGATATTGATTAAATGTGAATACACAGCACCGTAGTGATATGCGTAACAGAGCTTCTAAAGATTAATATAATTGTTTTATACACTTATTAAAAGTAATCTGAATTATTTGTGACTCCTGCTGCGGGGGAACGTAATTTTGTTGTAGCTAAATAAAAACGATTCATATAAAATAATTTCATTGTTTCTTTTATCCCTTTTTATTTTTATTTATTAAAAAGAAACGCCAACAGCGTATACATACATCAAGCATTTTGTTTTAACTTAGTATCTAGGCAGGTTCTAATATATACGCTTATACTCGTAATAGGCGGACACAACATTGTTTGATAAATACTCTAAAACTTATATAAATTATACTAAATTAATAAATGAGATCAAAGTTAAACATTATAAATATAGGTAATAGAAGATATGGTTAGGTTAAACTTAAGAAACATTAATAAACTACTACATAACAAAAATATTACCTTGCTCTAATCTAAGTACGATCCTTAACGATTTTTCCTACGATATTATATTAATAGAATTAATAATAGCACTTGGTACCTGGCGTACCTATTATGTTGGTGTTTTCATAACAATAATTGTATCTAACCCGAGGAATGTAACATTCTGCACAAATCCTGACGGGTTTAGAGAATGTTAAAATGTATTTTTATTTTAATAAATAAATAAAAATAAAATATTAAATTAAGTAGTAGTACTTGTTTTACATAGTAACGTGTCCCGCGGCTTCGCTCGCACGCGTTGTTCCTATGGTAACGTTTATAGGTGATATCTATCCAACGGAGATTGATTTATGGGATAAAAAGTAGCCTATGTTTGATTCCAGGATTAGAATTATATGTATGCAAAATTTCAGACCAATCAGTTCAGTAGTTTTGGCGTGAAGAGGTAACAAACATCCATTCATACATCCACGGAGAAAAAAATGAGATTACAAGACTACAAGAACGAGTAGTAATCACAAAAAATGTTGCGACTAATAAAAAATAATAATCTCTACTATATTTTCTAGTAACCATTAAATAATTTTCGTTCACTTTACAAAATAATATCGTACTTTACAAATAACTAGAATTTTAGTAACTGCTAAAATCATATTATAATAACAACTAGAAATATTGTAAGCTACACAATGCTCTTTGTAGTTTCTATTCTACATTAATTTTAGTCCGCGCCGCGGCGGCGGCTGTTAAAACTTTATCTTTTGTGAACTTTGTTTTAATTAATTTATAATTATGTTGTCTGTTTTTGTGTTTTTTAGTCCATAATAACGAGATGCGTACCTAGATAATAAATAGTAATAATACTTTATACGACTTAATAATAGTTATTCTGATTCTACTAATTCCTCGGGCATTTTTATGATTACTATAAATAAATTGTTTAATTGGTTCAATAATACTTGTTATTCTGATTCCACTAATTCCACCTCCCTAAAATTAAATTGTATAGGCATGAAATAAGATGTACCTATATTATTGTAAGTATTACTTTTTGATTTTATTGTAGTTTGTAATAAAGGTTGGAAGAATCGCGAAGAGTAAAATGCTGTTCCATACTGATGAGCCAGGACCAACCCTTATCGAAGTAAAAACTACATACTAAGGCTGCCATTCCACCAGAGATGTGCTGTGTTGCTATGTTTCCAACCGACAAATAGGACTGCTCCGTTATCGAGTCATTTTAGCTGACAAAAATGACCGATATAGAAGCGATCCTTTTGGTCGGCTGGAAACTTAGCACCGTAGCACGTCTCTGGTGGAATGGTAGCCCAATTGTTCAGTAAAACTTGCAATCATAGATAGTTCACGTCACAATAATAGATAGTACCTGTAACAGGCATAGATAGTAAACATCACAAAGTTCATAGTGCACATAACAATGTGAACAGTAACCATCACAGTGCGCATGGCAAGAAAAAAGTATTCGGTACTAATTATTCTGGTAATCTCTACTAGACAGTATGGTCGGGATAACAGCTACCACTAGTTCTGACAGCTAGAATTAATTTATTGTAACCGTCACTAAATTTTTCTCGTTGTCACAAAAAGAACGAGAATTATTGTTGAGTCAATCAGAATTTTAGTAAGTACAACGAGATTTTTCTCTCTGTGTCCATTCAAACTTTCACATCTATAATATACTAGCTGCGCCCGCGGCTTCGCACGCGTTATTTCGTTTTGGAAACGTTTTAAGGTGAGTGATTTCTATGTTTGATTCCAGGATTTGAACTGCCTGCCAGCCCGTTCCGTTCAGTAGTTTTACCGTGAAGAAGTAACAAACATCCATCTATCCATACATCCATACAAACTTTCTCATTTATAATATTAGTGTGAAGTGTGTGAACAACTAGTATTTAACTTTACTATTTCTTAAAAATCTAAGCAGTCTCCAGAAGGCAGAGTTCCCAGAATGCTGCCAGCAATGCTTCGTTGAATGGCAATGCTGCCATTCAACGTCTGGCCTGAGCCTAGTTCAGCTAACAAATTGTTTCACTATGACAATGCTGTAGATTCTGTTGTTTATAATTTGTTAAATTTAGCTAAAATTAGGATTTAGGAATGTCAAACGATACATTTCGATTCCTTAATCGATTCCTAACGATTCCCAAATCCTTACTTTAGCTAGTTTTGATGTCAAATAGAAGATAACTATTCAGTTTGAAAAGCTATCGTATAATGCACATTCCTAAATCCTTATTTTCGCTAGTTTTAATGCTAAATAGAATATAACTATTCAATTTGAAAAGCTATCGTATAATAGACATTCCTAAATCCTTATATTAGCTAGTTTTAATGCCAAATAGAAGATAACTATTCAATTTGAAAAGCTATCGTATAATGCACATTCCTAAATCCTTATTTTAGATAGTTTTGATGTCAAATAGAAGATAACTATTCAATTTGAAAAGTAATCGTTTAATAGTCATTCCTAAATCCTAATTTTAGCTAGTTTTGATGTCAAATAGAAGATAACTATCCAACTTAAATAGCTATCGTATAATCATTGATTTATTAAAAACGAAGATGAGGTACCGGTTGCTCGAAAGTGGCAACCTCAAATTGTGTAAAATTGTGTTATCCCACATCAGTCACCGTCTGACCGGCGGCACGGGCGGTCGTGATTCGGGTGAAATATTGTTGCCTCAGTCTCACTTCGGTCCTAGATACGTCTTTCCGTCTTTGTTCTTTGTATTGCACAGGACTGGAAGCGTGAGCGTATGTGTTTGCGTGTAGTTGTAAGTTACAACTACGCGCAAACACATACGCTCACGCTGGGAGAACGTAACCTATCTTCCCTTTTTAAATCAATGTGTATAATAGACATTCCTTAATCCTAATTTTAGCTAACCTTAGCAAACTAAAACAACAGAATCGACAGTCATGGTATCGTCGAAGATCGTAGAAATCTATAGAATCTTTAGCTGAAGAAACTTAAGAAACTCTGTATAGTCCGTGCCATGTTCGACGACTCGTCACTGCCATTATTATGGAATGATACATAAACTGTATTAATTGACTGATTCTGTATCTTTTATACCTACAATAATATTAAGTATAGGTAAGTACAGGTAGGAATACCTCCGCATCATTCATAACCGGCATAACAAGATTGGCTCTAGAAGACTAATGTCACGGTCAAATCATATAAAACAGGCATAGCAGCAAATAACTGATAAACCTTTTGTATTTATAAAAGATAAAAATAGAATTAAAGTTCAACAAAACGGTCATTTCGTTTTGTTATTTTACTTTAACATTATTTATCAAAATAATCTATTATGATTGTGATTATGATTGTTATTCAAAAATAAAGGATTCAAAAGGCACGCAGCGATGGAAAGAGCTATGGTTTATCCATCCAGCATGGAGCATGTTAGTAAATAAACCACGATACAAATAACAAAAACTCACTTGCTTGGCGTCGAGTTTCAGATATAATTGTAAGCAATTTTTATTGAAGGGAGGATCTAATATCGACAAGTAATGTAAATTACGTATAAAAGGACGCGCCAACAAAGTGAATTTTAGGTTAAGTATGGGCGGTTTGTATACGTTTATGCCTCATTCAAAATGGACACGGTATAGGTAAGCTCAGAGTTTCTTCAAAAGATAGGATTCGTAATAAATACATCCGACAGAGAACCAAAGTTACTGACATACCCCAAAGAATTAGCAAGCTGAAGCTGCTGCTCTAGTGGGTCAGCCATATTTCGCGGAGGACCAACAACCGCTAGGGGTGGCTAGGGTTAACGTGTTCTTGGAGACCGCGACTTGGCAAACGTAGTGTGGAACGCAGCCAGGTGGGATGACAACCTGTTCAAGACTGCAGGCAGGTGCTGGATGGGGCAAGCTGAAGACATGGCGCTCATTAGGGAAGGTCTATGTCCAGCTGTTGATAGGATGATGGTGATGATGAAAAAAATTGAGCGTAACCAAATAACATGACGTCAATGTTTACTTTCTTTCTACATGAAAACGAAACTAGTGTCACAGGTATTCTTTGATTTCTGCCGTATATGTATAAATAAATTCTAAAGTGCAAGGAACCACAAAAATCGGTACTTACGTAAACAGATTTAGATAAATCTAAATGGATATCCAAAAGGTACTTTTAGAATTTATTAATTTATATTTTTTTGCCTAAAAAGATGGTACAATGTAGTACATAATATATATATAATGATGATATGAGATGGTATACAGGGCAAAAAATCTATGCGCCCTAGAAACTAGTTACCTTAAATACTTTAGTTAGCTCATTTTACTGAAAGGAAACATTCAACAGGTGTAAACAAGCAACTTTAGAAGACCTTTGAATGCTATTTTGTTTCTTTTTATAAGTATATGAATATTTCAGTAAAATTTACTAACTAAAGGATTTAAGGTAGGTCCCCTCCAGGGCCCGTAGATATTTTCGCTCTGTACACCATCTTACATCATCTCATATCATCATCATCATCATAAATATATATTATGTACTATATTGTACCATCTCTTTAGGCAAAACAATATAAATTAATAAATTTCAAAAGTACCTTTTGGATATCCATTTAGATATGCTTTCATCTAAACTCATATGTTTTCTTTGGTATTTAACTATACTATGGAACGCGTTGCCAGTCTCGGTGAGGCGAGCATAGTCTTTACCAATTTTTAAACCATGGTAAGCATTATTTGTCCTGTTGCCACTGATCGAACACCTTCTATGTCCCTATGAATATAACTAGTTTATATATATATATACATATATATATATATATATATATATATGTATAAGTAATGTTATGTATGTAGTATTTTATTTGTTTAGGTAACTTTCATAAGCACACAGATCCCCTAGTACTATCCAATGATCCTATCCATCCACGGTTGTCTAGTAGAGATCGCTCTTGAGCGATAAGACCGCCACTTGTCATTTAGTTTTTGAGCTGTTCTATTGTATTGTTTCTTTTAATAAGTGTGCAATACAGAATTTTCTATCTATCTAACTAAGTAGGTGCTCGTAGCAGGTATTTTATAGAAACATGGACATCTTTAGCCATTCTAAGTAAAATCTATTTATTTGTTTAACTGTAACAATCTCTATCACCTTTTAATGAAAACAGATTCTTCCTTAGTACCGCAAAAATATTCTAGCGATTGACATCTTAGTGTTTTTTTTACTGTTAATGTTATTGAATATAAAAGATATGACATATCTGAACAGTTTGAAATAATCCAAGGTTTGTACTAAGTATTGTTGTGTGAACTGTCCAGAATAATTCATTCATTTATTGTATTAGTTTATTGTGCTATTTTATTTTATTAATATTAATAAAACGCGAAAGTTTGTGTATGTAAACATGTTTGTTGCTCTTTCACGCAAAAACTACTGAACTGACCGGGCTGAAATTTTGCATACGGTTAGTTCTAGGCCTGGAATAACACAGAGGCTACTTTTTATCCCATAAATCAGTTCCCGTGGGATCAGCGTGCTAAAACGGGGGGCGCAGCTAGTTAATATTTATTTGAGACTGTTCGTGGAATAATTTATATTAATATAATATAATAAATAATATAAAATTTAAATAATAAGGTTTTGATTATTTAAGTCTCTGTAATTTTTTATTGTTTCACAAACATAACGTTTACATACAAGTATCTGACTGGTCAGTTCTTTTTACATATTTTTTTTCTAAAAAGATAAAAAGCGATGATTTTTTTGTTAATCAATGGCAGTAATTTTCGACGGAATTACTTTCGGATCTATGAATTTCAAGATAAGTCAAAGTGAATTTCAAGACTGGCACCAAAAAAAAATTGGGTTAGAGTACGTTTCGCCCGTATCTAAATATCGTCCGCAAAGAGATTCGGGCGAAATGTCCTTTACTTTTGAAGAGTTCAACAATTCGTCCGAGTCTAAAATCTCTTGGTTTTAGATTCAGACGAGTTGTAGTTGTACCCCAATTTAAACCAATTAGCGGCAAAATAGATGGAGTGATACCCACGAAGACATCCGAATCTGCCAGTCAGTAGTTATTCAGTCTGTTGGAATAAGATTAGGCCAACTCTTAAAATCATTATCATACCGCACCGTAAAAGAATAATGTGACAATTTTATGTGAAAGAACCAGTTTTGACATCAAGTCTCCTATATGCTTGGAATCTTTTGCGATTTAATAATATCGGGCATTTCCGAACAGGTAGGTAGATATTAAAATAACAAGCCTTTAAAAAACAACTCAAGCTGCCTTCTCAGTATTATTTTAATTTTAATCTCTGAGTCATTTTAGCCCTTTATGTTGGTACTTAATACAAACATATGTTTTTACCTAAATGTTATTTATTTGTTACGTTGGTTAAATTATAATAATACTGGACAATTCCCACAAATTCAAATTCAATTATGCTTTATTTCCATATAGTATACTATAAATGTAAACTTAGAAAAGGTCAAATCATATTCTGCTTTTTTATGTTTTGATGTATAAGTTACGAATTTATCCTGTGTTTTTCTTATACTTCGGTACAGTATGTTTTAATATTTCTTTACAAAATTATTTTTTTATCAAATTCTGTTAGTAAGTAGTCCGAAAGTTTCTAAAGTTAAGTCAAATTACTGGTCTCCACGATACAGAATTTTCCTTATGTGGAGACCGTAGGGAAATATCTGTTAGATTAATTGTTACTACAATAAAATATTTTTCATTTTTTCATTTTCATTTTAAAAAAAATACGCTGACACGGAAAAAAAGTGGTATTTTTTTATTTCGGCTGCTTCGGTATATAGACTAAGGTAAAGAAACGAAGAAGTAGCAGTATCATCTAGCCTATTTATCTTTGAGCATTTCTTATGTATATTGAAGATGAGTAAATAAATCTAACGCTCTACTATCAACAGAAATCCTAGTGAAACTATAGCCACTATCTGAATAATCAAGTTATTAATGTAGTGTTTTTTTCGTTTCAGATATATCTGTTATTTCAGAAAACAATGGTCTATTAATATCCCAAGATGGTGAACAAAATAGTAGCGGCTATAGCAAATTCATTTCAAAACAATCTACATTTACACAGACAGGTGAGTTTTTTAAGAAAGTATGTAGGTATGTCTGTGTTAGGTATGGGCTGTGTGGTGCTGGCTTAGAATTTGCACCATCCCATCTCTTCCCGTGGGGGTCGTAAGAAGCGACTAAGGGATATCCACCGAGCGGGCAGCAGCGACCCCTGCAAAACAATTCTACCCCCGAACTGCAATCCCAGCGTAAGGATCAGGGGGAGGCCTGCGTCCAGCAGTGGACCAATATAGGCTTGTTGGTTGAGGTTGAGGTTGAGACCGATCCACCTAATTTTTTTCGTCTCTTGCTAACTTCACCACTCCCGAATTATAGAAAAAGAAATCATGGTAATATCCCGTTGTAAATGACTTGAATGTTAATAATTATGATTACTTATGGTTTTAAGTTTTTACAATTCAAAAGATAGATATTTTTATTATACACTACCTGCCCCCCGCAATTCGTAAACTTCGTACCGCTAATAAAAGAAATCTCAACATTCTTTATATTTCCTACCTTTTAAACCATACTACAAATATTTCAAAATCTCGAAAATTTGTGAGACTAACAAACTTAATTCAGTTTTATACATTCTAAACAGATATATTTATATAATCCGAAATTACTGGGCCGATTAAAAAAAATCACCATTAAAAAGCTAGGTTTTATCCCGGAATTCTTATGGGAACGGGAATTACGCGGGTGAAACCGCGAGGCATTGGTAGTGTTTTATAAGATTATACGATTCCGCTAGTGGACAAAAAATTTAAGTGAATTAGAGTCAATTGCACCTTATTTCTTGTTTGTTATAATAACGATTTATCAAGCTGTTTATACAATGTGTCTGGCTACCGGTGTCGGAGACTTTGGGGGGGTGAAGTACGGTAAATTTTATCGACAAATCACTATCCCTATTTTTGTTTTCTCGCTCCATGATAAAATGGCAGCCATTTTGTTTTCTTTTGCCTCGAAGCACGGGTGCTTGTATTGTTTTAGCTATAGCTACCCATGCAGAGGTCCTAGGAAGACGATAAAGGTCTCATTTGATAGCCAATAATGTAGGCAATACAGCAATGATAACATTGTTGCGTTTTCTATTTTATAATAGAGGAAAAGAGAATTTATAAAACAAAAATAATGTTTTTATTCAATTTTTTTTTTTAATTATCAGCTTTTTCATAAAATTGAAACTGTCAAGCTACATGTTTTTGGTTTTTGAACGATAGTACAGAATGTGTGCTTCAAAATAAGTCTAGACTCACTTTTAGCATTTGCCATTTCAGTTTCAGCGCGCCCTTATCTACAACAAAGAACAGTATTGTCTATGGACACGCACTTCCTCGAAACCGTGAGTCTAGTTGCTTATTAGCGGAATATTTAAGCTTCAAGGGTCATATTCAATTCGTCATAACTTCTAAACTATCTTATTCAGGGCTAAGATGCAAGACTTATTTTGAAGCACACATTCTGAACTATCGTTCAAAAACCAAAAACATGTAGCTTGACAGTTTCAATTTTATGAAAAAGCTAATAATTAAAAAAAAATGTTGAATAAAAACTTTATTTTTGTTTTATAAAATCTCTTTTCCTCTATTATAAAATAGAAAACGCAACAATGTTATCATTGCTGTATTGCCTACATTATTGGCTATCAAATGAGACCTCTATCGTCTTCCTAGGACCTCTACATGGGTAGCTATAGCTAAAAGAATACAAGCACCCGTGCTTCGAGGCAAAAGAAAACAAAATGGCTGCCATTTTACCATGGAGCGAGAAAATAAAATAGGGATAGTGATTTGTCGATAAAATTTACCGTACTTCACCCCCCCAAAGTCTCCGACACCGGTAGCCAGACACATTGTATAGTAAAAATGGGACTTGTCTAAGTGCTTATTTTGTAAGTCTAAAGGAATAAACGATTTGGCTCTGACTCTGACTCTGACTCATTGTCTAACCCTCATGTTTCTTTTACCAGAACAAAACAAAACAAATGAATCCAAAAAAATCAGTTTCTATCCAAATATTTAAACAATTTCAGATACTAGCAACACTAGCATCATGTCTGCTTTCAATGACTGCTGGCATCACCTTCGGGTCCACAGCTGTGATGCTGCCTCAGCTAAAGGATGACCCTGACTTCCCCTACGATCCTGCCTTCGACTCTTGGATCGGTAAGCTACCACATCACATACCCTCAGCCTCAACCTCAACAGCCAACAGTATTGGTCCACTGCTCGACGCAGGCCTCTCAAAGCGCTTATTTGGCTTTTATCTCATAGGGTGACAAGAGACCAACATGAGAACTCTGTTGTATCTAATCAGCAATGGCTACACCTTCCTACATATCAATTGGGTTACCTACTTATTTCGTCGATTAGACTACAAGTTCTTGTAAATGATCCTGTGTATAATATGTTTACAATTAAACATTAATGGAATGGAGTAAAGTGTGATGTGATGTGATGGTGTGACTATGCCCATATACAAAGCCCATATACAGCTGCTCTTTTGACATTTTGTTGACATTAATCTTATTCTTATTAATAATTTAATTTTGATTATTGTTTAAGTGACATTATTATTATTATTTTAGGCCCTTCTACAGCCAACCATTTGTAATTTATAATTAGATTGGAGTACCGTAAAACGGGGTGACTTTGATTAATTTTGAAATGAAAATGTCTGCTACATCTTTATTTTCAAATGTAAAAATTTATAAAAAATAGTAGAATGGTGGACATACTAAATACTTTATTATAAAAAGAAGAAAAAATAAAAAAACTTTCAATTTTTGACATAAAAAAATAAAAACCGCGTAATCAAACTTATAATCCATTTGGGGTTACTTTGATACCACCTGTTTTTTTAACTAATATTGATAGACACCCCGAATAGGAACAAAATCCAATTTAAAAAAAATAATTGAGAATTATCGTTTTCGAAGTAGGATTTTTTTAATTATTTTGGGGCTACTTTGATCTAAGGGGTGAAATTGATAGTAAGTAAACATTATTTAATTAAATAAATAAAGGCATAGGTATCATGAACTTTTTTATTAAAGAAATATACGACACTTCAATTCTTTATATATCCAATCAACAACCAACATCAGCCTCATTCAGCCATCAATTTAAACACAAATCAGTAAAAACAGAGCAACAAGCTTACTAACATTAAACACTAGCTTCAAAACTTACAACAAAAAATATTTCAAAAAGCATATAGGTAGGTTTACCTACCTACCTCAGCATATTTTGCTAATCGGTAATCAGTCTTAATCATTTAAACAGAGCAATAGCTTCATACGCATGCCTTTATATTTATTGTACAATGTCCCAAATGGAATTTGAAGTTGTATAGAAGCATTTCGGGTCCCTGCAGCCTTCTTATAAGTTCTAACCATGATACATTGATGAAACTGGAAAAAAATAATATTTTCGTTTAAAAAAATGGTGTTTAATTATGCACGCACATAATTTATTGAATAAAGACATCATTTTATACGCTACCTAACATCATACTGTCAATCAAATGTTTCGTAGTTCGCGCGCATCGCAAAAATTTACGCTCATATTTTTTTTCTAGCGCCAAATGAAATGTAACTTTAAAAAACAATCAAATAAAGTTTTAGGGGCGAGATTGAATACTACTACTTGGATAAATAAAACATTTTAATATTACTAGGGCGAGATTGATAGCTATCAATGTCGCCCCTAGGGCATATCAATGTAGCCCCGGTATACAAAAGTACTCATTAAAATCAAAATGGCGACCGCAACTAGATCACATCGCAATAATTACATTCACAAAGAAACAAACAATAACGTTGTGCATTTACTATAAATAAAAATTAAATACATACGGTTGTACATTTGAAGTTCTGCAGGTCGAATTTTCTTGCTTATTTCCCCACCAACAGTAAATTATTATTTTCTTCATGCACAGGCACCTTCTAGCACGGACACTTTGAGAAATGGTCGCCAGAATGTCAGTCTTGCCAACACAAAAAAAAAATATTCATTGCGTTTCGTATTACGGAGAAAATTAAAAAATAGCATACATTTTGAGTAATCATCAATGTCACCCCGGTTCTCAAAGACACCCCGTTTTACGGTATGTGTTTATGCTTACCGTCTGTCTGTTTTTATTTTTATTTAATTAATTTTTTTCTCTTTCCTGCGTAAAATGCCTTATGGTGTTTCCTTAAAAAAAAAATCTTGTGTGTTTTGTATTCTTACAATATAATAATATTTATTAATAATGTTTAAAATTAGATTACAACGATACCAAGTGTATGTATAAATGTACCTATGGTGGAATAAATGAAATGAAATGAAATATGAATAGGTTAAGGAAGATGTAGGGACATAACTAATTATTCAGTTTCATGTTACAATATCTTGTAAAGTTGGAGAGTATGTTGCCGGAGTGGTATCTGGTAATTTTGAACTTAGCCTTAAGTACCTATCTCCCCTTTGAACCGCATATGTATGTCGCAGCCGGAACGTAGAATTAGCCCGTTTGTAAAACGGCCAGGCCGTTTACAAAACGGCGCCATTCAGCTAAATGCCTAGGCCGATTGTAGAACGATCGGTGAAATCAACGTTCTACAATATGGCTGATCATCTGAATTAGCCCGTTTAGGGAATGGCTAGGCAGTTCACCGTGCTTAGGCCGATCGTAAAATGAAGATAACTGTTTCTGTGTACGAGGCTCCGTCTGCGCAGAATCTACAGTTACCTACATATTATATTTTATTACCGGCTATGACATCAATTATCTGCCAAGGAAAGCTGCTTAAAAATTGGGTTCGGAGGTTAGCTCAAACAGAGACAGCGATACTTAACTACCTACAGTAGAACACAATTTTAAAAGTTGGTCGTTTGGTACCTACCGTGCATACCATAACATGCATAACAGCTGTTATTTTATCTTTACTACATCCTCAACCTCAACCTCAACAACTTGTACTGCTAGACGCAGACTTCCCCTGATTAGCTCCTTATTGCCGTTTGTACCATGAGGAGTAATGACCATAAACTTCACGCCTGTGCTCCACGCTTGGCATAGGCATAGGATTGCAGTTCGGTGGAAAATTGTTCAGCAGGGGCGCTGCTGCAAACCCTCGGTGGATATCCCTTGGGGTGGTGCAAATTCTAAGCCAGCACCACACGGCCACATTATTACATTACCTACCTACTTCAATTTTATTGAGGTATATTAAAGATTAGATTTTACAGAAGTTAAATTTTATGCACTGATTTTGATTATTATATAATATTATTAATAATCTGAGGCACTGTGACACTACTATGGGATTCAAATAAAATACGTTTTACTTTAATCCCATAAAATACATTTCTTTGGTACCTACATTTCAGTGTTCTGAAGTTTGGTTAGGAAATATTTAGGCAGGTATTTCTCGCACAAGCAAAACCGCGCGCCATTACTACTAATTAGTAATCCATGGTATAAAAAGATATAGCCGTTTTACAATCGGGCTAGGTTTGAGTCAGCCAAATCGTTGAACGTTGAGCGTTTTACAATTGGCCTAGCCATTTAGCTGAATGGCGCCGTTTTGTAAACGGCCTAGCCGTTTTACAAACGGGCTAATTCTACGTTCCGGCTGCGACATGTATATGGAAACATAAGCCTATGTATATGGAAACAGATGATGAACCCCCGAAATGTATAAATACATAACTGCCGACTACGATCTCAACAATTTGCAAAGACAGCCGAATGATCTAAAGGTATTTTTTGTGTATTTTGACAATCTTATGGATGGACAAAAGTCTTTGTGGCTTCTGTTTCCACATATATGCGGAAAGGAGCTCAAAGGGGAGATAGCTACTGAGATAGATAAAATAGGTCTGTTTCTATATACATAGGCGGTTCAATAATTTCCCAGAATGTTGAATCCTAAGATGATTTACAGAAACTTGAATATCTAAAACGTTGAGTTTGCAAAAGGTTAATTTGCTGCATGTTGAATCCTGACTTAAAGGTAAGAAAGATGTAAATACAGAGATGACAACCTTGAAAGTGGAATGACATGTTGTTGCGTGCGCCAACCTAGAGTGGTACAGAGGCAGAAAGGAGAAGATATAACTCATACTATAATATTTACTCAGGATGTGTAGGTAAGTAACAAAAAAGTAGGTAGCTCCTGCATGCTCACTCACTCAGCCTAAACAACAATAATAAATATAAGAATGAAAAATATTTAGTAACAATTCCGCGAAAAAACCTTCTGCGATAAAATCTAACAAATTATATACAAAATTATACATGTATACAAAATGAAAGAACATTTATCAAAGCAAGTCGTCAACTAGTTTCGTCTCTCCACGAGACAGTCTGTCTCGTTACTAAATATTTTTCATTCTTATATTTACAATGGATTTCCGCAAAGTAACGCCTGAATCTATTATTTAACAATAATAAATAATGTTGGACAAACCACATAGCATCATCTAGCTCTAGCAAAGTAAGAGAGCTAGAGTTATTTGTTGGTACCAAACTTAATGATTATTATTTATAGATTACATAGACTTTTAAAAATACCATATCGAGGAATCTAACAAGCAACCTCCTGCGGTTGCTGACATTCGGCCGCGGCCGTTGCGCCACGGAAGCAAGTAAAAATAGTCTGTGGACGAACTAACGAGGAACTGTATAAATAATAAGTCACAATATTTTGAAAGAAACTCATTTATTGCAGAAAAATAAAGTATGTACATTGAAAATACTATTGCAAATGATGGTGAATTTAGGATTTAGAAAACGTGGCTCGTCAAGCATTGCAAGTTTGACTCAATTCTTACTTCTTGATGTAAGTGGAGTAAGCGTAGGGGGATCCGACGTAAGGAAGGGTAGAAATGTAGGGGGAAGATGCGTAAGTCGAAGAGTAGATAGGTGAAGCAGCAGCGTAGGCAGAGTTGGCGTACAACGCGGGGGCAGCCAGCACTTGGGCGGACCTCTTCTTGATGGCGTGAAGACCGACAACACCGGGGTAGTTGTAGTTACCGAGGTAGGAGGTAGACACAGATGGGATGTAGCTGTTGTACAGAGAGGGGATCGCAGAGTTCCAGGCACCAGCGTACGCACCAGCCCATGGAGTTGCCAGAGGTAGCTGGGCAGAGCGCTTCTTGATCAGGTGCTGGTTAAGGACCACATCGACAGCGCCAGGGTAGACATTGTTGCCGAGGTAGGTGGTACCGATGTAGGGGTTGTAGGTTGGCACAGAGTAGGTGGTAGGCACGTAGGCGCTAGGGGCCAGCAACTGAGCGGAGCGCTTCTTGATCAGATGAGTGGCTGAGAAGGGGAAGGTGCTGTAGGGATAGGCGGAGTAACTAGGGATGTAGGAGTTGAAAGCGGATGTGTAGGTGCTAGGGTAGTAGAGAGAAGAGCCGTATGTCAGTAACTGAGGGTCAGGCTTCGCCTCGGGGTTGGCTTCGGGGCTGGCTTCGGGCTTCGCTTCAGGTTCGGGCTCAGCGTCAGCAGAGCGCTTCTTGATGAAGTGAGACAAGCCGTAGGGGCTGGAGTAGACGAGGGGAGATGCCTGCGCGATCAGACCAGGATGGGCGATGGTAGCCGCCGGGACTACCGCAGGGTACGAGCCGAGGGTCAGAGAGGACCCATAGAGGAGAGTCTGAGGCTCAGCCACCGCCGCGGCGAACACACACAAAACCACAAGTTTGAACATCTTGCTTGTTATACTATCTGTCTTCGACGACTGATGCCTGACAAATCCACCGGACCCTTTTTATACAAATCTTGCACCTCAGAATAAGGGTAATCTCGTTTCAAAAACCAGTGCAAGGTCCAGGAAGCTGGTATTAAAACAAGGACAACTAGTTAGGGCAATGTGCATCAGTCTCTTTGTGATTATTGAAAACAAATAAACTGTAGTCGTACCTACGAGTACGTAGCACCGATGATAAGGTCAAATGGTAATGCACCCCTTACAAGTTATCTGTGTGAAACGGGTACTTTGTTGTTTCCTTTATTTATTAATCGAGGCGTGTCTTCGAGTGGTTTCTTTAGTTCTGTGCCGGCTTTCCATAGGTTAAGCTGTTTAATCTAGAAAGATTTGGCTCAAAGACTTTTTAAATTTGATATTTGACTCAACATAGCTTAAAGTTTTAATTTGCTGTTGTGTAAAAAAATCTAGAATATATTTTCGTGTATTTAACACCATAACATTACGTTACCCTTCCAATCTAAGCAAAAGTATTGAGAACAAAGAAATTAATATCTTTTGTTACTAAAATATTCAAAAAATAGGAAATAAGTAAGACCAAGAACGAAAAAAATTATCTCATTTTCATCATCAACCAACAGTTGTTAATCGTCTTTATACCTCTATAATCTAGTCTGCGTGAGTTCAGAATTAGAAAAACATTAGAGAGATTCATGAACACAGTCTTATGAAAATTGTGAGACACATTTTGATAACTTCAATTTCTTTGTTACAGCATCGATGTCTCCCCTCGCTATGATGTTTGGCAGCGTCATATCCGGTCCCATGAGCGACACCATTGGTCGAAAGCTCGGCCAGATGCTTCTTATCATCCCATTTACCATCGGCTGGTTAACCATAGGCTTCTCTCCAAACAACATCCTGGTGCTTGTGGGAAGATTTATCATTGGCCTTTGCACGGGGTCTGTTAGAGCTGTTGGTATGGTTTACATAGGAGAAATCTCTGATCCAAAGCACAGACCCGTTACGTTATTCTGTCCAACTTTCGCAATTTTCATAGGAGTTTTATTTAGTCACACGGTTGGCCCGGGATTGAGTTGGAGGGCAGCAAACTTTGTCTATATCGTTCCTAACCTTGTATGTTTGATAACGCTGTTCTTTTTGAAAGAAAGCCCTCTTTGGCTGTTGAATAAAGGCAGAACAGAAGAGGGCATAGAGTCGTTTAACTGGTTTAGGGGTAAAGGCGATGCGGCTGAAACTGAGTTGAAACTTGTATTAGAAGCTCTACAAGACAAACCTAAATCGTCTCTGAAAGAAATCGCCAGTGTGATACTGAGCAAAGCGTTTGGTAAATCTATCATAAATATTTTGTTTCTTTTCCTCGCTGTACAATTCTGCGGGATAAATACGATTAGTTTTTACGCGCAAGAAATTTTTAAAACAACTTTTTCTGGTGAAGTCGACGCGTTTATGTTGATGATTGTTTCCGATCTTATTAGAGTTGTTACAACTGGAACTATGTGTATGTTTGCTAAAAAATTACCGAGAAGGGTTACATTTTTAACCAGTTGCTACGGCACAGTGTTAGTTCTTTTATGTTTGGTGCTTTATTTGTATATCAATCCAGTTGGGTTGGTGTGGGTTGCTATAACTAGCTTGGTCGTATACCTCGGTATAGCTGGGATAATGACTTGTATATCGTGGTCATTTGTCGCAGAAATTTTCCCTAGTAATTTACGTGGGTTAGGTTCTGGAGTAAGCTCGTTGATATCATTCGGTTTGCTGTTCATTTCTGTGAAAATTACACCTGGGGTAAGGTATCACTTTGGAGATGCGGCGTTGTATGGAATTTTTGCGATGGCAACATTGATATCAGCGGTGGCCCTTACGTTTTCACTGCCCGAAACCAATGGTAAGAGTTTGCAGGATATAGAGAACACTCTGTTTAATAAAGATAAAGATATTGTATTGAAAGGACAGTCTGTTAATAAACCATGTTAACTACGTTTTGAGTGAATTACTTATGTGATCGAGCATTTGAAATGCGGGAATAAAAACATATCCAGGCTCAACAATTAGGTACCTAGGTATATCATTTAAACCAGGTTTATACCTACTTGACTTAGTTATTAGCTATCAGTTTTTGTGCAGCGATAAAGCAATTAAAAAGTTATTAAAAGAACGTGTTTGAATAAAACGGTGTCAAAACGCGAATTTTGAGTTCTAAATAGTTTACAAACAACGTTTTATGAGAATAGCTTTTGGGTACACAAACACATACACAACGACATCGCATCTTTATAGCGTAAATTATTGAAATTAAAAGAATGAATTTCTAAATAATTTACGCATTCGATGACCAAGTGACGTTAATTTTCTCTATTCTACATAGTAGTATAGAGAAAAAGATATGCAAGACGATAAATCTACAAGTAGACGTATTTAATCTGTCGATTGATACTACCCTGCGGGCTGGACAATTGTTTTTGGCGAAACGGTTTTTATATCCTTAGCATTATTCATTGTCTCCTAAACATTTTATATTAGCAAACGAAACTGGGAACTTCGAACGCTGTGAGACTACTCTAAACAGATTCAGTCTTATTTAAAACACAAAAAACCATCACATATAACTAAATTTAAAGTGTTATTCATGGCACTTATAACATAAGTCAGAGAAACGTTAAATTTTTAATTTCTTTACTATTTTAACTTTGGAAATCGTAAGATAAGTCATCGTTTAGAATAAAACCTTTAGTAATATGATGACTGCATTCAAAAGCCAAAACTCACGGTGCTTTAGTCGCCTTATTAGGAGTCCTAGAGCTAGACACCAGATATTCTATTGACCTACTTTGCTGGATATCTGCATAGGTTCTAATTCTAACTGGACAGATACTAAAGTAATTTACAACGGGATATTTACCATGATTTGAATTTTGAGCTTTCCAATATTTAGTTAGTGGTATGTAATTATGTCATGGTAAATATTCCGTTGTAAATAACTTTAGTATTAATTACCATGATGAATTTAAAAGTTTTATGGAGAGATACTGTTATGAATATACTCGTAATAGAATAAGGTAATGTAATTTAGGCACCTAGCTCAATAGGGTATATGCATGTGACTTCAAAAAAGCTAATATCTTTTGACGTATTTATTCTCTATTAATATAGAAATATATCTGTATATTTATTTTTGTATTTTATGATTATTTTATTGTGAAATTTAATCATTGGAAAGTAGATATTTTAAGTCTCAACAGCAAAATGTCTAAACGCAACGCTATTGGCACGTGCATCGTGACGTGCGTGATACTTGAACATTTTTGTATGGGCATGAAGTTTTGACTTAGAGTTTATGTATGAGACTCTATGATCCGTGACGTCATAAAATGCAATGGCTAATATGGCAGCGTTTTTATCACCCGAAACTGAGTGTACTTTTCGTTTTTTACCTCAATAATTTAATTTTTTTTGGGTGTTATATATTTTTTCCTTTATGTATTACATATACCCTATTGCGGGGAGCTTTTCCTAAATTTAAAAGCAACGCAAACAGGAGTTATTAATATTGCGCAATATCGTAAACACACCTGAAAAGCCAAGGTTACTTATCCACCTACACAATGACAGACGAATCATCATAATTCCTAAATATAACTGCACACAAAGTCAAAAAGAAATACAACAATATATTAGGTCCTTACATATGAAATTGGCGTTTTTCGTACTGGCCACTTTAATCACAAATTTCTCCTCTTTGGTAAGGAATTCCAAATTCAAATTTGTACAGCTATAGACTCATGTATTTGTGCTTCGATGATCGTCATTCATTTGTTTTTTTCTTCTGTTTTTTTCTGTTTGCGTCACTCATTTTACAAAATGGAAAACTTAAAATATCGCATTATTTACGAGTACGAGTTCCGCCGTGGCACTAGTGCTGCGGAAACAACTCGAAGGGTGAATGATGTGTATGGCGGTCGTGTTGCAAAAGAAAACACAGTTCGTTTTTGGTTCCAACGTTTTCGTTCTGGAAATTTCGACCTGCAGAACAAGCCCCGTGGACGGCCTGAGACTCAAGTTGATAATGAAGAGTTGAAGGCTATTGTGGAAGCGGATCCATCGCAAACCACGTCCGAGTTAGCTGCAGGCTGCGATGTTAGTGATAAAACTGTTTTAATTCACTTGAAGCAAATTGGGAAGATTAAAAAGCTTGAAAGGTGGGTACCTCACGAATTGACTGAAGCAAACCGGCAAACGCGCGTCGACTGCTGCGTTACATTACTAAACCGGCACAAAAATGAAGGTATTTTAAACCGAATCATTACCTGTGATGAAAAATGGGTTCTTTACGATAATCGGAAGCGCTCAGCGCAATGGTTGGATCCTGGCCAGCCAGCCAAATCCTGCCCCAAGCGAAAATTAACCCCAAAAAAGTTACTTGTAAGCGTTTGGTGGACTAGTGCCGGTATTGTTCATTACAGTTTTCTCAAATCTGGCCAGACTATTACGGCTGATGTCTATTGTCAGCAATTGCAAACCATGATGGAAAAGCTAGCGGCTAAACAACCTAGGCTGGTCAATCGCTCCACGCCACTGCTGCTTCACGACAACGCTAGACCACACACTGCGCAACAGACGGCTACTAAATTAGAAGAGCTTCAATTGGAAAGTCTAAGACATCCTCCGTACTCCCCGGACCTTGCTCCAACAGATTACCATTTTTTTCGAAATTTGGATAACTTCTTGCAAGGGAAAAAATTCAACTCCGATGGCGCAGTCCAAATCGCCTTCAAAGATTTTATTGATTCCCGTCCGACTGGTTTTTTTAGTAAAGGGATTAATGAACTACCTATAAGATGGCAAAAGTGCATAGAAAATAATGGTTCATACTTTGATTAATTAAATATATTATATTAAAAAATATTCGACTTTTTGTTCCTCCCATACAAAACGCCAATTTCATATGTAAGGACCTAATATTATACTCATAAATTTATAGTTGTACTTTTTCAAATTTAATTAGATACAAAAAAACCGCAATAGTGGTATAATATTGACTAGCTGCGTCCCGCGGCTTTGCACGCATATCCCGCGGGAACTGATTTATGGGATACAAAGTAGCCTATGTGTTATTCGAGGCTTAGAACTTCCTGTATGCAAAATTTAAGCGCGATCCATTCAATAGGTTTTGCGTGAAAGAGCTACACACATACATACCTACATGTTTACAAACTTTCGAGTTTATAATATTAGATAGGTTAAATAAAAAACAGAATAGAAGAGCTTTGCCCAGTAGTTTGATAACAAGGTTACCAAGTAAAAGAACGATTTAAATAAGTTTCTCTTTATATTAATAACAAATTAATTCACAAATGCTTAAATTCTGAATGATTAACATTTCAAAACGTATGTTTACTCAATTGGTAGTTAACACAATACCAAAAATTCAGTCTTATTAAACATGTAGTCAACTCAAAGCCTAGATAAAATAACAATAACAAATGTGCCTGTTCATACATTCAGGCTATTCCTTGTCTTCAGGCTCAATCACATCCCTTCTTACCGGGCCAGTGTGTGTGATAGGAACAGCTCTCTCACCCTTCACAGCTTCAACCTTCGGTGCTACAACTGTCAACACGCCATCAGAAGACAGCCGTGACTCCACAACATCAGGACTCACACCATCCGGCAGTTTGAACTTCCTGACAAACTGTCTTGAGATGTAGCCATGTTCGTCCTGCTTCTCCTCGTGTTTACCTTCAATGACGATGGTCCCGTCAGCAATTTTGACGGATATTTCATCCGGAGAGAAGTGTTGGACGTCCACGTTGATCTGCCACTTGTCTTTGTCGACCTTGATGGAGCTTCCGTCCTTTGGCCAGAAGGGACGGAGCCGAGGGATGAGTGGGCTGGTTGGTGCTGCGAGAAGATCCTGCGGCGTGATAGCTAGGCCGAAGTTCTGGTCAAGGAGACGCCTTGGGAAGCGTGGTAGTTCGTAGTCAAACAAGTATGGGTGGAGAGACATTTTAACCGGTTTTGTAGCGTTCACTTGCTTGCAAGTGTTGGATACAATGTCTGGTAGACGACTGAGTGCGGGTGAGGACCGATCTGTTTATATACCAACTTCTCTGTAGGGATGTCGGAGACGAAAAATATCGATATATCAATTTATCCATATTTATAAAAATATAAATATCGACCTCGTTATATCGAGAAAGAAATATCATTATATCGATATTACGCAACGCACAAAATATTCAATCTTGTGCGTTCCATAGACGAAAACCTCTTCTCTTCTCTCTCTAATCTTTGGTACTGCATCTGGCTAGTTGGGTTAGAGAGGTGATTTCCTTCATCCGAATTCGTTTGAAACAATTCTAGTTGCCAATGTTAGATTCAAATTACACGTTTATCTAACTAGCTGCGCCTCGCGGCTTCGCACACGCTGTTCCTATGGAAACGTTAAACGGTGATTTTCATCCCACGGGAACTGATTTACTGATTTACGGGATCAAACGCCTATGTTTTATTCCATGATAAGAATTACCTGTATGCAATATTTCAGCTAGATCCGTTCAGTAGTTTTGGCGTGAAACAAACATCCATCGATCCATCCATCTATCCATCCATACATCCAAACTTACTTTCGCATTTATCATATTAGTGTGATATTTACCAACGGTTTTAAATCTTTAATTATTGATTAATGCTAATAAATGTATATCTGAAAAAAAAAATGTTATCTATATCGTTTTGGACACGATCTTTGATATTGGGTATTTTGTATTGATATATCGGCTATAAAAAAATATCGATATATCGATATCACTAATTCGATAAATCGATATTTTTTCAACATCCCTACTTCTCTGACGATATTTACGTCATTTGGCAGCGTTGGCAGGGAATATTCTGGACTCGTCGGCACTGTTCCGACTCCTTCGGTATTCGTTGGTCAATGGCATGATGCGTCAGTGATAAACAGCTGATTACGCCAACGATAATATGTTTGTTTACATTGTTTTCTAGAACTGCAGGCTTGTTTCGAAACTTTCTAGAATAAATACCAAGAATTTAATGGAATTCAATGATCAACCGTAAATTATGACAAGCCTTTGTTGTATTTATAGCAAAAAAATCTTCCGGAATCTATTTCAAATCGTTGAAAATCGTGAATAACCGAATTAGCTCTCTCTTTTAAAATCGTTCGATGCAGATCTGCCTTATTAATCCTTCTTTTGAACATCTATGATTGTAATTGAAAACACTCTCATTTTTCACTAAAACATTACTATTGGAATAGGAATTTGCTATAAATAAGTTCAGGCGCCCACGTAGAAGCGAAAGACGTAATGTCTTGGCCATGACTTTGTTCTAATATTAAAGCTGTTATTGTGTGTCTAATAAATAATACTAGTAAGTCACTTCTAATTTTACCTTTTAACTATCTATTTCAGTAAGTAATAAAACTTAGAGTTTGACCTTAGCATTTTATTCAAAGATTAACTTATCCCCGCATATGCTGATAAGTTATTTCTTCCATTTATTGCAAGGTCCATCACATACACTCACAAATGTTTCGTCATCTGGAACTCTCGTCCCACCATACTTGATGGGAATCAGGGTTTCACATGGAAACAGCTCGCGTGGATGCCGTACACCTGATATAGTCAAAGCACCATCAGAGCTCAGCTCGGCTCTCATCTCCTTTGGGTCACACCCTGGCGGTAGCTTATATCTCTTCACAAACTTCCTTATAACAAAACCTGAGTCTGATTCTCTTTCTTGCTTTCCTTCTATTTTTATGTGATCAGTGTCCGCTTTTATTCTGATCTCTTCGATCCTGAAGTTGTGAACGCTTATTGTCAATCTGAAACCGTCCTTTCCTATTCTAAGAGCGGTTCTGATGAGGCGAGATTGCGTTAGTATACATAAACTGAGTTTTGGACTTAGTAAACAGTGGAAAGGGGTAAAGAACATGGTGGAAAGGGGTAAAGAGCACGTTTGGAATTGTGCTTTGAAACACCTGGAACGCAGCAGCCGGCGAGTTTCTCCAGAAATATCACTTGGTATCACTATTGCGGGATAAGTTAATTATTCTTTGCAAAGAGAATACAATAACTTCGTTCTTTGTAGAGCTCAACTTCTTGTGTGTTTAGCGTAGCGTTATATTCTTTTTGGTGTGTGGTAAAGATAAATGCTAAGATAATTTCGTACAGATATGTATCTTGAAAGAATAACCGAGCTTAGTATACTAATTTGTATATGAAGCATCCATATTAGTTTGTGGCATCGAGCTTTTAAAGTACACTATATAAACTCTATGGGCAGCCTTTACTCAGGTAGGCTCCTTGGCAGTCTACTAGATTTGAAGTTATTGTATTCTCTTTGCTAGATTTAGCCGTCAAAGCATCGAGTTTTTATAGTACTATAATATGAACTCTATGCGTCAAAGTAACAGTCATAATATACGATCAGGGAATATCACAAAGAGAATACAATATGGAAAAAACCATAGAGTTTATATAGTACTAGAAAACCTTTTGATACAAGGAAAGGTAGAGTCTGTTCAAAAAAAGAAGCGTCGTGGGAATTGAGTACGCTCGTGTGCCATTTGTCAACTTCTGTTGCGTTGACAACACTGTTCTGTCATTTATTACAGTACGACTAAGGCTCCGCGCAAATGGGCCACCGACCACAGCCACTGGTGGCCAGCGACAGCCACTTAACTTACTTTTACTTACATTTTGTATAGACGCGCCGCATACGTGTAGCCGGTGGCAGCCACTCGCTACAACCTAAAAGTGCTAGTTCACCGTAACGCCACGACGCTTTTCTTTTTGAACAGACTCTAATATAGAGTACGATAATGATAATGACTGACGACGCTCAAAGGGACCTTAATATACTAAACGAATGGTTACAATTTAATCTCTTAATATACAAAAAAAACATCGTGATTTTTGCTGCGATTAATAAACTTATACCCAATTTTTCCCCTCTTGCCTTAAACAATGATATCATTACACGGAGTAGAGAATTATATCATTACACGGAGTAGAGAAAACTATCTCGGCTTATGGTTGGATGACAAACTAACGTGGAAATCTCACATCAATCACGTCAAGTCAAAATTAACGGCCTTATTATTATCATTACGCCAAATAGCACACTGTATTCCATTATTTATAACTCCTTAGTTAAATCGCACTTAAATTATCTTATCGAAATTTGGGGATCGGCCGCTAAAACAAATTTAAATCCTCTCCAAAGAACACAAAAAAAAATTATAAAAACACTATCATTATAAATATCTAACACCAACGAAAGAAATATATAATAAAACGTATTTACGAAACCTTAGACAAATGTACTTATACATATTCAACTTGCATCTTAATAAGAAACATTAATTCTAACTCAATAAAATCAAACCTACAACTACGAAAAAGGAATAACCCCTACACTTTTAGAAATGAATATAAACTAGAATTATCTAAAGCACGTACTGATTACGGCAAGAAAACAATTGTTTACGAGGGAGTGCAGTTATTCAATAGCTGGCCTAACGACATCAAGGAATGTGCTAGCATAAATATGTTCAAATCAAAATTTAAAAAATACGTTTATAGCCTAACTTATACATAAGGTAATAATTAGCTTAAGCATTATTTTAAGATTATTTTTTGTATCTCATTATAAATCAACATTATTGTTTTATGAGAAATGAACATCTTTAAACCGATATTGGTGTTCTTTTCAGATGTCGCCAAAACAAAACTAAACATAACTAATTTGACAGTACTAAAAACGTCACTGTCCCTGTCTTTACGATCAAAATAATATGAATGGCATAATTTTTAGTACTGTCAAATTAGTTTAGTTTAGTTTTGGCGACAATTGAATAGACACCAATGTGATTTTTGCTGCGATTTTTTATATCCATAACTAGCTTCGCCCTGCGGTTTCGCATGCTTATCCCACGGGAACTGATTTATGGTATAATACTATGTTTGATATCAGTATTAGAATTACCTGTATGCAAAATTCTAGCCCGATCCGTTCAGTAGTTTTGGCGTGAAGAGGTAACAAACAATCCATCCATACATCCATACAAACTTTCGCATTTATAATATTATAGTGTGATGTGATTATGATAGTTAGATCTATTTTATAGGTACAGTACGGAGTTTATTATTATATTAACTGTGGTACGGATTTAGACTGCTCTTTTCGCACACCGTGCAAAGCCAAAGGGTTGCTAGTATTCTATTCTCTAAGATCAGGCAATTTAAATTTAATCATTAGTAAAATATTTCGATAAAAATAAAAACAAAATTCTATAAATTAAAATAAACATGGAATTAATGTTTTATATAGAAAGGATAAACTATTGAGACCAATCATAGTTTTTTAAGACTAACCATAGTTACCATGTTCCTGCTCAATTTCACAAGAATTGATTGTTTATCGACATATTTTACGCATAGTAGCGCGCATAATTGCCCATCCCTATCTATTGCAGGTGTCAATTTGGGAAAAAAAGACAAAATGGCTGAACTGTAAAGACGTGTATTTCTGATAAGAAAATTATTTAACGAAAGACAAGGCAGTATGGCCCTAATATGGCTTTAGCCTAATTTGTCCAAAGCGACAAATTAAAATATAAATTAAAAAAAAAAGACGTGTGGCACTCGGGGACTGCCGCGGTAAAGCTATTGCAATGCCATCTAGAGGCGAGTTGCTGAACTAAAGAGACAAACGTCAAGGTTTTTTCGTTACGGAATTTCTGGATTCGGTCCCCGCGCTCAAGGCCCGCGATAGAAGCTATGCAATAGCTTAATAAGTGTCAATTTGGTTCTCCTGTCTCCGCTGGGCATTGGGAGGAACAGGCCATAGAGTCTCTCTATGGCTAGTACTACATAAACTCTATGCCTGTGTCCATTCGATCAAAGAGTGAACTAGCGCTCTAGTACATACAAGCTCGATGAGGCCTATTATGTCCGTAGTGACATAAAAGCCACATAAAGCCAATAACAGGCTGAATGTTTTTTTTTTCTCTGTAGGTAAGCTCGACTTTTGTCTACAGCTTTGGGCCCATAGAGATTATTGTCTAGTACTATGGTTTATCCATCCAGCATGGAGCATGTTAGTAAATAAACCACGATACAAATAACAAAAACTCACTTACTTGGCGTCGAGTTTCAGATATAATTGTAAGCAATTTTTATTGAAGGGAGGATCTAAAATCGACAAGTAATGTAAATTACGTATAAATGGACGCGCCAACAAAGTGAATTTTAGGTTAAGTATGGGCGGTTTGTATACGTTTATGCCTCATTCAAAATGGACACGGTATAGTTCCGAGGCTCTGTCATTGCAGTAAGACTAAAAGTGTTAGTTCACCAAAACGCCACGACTCTTCTCTTTTTGAACAGACTCTAGTATTGTATTCTTTTTTGCTTTGGCCTGCAGATAGTTATTGTATGCTCTTTGGTCTACAGCATCCCGTGAGCGTCCCTATTTAGCAAATATATTACATATCTTTGCATATTATTTCAAAGAGAATACAATTTAGTTTGTGAGCATCTCGTGAGCATCCAAAATGGATCTGTGCAGAAGTTATTCTATTCTCTTTGGATCGCGTGGATCTGAGAGAATACAATAACTTCGGATCTGTGATCCAAAGAGTATACAATAACTTCGTAAGACTGTGGTCTACAGTGTCAAACATTTTGTATTTTATTTATCTAAATTAGGTATGTATGTAATTTATGAATACAACAAAACACCAATCTTTACCTAATCTTTACCGATCCTGCAAATCCTTAAAATGAATATGGTAATGTCCGTAATCCCTTACATCAGATTCGTACCACCAAAGGTCAATTTATGGTACCAGCAGAGCTGCAGCCTTAGAAACTCACTAAAAGTTGGAAAGGATACTTACGAACTGGCAATAGACGTGAGTCATTTCTGTAAAGATGAACTTCGAGTGAAAGCGAGGCAAGATCGCTTACTAATAGAAGGTAAACATGAAAGAAAACTAGACAAAGGTGTCGTTATCAGAGAGTTTTCAAGAAAATACAAACTTCCATCGGGTATAGACCCTAAGAGAATTGAATCTGTACTCACAAATGAAGGTATTTTAACGATAAAAGCATCAAGGGATGCCAATTATGTCGCTAAAGAAGATGTTCATTGTGAAAATGAGATTCCTATTATGTTAATAGGCAAAACTGATGCGAAAAAGGAGGACACAAAAAAATGCCTGGATCCTCCAAATGTAAAAGTTGAATAAAACATTTTTATAAAAAAATGATTGTTTTGTACCTACTTATATCCTATTTTATTATAAAAACTATCGTAGTTTGACGAATTCATTACGGATGTAAGCGGGTTAACTATGAACCTTATTTGTGTTGGAAGAACACCAACGTTTCATACTTATATCCTGTTGAGCCAATTGAGGAGTTAGTATTAAACTATATGTAGGTACTATACCTACTAACTCTGTTAAGTCTGATTCTCTGTCTTGTTTTCCTTTAATTTTTAATAATGAGGTCTGTGCCTATCTGTACATAATGTTAGGTATACTTAAGTTTTTTTTTTTTATTATTGCATAAATCATAAACAAACCCGCAGTACTTAATCTCAAATTAATTTTATTGGTGTCGTTTTTAAACATACCTAATGGAAAGTACTTGCTGATTTGAGACCCTTTCTTCAATAAATATTGTTCAATTGTATAATCTTTATCTCGTCTCCGGGCATGTGAATTTTAATATGTTATTGGGATCTGTTGATATAATTTGCAGCTTTATGACAAATAGATCATAGGTATGTTATTAAGTAGGGATCGCAAAACGACAAGAAATGTAAATGCGCCAACATCATTGATGGAAAAAAAAGGGAAACACAAAAACAAGGGAACAGAATTTTACATCTATATGCTACATAGTAAATTTTGCGGTTTAATTACAAACATTATATCTACATCGCTGCAAAAATTATCAAATAATTAATTCAAACAAACTGTCAAAACCTTGCTGTACCACCTTGTGTAAAAAGACTTACTATAAAATATCAGATTTTCTAGCGGATATTAATTGATTTTGTTGTAAAAACTATAAACCGACGCCAATTAGGTATATCGTTTTTCATGGATCCGATTGTCAGAACTGGACCAAATTACGCAAGAGTTTTCAAATATAAAAAGAATCATGAAAATCGGACCACCCAGTCAAAAGTTATGTATGAGATATAAAACATAAAAATACATTCAAATTGAGAACGTCCTCCTTTTTTTGAAGTTGGTTAAAAAAGCTTGGGACGCATGTTGCCAACTCGAAAAATAACAACTAACAGGCTAAAGGCATTTTCGTCCTTTCTTTACTGTCTACATACCTACCGAAGCGACTGAAATCAAAAATACCACTTTATTTCCGTGTCAGTGTAATCACACAGTACCTACCTACACTAATATTATAAATGCGAAAGTTTGTGTGGATGTATGGATGGATGGATGTTTGTTACCTCTTCACGCCAAAACTACTAAACGGATCTCACTGAAATTTAGGTAATTCTGGAATGGAATCAAACATAGGCTAATTTTTATTCCATAAATCAGTTCCCGTGGGATAAAAATCACATTAAAACGTTTCCATAGGAACAACGCGTGCAAAGTCGCCGGGCGCATATAATTTGACCTTTTCTAAGTGTAAATTTTATTGTATAAGTATGGTATAGGTAAGTACATGGTAAACATATTTATGGTATGGACACAAATCATTTTTTAGTTTGAGTTAGAAAATCGAGTTTGGCTAGTGTAGGTACCTACTCAAAAAAATTCTTTAGGACCATTCGATTGACCTTGCAAAATGTTAAAATCCCAAAATATATAATTCCCGAAAGTGTTGAATCCCTAATTAATATGTTGATCCTCAGCATACAAGTAGGTAAGTTAAATAGGTAATGTGGTAGGTAAGTACAAGGCCAGTTTGTACCAGACGATAAGTACCTAAGTAACATACATACATAATGGAAGAATGCATTTTGCGCAACACTCTACTACGTCGCAATTCAAACGTTTTGTTTACAGGAGCAAGGGCGCTTAAATATAGAGCTTCTGAAAAGGAAAAATAAGGTACATTCTGGATCCGAGCGAAATACCAGTTGGTATTGATCGGTCCATGTCTGCGTAGGTACAGACAGAGTGCACGTACCTATGTAGGTAGGTAGGTATATTGTTATGTCTGGCGCTGTAAGGGTGCCTTTCCACCAGACATGCAATATTCCAGAGAATAATATAGGATAACTAGCTACGCCCTGCGGCTTATTTACTAATAACTGGAATAACTTTCAGGCCTGCCGTATGCAAATTTCAGCCCGATCCGTTCAGTAGTTTTTGCGTGAAAGAGCAACAAAGCAACAAACATACAATGTATGTAACGCGAAAGTTTGTAAACATGTCATGTTTACAAACTTTCGCGCTTATAATATTTATAGGATAGGTACTTTTGATTTTACAGCTTAGCTTACCTATACCACTACTGGACTGCCTCGTTGGTCTAGCGGTCATAAACGCTGATTTGGGTTCAAATCCCGGGTTGAGCCAATAGTTATAAAAAAGCTTGGGAAGGATTTTGCTCCAACTCGAAAAAATTTAGTCTACATACCGAAGCGGCCGAAATCAAAAATACTTACCACTTTATTTCGTGTCCGTGTATTTTTTAATATGATTTGACCTTTCTAAGTGTACATTTATTGTATTTACAGAAATAAAGCATACTTATTTGAATTTAAATTGGAATTTGAGTTGTAACTGGGGTTTTTCTAGTAAGAAAAATTCACAGTAGCAGCCCGGAGTCAGGAAGTTAGAGGTCCCACTGGTCTACAAATGGACGCAGGCCTTCCTGGCCTCTTCTGTAGCCTCCCCGTACTAAGTCTTATTGGTTTTCATCGGGGGTATATCCATAATTCCTACATTAATCCAAGTTACATAGCATAGCTACAGAGCAAAGCATATCTTTCACAGGAAAGGCATCTTTACGACAACATCCTCTACGGTTAACAATAGTATAACAATATAGGTAGGTACCTTCACCCTTCTGTTTACTGTCTGCGAATGCACAATAACTCGTCATCATCATCATTAGCCAATGTTAGTCCACGGTTGGACATAGGCCTTCCCTAATGAGCGCCATAGATGTAGTTATTCGTTCTTGAAGTAGATGTCCTAGATTTAACGCATTGGAGTGTACTCTGTAATGTTATGTCTGGTTTTAAATAAAGAATTGAATTGAATTGAATTGAATTGAAGTCTAGAACCGCACTCGCCCTGAAGATGTCCCTCGTTAAGGGATGAAACGTTGATGTTCTTCCAACACAAACAAGGTTCGTAGTTATCCAGCTTTTATTCATAATGAATTCGTCAAACAACGAAAGTTTCTATACTACTAGTCTATTATGGTGACCAATGGCACCCCTGAAGATCACTTGGGGATGCTATGGGATGGGAACTAATATTTAGACCCGTGGCACCTCCAGGTTAATTAGGGCAGGGTTGACCAGAAATATATGAATTTTAATTATAAACCGTTAATATAGTTTGCATTTATATTGTCTATTCCTAATCTCCTTACAGTAAGGTAGGGTAGGTACTAGGTTAGGAAAAGCTTTGCTCAACTTTCACAAAGTGGTTACAAAGTTGAACTAGTCGGAAAAATAATTCCAATTAGTTCAACTCGTTGAACTTTGAGTTGAACTTGTCGAAATAGAGGAAGCTTACGAACCTAATTCAAGAGGAACCTAAGGACACTGCCAACCTGCTTGGTTACCTATCTAGGCACCTAGGTATCTCAAAAGGTAGGTAAATTGATAAAAACAAAGAAAATTGTGAACAAATAGCAGTTTTATTCAAATTAAACTTAAAACAATCAGTCTTACATAAATACAGTGCGAGAAACCAAACTAGAGAAATAATAAAGTAAACTTACCTATTTCAACAAAACATAGCAAGATCTATTTAAGTAGATATAGGTAATGTGAAGAGAGTATTATAATGAATCCGGCTCGTCTTCGCTACAGATTTTATAGAAAATTTTAGCAAGGTAAAGTGCGGCTTCTTGGAAGAATTACTTCTCCACGCTGTCTCCATTGGCCTGATCCTTGATCTCCTTGCGCACGGGCCCGGTCTGCGCGATGGGCACGTGGCGCTCGCCCTGCACCTGCAGTGGCACCGCCCGCGGCGCCATCACCGTCAGCACGCCGTCAGAAGACAGCCTCGACTCCACCGTCTCCGGCAGGCAGCCCTCCGGCAGCGCGTAGCGGCGCGAGAACTGCCGCGAGATATACCCGTGCTGGTCCTTCTTCTCCTCGTGCTTGCCTTCCACCACGATGTAGCCGTCCACCGTCTTCACGCTCACCTCCTCGGGCGCGAAGTGCTGCACGTCTAGGTTCACTTGGAACTTGTCCTTGTCGCACTTGATGCTGGAGCCGGCGTCGCGCACCGCGGCCGCTAGGTGCCTCCATGGTCGGCAGTACTCGCGGGACAGCAGCGGGCCTGCTGTCGCCTGCAGCAGGTCCTCAGGGGTCAGCCCGAGCCCGAAGTGCTGGTCCATCAGCCGTCGCGGGCGTTCCACCTCGTAGTCCCACAGGAATGGAAGAAGAGACATTCTGCTTGGATTTTCTTCACTCGACACCACTGAAGAAACTTGGAAAATTCGCGTTGGGAAGCAGGGAATCGCTTTGGAGCTCTGAAGTTCGCTTTTCAATTGTTCGTTTTGAAATGATGACAACCAGCGCGCGCAAATGCTTATAAGCAGTAGCGACCTCTACGAGAATATAGTAGAACTTACCGGTGGCAGGGGAGATAAAACTTTTTGAGATTTGTGATTGTTTATTGCGTTGTTGATTGTTTGATTGCGAAAATTTATTTCTCTATCAGCAGCAATAATTGCATTATGTTGATCATCACAATGTTATCATTTTATTCAACAGTTTGTCATAATATATTATGGTCGCTTCGTCGAGATGATGATGACGACATACGGTAGGTATGTACATCCTTCCTCCTTTCCAATAGAACACTATTTAAAAATTAAATACCTATAGAAAAGTTTACCAGGATACATGGTACCTAATGAAATTTGCAGGAATTATCTCATAAATCAACATAATAAATAATACACATAAAGAAAACCTTAAAATACGGAAATGTACATAATAATTATTATTATTACATTTTATTATTCTTAATAAAATAATTTATATTCTCAGGTAGAAAATAAACTACTTGCCCCTACCAGTAATTAGAACGATTTATAAATAATATTTAGTAGGTACCTCATTAATTTCAATACCGTTAAATTCTTAACATGATCGCAACCTTGAGAACGTATCTACTTTTTGCATTGAATTAGGTTAGGTAGTGTAGATAAGATAGACTAAAATTTAGGTAGGTACATACTAAAGTTTAAAATTCGGTATTTTTAATGAAAATAATGTGCGTTAGCCAAAGGTTGACAATACCGGACCGTGGAACCCAGTTCAGCTACTCAGCACTAGATGGCGCTGAATAGAAACGTCTCGAAAGTTCGAGAACTTTCGAGACACAGGGGTGGAACATTATTCCAGAACCATTGTAAAGGAGATTACAGACTAGTGTAAAATAAGGTTAAATAATAGTTAGAACAACCAACCGAATTTTATAATTTCATTATATTTTCTGTTGACATTTTATCTTATTGTACCAATTTGTAATTTTGTATAATTGTTAATTTCTATGCATTATTTTTGTCATGATATGTTTAGTCTTAAGTATTTTGTATGTAATATAATAATGTGATATGGATTGTATTCTGAAATAAATGATTAATAATAATTAAAAAAGCCTATGATAGTTATCACCTTAACAATGACCTTAACACAAACTGAACTCCCTGTCAACAACCTATTTATTTTCGACGTAATCTAAACTAATTTATTTTAATAATCTATGCAGGAAAGATTTGATTGTTCGTTTGTATTGATTAGGGCTCCGAAACTACTGGAACGATTTAAAAAATGTTTTATCATTAAAAAGCTTAATCTTCAGGGCAGAGGGCAGACATTGGCTATATTTTATCCCGGAATTCCCACGGGAACGGGAACTACGCGGGTGAAGCCGCAAGGTGCTCCTAGTAATAAGTTAAAATAGGGGGCGGCGCTAGTTTGAGTTGGCATACATTTATGTTTTAACTAGATATTTTCTTGCTTGCATTGACCATAACTGCGGTTAACATGGAAACATTCTGCAGTTGCAAATCATAATTACCTATTTATAAAATATTATTTCAGTATCTTAAAAAACACCACAATTAACTTGAATTACGTAGTATTCATTACCATTAATAATAATAATATACAATGACTCATGAATAAGGATTTAGAACACATTTTTTTATATTTACTAATAATAAACAGATATGAGTTCGAGGAACAAAATTATTGAAAGGTTACCAAATTCTATGTCGAGTCTATAATCCCCTTAGCCTAGAATCTGGTAGAAGGTTCTCAACATTCTTACAAAGCGCCATCTAGCGTTGAGTAGCAGAACTTAGCAGACTGTTAACGCAGGTATCATCAACCTTTGGTCTTAAGGTTATCGTTCTTTGCTTTTATTATTTTTGTCGTTCTAATGCAAGATGAGACAAGCGCTTACTACCTGGTCCACGAGTAGAGTAGGTACCTAAGTAAGTACCTAAATATACCACAGTTGTTTACAATAAAATATTTTTACCTAGTTATAATGGCTATCTACTAATTTTTTTTCGATACATTTTGTCCAAGTATCTGTGAAATATTTGTACCCGTAACATTTGATTATAGTATTTATTAGTTAATTAGTATTTTTGACATTTGTGTCATAATAATGGGCATGGACGAAGTAATTTTAGTTTAGTTCCTTGTGTCTTACTTTTTTGTGATCTTTATTCTATCCATTATATAATAGTTTTTATTTTATATTATAATTACTGAGTTTGTGTTATTTTTCCTTGAATATGTATTAAGTAATTAAATTTTATTTTATTTTGTCTATGGTTATGTAGTTGTCATCTTTGTGTATTGTCGTCACTCATAAGGGCCCTAACCTAAATGAAAACTAGCTCAATATTGCAAATGCCTTAAACTGCAAAATGCTGAGCTAGGGTCCCTTTTACCCAATGTATCTATTGTTAGATTTAAGTACTTATTTGTTTTAGTTTTAATTATCCTAATATTGTAAGTACCATTCCTTTTGTTATTGGTTAAAATAAAAAAAACTTATAATAATTAAATAAAACAATAGGGAAACTAGGTACTTACTTTCTTACCTTTAGCACCTACTTTGTTTGATTTTCTTTAATGATCTCTTTTTATGTGAATGAACCGAACAAACAACCTATACACTACAGACACCTACCCGTAAGTCACAATAAAATTATAAATAAACTTTTATCTGCCGTGAAATTTTGATGTAGCATGCCGAATGTTTAGCTCCCCTGTCGTTCGCGAAAGTTCTGCTATGTTCTCGTAGAGTGCGCCACTGAATAAAAACATTCGCTAGCGTCCCTCGTCATCAGTTGAAAACAAGCCACACAAGAGAAGAGCTCCGACCAACCGAAGTGATAACCTGCGATCTTGCTACTATCTTCAAGTTTATTTACTGCGTTAAAGAAGAAAGTCAGTTCAACGCGAATTTTCCAAGTTTCTTTAGTGGTGTCAAGCAAAGAAAAGCTTAGCAAAATGTCTCTGCTTCCATTCCTGATGGACTACGAGGTGGTGCGCCCGAGGCGGCTGATGGACCAGCACTTCGGGCTCGGGCTGACCCCTGAGGACCTGCTGCAGGCGACAGCAGGCCCGCTGCTGTCCCGCGAGTACTGCCGACCATGGCGGCACCTAGCGGCCGCGGCGCGCGACGCCGGCTCCAGCATCAAGTGCGACAAGGACAAGTTCCAAGTGAACCTAGACGTGCAGCACTTCGCGCCCGAGGAGGTGAGCGTGAAGACGGTGGACGGCTACATCGTGGTGGAAGGCAAGCACGAGGAGAAGAAGGACCAGCACGGGTACATCTCGCGGCAGTTCTCGCGCCGCTACGCGCTGCCGGAGGGCTGCCTGCCGGAGACGGTGGAGTCGAGGCTGTCTTCTGACGGCGTGCTGACGGTGACGGCGCCGCGGGCGGTGCCGCTGCAGGTGCAGGGCGAGCGTCACGTGCCCATCGCGCAGACCGGGCCCGTGCGCAAGGAGATCAAGGATCAAGCCAATGGAGACGGCGGTCATTAGGGAAACCCTAGCTAGGATGCTATTATACCACTGAGCTACAATCCTGTAAACCTTCCTAGACTGATTATTTTAAGTCTTCATGTTTCTAAGTTGTACTTTAATGTTAATAAATAAATTCTTATGCTAGGTAACCATAGCAGTTTTTTATTCTACCTACCGGTTGTTTGTTTTTCTAAAAGGTCGATTACACTTTTCGGTACACGGTCAACGAGTTAGAAAGCGGTGTAATCACAGAGATCTGTGATCTGTGGGTGTAATGTTAGGAAGAAAGGATAATTGCCGGTGTACTAATACCGGCCACAGAAATTGTAATAATAAGTTACGTGGTACCGGCATCGCTGATATTTATGTCCCTTGCTGTAGGTAGATATCAGAAACTAAGGTAGATAAAAAGTAAGCTTTTTAACCCTATAAAGCTAACGTTCGTAAAATTTGCACACACCGAATGAATATCGTGTCATCCCTTACTAACAGTTACAACTACGGACTTGCGGCTTCGTGCCAACTTAGTGACCGTTAGACTGTGTTTGGTGGTGGTCGCGATTAGCAGGTAAGTTGCTTAGTTTTGGAGATACCTACTGTGTGTTCGTAATTTTTATTATTTTATATTTATATTATTTTATTACGAGTATCTACTTGACTCAGGCGAATATTTGAGGCAAAAATCGTCACGTCTGGGCCACTCATAAAGGGAATACTTCCCAAAGGACTTCTGTGAGCAATATCGTTCGAACCGCTAGAGAACATGAAGAAATTGCACGAACAGCATGTGGAACCTTGACTAAAACATCGACTTCAAACACCAACAATGCCTCGAAGAGTAAAAGAGCAAAATAAGTGAAGTGTTGGGCTTGACACCACAAGAAAGTTCCGAAAAATAAGGTCAAATTACTGGAGCATCAGGTTCCGGAGATTGTCTCATATCTGAAAATGCCTTGAAAAAGAAAAATAAGAGCAGCTGTGTCTGTTTCTATAAGAAAAGGCGAAAGACAACGAACAACTGTTACAATAGCAAAATTCCCATTTGTGGTGAACATTCGATTGGTTTTTGCCTAACTTGTACTCAAAAAATGTAAATAATTTAATGTAAAACATTAAATATAATGAATTTTTTGCTATAAACAATTAAAAAATATTTATATTTTTGAAACATTTTTGCTAATTTGTGATAAAGATGACAGAGTGAGATTTTTATTTCGAAAAACAAGTGCCATTTCTTAATTGTGATATTAGTACTTTAATGCTATAATATAAAGATTTTTATGATACATGTCTTTCATTTATATCCTATATTTTCTGAAAATACAAAAAAAGTATAAAAAATACATTACCTATTAATTTTATCTCCATTTTATAATGATCGTAAAAATTACGAATGGTTAGCTTATCAAGGTAGTTTAGGAACGTTAGCTATGTAGGGTTAATGGTGAAAGATTTTTAAATTCGGTTCGGTAGTTTCGGAGCCTATTCAATACAAAGAATCAAATCTTTCCTCTTTATAATATTAATAGATTCCCAGGTTGGGCCCTCCTTGGAATAATACAGAATGGAATTTCGTAGTGCTGAAGGGAGACAATAGATAAAAAAAAATCAATATGTCTAATTTTAACGAAATATAGATGGCGCTTATCACGACTACAGAACACCTAGTTGTCCCTACTCATTACTAGATGGCATAAAAGTAGCACTCATTACATTTTTAGGGTTCCGTGCCCGAAGGGTACAGGGTACAGGATACAGGACCCCAAACGAGCCGTTCTCATCTAGCCTCCACTGACTGTCGCGTCGGCGTCGGCGGGGCGGCATGAACCGAAAAAAATTGCATTTCATTTAGCATAGCAACAAAGGTCTTATACAAAAAACATGTCTTTTCGCCGTTTTTTGCTCGACCATAGAAATCACTCTTGGACCGTAAATGAGTCACTAAAATGTTGACATGGTCGTAGTCGTTTTTAATGCTTTTGTTGTACCTAATAGTTTAATTTTGTAAAGCTTAGGTAGGAATGCGAAGTTGCCCTTTTTGGCCGCCAAACTCTATTTTTGCATCTCTGCAAAAACTATACAAGATATAACTATTACAGTAGTGGTATAAAAATTGCCTACTCGTCGATACCACAAACTGTACGATGGAAAATTTTCTGTGTAATTATAATATGATGAAATAGGTGGCGTTTTCATATTGGCTCAGGGACGCGCCTTAAAAAAAATTGAATTAAACGTGAACATCACTCATGTTCTCGTTTAATTCTATTTTTTCAGATTATCGATGACTCGGTGGCAGAGATCCTGAATTGAACACCAAAGCCACGCCAGGCGCTGTAAATCAGTACAAGGATGAGTGCGCGTCATGTTGATATTTTTCATTTCATCGAAATAGATTATGTTTACTAGGGTTTATCACTCTAATATTATAAAGGCGAAAGTTTGTATGGATGTATGGATGGATAGATGGATGGATGAATGTATGTTTGTGACTTCTTCACGCCAAAACTACGTTACAGCATTATTTTTTCATATTTTATTATGTACCTACTACGCTAGTCTGCATAATTGTTACTACCTACCTACTTATACCTACCTATCTGTTCTGTGTTGTTCAATAAATGTATCTCTATCTCTCTCTCTCTACTGGACGGATCTGGCTGAAATTTTGCATACAGGTTCATTATTTCTAATCCTGGAATCAAACATAGGCTACCGTCAATCACCCTAAATTCGCCTACTTTTGACACATTTTTGTTTGCTATTCTAGATATATGTAGTTTTGAACAAAATCAAATATACCAGTCACTTTCTTTTACATCAGGTTATCTAATAAGAGTTAAAAAGAGATAAAATGTTAATTATTTGCATACTAAAATGGGTCGCAAAGATGCCAGGCGAATTTAGGCACTTGTGCCTAAATTCGCCTATCCTCATTTTTTCAGTCCCTGTAAGACGTGAGAATTGCGTTGTTAGAGAAGTTTTGTATAAAAGTTTTGCTTCAAACGAATTCAAACTCTAATGTTTCATAAACAAAGTCTAATTCACAAAAAATGGGGTAGGCGAATTTAGGCACGCTTTTGAACAATGCGCACATCAGCTCCATACATTATGCGAGTTGTGGTTAGGGCTGCCAAAAATATTTTTTGTTGTATAATGAGACCAATATGCACTTACTACGTCGTACTCGGTCCCTGGCGCGAATGTAAAGCAAACCTAGTATAACCTATCCAACTGAAGTGTGTCTTTAAAATGAAATGATGGTTGATAATATAAAAAAAAATAAGAATTTTTATTCATAAAAGAAGTACCTTATCCTTCAAAGTAAAGTTGTTCAATTATGTGTCACTTTAGTTTTTTAGCTTATAAAACACATTTAGAGTCTTCAATAAATCTAACAAATATAGGCAGTTTTTAATCAAAATTAAAAAATACTGTCTTTTAAAAACATAACTTTATAATTTTTAAATCATATTTAAATGCGAGTCTTCCTCTACGTATATCACTTGCTGTTCTCCGCCGTTTTGAAATTTTGTTTATTTTAGGCATCGCTATCTGAAATATAAATAAAAGCTTTCCATCACCATTCAAGCAAACAACAAGGCGAACCTAGTACCCACCTACCATTTTAATTAAAAATATCCTTTTGTTACAAATTTTTGTATTCGTTGTTACAATTGCTTTTACGTTTAAGTTTCATTGGAATATTGTTTATTGCATAGGTAAATCTTTTATTTAAGTTGTACAACGTAACAAACATTTTATAAATGTATTTATCAGAATCAATTGTTATTAAATTATTTATTTATTTTTCATTTATTAATTATTAAGAATTTGGAGAACTAAACCCACCTGTCGGTAAATTCAGGTTGTGGATGATGCTAATGACAGTGGCGATATTTTCATAAAAAATGAATTGTAGATTGTTTATTATGTAAGAACTTTAATAGAACATACAAACGAAGATAATATTATATATTGAAATGTAACATTAAAAATGAAATAAAAAATTCAAAAAAAAAACGCCCAACTGTGACTAAAACCACCCCATCGGCTTAGTACACCCAGTATTATGCATTGCAAATTGTAGATATTATTAAATCCACATATTTTTTTGTTGCATCGCACCTTGGGTATATACATATTTATAGAAAAAAAAATCACCACCGCGATCTGTGCTATGAACCGAGTATTATATAGCATCGATAGTATATCATTTTTCAGTCATTCGATCACAACATACAACAAAATCATAACCCTTAATTTTGCAGTCGGGTAAGGAAACCAAGTGACAACCCTAAACCCAGGCGAATTTCGGAACTAACATGTCAGAAATTTTACCTCTAATTATTCAAATGGATTTTTTGTCACAACCACTTAACTTAGCTTATAAATTAATATATTGTTAGAAAGCCGGCAAAATTCAGCTTAGACTAATTACGGTGCTAATGGTCTTACCTCTTATTTTCTTCAGTTTCCAGATGAAAAAACTTGCCTTGTTCGACTTTACTCAAAATGTGACTGTCATCTCATACATGAAGTTTGCTACAATTCGATTGCAGAATCTTGTCATAAAATAAAATTGTCTACTTAATGGTAGGTTTAGGAACCGTTATCTATGTTATAGTCCATGTTCTGACCATTTAAAAAAATCAGGCGAATTAAGGTACACCAGGCGAAATTAGGGTGTTTGACGGTACTTTTTATCCCATAAATCAGTTCCCGTGGGATGAAAATCACCTTTTAATGTTTCCAAAGGACCAACGCGTGCGAAGCCGCGGGGCGCAGCTAGTTTTATATAAATTGGGAAATGGTTTGTACGATAGTAAGGAACTCTTCACGTGCGAGTTGACTCGCACTTAGCCGGTTTAATATTATTTTATGGCAACACAGCTTGAGCGGCTTTGGCGCTGCTAAATACGTTCCGTTTCGTATTTGCTTCGCTTGTATTGCCTGCCTTGTTGAAGCATCAGCAGCGCCGCGCGGTTTTGTTTATTAAAATTATGTTTGATTGATTTAATTTGACATTTACGTTTCTTCGTTCATAGCTCGAGCGCGTGTGCTTGTTGAACGAACGAACGCGCAGCGCAGTTTGTACGAGTTTATTTCGTAAACAACCGTGTTTTGTGATTTTATACCCATTTACAAGTTTTTATTCTTAGAATACAGTGAAAAATCAGTCAGGATTGTGTTGTGAGAGTGTATTGTGATCCGTTTTGGGGATAAACTCGAGTGACTATGGCTGATAATACAAAATTGACTGAGGAGGAGATAGTGGAAATCCGAGAGCAATTTGCACAGGTATTTTCTATCAATAAGACTTCTTTTTGTCCGTTTCATCAACGCCGTCTTTGATAGGGATCTATTATTCGGTATATAATAGGTTAGCATAAAAAGACAGTGTTTTGCATTCGCTCTCGGTGAGGGGATCCTATTCGCCTGTTTTTGTCTTGTTTTTCATACAATCTATTCAAGTAAGCCAATCTTTTAGTTCCAATCATTCCTACAGTGTTTTAGAAGATGTAGGTAGCAAGTTTATAAGTGCTGTAACTGGAAATCTGTGCATAAAATCCAATAGTGTACCAATATACATCGGCACAAAACATGGAGCAAGACCTTATCAACTGGCTTTTTTACCTGTTACCAGTTCTGTTCTATACATGATCCTCTAGAAACCTAATTCAAGTAGATAAGATAACTGTTATTGATTGGACTTTTTATTGTAGATACCTATTCAACTAAAAATTTTGAATGATAATTCTGTAATCAATGATTATGGAATTATAATTCTAAATTATTTATTCAATTATCAACTGCTATGATTACTAATCATACAGCTGTTGATAATTTAATAAATAATTTCATGATTAAAAATATGCATGTAAACTATTTTTTTCCTACATCTTTACTGGATATTGTAAAGGTCATCTCAACAAATACTCAAAATACTATTTTAAATTCGAGGCTGGTAGACTTATGTCAAATAAAAATTAAGAAGTTGAAATGCTAGAACCTAAAGAAACTGTCTTATTATTTATACCATCACCATCAATCAGTTGCCAACTATTAAATTATTATCAAAAGTAGGTTTTACTAAACAAAACCCAACAAATTAAGTGACATCTTATGTAGGCCAACAAATTAATTCAACAGACTGCATAATGCAATATATTGTCACATTTGCATGCTCAAACTTTTCCTGCATACAGATATGAAATGTGAGAATGCAATTATATAGAAAATGCTGAAGTCTGGAACAGTGGAATACAGTATACAATTTTGCAATTTTAATGAAATTCTTCATAAGTACTTTGCAAATACTTCTTAACATATTCCAGTGCTACTTGCGTAAAATGATAACCCTTACCTACCAACTCCGAACTTATGTATATTTTTATGAATCTACCTGTCTGTACAGTACAGTTCTGTCTCACGGCAGTGCAATGGCCTGCCTCATTTTTACTAAAGTCCTAAGACGGTTCTATGTTTTACTAGTCACTGCTTGCTGCTTTTCACAGGGACTGATTGATGGCATGAAAAGTAGTTAGTAGTTTTGGCGTGAAGAGGTAACAAACTTCCATCCATACATCCATTATAATATTAGTCTGAAGTCATGGAACCAAACTCACATATCACATTATGTGTCATACATAGCCCAAGAGGCAATATCAACCATATGTTTAAGTATTCAAAGCAGGTGAATTTACAATAGCCTTGACATGTTTAGGTGGCTAGCCGTTGAATTATCAAGTAAGCTTTGAGCCTTTGTCCGATATTCTGTTGAGTTTTATCAGAAAAATAATTGATAGTGAATTTGTCCTTGTTGAGTAAATATATGTTTACTCATTGGTTCTTTACATATGTTATTCAACTACTATGTAAATAAGTTTCCCCTGTTAAATTCCTCTAGTTGCTGGATTTCTTTTTCTTTGCATAATATGATAAAAGTGAGAAATGTTAATTTATGAATTTACCACACATATAAAAACATAGTTGGAGACACATGACAATGAACATTCTATCAAGAAGAAAATTTCTGTCTTATATTCCATTTCATAACATTAGGTATGATACTTACAATAGAAGTCTATACATCTTATTCTAATTCTAAGTGGGGGAACTGGAATCTGCTCAGACATCTCACATGGGCACTCCCATGCAGGGGCGGATCCAGGATTTTATTTTGGGGGGGGCCATTTTGACAATGTTCAGATATAGGGTAAAAAAATCACAACCTCTTCCTCCACAGCCTGTATTTGTCCACTGTTGGACGCAGGCCTCAGGTAGGGGGGGGGGGTAATAATATCCCATTTTTTTTTTACTTTGACGGGACTTGAACCCGCGTCCTTCACTAAAACTACTTAGAAGAGGAAACAGATCATTGTTGCCAGGGTTCTTGAGTCGTAAGTTACGTTTTGTTTCCTGAATAGTTACATTTTTGCTCCAAGCAAGAGTATCATTATTGTTTTTTTATGGACGTGTTTTTGGGGTCGAACTCCGGCGACAAATGTAAGCTAACCTAACCTAACCAAACTTATTCTATTACTTTGAACCACAAGGCAGTCATTTTATAGTAAGTTCACCTCGGAATTTGAGATACCCAGCTGTAAGTCTGTAAATACTTGTATCGACACCCTAAAAGTTGTCTCAAAACCTACATATGGTAGGGTGTGCGCAACTATTACATTTCAAGGTCAAAGGTCACGAAAAATAGTTTTTTTGTAAATATATTATCTCATTTCCTATGGGTTTTTTGCTATTTGTATGTATGATCAATATTGTAGCAGACAAAATTCTCTATAAATTTTGTTTAAATTTTTTTTATACGGTGAACCGTTTTCGAGATAGAGGGCGGAGAACGCGCGGTCACAGCATCACGTTTCGCATTGCCCAACCCCATACCTGGGGTTCCAAATCATGCCCTTACCAAGTTTGAACTTGATAGTAAACACGTTTGAACTGTTGATGAGCAGCTGCACTTGATGGTGGAATATTTGAAAGCTGTACGGGTTTATGGATGGATGGATGTTTGTTACCTCCTCACGCCAAAACTACTGAACGGATCTGGCTGAAATTTTGCATACAGGTAATTATAATTCTGTAATTAAACAAAGACTACTTTTATCCCATAAATCTGATCCCGTGGGATAAAAATACCAGGTATGGGGTTGGGCAATGCGAAACGTGATGCCGTGACCGCGCGTTCTCCGCCCTCTATCTCGAAAACGGTTCGACGTATAAAAAAAAAATTTAAACAAAATTTGTAGGGAATTTTTTCTGCTACAATATTGATCATACATACAAATAGCAAAAAACCCATAGGAAATGAGATATTGACAAAAAACGGATTTTTTGTGACCTTTGACCTAGAAGTTTAATAGTTGCGCACACCCTACCATAATGTAGGTTTTGAGACAACTTTTAGAGTGTCGATATACAAGTATTTACAGACTTGTAGCTGGGTATCTCAAATTCCGAGATTTCATAATGAATTTCGGTGAGTCGCAGTCTTTTTGAAATTGGTGAGGTATGCTTAGCAAGACGCGAAAGCTATGATAGTTAGTTATGAAAAATAATAAAATTTTAACGATTTACAACAAAATAGATGAGCCCTGCCCTAAAGAATCTACGAAAATCAAAATCTGGTGTCTACTTGGAAAAGGAATATCGAAGTTGTGTTCGCTGTCGTACAAAATGAACTCTCGCTCGCATAAGATTAGCTTATCACGTAAAAGAATCAGAAACTTCCATTTCAGTATAAGGGGGGCCTTCATGTGCATAGCCAGAGACGAGACAGTACTCCAGCGGAGCAAGCCGCGAAATAAAATATTTTTTGTTAATTTCTCGCGTTAGTAGTCAAAATGATCTTATTGTGAGACCGAGACCATGTATTATTAAAAATGGACCACGAAACAGAGGACAATGTAACCGATTTTTTTGCTGTTTTGTCGTTTTGTTAGATATTTTGATATTTTGCAACTGAACTGAAAACTGAAAGGAGGCTTTAGTTCAGATCCAGGCCACGTCAAGAGAGGCAAAAGATGTTCGCCACGCCCGTGGTGATACATCTGTTAGTTAGTTTTACATTGAATTAACTACAAATATTCGATACGTATATAACTCTAACGTACGTACTTGTACTTATTTAGCTAAGTATTTTTAAAAGGGTTCTGCTAATAAAGGGCAAGAACACCTCAATGCAAAAACAAATTAAAATGCAAAAAGCAGTGATATTTTTGTCATCTCTCTGTATTGTGTATTAAATTGTTTGAATTGAATGTAACGAAAGCGGGAACGCGTACGTTTCTTTCTTCGCAAGTTCGCGTACTCGCGAGTAACATGCGCGCACACTGTACTACTTTTTCTTTTACTTAACTTATCTTTTCAAGTTAAATCCAATACCGAGGTATACTTAAGACGAGTAATTTTATTTAATATATTATCTAGGTTTTAGTCAAATAAAGAGCGTTTTTGTAATTTAGAACTGAGTTTTTATTAAAAGAAAAATACGAGCAATCCGCACACATTACGTGTTGACGTAAGTAAGAAGGAAGTCCAGTGTCGCAACCAGAGGGGTGGAATGGAAACCAAAATAAAAACTAATTCGGATGCGTTCTCATTCTATCAATATAAACAGCTTGAAAAATAGTTACTACTGTCAATCAAATAAGAAATGAGGTGCAATTGGCTATAATTCACTTGTGTTCACTAGCGGAAGAAGAGAAATAGATATCATTTACCTATGTTCATTTCAAAGTCGTTGAACGTGTCGATGGACGTGGTAATACTGAGAAGAAATTAACCTCTTGAATTTAGTTTGTAGATGTATGTAAAGTACCGACTAAACTAAAAAATATATTTCTGTACTTTCATATAAAGTAGGTACCTACATAACCTACCTAAGAGTAGGTATGCCGTGGCCCGTGTAAAAGTGCATCTGAATTTAATCGTAAAATTGAGTCGAAAGTATGGAACTCTTGGGCCTTTTGGGGGGGGCCATGGCCCCCATGGCCCCCCCCCTGGATCCGCCAATGCTCCCATGTGAGATGTCTGAGCAGATTCCAGTTTTGTGCATTGTCTAGGTCAAGTCAAGTCTATACATAATAATAATAAGCCTTTAGTTGGACAAGACAATATTTCTTTGTTGTTTATTATATAATTCTCTTTTGTTCTATTTTTTATGTCCGTTTGCCAGATGGCAACTATGGCAAGGCCTCTCTTAAGTAACATAGGGACTCCGAAATAATTCAAATGTGTCTGCTACTTTGTTTTAAGCCCTGCAAAAAAGTATAATTAGCCATTGTTTATCATGAAATGTTAATAATAACCAGGCCTGCAGTTAAAGATAACACTTTATGATATTATTCATAACAAGTGGCTCCCCATGATTTCCTTTACTTAATTTATGGTAAAATAATGTTAAAATCCATTGTTTTATGTCAAAGCATAAGTTCTATTAATGGATGGATTGTTAACCATTTCATGTTAATGCGATATTGTATTCGCTTCTGCTGTTAAAATTATAAGATAAACTAACTTCTGTGATCAGTTTTGTATGCATTTCATAATGTTATTTTGTTGCCATCTATTATGTTATTTACTATTTACTTATCGAGGACTACATTACATACATATGTATATATGTGTAAAATTTCAGCTCTATCTGTTCAATAAGAACCTCTGTGGTATCGGCAAAGGCCCGTCTGTGAGGCAGATTGTATGATCTTTTTTTCGGATTAGTAAAGTAGCCAATATGTTATTCCAGAACCTAGTCTCACACTTTTTATATAACAAAGTAATTTACTATTATTTATTTTAACCGTGAAAACCTCGTAATAGTTTCGACTTCTTTTAAATAATTTGTAGGTAGTAGGTACGTTTGTGCTGCTGATTTTCCATGTAATAAATAAATAAATGCTCAATCAATTCTGTACTTTTGGCATTCTATAATCTTCACAACAGCAGAATCTTTAGTCTTTATAATATTGGTAGGTTAAGCAAAACCCCACCACTGTGTCATTCATTACCATAACACATAAACCTAGAATCTAGGTCCTAGAGTACCTAAACTACTATTCTTGGAACCTGTTAATGATACCTCGTCGTATTCCAGCTATGCAAGACAATAATTACGAAAACACGCTTGGCCACTTGAGTCTTAAGTACCATTTTGCAATTTACGTTGGTCTTCAATTAAAACTATCTTTTACCTACTTTGTTGATAATTGATAACTTATCTATCATATAAGGTAGTTTAGGGTACTTCTTTCTAGAATGTTTGTGTTGCCAAGATGTCTTTTATGATGCTTTCATAATGAATCGCGTGAGTAAAGACGACCTTTAATAACCATAAAAGAAAACATCCTAGGTACTATAATAAAGGCGAAAGTTTATGCTGGTGAAGATGCCGAAACTACTGAATGCATTGGGCTGAAATTTTGTATGTACCTATGGAGATCTCTCACAGATTGTGGTAATATGTGGGAGATCTGGACCTGGAATGACAAGAAGGCTACTTATTTTATTAAGCCTCCGCTGGCCGTCTTTCACCAAGCTGTATCTCATGAACCGTGGGATATAGTAGACTACAAGGAAATAAATCCCACCTGGTTAATTAATTGTAGCTCCATCTAGTTTGTGTTCAATAAAACCTATTACAATTTTTTTGGGTAAGGTGAATCTCGCCCGCTCAAAGACTGGCCTGCAGGCGAGATGTCCCTTGTTTGTCTAAAATGCTCGGTGGGCAACTCGCCCAAGTAATAAATCCAGAACGGGTCAGTTATCCCCGACTTTCCATAATAGTAACAAACAGAGGCTGTAGCCAACTGGCATTCGCTATGAAGCGAATCGAAAACAATTGAAAGGTTCGTAGGGAAAAATTCGAAACAGATCACGTGACAAATCTATCTAAGGCTAATGTCAAACCCATACATTTTTGGACTTTTCTACTATCGCCTTCGACATCGATTGTTACATTGTTTAGGCCCTCAGATTTAGTCATTTTCTGACATTTCTGACATTTGCTGTGAGTGTGGATGTGAAAGATCACTTTAATATTAATTTATAATTTTACACGACCGGAAAATTTGTGAAAAACGTTCTCACAAGGTCCATTCTATGTATTTATTTATAGAAATACATCTACCGAAAAATAAACTTCTTGATAGATCCATCAATCTAGACAATGGATCTAATGGGAATCATCCAACAAGTCACACAGACCAACGGTTTCCTTTGTAAAGTTATATGACAAGCGAGTTTCTCTTAAAAACCTCTCGCCCTATCAAGATGACCTTCTGAGGTCGGAACTCGTTGTAAATAACTTTAAGTACACGGTTCTGAATCATTTGACACCAAAATAATTAATTTTGTTTTAAAAAACTTTAAACCGACTTCAATTTTTATAGTTTTTTCATGAATGAATTTTTTCATCATGGATCCCATAGTCAGAACTGAACAAAATTAAAATTGAACCACACGGGAAGCACCAGCTTTCATATAAAGATTAAAGATGTTTATTTGCTAGAATATATGTTACAGATAGGTCTTAAAATTATATACGTCCAGTTATAAAAAAGAATCAAGAAATTCGGAACACCCAATCAATAGTTCTGAGGTAACAAACATAAAAAAAAACAGTCGAATTGATAACCTCCTCCTTTTTTGAAAGCTTACGCTTACTTCCGTAGATTTAGTTATAAGATTAAGGCTCGAACCTAGTGGTTTTGCTAAAAAACTAGGCCTAGATAGGCATAACCACGGGATCCCCGTGGTAAAAAACAAGAATAACATAAAATTCAAAATTGGCAAAAAGGCATTCAATTTGTGAAAACACGATTCATTAAACAAATAACGATAAAAAAAACATGAAGGTGCACAGTTTTGCACCTAATTTGCTCTAGATCTCAGGAACCCCGCGGTCTATAAAACATATTTTTGTTTTGATTCGTGATGATGACCTACGAATGAAAACAAAAATCTTTTCTATTACTAATTCTTGGTTGGTTGGTTGGGTTTTTTCATTTTTTTGTCGATACTAAAGTTTAGGTGCTACAATTTTCCGTAGAACAGGGCATGGTTTGCGTGACTAACATTACTAACCTAGTCGATTTCAGTCCACTTTCGAGTTTCGCAATAAGACAATAATTCTAGGAAGTCGCAAAACCAGCTTTTGTCTCTTTTGTCTACAGCTAGTCGATATCTGCGAGAGCCGCGTGGGTAGTGTGAGTGAGTGACTCAAGGTTTTAACGCAATATTTACCTTAGCTCATAACTAACCTTAACTAATATGGATGCATAGATTATTTACGATGAAACTTTAACATTGACTAAAACTAACAAAGTAAATCGCTATAATATAATTTCACACGTCATAAAACTCTTATCAAAACTAAATTAAATTAACGATCCGTTACCGTTACAGCACCTAAATCGTTATCAGTGTTATCAAATTGCGGCAATAATATTAGTGACGGTTACCTGATTACTCTAATAAGAGTGATCAGGTAAGTGGAAAGCAAATGAGCATGTAGGATACTTCATTCGAGTATCTCAAGATGGAAGTCAGATTGAGGATTGGGGAAAGCCATAAGCGATGGGTATCAGACACCATCGATCTAAGAGTATGGAAATAATTAATTTTGTTTCAAAGAACCATAAACCGACTTCAATTTTTATAGTTTTCTCATGAATTTTCATGGAACCCATTGTCCGAATTGAACAAAATTATGTGACCACACGGGAAGCACCAACTTTCATATAAAAAAAATCATGAAGATCGGACCACCCAGTCAAAAGTTCTGAGGTAACAAAGATAAAAAAATACAGTCGAATTTATAACCTCCTCCTTTTTTTGAAGTTGGTTAAAAAACCGACCAAGTGCGAGTCGGACTAGCGCACGAAGGGTTCCGTACGTGTAAAATAAAATAAAAAAAAACAATAGAAGTGATTGGCCTGCATGGAGGTGATGGCAAAAAATTAGTCGCATAAATATCATTTCGTTCCCCTACACCGCTCCGCTCGCCGCTGCGCTTATGAATCCCACGAGGAACTAGAAAAGCAGTCAGCTAATGTCCGAAGACGGAGTTATCTGATAATGTTTAATGTTGCGTGCTTGCCGGTGAAATTGATTTAGAATCAGTTCAGTCATGAATCTACTATTAACATAGTTTAGAGTTTTAATAAGTATTTGAGGCATTAATGCACGCCATAATAGGAAGTTTTCATTCATTAAATTAATGAATCAATCAAATTGAATGCAGTGGGTCACTCGCATTAATTTTTACCCCGCTCATTAGTCCTTTTTTTGCGGTAATATAACCTTATCTCGTCCTACACCTTATCCTAGAAAACTCAAAAATGCTTTATTTCCATAAATACATACAATAAATGTACACTAAGAAAAGGTTACACAAAAATTACACCATGACACGGAAATAAAATGATATTTTTGATTTCAGTCGCTTCGGTATGTAGACTAAAGTATAGAAACGGCGAAGTAACCTTTAGCCTGTTAGTTGTTAGTTTTCTAGTTGGAGCAATATCCGTCCCAAGCATTTTTATCCTTTAGCTAGATAATCTGATATTTTATGGTAAGCCTTTTTGCACAGCAAGGTTTTAAAGGTTTGTTTCAATTTATTTACTTACTGTCAATTTTAGGGACCCGGTACCCGACTAGCGTCTGTTCAAAAAGAGAAGAGTCGTGGCGTTACGGTGAACTAACACTTTTAATCGTACTGCATTGACAGAGCAGTATTGTCAACGAAACAAATGTTGTCAATTGGCACACGAGCGCCCTCAATTCCCACGACTCTTCTGTTTTTGGACAGACTCTATCATTGTCTAGAAAGGTACAATTTGATAATAGGATAGAGGTTACATTGGTTTGTACTGTGCTAATCGCATTTGTGTTAAGACCGGCCTGGGGCTAGACAGAATTATAGGATTAACAAGACTGGGCGGGACTGGTTTGATGGCAACACTCGTTGTCCACATTTCTGTGAATAACATGGAAAGAAACAGAGCTCAGCCATTAATAGGGCAATTTGTTATCTAGGCTCTTCAAACTCACCCTCAACAGCGTGTACTGGTCCACAGCTGGACGCAAGCCTCCCCCTGATAAGCGCCTTGTTGGCGTTTATCGACGAAGAGATGGGGTGGTGGTGCAACTTCTAAGTCAGCACCACACAATCCGTTGGCGTATTCATAGCTCCAGCGTATTTCATATAGGTAGTTATATCGTATCCATTTTGAATGGAGCATAAACGTAAACAAACCGCCCATACTTAACCTAAAATTCACTTTGTTGGCACGTCCTTTTATACGTAATTTACATTACTTGTCGATTTTAGATCCTCCCTCCAATAAAAATTGCTTACAATTATATCTGAAACTCGATGCCAAGCAAGTGAGATTTTGTTATTTGTGTCGTACTTTGTTTACCAACATGCTTTATTCAAAATGGATAAACCATAGGTACACAACTTCTAAATACTAACCATTTCGAATCTCTTATCATTTATCAGTTTTATCACGTACTAAAACCTTTCATTCAACAAATCACGGAAATATGAGTCACATTTGTTATTTCACCTAAAACCGCATTTGTAAGTTTATTTACAAACTGAATCACGATTTTCTCATTCCTACCGCATTGGGTTACCGCGATCGGAGAAAATTACTTTCATAGTAATTCAATAGCTAATGTGATATTAAATTTAAATTTAAAGGGAATGATATAATCTTTCAAACGGTATAAAATGAATTAAAGAGCAAACTAGTGTTTGTAAGTGTTATTATAATACGTAGCTTAACGCACTCACTGCCCAGTCTAGCTCGGTGCATTCGCAGCGACTGCACGCAACTGCCCGTTGCGTCGCTCCACTGAACTGTAGATGGACGTACGTCATAGGCATTCAAAGTGTTAAATCTTTTGATTGCGGTTCTAGGTTCCGCATCGGGTTCAAGGTTCGTAGTTAGTTAACCTATTCCTTGCGTTCGTAGTTAACCCAACACATTCATTATACATTCGTCAAATTACTTTCGATTGCTTTTTACAGTACAATTTTAGGTAGGTCATTTGACTTTCAGATCTAACGTTATTTTATTACGTAAGATAATTATCTTTCATTATTTTGTTTTGAAAAAATATAAACCGTTTTTGTAATTTTTGTAGTTTTTTTCATGGAGCCCACTGTCAGAACTGAAGCAAATTAAAACGAAACCACATGGGAAGCATCAGCTTTCATATTAAAAAATAATCATGAAAATCGGACCACCTGGTCAAAAGTTCTGAAGTAACAAACATATTTGAAGTCGGTTAAAAAAATATTTCAAAAAACACTAAACCACAGCATGCAAGCCTCTCAAAAAAGGCCTTTAATTTATTTTTTAAACGCAAGCGTGCAAATTAAATCGTAACCTTTAACTACCACCTTTAACTTAAGTGTGCTGTGTAAAGTGTGCTGTTGACAGACTTAAGACTGGCGTCAACTAAACCTGTATTTAAATTTCATTTGCGTCCAAGTTCATGCCATTGCAAATCTGTACCGACCAGAGACGCCGGAACTCCTCTTCGTCACCATTTCAATCAGCGTCACTTATAAGTGGAGGTCTTTTTAGCTTGGGAGGTCGGGTTACATGCGATTTTTATGGATGCTTTGTTTAGTTTGTAAAAATTTGAAGTAAAATGAATGATACTTATATTGATTTGAAGCCTGGTGACCTGAAATACAGGTTCTCTTAATCTTTATCAGGTATCAGCGCGAGTTTGGACAATTGTTTAATTGCAAAAATCTATACTCAATCAATCAGAAGGCCTAGACAATGTATTGATGGGTACACACGTACGTACTTGCTCGATCTCGACCAAGTACGAACGTGTGTACCATGCAAGTCTCAAGACAAATGCTCGAAGCCAACAAAAATGTTCGATTCGAACAAGATTCAAACGATTGCTCGAAGAGTTTCAATGCACATTAAACATGTTCTTCGAGCAAGCTTTAGCGTGTAGACGTAGGGCCGAGCATGTCTGTAGATAGCCATGCTCGGATGAAACATGCTCATCGCGCATTTACGTACGTGTGTAGTGTACTGTGTACCCACCATTACAATCGATATTGAAATCGGTAGTAGAAAAGTCCAAAAATGTATGGGTTAGATATATGCCTTAGATACCTATGTCACGTGATCCGTTTCAAATTTTTCCCTGCGAATCCTTTCAGTTGTTTTCTATTCGCTTCATAGCGAATGCCGGTTGTCGACGCCCTCAGGAAGTAGAAAAGCTCTTTTTTTCTTTTGTTTAGTTGGTTGATAAAAACGTTACATCACATATTTTTTACTTCAACGTACATACCTAATTCTAAAGTTTTTTTGTTATTATTGTCACACTATGATTTGATTTCTTAATATACGTAACGTTATATGACACATTGCGTATATAATTGAAGTTGAAGGAGAGAAAGAAAAAATACGTCACCTCAACCTCAACCTCAACAGCCTGTATTGGTCCACTGCTGGACGCAGGCCTCCCTCTAATAAGAGCCTTACTGGCGTTTATCTCATGGGGGTAATGCCCATAACCTCCACACTGGGCATGTGGGTTGGGGATCGCAGTTTGGTCGTAGAATTGTTCGGTACGGAGCGCTGCTGCCCGCCCTCTGGTGGATATCCCTTAGTCGCCTCTTACGACACCCACGGGAAGAGTTGGGGTGGTGCAAATTCTAAGCCAGGCACCACAAACTATTCTCCCCTAGAGACTGTGCTGTTCTGTTACTATGGTTTATCCATCCAGCATGGAGCATGTTAGTAAATAAACCACGATACAAATAACAAAAACTCACTTGCTTGGCGTCGAGTTTCACATATAATTGTAAGCAATTTTTATTGAAGGGAGGATCTAAAATCGATAAGTAATGTAAATTACGTATAAAAGGACGCGCCAACAAAGTGAATTTTAGGTTAAGTATGGGTGGTTTGTTTACGTTTATGCCTCATTCAAAATGGACACGGTATAGTTAGAGATTGCGCCAATTTCTTTCACATTCCATAAAATCCTAGTCGCAACTAGCCGCAGGCAGACAATGGCTATCTAAATATAAAACATAGGTATATTTATACCTATAGATGTATTATACGACCTGCGCTTGCGCAAACAAAGCCTAGGTTACTGCGCTGTTTACTCCAAGCCTTATTAGACCTAACATGTTACGTCATAAGGTTGAAATGAGCAGAATACCAGCTGCATTCCTCAACAAGGTCGATCTTGCATGCCTAGCAAATAAAGAACATGGATTGAACATTGGATGCCTTTTGAATTTAATTAATGATTAAATTGATGAGAAAACTCTGTTTAAGTATATAAAATTATGAGAAACACCGCTTTAACTTAACTAACTGATTTTTTTGTCTGGACAATTCACAGAGCATTACCACCACCAACCTAGCCCCAATGGATCTCTAAAGAATGAAAATTATTTATCATCCCATCCCATTGGTTATCCATTGGGTATCTTAGAATAACTTTTTTTTCTCATGTTAGTGACATTGTTTCTTTTTAACCGACTTCAAAAAAAGAAGAAGGTTCTCAATTCGACTGTTTTTTATGTTTGTTATCTCAGAACTTTTTACTGGGTGGTCCGATTTTCATGATTCTTTTTTTATTTGAAAATGTGCTGTGCTTCCCGTGTGAACTCGTTTTAATTTGGTCCAGTTCTTACCATGAAAAAACTATATAATTGAAGTCGGTTTATAATATTTTAAAACAAAATCAATTATTCAGAATAAATATTCCTTTAAACTGTATTTAAGAAAAGTCCCGTAAGCACTTCGGAAAGAATGATTTAAATTGCTTGGCCTAAATTGAGCCGTAGAAATGTTATTCTAATTTGGCATTAGCTTACAAAAAGCTAACAGTTCGCATATATAGATAATAATATATATAATAATATATAGAAAATATGTAGACCACAGAACTGTATTCTATTCACGTTTTGTTATTAAGTCCTACATAATCTACAAATTTTATTAAACCACAGATAATTTTACACACACACATATAATATGTTAACTGGTTTAATTAAATGAATTAAACATTAAACGAGTGTATTTTAAGTATACAGACCAGTTAACATAATATATGTATGTGTAAAATTATCTGTGGTTTAATAAAATTTGTAGATTATGTCGGACTTAATAACAAAACGTGAATAGAATAATTCTTCTGTGTTTTGTAGTCTACATATTTTATAAAGTTAATCTATACCTGCGAACTTGTTAGCTTTTTGTAAGCTAATGCCAAATTAGAATAACATTTAAACACTTACTTATATGTGATATTTGGCGCAGAAAACACAAGCATAAAGATATAAATTCCTAACTATAAATGGTAAAATATCGTGCTATTCATTCATATCTGAACACGTGTTACTACCAGGAACTATGGCACTGTTGAGTCAATGCGTGTGAGCTAATAAAATTTACTGTTATATCGAGAAGTAAACACGACCAACTCGATGGACTTTATTAATAGGAACCTACCAAACCGCTTATGAACTCCTGGTATTTATCTCTTCTATGCTCCGGGTAAAACAGTATTTTCAAAACAAATTTTAGTTTCTCGAAGGCCTCTATCTGCGGACTCATAAAATAAATCCAAAAATATAGCAAAACTGCAACGGATATGTATTTTAAAACTTGTACGCTAGTTAATTTGATTATTTCCCCCATAAATTAACCACCATCCTCTTCTATAGAGGCCTCTTATTTTTCGAAAACGAAAACTACCAACTAAGACTTATTTCACAATGATTAATTTGTAGGAATTTTCAAGGTTTTCAAGCTCTCCAAATATTTGCTTACGAAATCCAACATGCTTTGAATCCTATACATGAGTCATTTCATACGCGAAAGGATAGTCATTATATACGTGTACCTTACCTTTAAATACGTCACACAACTCGTTTTGAAACTGGACACTGTCCTATCGCCCTGTTCTCATTTGCGATTGCTCATAGGGTGCCAGGGTGATTCTATTAGAAGGGTTAAATTAATCAATAATGTGAATGCGTTTTATGTGAGTCATCGTGACGATATGTTCTGTAATCTATGTCTATGGTTTGGTTAGGTCTATCTGAGATGCTGGGAGCGTTCAATTGAGACTCATTTAAATATGTCTTCTGTCATTTATCCTAATGGGCGTAGTCTTCATAGATGAAATGAAAGTGAGTCAAGATAATACTTTTAACAGAAGAAAAACTGAAAGAGGCTCATTCGTTTTTTAAGATGTTAATTGCGTTCATAATTATATTTACAACATTCCATTCCATAAATAAGTTCGCAAGCACCGCGAAAGCTGGAATCAAAAAGCACTCAACGCTTCGAAGTACCAGGAGAGTATATTTCTGTAAGAGGTGCTCAGATTTCTTACAACACTACAGTGCACACACACAAGGACACATTCACTGTCGGGCCAACAGTTCGTTTGAAACACTTCGGTGGGTCAACAGACTGTGACTCATCGAAGGTGAGGGCAACTGATGAGAGATTCACGACTTAGAATGTACTCGAGTACTTTCTTGAGAGCCTGGTACCTCTTGTTTTGTTAATACGCTATTGCTTGGATTAAACATTTATAGGTTTTCAGGAAATCCATAGTTTAGTATGTTTAAATGCAAAAGTAACTCTATTTCAGTATGTCTGATGGTTTGTTTTATTGCCAAGGAACGGCTGAGTAAATTCATGATAAATCTGTCAGTTTGTGGTAAATGAAATGTTATTATTATTACCCTAACATTTCATCTACCACAAACTATGACGACGTTACAGCCAGACTGGGGACGTGATTAACATATTATTAATATAAAAAATCCCCTGACCGTAATCCATATGCATACTAACTGTAAATAATTTCATATTGCGCACTGTCACCATAAGTGTAGGGTGAAAACTAGTAATATCCGCCGACAGAATAGAATATAATAGAATATCTTTTATCAGAAAAGGTAGAATTTGTCGGCTGGTACACTCCTTAGCAAGGTCTCCCCCTGGTAGGGATAAGTGCACGATTGTGTAGAATTATTTCTACTTCCGTGGATAGGCACTCGTTTTTTTTAATAAAAAAAACATAAGATTATATTCCTATGTCGAAGCGATTTTCATTCCATACAAATTTTTAAGCCAATTATTCTTGTCTCGTAGCGATCTGCCAAAGAACAGTCAACGTGAAGACGAAATCTTGCCATAAAACGCGCATGGCCACATAGTCTAGCCAAATTTTTGTCTAAGAAAAAAAGAGAGAATCTATAACATTGCGCAAATTTGGATAAATTACCGAAGTTAAAGAAAAATTACGCATTCGTACCCTATACAATATTTAATTTTGTTTTAAAAAACACATGACAATTTTTTTAATAGTTTTTCGTGGATTTTAATGGATCCCAGTGTCAGAACTGAACCAAATATGAGATACAAATGGGACCACACGGCAAGCACCAGCTTTCATATAAAAAAGAATCATGAAAATCAGGCGACCCAGTCAAAAGTTCTGAGGTGAAATACAGTCAAATTGAGAACCTCCTTTTTTGAAGTCGGTTAAACATCGCTGTGCTTGGCGTACAAATCTAGATCTGCGTTATGCCAAATTTTGGCGTTGTTAGCAAATGACCATTTCACAAACTCTCACGTCGCGACATTTTCAGTAGGTATTCTAAAAGGACAAGTAAATAATTATTCATTCTGACTAATGGTGTATTGATGGTCATTTACGTCAGCTACTTGGTGACGTAAATGACCATCAGTTTAGCTGTAAACACATCATGCCGCAGTGATAAAGATTTCCTAGTCCTATTACCTAGATGTACATATTAGTCACTGACTCACTCCGTTCGTCTATTTGCCTTTAAAGACATTCGTTTGATTTTAACATTTCCACTTTAACAGCATGTCATCGTTAAGACCCGTTGCTTTTGAATAATAATGTACTGGAATGATTAAACAAGAAATCAAGAATTATTATTCGAAACATAATTAAGTCTCAAGTCTCCTATAGCAACTCCATGGGCGTTTCTTAACACGCCAATAATTTATATTGTCTGGTCGCGAATTCGCGGTATTTGAACGAATAGCTTGTCGTGCTGTAGCTGTGTGGGGTGCCGGGTGTCGTAAAAGGCGACTAAGGGATATCCACCGGGGGGCGGGCAGCAGCTCCCCCTGCAGAACAATTCTACCACCGAACTGTGATCCCCAACCCGCATGCCCAGCGTAGGGATTATGGGCTGTACTCTCCATTAGATAAACGCCAATAAGGCACTTATCAGGGGGAGTCCTGTGTCCAGCCGTGGACCAATACAGGCGCCCAAATAGCTTGTCCATAATAACAGAGAACCAACAGTCTGTAAATCTCTGTTCTTAATATATGAGAGGAAAGGCGACATCCACTGCGTGCCACGCCACCAGCGCAATAAAAGTCTGGCTTTTAAACAATTTTATTAAGAGTGTGCCATAACCAATTTTGGCAATTGTGTACTTCGAAATCGTTATTTATCTCAGAATCTGTGAAAGCTACCACCGTTAACTTGTAATTAGGTAAAAACAGTGGGCGTATATAAAATTCGGTGCACGTCTCTGCTCTGTACTTCTCACTCGCGAGAAAACCATATCTTGTCATCCCGCACGTAATCGATCTTGTACCGTTTGCACACTTTTAAGTAAGTACTTAATTAAGTACCTACATGAATTCGACAGATACTTAAGTAAAAAAACACCAAGAAAACCAAATTGTTTTCGCGAATGTAATTTATTTAGCAAACGTAACACGTACAGGATTACAAAAAATGTTATTCATTGACGAAAGTGTTGCGACAGCAAAAAAACTTAATTCGAAACATGCATCGCACACTGTTGCGTTTATGAACCGATTTGGAATAGGGTTGCTAGATCATCCTTGTTGGATTTAAGAAATAATGGAACACACATTTCATTGTCATTATAACAAATAAGTCTCCTCAACTTAATAAACTGTATTTCAGGCCAATACCTATATTTTTATGTCATATTTAAACCATAGAAAACGTTAATAGATACAATTGCCCGATTTAAAATAATTGATTTTGTTTTTGAAAAACTATAAACCGACTTAAATTTTTATAGTTTTTTTCATGAATTTTCATGGATTCCATTGTGAAAACTGAACCAAATTAAAATGGGACCACACGGGAAGCACCAGCTTTCATATAAAAAAAGAATCATGAAAATCGTACGATAAAAAACAGTCGAATTGAGAACCTCCTCCTTTTTTTGAAGTCGGTTAATAAAGATGAGAGATGAAAGAGATATAGAGTTAATTCTAAAAGCTTTACTATTTCGATGTTTGGTAACTTAAACCTTCAGCCCGCATCAAAAACACCAAACGCAAAAATCTATTTCAAGGATATGGTCTACTTTTGACTTCATATTTCATCACAGCCATGCAGAACTGTACAAAAAATTCCTCACATTGTATGTTTTAGGATTGCAAAATAAATACTTAAATACTTGAAAAAAAAAAACATAATAAACAAGTTAAGGTATTGGTGCATGCCATTCCCAAAAGCTACCGATATTACGCATTTACACGGGTTGTTACGTAAAAGTAAAGTAAGCTTTCGCCCATTCGCTCCATATTTAGCAATGGCAAGTAATGGCAACCCTACTAAAGTATTCGACACGCAAGCATACCAGCATAACAATACTGTGACACCCTGCATTAAGACATCAAAAACCCTGAATCGGCACGAATTCTCGCCGAATGATAAATGCATTGCGAAATCCACTTCACTGTCTTGTGGAAATCTAGATCACTTGTAAGTGGAGACAAGCCTGTTTTGCAATACTACCTATCAGTTCTTATCATCATCATCAGCCTATATTAGTCCACTGCTGGACATAGGCCTCCCCTAATGAGCGCCATAGCGCATCAGTTATTATATTATAATACTATCTATTGTATAGAGGATTAAAGAGTTGATGTCGGTGAAAGTCTTCGCGAAGTGCGAGATTAAAAAAAGTACTTAAATCCTCAGAGCAGCGTGCGACGCGTAGAATCAAACAAACGCGTGTAAAATCGCTTCTACGTAAACACATTCTACTAACGCCATATGTTTGAAGTTAGTGCGGGCCGCTGCACGCGCCCCGTATCCGTAAACAATGCCCTACTTTCGAATTTATATACCTACTTAATTGGTATGGATGTTGTTAATAAAGATAAAGGAACATCGATAAATTTTTACCATAATTACAGACCGACAGAGTTACTTTCGAATTTACTTACTTGCACTAGGTATGCTACATAATAAATATAGTTTATTAAAGTTTTTAGACTTCAAAAAAAGGAGGTTCTCAATTCGACTGGTTTTTTTTAATGTTTGTTATCTCTGAACTTTTGTCTGGGTGGTCCGATTTTCATGATTATTTTTTTATTTAATTGCTGGTGTTTCCAGTGTGGTCTTAGTAAATTAGATCCAGTTATGACAATGGCCTTCCTACATGATAAAACCGAAGTCGGTTTATAGTTTTTTTTAAACAAAACCCAATTATTGAAATAATTAATCAATACTAAGGGTCTGTTTCACAATCCGGATATGTTCCAAATAAGCTAAGTACATATTTGTTAGGTATTTATCCGTTGTTTAACGACTACCAAAAAGCGCTAACTGTCGCATAAAGGATATGAAACACGTTTCTTATCCGAAACTTTTATACCCCAAATAATGTATGTGTTAGATACTTGTTCAAAACTTTAACTGGACAATGTGAAAAGGACCCTTAGCGATCCATCTTTTGTCTCTACATATGCCATTTAGAGTGTTCATAATGTAATGAGGCCAGCTAATGTTGGAATTAATCGCTATTTTTCGGGTAGATGTTATGTTACATTATATAGGGAGCTGTGTGGTGCTAACTTAGAATTTGCACCCCCTTCCCGTGGGTGTCGTAAGAGGCGACTTGGATATTCACTGGGGGGCGGGCAGCAGCTTCCCCCGCAGAATAATTCTACCACCGAATTCCGACCGAACTGGGATTACCCCCCATGAGATACGCCAATAAGTTGCTCTACAGGGGGAGGCCTGCGTCCAGCAGTGGACTAATACAGGTTGTTGAAGTTGAGTTGAGGTTTTGGGTAGATAAAAGTAAATGATCGGTTCGCTTCATTCAGCTGCTTACTTATCTATCGATTAACTCGCACAATTTCTAGATGACCTTTGTAACTTTGCAATCTAGACTGGAAATACAATCGTTGTTACCTCAAAATCTGCATTTTTTTCGCATTACGTTATTTATCTATACTAATATTATAAAAAGGATAGATTTGATTGTTTGTTTGTTTGTTTGTTTGTATTGAAAAGGCTCCGAAACTACTGGACAGATTATAAAAAAAATTTGTCATTAAAAAGGTTATAATATTATAATTTTATTATTTTATTATATATATATTATAATTATAAAAAGGTTATATTTTATCTATAAGCTATTTTTGTTTAAGTACTAACCCCTAGTAAAAACAAGCCAACTAACACACAATGGATTTTATTATCTTAATAAACGAAATTAATTATTTTTACCCACCTTCATATTTAGGTTAATGTCACATCGATCTACTATCTTGAATTAAGTTTAAAAACACGATTGGTGAAAGTTTTCTCTACAGTTTTTTTAAATATATTTTTTGCACACATTTTGCTTTTAAGCTATTGCATAGCTTCTATCGCGGGCCTTGAGCGCGGGGACCGAATCCAGAAATTCCGTAACGAAAAAACCTTGACGTTTGTCTCTTTAGTTCAGCAACTCGCTTGTAGATGGCATTGCAATAGCTTTACCGCGGCAGTCCCCGAGTGCCACACGGCTTTTTTTATCTCTGGAACAGCATCCTTTTTTTCTTTGGTTATTGTTTTACTGACGACCGAATATTCAAATGCAACTTACGTTTGTGCACGTCTCAACTTCTCAAGTCACGATTTTTGACAGTTTTCAATGAAAATCTGTCAAATATTTGATTGCGAGCGGGATGACAAGAAACTGAAGAGAACAATCAGAAAAACTTTCACCGATAGTGTTAGGAAAGCTTTTAAACACGTAATTCAATATAAAAGATCGAACTAACATTTCCCTAAATATGAAGGTGGTAGCTTTCAAAGATTCTAAGATAAATAACGATTTCAAAGTACAAAATTGCTTATGGCACACTCTCCAACTGAGCTCCCTATTCGTAAATTTAAAAATAAATAAAATTCATTTATTTCAGACAACATAAAAATTCAATTTAGGTCCATGTTATGTTACTCAAAAATGTTCTTAGTCTATGTTAGTATTCATGGGTGTTACAGAGTAGTTAGGTGTAATTTCAAACATTTAAACTGTACATAAAACGAATCTTATCAAACCTATATTTACTCCTAGATGATTACATTAATGATGTTAATGCTTGGCCGGATGTCGCCCAGTTCCACACCGACAATAGTATGTAAGAAGAACATAGTTGTGTTAGACTTAGTTATGCAAAGATTGTATTAGTTGATAAGCGATAAACTTGCTAGTGGTTTCTTTTTCACTTCTAGTGGACAAACAACTGAAGTGAATTAGAGTCAATAGCACCTTATTTGATAGTAATGACTATTTATCAAGCTGTTTATTTAGTAAAAAAAATACATGTCTATGTGCTTATTTTGTAAGTCTAAAGAAATAAACGATAAGACTCTGACTCTAATAGCTTGTAACTGACTCGATTTGGTGGTCAAAATATGGCAAATTAGTTTCACGCCCATTCAAAGATCATAATGTTTTTTAAAAAACGAAAACACTACAAACATAGCTATTTGTCATCCGATTATGTATGGAAAATTTCAATACGATCGGAAACGTAGTTTCTAAATGAAGCTGAAAGTACGTTTGTATGGGGGCTAAGGTATCCGTTCCGATCTTGAGAACAGCAAATTCGCACCTGACTCGACATTCTTCGTTCGGCCACACGTGATTATAACCCTACCTTCCAACCGTTACCACCTGCAACTTTCCACCGCTCCATTCAACTCCACTCCCATGCTCTGCTTCCCAACTCTATTGTTCAGTTGTTCTCGACCTGACCTTTAGCGCGTGACGTGACAGATCAGGTGCTGAGGAAAGCTGCGGTTTTGCATCTTAACTTCGATCAATTTAAATACTAGAAATTAAAATAAACTCGCTGTACCCACAACCGTGTGAATGAAGCATGTTAGTAGTCAAACCGCCCATACCTAACCTAAAATTCACTTTGTCGTTGCGTCCTTTTATACGTAATTTACATTACTTGTCGATTTTAAATCCTCCCTTCAATAAAAATTGCTTACAATTATATCTGAAACTCGACGCTAACATGCTTCATTCAAAATGGATACGGTATAGGCTTCATAAAACGAATGTATCTTTCAAAGGGGAATGCTTCTACAACAAAACCCCTACTGAGCTGCAAAAATTATCAGTTAATAAATTAAAACCAACTGTCAAAACTTTACTATGCAAAAGGCTTACTTACTATAAAATATCAGATTATCTAGAAGATAAAATGCTTGGGACGAATTTTGCTCTAACTTTAAAATAACAACTAAGAAGCTAAAGGTTTCTTCATCGTTTCTTTACTTTAGTCTACATACCGAAGCGGCCGAAATCAAGAATACCATTTTATTTCTATGTCAGTGTATTTTTTTTATATGGTTTGACCTTTTCTAAGTGTACATTTATTGTATTTATGGAAATAAAGCATTTTTTTATTTGAATCTGGGACCAGACGGGCCAGGTTTTCCAATCATTTAAACCGACTTCAAAATAATTAGGTTTGTTGAAACCGAGTTCAATTTTATGGTTTTCTTTTCACATGGATGCCATTGTCAGAACTGGACCAAATTGAAATGGGACAACATTTCTGAGGTAACAAACATACGAATTGAGAACATTCTCCTTTTTTTGAAGTCAATTACAAAAATCAAACAAACGCGTGTAAAATCGCTTCTCCGTAAACACACTCTACTAACGCCATATGTTTGAATTCTATGCGGGTTGCACCGCTGCACGCACCGCATCTCCGTTAACAAGGCCTACATACCTACGTACCTACGCATACCTCAACCTCACCCTCAACAGCCTGTATTGGTCCACTGCTGGACGCAGGCCTCCCTCTGATAAGCGCCTTGTTGGCGTTTATCTAATGAGGGGGTAATGTCCATAATCCCCACGCCTGGCATGCGGGTTGGGGATCGCAGTTCGGTGGTAAAATTGTTCAGCAGGGTGCGCTGCTGCCGCCAGTGGATATCCCTTAGTCGCCTCTTACGACACCCATCACGGGAAGAGATAGGGTGGTGCAAATTCTAAGCCAACACCACACAGCTGTGGCATGCGCTGTGGTGCAAACTGCAGACTTTTCTTTATTTCTTGGTTTCGAGAACTATTTTCAACCTTTTATATATATATTAGGTCCTTACATATGAAATTGGCGTTTTTCGTACTGGCCACTTTAATCACAAATTTCTCCTCTTTGGTAAGGAATTCCAAATTCAAATTTGTACAGCTATAGACTCATGTATTTGTGCTTCGATGATCGTCATTCATTTGTTTTTTTTCTTCTGTTTTTTACTGTTTGCGTCACTCATTTTACAAAATAGAAAACTTAAAATATCGCATTATTTACGAGTACGAGTTCCGCCGTGGCACTAGTGCTGCGGAAACAACTCGAAGGGTGAATGATGTGTATGGCGGTCGTGTTGCAAAAGAAAACACAGTTCGTTTTTGGTTCCAACGTTTTCGTTCTGGAAATTTCGACCTGCAGAACAAGCCCCGTGGACGGCCTGAGACTCAAGTTGATAATGAAGAGTTGAAGGCTATTGTGGAAGCGGATCCATCGCAAACCACGTCCGAGTTAGCTGCAGGCTGCGATGTTAGTGATAAAACTGTTTTAATTCACTTGAAGCAAATTGGGAAGATTAAAAAGCTTGAAAGGTGGGTACCTCACGAATTGACTGAAGCAAACCGGCAAACGCGCGTCGACTGCTGCGTTACATTACTAAACCGGCACAATAATGAAGGTATTTTAAACCGAATCATTACCTGTGATGAAAAATGGGTTCTTTACGATAATCGGAAGCGCTCAGCGCAATGGTTGGATCCTGGCCAGCCAGCCAAATCCTGCCCCAAGCGAAAATTAACCCCAAAAAAGTTACTTGTAAGCGTTTGGTGGACTAGTGCCGGTATTGTTCATTACAGTTTTCTCAAATCTGGACAGACTATTACGGCTGATGTCTATTGTCAGCAATTGCAAACCATGATGGAAAAGCTAGCGGCTAAACAACCTAGGCTGGTCAATCGCTCCACGCCACTGCTGCTTCACGACAACGCTAGACCACACACTGCGCAACAGACGGCTACTAAATTAGAAGAGCTTCAATTGGAAAGTCTAAGACATCCTCCGTACTCCCCGGACCTTGCTCCAACAGATTACCATTTTTTTCGAAATTTGGATAACTTCTTGCAAGGGAAAAAATTCAACTCCGATGGGGCAGTCCAAATCGCCTTCAAAGATTTTATTGATTCCCGTCCGACTGGTTTTTTTAGTAAAGGGATCAATGAACTACCTATAAGATGGCAAAAGTGCATAGAAAATAATGGTTCATACTTTGATTAATTAAATATATTATATTAAAAATATTCGACTTTTTGTTCCTCCCATACAAAACGCCAATTTCATATGTAAGGACCTAATATATATATATATTTATATTTTTATAGGATACATTTTGGAGAATGCTCACTTGAACTACATGACCTGATCCCACCATCCCCCTTCCACTCCAGGACAAGCAGACGCACAGCGCAATAACCCATACTTGGTGGACGTACCCTCCACTCGCACTAAGCGGTTTTCCTCCACCTTTATTATTCGCACCGCAAATGAATGGAACTCGCTCCCTGCCTGTTTTTCCGGCCAATTACAACCTGGGTCTCTTCAAGACAAGGGTGAATAGGTATCTTCTAGACCTTCGTGATACACCGTCGGCCGCATCTTCACTTTCCATCAGGTGAGATCGCGGTCAAACAAAGGTCTATTTACCGTAAAAAAAAAAAAAAAAACTTTTCTTATAGAATAGCGGACGTTCTATATTATAAAGAAATAATCGTAACGGTGCTTCGTCCTTTCCGACGACAATAATCCACTTACGGTGCGTCCGGTGTCCAGATAGTGTAGTGTAGTGTAGGGAATAGAAAGAGTTATATCATAATATCCTAGAATAATTATAAATGAATAATAAATAATATGGCTGTGAAAGACTAAAGCTAGGAATTAGAGATTTAGTTTAAGAGATATACTAAAAATTAAACATATTATGATAAGGATGCAGGGTAAAATCAAAATCTACCCAAGGCCTATTATCAAGAAGTTAAAAACAACATCCCAGCATTAGTATTTCCGCAAGCTGCTTGGAAAACCACCGAATACCGAGTCCAAAAGGTGTCAACTCAGCATGTTGCTGAAAAGGTAAGTCACATGACCTACTCAGCGCTGGTATTATGTTGACCCTCAAATTCACACAGCATTATCTAGCCCCAAGCTAAGCAGAGTTTGTGTTATGGGTACTAACTAGATAACTGATATATCTACATAATACAATCTTTCTAAATACACTACATACTTATATATATTTTTTTTATTATACATTGAAAACATCCAGAGTGCCTTGAACATATACGAGTACCTGCAGATCGTACAAACCTGTGGTACAAACATTTGTCCCAGGCGTAAATCGAACCCACAACCTCCTTCAAGCTAAGAAATTCATTTACGAATAGACTGGTCTGGGGTGGCCAGAATTATGTGGGACTCGACGCCCTAAGAATAACGTAATACCCACTTAAACCTCTCTGGTGACTCTCTCGCCATTTTCGCCGAACCACCGGAACATTTAACACCTTGGCCAAGACGCAGGTGCCAGTCTCCACCACGTGCGGCTGCGGCGCGCCCCTGTGGGACGCACCGCAGAGGCTGGTCAGTGAATACGTTAAACCTTCCGCGGTTCGACTGGCGTCCCCTCTTCATCCTACGGCCATGTATGGGAATACGTTACATGGCCGCCGAGTCCACCATTCCACGTACGTGCCGACTCCATTACTCCGTCACGTTTCATCACCCGATCAGGTAGGTCACAGACAGGGCAGATACAGTAGAAACTTGAATGTCGACCTTTGTGCCAAGATGGGCTTTTCTGTCACTCCATACTACGACGCATTTATACACGCACACATACTCACGCTATTTTATTAAAAATCGCCTTAGAATCCCTTAGTTATAAACTATTTTAAGTTGTGAGAACCAAATAATAAAAAAATATGGACCCACCTCGATCATCCTATTTACAATACAACTGCTGCAAAAGAATCGTTGAAATCGTTGTAAATGAAAGAGAAAACGATGGACACACGTAAAAAAATCATACATACATACAGCCGAAGATAATAACTTCCTCCTTAATTCGAAACGGTTAAAAAGAGTAAATAATGACTGCGGAAACTGCTCTAAAAGGAAACACTTGGCAAGATTTGGAGAAAAGGAGCAGGAAGTACCTGTACCTACACAAGTACACAGTAACTTCCGGGCGGAAATTCCTATAAAAAAATTGAGAATACGGAACAAAGGTGGCGTTTTGATAGGATTCTTCTTCTTCTAGTAATATTTTTAAAAACGTCGAAAAGTGTCCTCCTCAACAGCCATATTTGAAAAGTTATCATTACCCCTATTCTTCGAACTTTGCAGAGCGATCCACCTGAAATGTATGTAGGTCTAAGGGCAGCTAGTTTCAAATACACGGAAGGCAAGTTACCGACTGCAAGGCAAATACATCCGTCGACGACGACGGCAGTTGACGCCTGCAGTCAACGGGCAACATGCCGTCAGTGAATTTGAGACGTGCAGTAGGTACGTGCATAATCCGCTGTTGTATACAAGTTGCAAGGGTTTTGCTGAGAAGCCTAGAAGTATTTCTTAAGTTATGTCTTTTAATTTTTCGTCTGGTTGTTTCATTAACTTGTAATTAGGTAAAAACAGTTTTTGCGCATAAAAAAATCGGTGCACGTCTCTGTTCTGTACTTCTCACTCGCGAGGCACGGCGGGTTTGATAGATAGATAGATAGAAAGATAGAGGTTAGAGATTTCGCTGATTAGGTACTGAATTCTCGAGTGTGCAATAACGCCGCTACGAGATGGGTTTCGAGCGGGATGACAAGATATGGTTTTCTCTCACACAACTTGTCATCCGGCTCGATTATACGATTTTATTTTTACAAACTTGCAGTACTAAAGCTCAAATTAACTTTGTTGTTGACGATTTTTAAACACAATGGAAAGTACTTGCTGATTTGAGATCCTTTCTTCATTGAATATTGTTCAATTAAGTATATCTCTTTGTCTCGACTCCAAGCACGTAAATTTTAATTGATGTTACTAGTTTCTGTTGACATAATTTTCAGCTTTATGAAAATAGATCTTATGCATATTTGTATAACTCACGCTTCGATAAGTCACACTACCACATGACAGTTATTTTCAAGTGCTTGTCTCTTGTAAAAAATGTCAGCGGCTCTTTTTTAACCTTCACCATTGGCGTAGCCATTGCAGGGCCAGGTGGTGCAGTGCACCAGGGCCCCGGAGATCTGAGGGCCCACTAACCTAAGCTTTGAATAGAGAGGCTGTAGCCAGGAAATCTAGAAAACCTCAAGACAGTTGACTTTTTTGAATGATTTTAAATGAACTTCAACCATTAATAATATTTGATATTGTTATGTGCGTCGTTGTTTATTTATTTATATTTTCTTTTATTACACACCTATTTTTATGGCATAATTTGTGGTAAAATTAATGGGGATTTGTTTATTTTGTTTTTTATTATATAACTTCTTATGTTCTTCTTATTTTATTTTTAGTCTAGTGCGTGATTAATACTTGTATCTTTTTAACGTAGTTAATGTATGTCACTCATGTATGGCAAGAGCGGAGTCCCCAAACACAAGCAAATGTTTGCTTAAATGGAGGCTCCCTGATCAATTCATGGTTGTTAAAAAGGTACTGCAATAAAAGATTTAATTTTTTTATGTTTGTCATTCTATTCTTTCCTATTTAGACGTTTGAAGGCCAATATAAGTTCAAGCTACGTAGAAAGGGGGGGCCCGATTCTTTCTTTATGCACCCAGGCCTTTATTCACCTAGCTACGCCACTGACCTTCACCATACGTCGATAAAGCCGAAAAAATGTTACCTCACGTTACCCTTTACCAGCCCATCGTTTTTTCGGAGCATGAACTATATTGAACTTCGATCCCTTAGAGGGCTTCCTAATCGGGCGAGAACCGTGACTCAGCATATAAACCTAAAATGTTTGCAGGCCCCATCAACATATTGTCTTTTTACGACCTTCGTATTTTATTACTACCTTGGAATACCTTAGGGAGTTGTAATAATATGCCGCAGCTTTGGCTCATGTCTTCCATAATGCATGAATTTATACATGACTAGCAGCGCCTCGCCGTTTCACCCGCGTAGTTCCCGTTCCCGTGGGAATACTGGGATAAAATATAGCCTATGTCGTTCCCTGAAAAGTAAGCTTTCTAATGGTGAAAGATTTTTTTAAATCGCTCCAGTAGGTTCTTAGCCTATTCAATACAAACAAACAATCATATCTTTTCTCTTTATAATTTTAGTATAGATAGCATGTAGGTACATTGCTTTCATACAAACTATATAACTCTTAAAGAATTAGCAAGTTGATGTAGCAATGCGCTGGGATGACCATATCCCGCGAAATTTTCGGTGTATTTCGATGTTTTTCCGGATTCTGTCAATTGTAATCTTTGTTTATAAACGATGAACTTTAAACCTAAACTCGTGGCTTTTTCAGAGCTTAAAATTTAATCGCGTTCACTCACCGAATCATAATAGGTTTTGGCCGAAACCCCTGCAACCAAACTTTTAAGCCGTCGTCGTCGCGTCGCCTCCGGCCGTCTAGACGACTACCCTTCTGAGAAACCGTAGTTTATTTTGACTGTAGTATTTGGATGAACGAACGATTGACTAATGGATTTTGTTTAACCCTAGAATACTAATCATCGCCTGAGAGGCCGCGCGCGGTCAGTTTTTTTCCGTTATTTCAAAAACGCGCCCGCGAATCAAGTTGCTCTTTCGCGCCAATTCAGTATATCCCGTGCCGCAGAGGGGGGCATACGCGGGCCCGGCGCGGACTCTCCGTTTTCAAAATATAAGCTACTGGATCGCCTGAGAGGCGATCATTAGTATTAACGGTAAGTTTATTTTTCGTTACTTATTTTGGTTTTTGCTTTTTTTTTCAGCATTTAGCCACGTAATAAATCAACAAATGCTTATTTTCTTTTTAGATGAATCTCAACGAAGAACAAATAACAGATTCTTTAATAAATGAGAACTCTGATAGCGAAACTGAGGACAACCTGGAAGTCGCTCTTTATGACTCTGACGATAGTGCGGCAGATCCTTCTTTCGTGCCATTTCGACTGGAGGAAGACCTACAAAATAATGTAATTGATGACTCGGAGCCCCCGAATATTTCTGAACCACATCAAGACACAAAAAATGAGTCAAATTCACCATTTCCAGAAGCTTCGTCACAGGAACAAACAGCGGAAAATCTTATTGTTTTCAAATTAGTCTGTAGACAAAAATGTGATGATAATCATAAGTTTGATTTAGTGTTTTATAAAGTTTATATAGTGAATAATAATATACATGCCAAAAAAGCTAGGATATAGGAGTATATTTTTTTTTACCAGACTTATATAAAACTGTTATGTCATAAGAAAAAATGTTCGTTATTGTAAGATTTAAGTCTCATTTTAAGACAAATGTTAATTTTCAAAAAGAATTTCGATTTGAGTTTTTAAAAAGGTAGAGGTTTGCCAATTAATTTATGTTATCTTTATAAAAATTTAATAAATAACTATTATAATAAATTGGTTTTCATTAAAAAGTAGCCTCCCAAGCGATCATTAGTATTAAGCTGTGGTAAATTTACATTAGTACTCTAGGGTTAAACAATGGAACCAGCTTTGTGTCTGTGCTTTTGCTAAGGGTGTAACGATAAGATCTCTATGGTCTATTTTCTTGTGGAAATCATGGTCTACTGTTTATTTTTTTTTTGTAATTTAGAAAATATAATTTTTTTGTCTAAAAAGTTGAGATAATGCTCAAACAACGGTATATAACCGTTGTTTGAGCACTATCTAAACTTTTTAAGCTATTGCATAGCTTCTATCGCGGGCCTTGAGCGCGGCGACCGAATCCAGAAATTCCGTAACGAAAAAACCTTGACGTTTGTATCTTTAGTTCAGCAACTCGCCTCTAGATGGCATGGCAATAGCTTTACCGCGGCAGTCCCCGAGTGCCACACGTCTTTTTTTTTTTTGGCGAGTGAAAATTCGTTTACTACCTATCTAACCTGAAGCAAAGTAAAAATGTGGCAAACGGTGTTTCACGAAAACTATTCATGATCTGACTTGAAGCTACCTTGATTATTTACGAGTAGTCTAACAGACATTGCTATAGTCGAATTATGTCCTGTCTCGCTCTTTTTGAATGAAATATATTATGTCAATTTTTGACTGTAGTTAGCGATACCGACCGACGACGGATACATTAGATAATACAAATTGGCCTTACGAGATTATGGTGTCACTCAACTATAGTTACACATTCGGCATGTCCACGTGGTCTTAAGGTCAAGATCCTCGACACAATATCAGCGCATGCGTGCGAAGAAATTGACACATCACGCTGTCTTTTTTCTATAGCTTTACTTAATTCGTAATCAACACGCGATTAAAAACCTATTGAAGGCGCATACCCGAGCCAATATAATATGACAGCGCCACCTATTTTATCGCACAGGAAGTTTTAAAAATCCATCGTTCAGTTTGTGGTATATAGTATAAGTTATTTATTAATGCCTCTGTAATAGTTTCATTTTCTAAAACTTAGGCAGAAGATACGAAGTTGCGCTTTTTGGCCACCAAATTCTATTTTCGCATCTCTTCCTAAACTATACAAAATAAAACTATTACAGAGGTATTAAAAAATAGCTTATAATAGATACCACAAACTGCACGATGGATTTTTAAAATTAATATGATAAAATAGTGCGCCTTAACACAATGGAACAAAGTTATCGCCATTTATGCCATTTATGCATTACCTATGCAAGCTGAAGTGGCAGTGTTCTGGCCATATCTCGCAAACGTGTTCTCTTCCGCTAGTGGACAAAAAATTGAAGTGAATTAAAGTCAATTGCACCTTATTTCTTGTTTGATAGTAATCGCTATTTATCAAGCTGTTTATATAGTAAAAAATTTACTTGTCTAAGTATGTACTTATTTTGTAAGTCTAAAGAAATAAACTATTTGACTCTGACTCTAATAGAGACCGCATCTCGGCAAACGTAGGATGCCGTACGGCCAAATGGAATGATGATCTGCAAAAGACTGCGGACAACTCCTGGACGAGGCTGACTGTCTTCGGCCGCATCCAGCATCTGTCTGCAGTCTACACTAGCCTGCATGTCCACGTGGTCCGAAGGTCAAGATCCTCGGCGATACAACGCATGCGTGCGATGAAAGTGACACATCTCGCTGTCGTCACATCTGCCTTTTTTCTACAACTTTAATTGGTAATCAGCACGCGATTAAAAAACTGTTTGATGAGATAAGCTAGTCAGTTAGCGAATTAAAATTTCCCTCTTTTTGTAGTAAGAGTGACATGTTAGAAAGCAGTTGCTTGATCGATGAGTATAAGAAGGTAAGTAGAGGTTTTACGATGTAATAGAAAAAGTTGGTGTCTTACATTGCATGGTCAAAGTACGAATATATACTTATATGTCATTAAATTAACTGTGAACAAAATATACCTCCTACTTGCTTGCTTTTTAATTTAAACAGTACAGGTAAACAGTTATAATTACTTTGTATAATTACTTTGGTAAACGGTGTATAATTACTTTGGTAAACAGTTATAATTACTTTGTTAAAGTTCTAACGATGAATTAAAAAACTTCGTGTCTTGAATGGTCTAAGTGTATAATTGAGTTTATTGTAAAAACTATAAACCAACTTCAATTGTATAGTTGCCTCATGGATGTCAACTGTCAGAACTGGATAAAATTAAAATGGAAGCACACGGAAAGCACCAGCTTTCAAATGAAAGAAGAATCATCAAAATCCGATCACCCAGTCAAAAGTTTTGAGGTAACAAACATAAAAAAAACTGCCGAATTGAAAACTTCCCCCTGTTTATGAATCGGTTAAAAATCGTAAATAAAGCCAGCGAGTAACCTAAAAACATGAAATAAGTGTTCTGGTCATGTTTATTTTTATGTTAACATAAAAATAAACATGACCAGAACACTTGAACACCAATGCATATTTTGCTAACGTTAATTTATTAACTAATAAATTAACGTTAGCAAAATATGCATTAGGCTTATTTTAAACACAAGGATAAAGATATCAACAGCTGGTTTAATCAGTATAAAAAGCTCAATACTATTATACAGGAAAAAAATCCCTAAATAACAGGCAAAACTGAACGATAATTCAGATATTTTGTTTGTTAATAAATTATAAAGTTGAAATAACACACACATATCAGCATTAAGTATAAGCATTTCTTTCAAGAAAGCTCATAATCATAGCTCTTGCTGTGTAGTGCCGGCATAGAATTTTCACCACCCCAACTCTTACCCCGGGTGTCGTAAAAGACGATTGAGGGATATCAATTCTAGCACCGAACTGCGATCCCCAACCCGCATGTCCAACGTGGGGATTATGGGCGCCCAAGATGAGATAACAGCATATTTACAATGGGTTTCCGTGTTTTCTTTCCATGGAATTGTTACATAATATTTTCGTCCTAATCATTGATTAATTAAAAAGGGAAGATGAGGTACTAGTTTCTCAAAAATGGCAACCTCATATTGTGTAAAATTGTGTGCTCCTACCACCGCAGTCACCGTCGTCGGACCGGCGCGGCGGCGGGGTGGCGGCACGGGCGGTCGTGATTCGCGTGAAATATTGTTGTCTCGGTCTCACTTTCGGTCTTAGATACGTCTTTCCGTCTTTGTTCTTCTTTATATTGCACATGACTGGAGATATAACTGTGAGCGTATGTGTTTGCGTGTAGTTGTAACACATGCCAATTTTTGAGTAAGCGCTGGGAGAACGTAACCTATCTTCTCTTTTTAATTAATCAAATCCTTAAATTTGTTTTCAATTACTATGACGGATTCACTTGAGTTTTTTATGATCCATTGAATTTCCGCAAAGTTACGCCTGAATCTATTATGTAAAAAGACACCAAACAACGTGTATTGAGAGCAATCATAGCAGGTCTGCCTGCGACGCAGGAGGTTACGCGTTCGATTCCCGCCTCGGGACAAATTTGTGTACGATCTGCAGACATTTGTTCAGGGCGTTCTGAATGTTTTCTATGTACAATAAAAAAATATCTATCTATGTAGTGTATTGTATTATGTACATCAGTTATCTAGTACACATAACACATTGCTAGCTCTGCTTAGCTTGGGGCTAGATAATGCTGTGTGTTTATTATTTATGTATGTATAGTCAGCAAAAATTGCGCCTTTACCACTACTAGGATGATTTTTCTGTGAAGTGAATAGTTGCCAACCCCGGCTTGCTCGATATCTCTTGTTTTTAACGCAAAGCAAAATAGTTTCAAACTGTATAGGCATTACGTTTGGCGATGGTACATATCTACAATAAATGATTTTGATTTGATTTGAACAAACTATTGAATTAGTTCCATTACGGTTCCATTCAAACGCTTCCAAAGCTTCATTGACAGCAAACAAATTACTCACATTCACGATCAGAAACCTCAATACTAATCCGTAGATCTCAGTACCGTACACACGACAATGGCTTAAGGCGTACCATGCCCAAACTGGGTTCCGATACCTCGGGTCATTGGTCCCCGAATCCCGTGGTCATCGAGTACAGTTCACTTCGAAAGTACTAGCATTGACTTAAGGCCGTACCCCGACTCAAACTAGCGCCGCCAACTATTTTATCTTATTATTACGTTGAACAATTAAATTTTCAATAAATGATAGGCCAGTTTTGCTTTTTTAATACCTATGTAATATATTTTTTGTATAGTTTAAGAGGAGATGCGAAGTTGCACTTGGTGGCTACCAAACTCTGTTTTCGTAAAATAGGCGGCGGCGCTATAGTGCCTCGGGGTACCGCCTTAAAGTACTCGTACCAACGGCTTTACAGCCTCTCCAAGTGTATTTGATTTCTCAAATTTTATTTATAAGAAACAGATACCTATTGACTGATAAGTTCCGATAAAGTTGCTCTACATTTACCTCCTTATTCATAATAGTCTGCTAACTTAGCAAACTGCTGAATCTCGCACTGTCTACTTCTATTAACATAAGTCAGACTGAGGAATAAAATAACACTACTTAGCAGCTATTTTATGTTAGCAGATCATTATGAATAAGGGGTTAGTTTTTCCCTTCATTACTCTATTACGTCAGTAAGTACTCATGCTGGCTTTTGAGGCTAGATAATTCTGTGTGAATTGTCCAGCATTATTTATTATTTCTTTTTTACCTAGTACATACGTACATATGTCATTTTGAATAAGTTTATTGTTAAATAGGTTAATTACAAATTACAATTAAGTACTTACTTATATATCGCAGAGATAACAAAAAACACGGAATATATTTGAATTTCGTGCCGTTCGGGTCGCGTTTCACCCTAAAGGGTTAATTTATCGATAAAATCACATGTCTGAATTTCCCTCCTGGTATCAGATTCTGAGATTGACTGTACCAGGTCCTTCAACTTACAATGTATTTAGTACTCTTGTTGAATACTAAAGTCTTGGGCTTAATTAGGACTTAATATGGTTCTAGAGTTTTTGCGACTGTGAAATTGAGTACTGTTCAAAAACCTACTGGCGCATGGCGTCTCTGTAAAGTTTTATAAAATAGTAACTATAAGATATGGGAGTAGAATCTAGAAAAAAATATTTCTTTTTCTGCGCAAGAAAAGAACAGTTCTGTTATTTATTACTAGCTGCGCCCCGCGGCTTCGCACGCGTTGATACTATGGAAACGTATAAAGGTGATATTTATCCGACAGGAACTCTGTGTTTGATTCCAGGATTAGAATTATATACAAAATTTCAGCCAGATCCGTCCAGTAGTTTTTGCCTGAAGAAGTAACAAACATCCATCCATCCATCCATACATCCATACAAACTTTCGCCTTTTATAATATTAGTGGGATGCGGGGCGGAGAGGTGCGCGGGCTTGTATACTATTTCATCCGACAAAATATTTGATAATAATTAATTTTGTTTTAAAAAACTATAAACCGACTTCAATTTTTATAGTTTTTTCATGAATTTTCATGGATCCCACTGTCAAAACTGAACAAAATTAAAATGGGACCACACGGAAAGCACCAGCTTTCATATAAAAAATGAATCATGCAAATCGGACCACCCAGTCAAAAGTTCTGAGGTAACAAACATAAAAAAAAATAAAAAAAGACGTGTGGCACTCGGGGACTGCCGCGGTAAAGCTATTGCAATGCCATCTAGAGGCGAGTTGCTGAACTAAAGAGACAAACGTCATATTTCAAAAAGTCATTAAAAGTTCTACTATTAATCGATAGATGGCAAAACTGAAAAGTATCACCGCTGTTCCGGTCGGAGTGGGGAGCGTGAGGTTTTTTCGTTACGGAATTTCTGGATTCGGTCCCCGCGCTCAAGGCCCACGATAGAAGCTATGCAATAGCTTAAAAATACAGACGTATTGAGAACCTCCTCCCTTTTTTGAAGTCGGTTAAAAATGCAATGAATTCGGCGCGTGCACATGTACGCGTACAACTTAATTTTGTTCAGTTCTGACAATGGGATCCATGAAAATTCACGAAAAAACTATAAATATTGAAGTCCTTTTATAGTTTTACAAACAAAATTAATTATTAACGCCTACATGAGCTGAGTTGGCCTATTGTGTAGCTAAAAGTAAGTTTTATAATATTATAATACTCTAGTTGCCTGGTACTGCGTGGTACGTGGTACTTGGTGGCTTAGAATTTGCACCACCCCAACTAGTACGGGCAGCAACGTCCACTGCAGAACAATTCTACAACCAAACTGCGAGCCCCCGTTAGTCACACTATCACACTTCACATCACACTAATATTATAAATGCGAAAGTTTGGATGGATGTATGGATGGATGTTTGTTACTTCTTCACGCCAAAACTACTGGACGGATCTGGCTGAAATTTTGCGTACAGGTAATTCTAATACTGGAATATAACATAGCCTACTTTTTATCCCATAAATCTGTTCCCGTGGGATGAAAATCACCTTTTAATGTTTTCATAGGAACAAAGCATGCGAAGCCGCGGATCGCAGCTAGTATATTATAAATGCGAAAGTTTGGACGGATGGATGGATGTTTGTTACCTCTTCACGCCAAAACTACAAAACGGGTCGGGCTGAAATTTAGCATACAGGTAATTGTAATCTTGAAATCAAACATAGGTTAATTTTTATCCCATTAATCAGTTCCTGTGGGATATAAATCACCTCTAAACATTTCTATAGGAACAACGCGTGCAAAGCCGCGGGGCGCAGCTAGTTGTATACAGGGTGGGGAAAATTTTTGGCCTCTTAAGGGTAGCTACCGTTTCTTTTGTAGTTAGAAGGTTGTGTTCTAAGGAACTTTCTGTTTTATTTTTGAGAAAAAAATATTGCCATTTTTAGTTTTTTGAAAAAATGTACGGTTTTCCCAAAAAATGACATTTGTCAAAAAAACAAGTTGGTCTTAATCGACTCTATTTCCAACCAGGAACACTTTTCCCAAAGTAACATACCGGGCCAAAAATTTGTCCCACCCTGTATAATCTCGTCTCTATACTATTTATTCCGTTTAAATATTCGTAGAAAGATAAACCGTTTCCGCAGTAAAGACTGTCAGACTGTTTGCCGCCTACGCGAGCCCTGTCTTGATAACAATGTACAAGTAAACTTTGTTATTTTTGCTTTCATTGTTACCATTATCCTTTTGCACGTGAAACTCATACAAGGTGTGTTATTTTGATTGCCTTTTTAACCGACTTCAAAAAAGGAGGAGGTTCTCAATTCGACTGGTTTTTTTTATGTTTGTTACCTCAGAACTTTTGACGGGTGGTCCGATTTGCATGATTATTTTTTATGGTGTGGTCCCATTTTAATTTTCTTCAGTTCTGATAATGGGATCCATGAAAATTCATGAAAAAACTGTAAAAATTGAAGTCGGTTTATAGTTTTTTTTAAAACAAAATTAATTATTCCACTGAGCGGGCCGGCCCGGCCGCACCGTGTACTCGCAACGCACACGCGCACAATTCATAAACAATACACGTAACTGCCTACGGATAACTGCCGGCGGCGCGACGGCAGTTATCCGTGCCGTCGTGTCGCCGGCCGTGCCGGTGATTGGAAAAACGAGTCGTACGTTCATTGATTTATTAAAAACTAGCTGCGCCCCGCGGCTTCGCACGCGTTGTTCCTATGGAAACACACGGGAACTGATTTATGGGATAAAAAGTAGCCTATGTTTTATTCCAAGATTAGAATTACCTGTATGCAAAATTTCAGCCAGATCCGTCCAGTAGTTTTGGCGTGAAGAAGTAACAAACATCCATCCATACATCCATACAAACTTTCGCCTTTATAATATTAGTGTGACAAAGATGAGGCACCGGTTGCTCGAAAGTGGCAACCTCAAATTGTGTAAAATTGTGTTCTCTCACATCAGTCACCGTCTGACCGGCGGCACGGGCGGTCGTGATTCGCTTGAAATATTGTTGTCTCAGTCTCACTTCGGTCCTAGATACGTCTTTCCGTCTTTGTTCTTCCTTGTATTGCACAGGACTGGAAATATAACTGTGAGCGTATGTGTTTGCGTGTAGTTGTAACACATGCCAATTTTTGAGTAAACGCTGGGAGAACGTAACCTATCTTCCCTTTTTATTATATCAATGCGTACGTTTCATATGTTTTTACTTCGACGGCACCAGCCCGTCGTCGCCGTCGCCGTCGCCGTGGCAACGTGCCGAAAGGAAAAAACGGCCATTGATAGAATGGTTCAACCTTCACACTTATGTGACTTATGACACGGATCCGCATCTGTAGTACCTTTCATCAAATATAAAATGCAAAAATGTGTCACTCTGAGACACCATTGTTGTGTTGAAACGATTAAATTAGTGGAATTTGAAGAACTTCGACTTCAACAAGGCTTTGTTCTTTGATGTTAATAAAAACATGCCAAATATTTGATATCTTCTGAATAACAACTTAGTGTGTTAAGGCGCATACCCTTTGTGGGGCATCTATATAAGTTATTTTTTAATACCTCTGTAATAGTTTTATCTGATATAGTTTAGGCAGAGATAACGAAAATAGAATTTGGTGGCCACAAAGGGCAACTTCGTATCTCTGCCTAAACTTTACAAAAAAAAACTATTACAGAGGTATTCAAAAATAGCTATAAATAAGGTATTTTTGAATACATCTGTAATAGTTTTATTTTGTACAGTCACAGACTGTACGATAGATTTTTAAATTTCCTGTGTTAATCGTAATACTTAATATGATATAATTAATTTTGTTTGAAAATGAAAAATTTTATATAAAAAGAATCATAAAAATCGGCTGAGGTAACAAACATAAAAAATGTATATGTATAAGCGAATTGAAAACCTCCTCCTTTTTTTGAAGTCGGTTAAAAATAGGTAGCGGCGCCACATTGCCTCGGCTATGCGCTTTTAACTTGTTTTTAAACATCGTCTGTAACAAAATTATTATTCGAGTAAACAATGATGTTACAAAGAACATGTTATGTAGATACATGATTCACTCCACTGAGTCACTGGTATGTCATGTCATGTCGTACGTACTTGTGATTTACACAGGACCTTGAAGGTTGTCGCACACTCACTCATACCGACACCGCACAGCACATTAATGTGCTTTCAAATGTGAGTTTTAACTCGTTACATTTAGATGCATTTTATATTGATCGTCGGTATTAGAAGATGACAGCTCGCGGACCACTCGTTTGATTCTTTTGGGAAGCCATTTTGTCCCTCGAACTCATTTATTCGCATTAGGAGCTCAAGGCACACTTCTATTATGTTTAAATTATAATTCAAAGCCATATTAAAACAGACAATACAAATAAAAGGAACAAGGAACTTAGGAACATGAGTGCTTCACTGCCTACATAGAAAAATAGGTATAAATAAATAAATAAAATAAATAATGTAAGACAATTCACACAGCATTCTCTAGCCCCAAGATAAGCAGAGCTTGTGTTATGGGTACTAGATAAGATAACTGATATACATAATACAATACACTACATAGATAGATATTTTTTATTATATATAGAAAACATCCAGAACGCCCTGAACAAATATCTGCAGATAGTACAAATATTTGTCCCGAGGCGGGAATCGAACCCGCAACCTCCTGCGTCGCAGGCGGACCTTCGCCCACCACGCCACAGTGGTCGTCAGGTATAATAATAAATAGATCAGCATTATAATAATTTCATTATTTTTAAAAATAATAATACTAATAAATTAATGGTGCTGCTGTAAAATCGCATCGTCTGTTATAATTAATTATAAATAAATATCGAATAGGTTTCACAGTAACATCTAAGCGCAAATACACGGACGGCAGTTGCCGTCAGCCCTAACGGTAACGAATTTAAGCCCATATTTATATATTCATTTTTGTGATGTGTGGTTGCGGCTTTGGATTAATGTACGCAGAGCTTTAGTCCTTGTACAACGAGGAAGGTATTGGCTTGATAATAAAATATGAAGGAACAAAGGATTTATTTTTATTCTCTTTGATATGTAGCCATAATAAGGAATTGTATTAAAACGTTGACTACGCTTTTACTTTGTTCGTTAATTGCCCTTGAGTTACGACTAGCTCAGCAGGAAATTTATTTGGTCTAAGAAGATTACTTATTGAAATATAGCCTATGTCACTCCCTGAAAAGTAAGCTATTTAATGGTGCAAGTTTTTTTTAAATCGGTCCAGTAGTTTCGGAGCTTATTCAATAAAAACAAACCAACAAACCTTAACTCTTTATAATATTCTATTATATATAGTTATATTAGTATAGATAGGTGTTATGTTCCTCGATACCTTAAAGTTTTACCTACTTTTCTTACTTTTCCAAATAAAAAAACGCGAAAGTTTTCAAACACGAAAGGTTCCAAGGAAAAGAAAGGAAATAAAGTGATTGTTAATAAGGCCTGGACGGACAAAAATTTGTGTGGTGCTGGGTTAAAATTTGCACCACTCTAACTCATTACGCGGATGTCGTAAGTGGCGGCTAAGGAATATCCACCGGGGGGCGGGCAGCAGCACCCCTGAAGAACAATTCTACCACCGAACTGCAATCCCCAACCAAGGGGCATTACTCCCCCCATTAGATAAACGCGTGTCCAGCAGTGGACCAATACAGGCTGTTGAGGTTGAGGATAAATATGTATTAGGCCGTCTGTGTAATATTTTATATGTACGATTTCCATATTTTTTCAGTCTTGCAAATCCCGCGGATCCCGCTTGTGCAATCCTCCAAAAATAGTGCGGGATCCCGCTTTTGCGGGATTCGGATTATGTCCCTAGCCCTAACTAATGTATGCCCTATCGCAATACATTAGCTAATAGTCCCATGATCTTTTAATTTTCCATAAGCATGTTTTCTGTTACCTTTCTCATATAGAAAAATATAAAAAACCTATATATTATGGAATTGTCTCAAAGACAATGTAAGTTGTTGATATAGCAAAACATCTGCGCAAATATACCTAGAAACTACAAGTAGGTATACCGATCATTCGGGTTTAGAGAACATACCAACAAAACGAACTAAACTTGAACACGTATTATGCCGGTAATTTTATATTATTTAGTTTCACACATTGTTACACTTTCGCTTTATGTCGTTAAAACTACACATAATATTCAATTTATAATGTACTAGCTGCTTCCCGCGGCTTCGCATGCGTTGTTCCTATAAACGTTAAAAGGTGATTTTCATCCCACGGGGATTGATTTATGGGATAAAAATTAGCCTATGTTTGATTCCAGGATTAGAATTACCTTTATGCAAAATTTTAGCCAGATCCGTCAAGCAGTTTTGGCGTGAAGAAGTAACAAGCATCCATCCATACATCCATACAAACTTACGCATTTATAATATTAGTTTGACTACCAACGCCTCGCGGTTTCACCCGCGTAGTTCCCGTTCCCGTGGGAATTCCGGGATAAAATATAGCCCATGTCACTCCCTAAAAAGTAAGCTTTCTAATGGTGAAAGATTTTTTTATTTCGGTCCAGTAGTTTCGGAGTCTATTCAATACAAGCAAACAAACAATCAAATCTTTCCTCTTTATAATGTGTTTTGTAGAATCACATCACACTAATATTATAAAGGCGAAAGTTTGGATGGATGTATGGATGGATGTTTGTTACCTCTTCACGCCAAAACTACTGAACGGATCTGGCTGAAATTTTGCATACAGGTAATTCTAATACTGGAATAAAACATAGGCTACTTTTATCCCATAAATCTGTTCCCGTGGGATGAAAATCACCTTTTAATGTTTTCATAGGAACAACGCGTGCGAAGCCGCGGGGCGCAGCTAGTATTCTATAATATTCTGTAATATTAGTAGTATAATATTCTACAAAACACACACAAGATTCCTGGAAAAGAAACATTATTATTCGATTGTATCCAGGAGAAGAGTGAATAAATAAATAAAAACGTATAAACAGTGATTCCTAAATAAACACGTAAACACAGGTTAGCTGCACGATGACCTAAAATATTAAGAACTAGCTACGCCCCGCGGCTTCGCACGCGTTGTTCCTATGGAAACGTTAAAATATGACTTTCATCCCACGGGAACTGATTTATGGGATAAAAAGTAGCCTATCTTTTATTCCAGACCTAGGACTATGTCTATTTTAAATTTCAGCCAGATCCGTTCAGCAGTTTTGGCGTGAAGAAGTAACAAACATCCATACATCCATACAAACTTTCGCATTTATAATATTAGTGTGATAATACGGAAATATAAAATTAGAATAAAAACACGTCGACACGTGTAAAAAAGACCAGCTGTTGATGGACTTTGTCAAAATAAACCAAAATAAAGTGAGATAAGTAGTATTTATTACCCTATAATACTAGTATGGTATTATATTATCTGTGCCTATAATAATAATAATAATTTTGATCTAGGACTAGGTAACTGAATAGATCGTTTCGTAGCAAAAAAGTTATTTTCCCTATAAATTATACGTCGACACTATAATAACAAATAAACTAACCTATTTTATAGTTCCATATTGAAAAACTAATGCATTATGAGGATATCTTCTGGTATAACCCAGAAATATTTGTGTTCATTAACCAACAAACAGGAAACTTGTTATAATTCAGACTAACTTCAATAAAATTAACAGAAAATATACATTGAAATCATATTGAGCTTATCAGCTGATTATCAAACGCGTCATTGTTGATAAAATATACCTATTTAAAGTATTTTGAAGATAGGATTCGTAGATTTAGTTTTATCATTACATGGCGGAACTAAGTTTTTCGTGTTAACTGTTAAGCTACTGGCTATACACTGAGTAAACATTTAGAAGCCACTGATTGGTAACTGTCAACTGGTAATTTCCTTTTATATGCTGCAGCTTGGCTATCTGATTTTTAAATTAATAATCCTCAGCCTCAACCTCAACAGCCTGTATTAGTCCACTGCTGGACGCAGGCCTGAGGTTCTAATTGTAGCTTCAATGCCAAAAAGTTAATGTCAGCGTGTACTTCTCCGGTTGTCTTGCTGCGTTGAAATATAGGGCATCTCTTTCTACAGTATGCAAACTGAGCGAGACTTCAGACCCAGTAATGCACTACGCGCTAAAAGTGCATTCTGTCTGGCCTTACGTCTCGCAAGGACTCTTGCAAAGAAATGAAAATTCCGCCACTAGACAAGAAAATCGATCGTCTTTGGAAGAGATGGCTAACCAATGGCGTACCATAGATGGCATGTGACGTAATATTTTGGGCACGTCACGGATCAAAACGGTTTGCAATTTTAATTCAAAATAATATCAAGTAGGTCCTATCCTACTTCACTCATACATAGTTTGACCGCAACCGCTGTACCGCTCCTTAGGAAAGTGCGTTGAGGTGGCGGGCAGGAAAAAAAAAACAAGAGTAAACATGAGATCGATATTGTCGGATAAATCTTAGGATATCGAGATAAACAAAATGTTTAATGTAATGATTATATATTTTTTTAACTAAATTATCTACAGGTATTCTGACATAGATTCTGCTTCAACTTCGTCTTCCGTTTCGCCATTGGAACTTGAATCGGAGTCGTTCTGCAAATTTATTATTAATGGATCGATGATAATATTAAATCTACTATCGCGATCACTTTTATATTCAAAGCTTTCTTCTTTTCTTTAAATATTCTGCCACTTTAAAAATGATGGTGATGGACATCACGAGATAGCGCTCGACCCATCTTTGGATATTTATCTCGTGTGGGTCTTACTACCTCCCCCCCCCCCCCCCGTCTCGCCGCGCGCATACCTCAGGCGCGGTACAGCGGTTGCGGTCAAACTATACTAGCATGAATTTGTTACGATCCCTGGCTACGAAAATATTTGCCTATCTCTGATGACTCATTTACACAAATTATAGATTGAACTAAAACCGATAATGGTAGGTACTTACTCAATTTATTTTTAATTTGATCACGATGACGATTATCTGTAAATTATTCACCTAATTATCATGTACCACGGATATTTCGATAAAGTTATCATTATCAATTGATAGAGGAAATAGTTGGCACAGAAATAATAGTAAAAATGATGTGATGAATGTGATGATACAGTGTGAATTGTCCAACATTTTTTATTATTTATCAATTTTTTGTAAACCACCTCAACCTCAACAGCCTGTATTGGTCCACTGCTGGACACAGGCCTCCCCTGATAAGTGCCTTATAGACGTTTATCTTATTCAATGCCCATAATCACCACCCTGGGCATGCGAGTTGGGGATCGCAGTTTGGTACTAGAATGGTTCTCCAAGGCGCTGCTGCTAGCCCCCCGGTGGATATCCCTTAATCGCCTCTAACGACACCCACGGGAAGAGATGGGGTGGTGCAAATTCTAAGCCCACACAGCTAACAAAGCGGTTACAAAACGATTAAATAATTATGAACCTGATGCATTGTCACAGGTTGTTTATACCTTCTCTGGTAAGGTAAAAATATTCTGGGTAAGGTAAGGCATACAAGGCTGTTTATTCTAATTCAGCTCAACCCATTAACAACAATAATATCAATTTGCACACCATTCATATTACAGTACAACAGGTACTTAAATATCTAAAATCTTTAGACACCTCCAAAACTGCAGGTCCTGATGGCATACCGCCATTATTTCTTAGTAAGTGCTCCAAATCATTAGCAGGACCACTATCTATTATTTTTAATCTTTCTCTGACGTCAGGCCTTGTTCCTTTGGTGTGGAAAAATCTTATGTTGTTCCCATTTTTAAATCAGGTGACAAACACGACATAAGTAATTACCGCCCTATCTCAAAACTGAGCACTATCCCTAAATTATTTGAGAAAATTGTTTATGATACCATGTATCCGATAATTAGACCCCTTATAATACAGGAACAGCATGGTTTTGTAGATAAGAAATCCACTGAGTCAAAGTCAAAGTCAAAGTCAAATCGTTTATTTCTTTAGACTTACAAAATAAGTACTTAGACAAGTCAAATTTTTACTATATAAACAGCTTGATAAATAGTTATTACTATCAACAAGAAATAAGGTGCAATTGACTTTAATTCACTTCAATTTTTTGTCCACTAGCGGAAGAAGTGAAAAAGAAACTACTAGCAAGTCCATCGCTTATCAACTAATACAATCTTAGGATAACTAAGTCTAACTGGTCTTACATACTATTGTCTGTTTGGAACTGGGCGACATCCGGCCAAGCATTAACATCATTTACGTAGTCATCTACGGAGTAATAGGCTTTCTTGATAAGATTTCGTTTTATGTACAGTTTAAATTTACGAATAGGGAGCTCAGTTGCTTCAAACTTATGTGAGTTTGCTGATATCTTGTTTCAGTCTATGGAGGTCTTCAGGTAGACGCCGTGTATACTGACTATTCTAAGGCTTTTGACAAAATATCTCATAATATTTTGATACAAAAGCTTTTATCAATCGGAGTACACGGTGACTTGCTTCGGTGGCTTGAATCATATTTACGTGATCGTAGTTAGGCTGTCGCAATCAAGGGCTTCTGTTCGTCATTTGTTCCCGTTACTTCAGGCGTACCCCAAGGATCCCATCTTGGGCCGCTACTTTTCAATATTTTTATTAATGATGTTATTGGTTGTTTTAAATTTTCTAAAGTTTTGCTTTACGCAGATGATAAAAAGATTTTTAAGGTAATAACATCTCTAAAGGATTGCGAAGATCTACAAAGTTATTTGCTTAGACTAAGTACATATTGCAACGACAATTTATTATTTCTAAATGTAACCAAATGTAGCTGCATAACTTTTACCCGCAATAAATCAATTATAACTTTTAACTATAGCTTAAACGACGTTCCACTTGAAAGAGTAACTGTAGTTAGAGATTTAGGAGTTCTCATGGACAATAAGCTGTCATTTAAATCCCACATTCAAAATGTAACAGATCGCGCATATAGTTTATTAGGCTTTGTGCTTAGAGTAAGTAAAGATTTTAGTAATTGGAAAACCATGGTGGTTCTTTTTAATTCCCTGATCAGACCCATTTTAGAATATGGTTCTAGTGTCTGGAATCCTCGTTATCTAGTTTATGTTAATAGTCTTGAGCGAATTCAGTCAAAGTTCATTAAACATCTTAAATTTAAAATCAATAACTCAAATCAGTCTGTAATAATTAACACTGATTCACTTCAAAGCCGACGCACGATTAGAGATCAAAATTTTTGTTTAAATTCTTAAGGAACTTAACCGACTCACCGTATTTGTTAAATCAATTATGTTTAAAATGTCCACGTGTAAACGCTCGTAAAACAAATAACCTTTTATGTTAAACAATCATAAAACGAATTATGCATGCAATTCTTTTATTTCTAGAGTAAGTAAATTGCACAATGATCAATTTTCTAAATGTGATATATTTCTGCTCTCTAAGAATAACTTTAAGAAACAAGCGATGTTTGATTTGTCTTTGTTTGTATAAGCTCCAGATTAGCATCTGTAACGTTGTTATTATTTTATTCTAAATAATGTTTCTATTAGTGGCATCTTGATTGGTGTATACCTAGCTATATATACTGTTAATTTTAAGAAAATTGTATACTGTTTGTGCCTTAATAAACGAAAAATAAAATAAAATAAATAAATACCTTTACCTTAAGTTCAGGTGAGGCATTTGTCCTGTTTACCCCAAAGTTGTATTTTAACTTCGGGGAAAACAGGACAGATAACTCGTAGCCTGTCTCTATTATTAACCGACTTCAAAGATAGGAAGTTCTCAATTCGATTATATTTTAATATATGATTATTATTTATGTTTGTTACCTGAGAATCTTCGACTGGGTGATCCGATTTTGATGATTCTTTTTTTATTTTAAAGTTTGTACTTCCCGTGTGGCTCCATTTTAATTTGGTCCAGTTCTGACAATGGCTTCCATGAGAAAACCATAAAATTGAAGTTGGTTTATAGTTTTTTTTTAAACAAACTCAATTAATTGACTATTTTGTTTGATCATCAAAATCGGAAAAACCAGTCAAAAGTTCTGAAGTAACAAACATAGAAAAAATCAGTCGAACATAGAACCTCTCCTTTTTAATAAGTCGGTTAAAAATTGTAGTAGGCTAATAAGTTTCACTGGAACGCAGTTCTTCATTATTTCATAACAGTTATGAAAACACTAATTATACTTCGGAGTAATGAACGCGTTAGTGAAATTGGTGCAAGGTCGTATGTAATTAATTCAACTTTTTGGCTGTTTAGCGCCTTTAGGATTGCACAGTCAAATGGTTAAACCTCTTTTCGAAATGTTCAACCTAATTTAAAAAATATAAATTCTTCGAATGTCTTTTGAATTTAAATTCTGGCAATGTTTCAATAATGCATATTATGATATTTTGAAATTTTGAGAAAAGTTTGATTTAATTTAATCTCATGCAATTCGAATAATTAAAATTAGTACTCTGAATACTAACATTTACTTTATCTCTTGATCTCTTTATGCTGTTACAACAGGTTACTAACAAATTTATGGGCCGTTACCTACTTAGTCCGAAAAATTTTAAAAAAAATCTATCTATCTAATCAATGTATATTTTTTTGGTCCATCCGTTGTAATTTAATATCTTTTTCTAAATAAATCTGGATACCGGATATTTTTTATCAATCAAATAAGTGTCAATCCTGCGAGACCAAAATCTGGTTATATAACTTACTTCATTATTCCACGTGATTGGAATAGGATTTTTGTATGACCGGTACAGAAAACAAAGGTCTTTATTTACATATAAAAAAAAACTGTACGAAAAGTTTATATTGGCGGAGAAAAAAAAACGAAAAACAGGAAAATATTAATATTTCGTGTTTTATGATAGTCACAAGGTTTTCAACAACTCTGAAACGTGAAGCTTAAGATAGGCTTTTGAATTGCCATTGTCATATTATTAAAGTAGGTATTTATACTTTAGGCGCAAGCATTTTTTCAAAGTTTTATCCGGAAAAAAATATGCAAATTTTATATTATCATAAATTATAACTCCTTAATTAAACACATTTGGCAATCGGGAGTTCTACTCTAACATTTGAAATAATTTGATGTATCGGTTTTTGCCAATAAAAGGTGATGTCCGAAAAATGGGCTCCATAACACACTGTGCGTCGGCATTTTGTTAACACATGCATTCAAAGACAATGTCATAGTATTTGCGCGTAAGGGCGTATCTAACGATTTAAATCTATGGTTAAAATATGTCCACTTAGAAATAGAAATAGAAACGTTTATTTGTAACTCAAACACATACAATTGAAGATAAAAGGAACTTAAAACTAATACAATTTGTTAGAGTTACAAAACGGTCCCAGTCTCAGCATGAGTTGGTTGTATTTGCGTACAACCAACGCTGCAGCGCTGGTCTTCCGACTGAGCCGTTTCGTGACACTTCAGCACTAGACTTGTGATAAAATTAAAGGCTACTTTGATATTGAAGAACACGAACAAAGCCGTGGGCAAAAGCAAGACGTTATCTTAATCAACAATAGATATAGAGGTAGAGGCATTGATTTATTAAAAAGGGAAGATGAGGTACTGGTTTCTCGAAAGTGGCAACCTCAAATTGTGTATAATTGTGTGCTCCCACCTCAGTCACCGTCTGACCGGCGGCATGGGCGTTCGTACTAGCGAGAAATATCTGTTGACTCGGTCTCACTTCGGTTTTAGGTACGTCTTTCCGTCTTTGTTGTTCTTTGTATTGCACAGGACTGGAAATATAACTGTGAGCGTATTTGCGTGTTTGCGTGTAGTTGTAACACATGCCAATTTTTGAGTAAGCGCTGCGCTGGGAGAACGAGAACGTATCTTGCCTTTTTAATTAATCAATGGGTAGAGGTAGTCATTATATAACCCATGTACATGACTAATATAACTGATGTGCCGTTGGGTTGTTATAAATATAATACTGATTGTCTATGGATGCCATATGCCCAATAAAATAACTTTATCATTATTATCATTCATTAGATTCCTCGAACAAGGGTTCAAGGAATGAAAATATTATCCACGCTCTGTAGAAGAATAATCCGCACTAAAATAACTCTGATTTACCTCTGGGAAGCAGAATTTCTTTCAACGCGATCTTTTAATCATGTTTATTAAAACTGCTTTGTTGAAGTACCTATGTCTGTTTATTAATATTATTTGATGCTCGTTCTATACGCTAAACAGACTAGTGTATAAATTAATATATTTTGCTATTTTAAATGCAAAAAAAGCAGTGACCTACACGTGCATGTACAAGATTTAAGCCGTAACAAACATAAATAATAATAATGAAAAAAAAAAACAATCTAATTGAGAACCTCCTCCTCTCTTGAACCTTTTTGAAGTCGGTTAAAAATGGAGGCAGGCTGCGAGTTATTCGTCCTGTTTTCCCCGACGTTAAAAATACAACATTGGGGCAAACAGGACAAATGCCTCACCTGAAGTTAAGGTAATCTTTACCTTACCCAGGCTATTTATACCTTACCTGGGAAGGTATAATTTATAAGTAAATAATGACCTGTGACAATGCATCAGGTGCCTAATTATCTTAATCTTATCTATTTTTTTGTAAACAAAGGGGTACCTAACCCCTTTGTGTGCTGTATGTAATATGTACCATGTATAGTCAGCAAAAATTGCGCCTTACCACCACTAGGGTGATTTTTCTGTGAAGTGAATAGTTGCCAACCCCAGCTTGCTCGATATCTTTTGTTTCTAACGCAAACCAAAATAGTTTGAAACTTGATAGGCGTTACGTTTGGCGACGTACTCGACGTGAAAAAAATAAATAAATCGATATCTTATGAAATTTGACAAGGATGCCTGTGCCAGGATGTGTGTTTGGAACCACATCCCGAATAAAAGTATAAAGAGATCTTAATGTTAGGGAAGGAGATGTCGGCAATTAATCAAGGAAAAACGCGTTCAAAAACGCGGTCGACTGCTAGTTTTGATTGGGCTGTTGTCTGATAAAATAACCTAGCAGGGAGTATATAAGGCTACTCATATAAGGTTCTCCATGTTTGTAAAATGTGTATCATGCGAGCTCCTCAGTTAAAATTAAAGCGAAACCTCAAACTTAAAGTAATTTCTTTAATTGCAAGACGGAATCAGCGAATACTTCGCTGCAATTTCTTACGGTCTTTAGTTTTAAAAGCAAAAGTTGTCATTGTATCTTGTATGTTTTAGCAGTACAGATCTCAGTAGGTATTAAATTTAACAATTTACGAGTAAAAAAGTTTAACCGCAAAAGTAGTGTCAGGTTACTGCGTGTGTATTTCTGTACACATCATGTATCGTACGTACTTCTTTGGACTCGAATTGCTGTGTGGTGTTGGCTTAGAATTTGCATCACCCCAACTCTTCCCGCGGGTGTCGTAAGAGGCGACTAAGGGATATCCACCAAACTGCGATCCCCTAACCGCATGCGGTTTGGGGATTATGGGCACTACCCCTGATTAGATAAATACCAATAAGGCGCTTATCAGGGGGAAGCCTGCGTCCAGCAGTGGACCAATACAGGCCGTTGAAGTTGAGGACTCGAATTTGGCCATTATGCGTTGTTTGTTGTAGCATAGCGATACGTAACTTCGTCCAGAAGCGCAGAATCTTCCTGGGGTTTTCACTTTGCAGACCTCACATGGGGTGACCTTGAGTTCACTCGACATTTAAACGGATTATATCATCATACCTCGTGGAGGTGTCTTTCAAAGCCAGACAATTTCCAAACTTCTTCTTAGTTCCCTAAGACTGACTTCTGTTTGTATTGTTTCAGATCGACACAAGCGGCAATGGCTTTATAGACCTGAAGGAACTCAAAGACGCCCTCGACAGTGTCGGCTACAAAATTCCACAATGGAAGGTAAAATTCCACAAATTTCGAACTCATATAAGGCCCGTGTTATTAAATCTTGCTCAGTCATCAGTTCTACGCTTGAGTAACGATTTGGTTTGGCGTGAGCGTTACTCAAGCATACTCGTAGATCGATGATTATCAAGCTTTTATAATACGGATCTGTGTTATTTTAGTTACGATCCCTTTGGCACATTCATCAAGATCAATCGCATCGTCTCAGTCATCTGCATTTTGGCATTTTACTTGAAAGAACAGGGTGTCAAAAGTGTCAAAGTAAATAAATAAATTAATAATGTTGGACAATTCACATAGCATTATCTAGCCCTAAGCTAAGCAGAGCTTGTGTGCTAGATAATTGATTATACATAAATCAGTACACTACATAGATATATATTTTTTGTTATACACAGTATAGGTACATCCAGAACACCCTGAAAAAATATCTGCGAATCATACATACATTTGCCCCCAGGCGGGAATCGAACGCACCGCGCCCCAGAGGTCATCGTGGAAAGTAGAAATCTTTCTATCAATCTGTCCGTGTAAATAGCATCGCACGCACTATCTAGAGTTTCTTTCATCTGCGGACAATTCTGCAGCGACGAACTTTGTGTCGTTTTTTGTTTTGGCAAATGATTGTTCCGCGTCCTGTTTACTTTTTCGTTTTGCCCATCTCATAGTAATCCAAATGGGTTTACTTTGAAGCTGATTACGCTTTTTTACCAACGCTCCATCCCTTTACAAGGGTCTTTCTCAAGATGCTGTGTAAAAATCTCCAGTATTATTTATCTCAGCTAAGGTTAATACTACATGTTATTAACCGACTGCGAGCAGAGATAATGTTTATCAATTAAGTATTGTTATTATTAATTCTTCTCATATTTTTGTAATCTCGCAAAACATTCATGTTTATTTATAAAGTGAGTTCAAGGTCCTTACAGATCAATGCACTGCAATCTTACAGTCGACTGGTTTTGAAATATCTTAGATATATCAAGGTTGTTTCTGATTTTATGCGATATTAGTGTTTATTATGTTTTGTAATCTCCTATAATGGGTAGGAAGACCTGCCGGTCCTGGCGTAAGAATCTACCCCTCCAGCTCAGCTCGTGGATGTTTTAATAGTCGACTAAGGGAACCTCAACCTCAACCTTAACAAGCACTGACAAGCTCTGCTTAGCTTGGGGCAAGATAAAGCTGCGTAAATTTGTCCACCATTATTATTATTTTATTTTAATTGTAAGAAAAGTTTTCAAAAGTGGCTTAGCAGGCGCTAAGCGGGCCAGTTATGGTGAACTATCTCAAAAATCTTGAAAGAAGCCAATGTCCAGCCGTGGACTATATGCTGAAATGATAATGATCACGACCGGTAAACTAATCGTCCGTTTATATTTGTTACAGGTCAGATGCATGATCGAAGAGTACGACGGCAAAAATGGCAAAGGCGTAAACGGTGGCATGAATGGAAACGCACGGAAAAACGACATCAGTCTTAACGAGTTTGAAGAGCTTTGCGCAAATCTGAAGGCTCAGCAGGTAACTAAAAGTCGTAGGTAGTAGCTTTTACTGTACCGTGTGGCCGGCTTAGAATTTGCACTTCCACAACTCTTCCCGCCGTCGCGTGGTAGTCGTAAGAGGCGACTAACTCCCGTATTCAAGAACAATAAATACTATGAGCTCACGAACGCATAGGGTCGGTAATTTAACAGTTTTCCCATACAAAAGTTGTCAAATTGCCGACCCTATGCGTTCGTGAGCTCATAGTATTGTTCTTGAATACGGGTGTAAGGGTCATCGCCGGGGGCGGACAATAGAGCCCGCTACAGAACAATTCTGCCACCTGCCATTTGCATGCATTATGGACAATACTCTCCATGAGTTAAAAGCCATTAAGGCGCTTATCAGGGGGAGGCCTGCGTCCAGCAGTGGACAAATATAGCCTGTTGAAGTTGAGGTAGCTATAGCTATTCCTGGCTATGTTGATAGATAAGTATGTAACCGGTCCAATTTCTTTCACCTTTTGCTATCAAAACTAAGATCAACAAATCTAAGTTAACCTTGATCGAGTTCCAATTCGTAATACCTATTGTGTGACATGAGAGCTCTTGAACTCGGGTCGTCGGTAAAATGCGCTGAACTCTTCGAAAATGCTAAACTGAGTTTATCTCATACTGAAAACATTCACAGCAGCAACAGCAACGGTGAAACTGGACCTTAGCACAGATAAATAATACTATACACCTTAGCATGAAACCCCTGACTAGTAAAAGACAGAGGCTTTACCTATATCCATAACAGAGTCAGAGTCAAATCGTTTATTTCTTTAGACTTACAAAATAAGCACTTAGACAAGTAAATTTTTTACTATATATAAACAGCTTGATAAAGATGGTCCATCAGTTTAAAGTCGCTCAGCGAGCTATGGAAAGAGCTATGTTCGGAGTCTCTTTGAAGGATAGAATTCGTAACGAATACATCCGACAGAGAACCAAAGTTACCGACATAGCTCAAAGAATTAGCAAGCTGAAGTGGCAGTAGGCCGGCCATATTTCGCGAAGAACCGATAACCGCTGGGGTAAACGAGTTTTTGAGTGGAGACCGCGACTCGGCAAACGTAGTGTAGGACGCCCTCCGGCCAGGTGAGATGACGATCTGCGAAAGACTGCAGGCAGATGCTGGATGCGTCAAGCTGAAGACAGGGCGCTATGGCGCTCATTAGGGGAGGCCTATGTCCAGCAGAGGACTAGTATAGGCTGATGATGATGATGATGAAGGAATAAGGTGCAATTGACTCTAATTCACTTCAATTTTTTAGCCCCTGAGATATGTACACTATTATGTGGCTTTCATCTGCCTTCGTTCTCTTGGCATCTGGATAAAACGCAACCCTTAGCATTTTGGGATAGTGTATTGATATATAAATTATGTATTTACATTTGAAAAAAAATTGCAACTGTAACTGTATTATTTACCTACATAATATCGATATTTTTTTGAAAATTTATCTAAATAAAAACCGTTTTAATGGTTTATGGCTGTAATGAAGTAGCGGTTCTTCATGATATTGAAAAATAAATTATATAAAAAAGTTAGTCTGCATTATTATTTATTTATATTTATTTATTTATCTTAAGGAAAACCAGGAGCAATATGGTGTTGGATGTAAAGTATTATAGTCTTTCTTATTAAACTTTTATCCTTATTTTATTTTACCTTATGGTCCAATCGTTCAATAAAAGCCGTTTAGATAAAATAAATAATAAAAAGTTCGCCCACAACGGTAGATAATTTATTAAATTGCCGCGATAAGCTCTAGGTCAGCCGTTTGAACCCAATGTAAAAGTGAAATGACTGTCCATTAAGTTAGTTTACTCGGGTGGGCGTAGTCAGGATTTGGGGAAGAGTTCCCCAAAATCAGTAACTTCCCAGAAACGGTGCGACCTAACTGGCTCCCATGCAGTGGCAGTTAATGTCAGACAAGATTACGTTTATACAGTCAAAATAAATGAAAGAGTCCGTATTTATAGTTCGCTAGTAGGATTGTTCTTTAATATAGCTCGATCAAACCGTTTGCGCGATCTAAAAATTTGTTTCACTAGTGTCTATTTTTCCATGTCCCCCTACCACAATATGAGGCAAGGAATGTAAGCCTCTTCTCTTGATACCTTGCCTACTACTTTTCTATCACTTACTAAATAAAAAAATCATGTCTGAACGCGATAAACTCAATGACTCCCGAAAGGATATAGGAAAAATAAAATAAATGGACAGTAAATTCCTTAAATAATTGATTTAATAATTACTTATTGTAAACTGATTGACCTTTTATGACCTGTTTAGCATCCCTGATACATGAATCGCAGGTCCATATATTAAGATATTTTAATACTCTATTGCAGAAATTTAACAAATATAATGTCAATGACATCAACTACCAACGACACATGGTAGAAAAGAAAAAAAAAAGTGTGCGTGCAATAAATAAACTAAGCCAATTATGGACCTCAAATTCAAAATTTCTGATGGCCCACTCACTGTCACGGAGTACGTCCCTGCCACAGCTATAGATTTAGCTTGTCTCAGTCAATAAAGTAATAAATTATAGTTATTGAGGTCGTATAGATGACGCCACTGTGCGCATACATAATGTTATTGTATCGTTAATGATGATTTAGTAACTCTTTGTTTAGATAGATTGCGAAATATTGATTTGTTGGTAAAGACATTTGAAATTGAAACATTTGATGCCTACACCGTCAATTAATGTCAAATAGTTCGTAAGAACGTGCTAGAATGTTTTGTTTTCGCTCATAGATTGTCACTAAATGATGAATACGTCCACTGGACAAAAAAAATCGGTGAAGAGAAATCATTAACACTTTATTTCTTACTAGCTGCGTCACGCGGCATCGTATACCTATCCCACGGGAACTGATGTATGGGATAAAAAGTAGCCTATGTGTTATTCCAGGCATAGAACTACCTGTATGCAAAATTAAAGCCCGATCCGTTTAGTAGTTTACGTGAAAGAGCAACAAACATACATGTTATCAAACTTTCGCGTTTATTATATTAGTAGGATTACACACCAAAACATACGCTACAGAAGTCAGAGAGGTCCGTTTATATAATGGGTCCTTCAGTTTACAACCCGCTGCCCGACTGGATCCGTGATGCAGTTTCCACAGCTATTTTTAAAATAAAACTAAGAAAGTGGCTCACTGAATTAGTATTGTATAATATAAACGAATTTTTTTATTTGCCTTTATTATAATTATAATTTTAATCTTTATATTTAATTAAGTGTTTGACATGTAATAATGGTATTACGAATAAATTCTGTATTCTGATTAGAGAATGATTCGAAGTATACAATTTGACATGTTCAAATTCATGTTTGCACTGCTGACTTCTTCCGATTTATAAAATACCAAGACAGTCTCATGTGATTAACGTTGGCTATCTTTTTAAGATTTTATTTTACTTAGCAACCCCCAGTTTATTTCAAGTCCTTTAAAGGGGAGTTATTACAGCGCTCTCCAGGTCGTATTGCCTCGTACAAAATAATATGACCTACTTTAATTCCCATACGAATGATTTAATTAACTTGCTGTTTATTTTTCAGGTGTCGAGCACATTCAAACAGGCAGTTAGTAAAAAGGAAAATCTGGAACATTTAGGCGGTATGAGCGAGGCGTCAAGCGATGGTGAGTATTTTGCTTTAGGCAACGTCTCACTTGAGAAGTTTGGAATAACTCTTCGCCAGGGGTGATTTCTGCTAAAGAAATGGACCCCTGAAGAAATGAGCTTCCTGCGTGTGTTTTTCCATTAGAAATTGTCTCCAAGATTGTCCATCTTGGAGTCTTCAAATCCGTGAAAAGCGTGCTCCATCTTAGACTATATCTCAAAGTGATTTTGAGGTTAAACACTGACCATCTCCAATTAAAAAAATAGAAGATGAAGAGAAAAGAGTGTTCGGAAACATCATCATGTGATCGACACTAATAGAAAAATAACTGTAAAATAGACTAATGACCATTGACCGCACCAAGTGGAAAGGTTTAAAGGACCTCCCTTAAACCTTTTTTGTCCAGCAATGGTACGAACGAGACATGTAAAAAAACAAAGGACCTAATAACCCTTAACTCCCAATCTACAGGCACAACCCACTCAGTCCGGCTTGAAGAACAGATGGCGTTCTCGGGATGGATTAACAGCAACTTGGAGCATGACCCTGACCTTCATCACCTTCTGCCTATTGACAGCGAGGGAAAGCAGCTCTATGAGAAACTGAAGGACGGTCTGATACTCTGGTAAGTGAGGAATGGGGACTCTAAAGGTGGTCTGTAAGACCTGGATCAACAGCAAACTGAAGCATGACTTTACCTTCATCACCTTCTGCTCATTAAGAGCAAGGGTAAACAGCTCCATGAGAAACTGAAGGACGGTCTGATACTCTGGTAAGTGGGGAATTGGGACTCAAGAGGTGTTCTGTAAGACCTGGATCAACAGCAAACTGAAGCATGACTTTACCTTCATCACCTTCTGCCCATTAAGAACAAGTATAAACAGCTCCATGAGAAACTGAAGGACGGTCTTATACTCTGGTAGGTGGAGATTCCGGGGGTCTATTAGGTGATATTCAACAATGTTACCTAATAAATCACACAGTAGTACCGCTACCTATTTGTGAACACCAAATCTGCTGATGCTTATACTCGCAACAACCCTGCTAAGAACTAATCCTCAAAGTCTCAAATAAAATCGTATAAATCTTTTCCTTTCCAGCAAAGTAATAAACCACTCGTGTCCGGACACAATCGACGAGCGAGCCATCAACAAGAAGAACCTCACACTGTACACCAAGCACGAGAACTTGACGCTAGCCCTCGTCTCCTCTCAGGCTATTGGGTGTAACATCGTCAATATTGACGCACATGACTTGGCAAAAGGTAAGAACCTCACACTGTACACCAAGCACGAGAACCTGACGCTAGCCCTCGTCGATTCTCAAGCTATTGGGTGTAACATCGTCATTAATATTTATTCATCGTCATTTATATTTGTATTGTATCGTATCTAACCCTCTCATTCTCTTCAGGTAAACCACACTTGGTGCTCGGTCTCCTTTGGCAGATCATCCGCATCGGTCTCTTCAACCAGATCACGTTGGAGCACTGCCCCGGACTTACAGAACTGCTCAATGACCAGGTATTTACTGACTAATAATTCAAAGACGAATTTTTATTGATAATGATTTCTATTCGCCCACGGTGGCCAGTCTGGATAGAGACTAGCCAAGTGCACTACGGGTGCACTTTCTATTCCCTTATTCTCATAATCCGGTAAGAGTTCAGGAGCAGGACCAACGGCTTAAGATGCTTTCCAAGGCACAGGGGTGTACCACCTCCCACTTTTACTACCACTAGAGAACTTATCCTGGCAACTGTGGATATCTCATAGTCGCCTCTTAGACACCCGCGGGAAATCAGGTATAGTTCATATTCTTAGCCGGCTTCTTCTTGCACAAAACAGACCTCCCGCCAAGAGAAAAACAATAATTATAACCATGCTTGGTAGCTGGCGGATAGCTGTCTGGTGTCGGCTTAGAATTTGCACCAACGCAACTCTTCCCGCGGGTGTCGTAAGATTCGATAAGGGATATCCACTGGGGGATTGGAGCAGCGCCCCCTGCAGAACAATTATTCCAATGAACTGCGATCCCCAATCTGCATGCCCAGCGTGGTCATTATGGGCACAACCCTCATGAGATAAAAGCCAATAAGGTGCTTATCAGGAGGTTGCGGGTTCGATTCCCGCCTCGGGACAAATTTGTGTACGATCTGCAGAAATTTGTTCAGGGCGTTCTGGATGTTTTTCTATGTATAATAAAAAATATCTATCTATGTAGTGTATTGTATTATGTATATCAGTTATCTAGTACCCATAACACAAGCTCTGCTTAGCTTGGGGCTAGATAATGCTGTGTGAATTGTCCAACATTATTTATTTATTTATTTATTTATTATTTATCAGGGTCTCTATCTGCGTTCAGCAGCAGATCAAAATAGGCTGGTGAACTTGTTTGCTGGGCACAGTATTGATGCTATGCCCTCTGATAACTCCTGGTTAGTCAAGGGGAATCTAACATTTGTGTATTTTTTTCAGGAACGCATCGAAGACTTGCTAGCTCTATCCCCAGAAGCGATCCTACTCCGCTGGGTGAATCACCAACTGGAGCGAGCCGGCGTCACCAGACGCTGCACGAACTTCCAACAAGACGTCTCCGACTCTGAGATATACTCTTATCTCTTGAAGCAGATCGCGCCTGATGATGCCAACGTTACCCTGGACGCTCTCAGGGTAAGTTGTTTCTTATGCTCCTGTCATTAAAGTATATTCTCCTACGCTGGATGTTAATGGACAGTCAGTGAATGAAGGTCTGAAACAGAACAGCTGGATCTGATGACATGACGTGTCAGGCTCTGAGATATACTCGTATCTCTTGAAGCAGATCGCGCCTGATGATGCCAACGTTACCCTGGACACTCTCAGGGTAAGTTGTTTCTTGTGCTCCTGTCATTAAAGTCTATTCTTCTTCGCTGGATGTTACTGGACAGTCATTGAATGAAGATCTGAAACAGAACAGCTGGATCTGATGACATGACGTGTCAGGCTCTGAGATATAGTCGTATCTCTTGAAGCAGATCGCGCCTGATGATGCCAACGTTACCCTGGATGTTCTTGGGGTAAGTGGTGTTTTGTTCTTCTGTCATTTATAGTCTGTAATCCTCTCTGTGGTGGACAGTAAGTCGATAAACGCACATCTATATTTATAGATACACACACAACTATTTACAATTATTACCTGTATCTATGATTGACTTTTATCAACTTTTTTTCATAAACCTTTTCTTTTTTATCAACGGTTACTTTTTGTAACTGAATTTCGTTCTCTTAGGATATCATGTTAGGAACTCAAACGAAATAATTTGGTCTGGGGTCATAAAACCGTCGATTGTTACTAATGCAGACTCAGAAAGACTTATAAATAAGTAGGTAAATATTAAATAATAAGTTTCAATTTGGGAATGGAAAACGTCCAGAACACTCCGAACAGATATCTACAGATCGTACAAACATTTCTCCCTAAGCGGGAATCGAACCCGCAACCTCCTGCGTCGCAGGCGGACCTTCACCCACCGAGCCACAGAGGTCAGAGGTCTTCAATAGAAAATAACTAACTACCCTCATGATGTTTCTCTTCAGGAGTCCGACCTACACCGCCGCGCAGAAGTGATGCTTCAACAGGCTGCTAAGCTCCGCTGCCGAGCGTTCGTCAGCCCAGCAGACGTGGTGGGAGGCGTCTACAAGCTCAACCTGGCCTTCGTGGCCAATCTCTTCAACCAGCACCCGGCGCTGCAGAGGACCAGCGACGCACAGGAGTATCATCAGCTTGACGAGACGAGGGAAGAGAAAAGTGAGTTATAAAATTAATTTTGTTTCCAAAATCTATAAACCGACTTCAATTTTTATAGTTCTTCATGGATTTTCATGGAGCCCATTGTCAGAACTGAACCAATTATGGAAATCGGACCACCCAGTCAAAAGTTCTGAGGTAACAAACCTTAATAAAATATATATAATATACAGTCGAATTGAGAACCTGCTTTTTTTAAAATCGGTTAAAAAATAAAAAAGTCGACTTATCAACGTAGCAGTTGTGTAGTTCGTGAGCAGTATTTTGCGTCGTAGGAAGCAGTTCAGAGCACGCCACTATATGAGAATATGGAGCTCGCTTCTCTCTCGACGCTGCAGCGCTGTGTCAAAGTGTGGGGCTCGCTTTGCTCGTAGCACTGGGATTTTGAACATTCCCGCTCGAATCGATCATGTGCTACTGAGTAATGTCAAGAGACAGCGCGGGAAATGGTAAATTAAGTTCCGAATGTTGTGTAGCGTGCAATTAATACTAGCTGCGCCCCGCGGCTTCGCCGACGTGGAACCCTGGATAACAAACACAAAAACAAAGAATTAGCGAAATTTATCCAGCCGTTCACGTGTGATGGCGTGACTAAGGGAAATAGGGATTCATTTTTATATCAAAAGATAGAGACAATTATGTCAGTCATTCAGTGGTAATCTAGCTATATAGAAAGATTTATTATTATTTAAATATGAGAAATCGGTCATTTATTCATCAATATAATAAGAAAAACTAACATTCGGTCCCATCCATTCGTTATTGTGATTATAAATAAATAAATAGTGCTGGGCAATTCACACAGCATTATCTAACTCCAAGCTAAGCAGAGCTTGTTTTATGGGTACGAGATAACTGATAACCATAATACAATACATACATAGAAAACATCCTGAACGCTCTGTACAAATGTCTGCAGATACATAATAGATTTAGGCGTTACTTTGCGGAAACCCATTGTAAATATAAGAATGAAAATATTTAGTAACAATTCCGCGATAAAATCTAACAAATTATACATTTATACAAAATGAAAGAACATTTATCAAGTAACTCGTCAACTAGTTTCGTCTCTCCACGAGACATCATTAGGACACCACACCACTCGATCTTGATGTGGTTGAAATGTCTGCAGATCGTACACACATTTGTTCCGAGGTGGGAATCGAACCCGCAACCTCCTGCGTCGCAGGCAACCTTCGCCCACCGCGCCACAGAAGCCGGCCGATTATATGATTATTAATTTATTATCGTTACCTTCCAGCGTACCGTAACTGGATGAACTCTATGGGCGTGGCACCACACGTGAACTGGCTTTACTCGGACCTCACGGACGGACTGGTCATCTTCCAACTGTACGACATCATCAAGCCCGGCATCGTTAATTGGAAAAAGGTAAAATAACATCCCTCTTGAAGAAAGAAAGTTATAAACATAAGAATGAAAATATTTATTAACGATTCCGCGAAAAAAACCTTCTGCGATAAAATCTAACAAATTATACATTTATACAAAATGAAATAACATTTATCAGAGTAAGTCGTCAACTAGTTTCGTCTCTCCACGAGACATCTGGACACCACACCACTCGATCTTGACACTGAGAGCGCCAAACAACAACGGCAGACGCCCACCAGAGATGTTGCCACTTCGAACCTTTCATTTTGTATTAATGTATAATTTGTTAGATTTTATCGCAAGTTTTGTTTTCGCGGAATTGTCACTAAAATAATTTCATTCTTATGTTTACAATGGATTTCCGCAAAGTAACGCCTGAATCTATTATGTATCAAAGAAGTTAAATAGTTACATTGTAATGAAGGCGAGATGCAGCCGGGCTGCGTTTATTGAAATGCTACTTCAGTACATCTCCGCCGGTTTCAGTACTTCATTGCCAAGACAAACTCACTGACCTTTTTGGGTCGGGATGCATCGGGCTCCTGGTGCAGTTACAAATATACACACCCCTTATAGTCACAGAGTCGCCATGAACCCCCCCTTGTAAATACTAACTAAGTTATATTTATTTATTATTATTACTAGCTGCACCCCGCGGCTTCGCCCCCGTGGAATTTATCTCACATCCCACGGGAACGGGATAAAAAGTATCCTATGTCAGTCTCCTGGTTTTAAGCTACCTCCCGACCAATTTTCAGCCAAGTCGCTTCAGCCGTTCTTGAGTTATAAGTGTTGTAACAAACACGACTTTCTTTTATATATATATAGATTATTACTTCATCACTTTTAAAGCTGAACTTCATTAATTAATTAGATAAACTACTAACTCATAAAACCTATTGTTAACTTGTAATTATACATAAGTGCTTACAGTTCGTGGAACTTATTGAACTGTAATCCCGGATGTGGGCGTTGCGATCTGCGACACAGTATTATACTTCTGCAGGTCGCATCGCTGCCTATTTCTGTTATTGTACCTCGATTATGTTCCTAAATAAAGACTTTATGTTTTTTATGTTTATGGTATGGTATGGTAAGTGTGCTCTTGTTTCCGCACTGACACTCGGGATGGTCCTTTGTGCGTGTGTGTTCGCTAGTCTAGCCAGCCTAACTCCGTCCAGAAGCGCAGAATCTTCCTGGGATCTTCGCAGACTTCGCGGAGTGACCTCGGGTGGTCGAGGATTTCGTGTCGCTGTGCTGATACTCCCTCGCATTCCAGGACTACGTGGGCAGCTGATTCTTCGTCGCTGAGACACCCTCTGCAGAGAGGGCTGTCCGTTGCTCTGATGTAGAGGTGTTTGTTTAGTGGGCATGTGAGTGTTCCCACAAGGTTTCGTAGATCTCTTCTGGTCAGGTTCAGTAGGCGTTTTGTTAGCTTTGGTGATGCAGCCGGAAGCGCTGCTCTTGCCTGGCGGAAATACTAAGTCAAAGTCAAAGTGTTTATTTCTTTAGACTTACAAAATAAGTACTTAGACAAGTCAAATTTTTACTATATAAACAGCTTGTTACTAGTTCTAATTATATCGAATTTTTAACAGGTGTATCTCGAGAAGATTGTCTCGAGATAGAAATTGATTTTCCTTTGGAAAGTAAACTATTAATTTTATAGTTTACTTTGTAATGGAAATTACAATAAAAAATACAAACATAATTAATTTTGTTTTAAATAACTATAAACCGACTTCAATTTTTATAGTTTATTCATGGATTTTCATGGATTCCATCGTCAGAACTGAACCAAATTTAAATGGGACCACACAAAAAAGAATCTTCAAAATCAGATCATACTCAAAAGTTATGAGGTAACAAACATAAAAAACAGTCAAATTGAGAAGAAAATACAAACAAAATAAGTTTTAATTTACAAAAGTTAATCCTACTTTCTTCTCTTCCTCGTGGAATCCTGTACTTAATAAGTGTGTGCGTCGTAATCCGAATGTACCGCGGTCGGACACGGTTAGTGTAGTGTGTCGTAGTGTGAACTTGGACATTCCTGATTCTGAAGACGAATTGAGGGTAGTCGTGGATACTGCCGTCAATTCTCGGCTGTAACTCCAATTACATTCAGTCGCAATTCAGTCGCCCCGTGACCACGATCGCTGTAATGCGGTAGAAACGTAGGGGAAATAAAAACAAAGGTACGCGATAAATACCCGATAATTAATCATTTAATAATCCTACTTTTCCTCACCAGGTCCACCGCCAGTTCTCCAAACTGCGCAAGTTTATGGAGCGCCTCGAGAACTGCAACTACGCCGTGGAACTGGGAAGGCAACTCGGCTTCTCACTTGTGGGCATCGCCGGCGCTGACATCAACGAGGGAAACGCTACTCTCACACTGGGTAATAAGATACAAAATCCCTTGGATATTTGTCGTGGAAATACAGAGTCAAATCGTTTATTTCTTTAGCCTTACAAAATAAGCACTTATACCGTGTCCATTTTGAATGAAGCATAAACGTAAACAAGCCGCCCATACTTAACCTAAAATTCACTTTGTTGGCGCGTCCTTTTATACGTAATTTACATTACTTGTCGATTTTAAATCCTCCCTTCAATAAAAAATATTTACTATTTTATAAATAAATAAATAGATAAATTGCTTTATATCTGAAACTCGACGCCAAGCAAGTGAGATTTTGTTATTTGTGTCGTATTTAGTTTACTAACATGCTTCGTTCAAAATGGATAAACCATAGTTAAGTAAATTTTTGCTGTATAAACAGCTTGATAAATAGTAATTACTATCAAATAAGAAATAAGGTGCAATTGACTTTAATTCACTTCAAAATAATAAGGATGGCACCATTTTTAGAACTGTCAGATTAGGTTAGTCTAGTTTAAGCAACATCTGACACTATTAAAGTTATTTACAACGGGATTTTTACCATAATTTAAGTTTTGAGCTTTCCAATATTTCGGCACAGTTTCATGCGCCATGATCACGGAATAACTGAATGTCTTGCGAGTGAGGTCAAAACTCAAATCAACACGGAAACAGATTTACGGGATAAAAAGTAGCCCATGTTTTATTCTAGTATTAGAATTAACTGTATGCAAAATTTCAGCCAGATCCGTTCAGTATTTTTGGCGTGAAGAGGTAACAAACATCCATCCATACAAACTTTCGCATTTATAATATTAGTGTGATGTGATTATAATGTCAGATATTTGACACAGCATCAGTCTACCCCTGTTATATTTATAAATTTACGAACACCGTATTCAATAACTTAAAAGTTATACTATTAGCAGTTAAATAATACATTGCGTTGTGTGCCTTGTTAAAACAGTCATTGCTATGTTATAGAGCTTTTAAGCGTTGTTTATGTTAGCGGTGTAGGTACCGCGCGCGCGACACGGTAAAGTGAATTCTTGAAGTCGGATATATCTCAAAGAATTAACAAACTGATAAAGGCTGATGATGATGATGATGATGATAATGTTGACTGTCTTTTTACAATCTTCTGTTACTATTAAAAAAAGATTGACTGAAATCGGACAACGCGTTAATGAATTACAACTAAGTACACATTTCGATTTTCATCCCCTCTCCTAGGGGTGGACTCATATAGGCTGATGATGATAATGATGATGTCTAATTTTTTAAATTTGTAACATTGTTTCTAACAAAAAAGATCAATCAATTATATCGGACGTGTTGATGAATTACAACGAAGTACTACATTTTGACTTTCATCCCCTCTCCCAAGGGAACCGTAATGAATTCCGGGATAAAAAGTATTCTATGTCCTTCCTCGTTATATGAACTCAAATCATGCCAAGTTTCATTTGAATCCATTCAGTAGTTTCGGCGTGATGCGCGGCCATGATACGGACAAACAGACAGACATGAACGAAAAAAATTACTGTTTTGGCTTCAGCATCGATAATAGAGTGCATTCCAAAATTTTCAAAATATCTTCAATGTACAGAATTGGACCCGTTACAGTTTTATTATAAGTATATACTCGTAGATAACCATGATGGATAAAAAGTTTTATCTGACACTATTACCTCTCTTATACCTTGCCTACAACGTATTTATCTTTTCACAGCTCTAATCTGGCAACTCATGCGGGCCTACACCCTGTCTGTGCTAACACGGCTCGCTAACACTGGCAACCCTATCATTGAAAAGGAGATTGTTCAGTGGGTCAACAATAAACTGCAGGGCGCTGGCAAGACTTCCTCTATTAGGAGCTTCCAGGTATGGTATGCTTACGACCGATGTAGCGCGGCGGGCGAAGATCCGCCTGCGACGCAGGAGATTGTGGTTCGATTCCCGCCTCAGGAAAAATTTAAACAATAGGGTATATGCATGTGACTTCAAAAAAGCTACTATTTTTTTTACGTATTCTCGATTGATATAGAAATATATCTGTATATTTATTTTTGTATATAGATATTTTAAGTCTCAACAGCAAAATGTTTAAACGCAACACTATTGGCATGTGAAGCGTGACGTCATACTTGAACATTTTTGCATGAGCATGAAGTTTTGACTTTGAGTTTACATAGGGGACTCGATGGTCCGTGACGTCATAAAATGCAATGGCTAACATGGCAGCGTTTTTATCACCCGAAACTGTGTAGTTGGTGTAGTTTTACTTTTCGTTTTTGACCTCAATATTATTTATTTTTTTGGTGTTATATTTATTTTTGTTTATGTATTAACCTAAACAATCGATTAAAACAATAAAAAAAATCTATACATATACCCTATTACTTTCGTTTTCACAACAATTACTTGTGTTAGGGTTCCGTACCCAAAGAGCAAAACTAAACCCTATTACTAAGCCTCCGCTGTCTGTCCGTCTGTCTGTCCGTCTGTCTGTCTGTCTGTCTGTCCGTCTGTCACCAGGCTGTCTCTCATGAACCGTGATAGTTAGACGGCTGAAATTTTATAAAAAAAACATTAAACAAATATTTAAGGGGGCTCCCATACAACAGACATGATAAAGAGTAGAGGTATAAGGTATAAGTAAGATAAAGGTACTGAACCTTTCGAGCGCCAATCTGACTCGTACTTGGTCGGTTTTATAATAGTATGGATAAGTGAGAAACGTTGCTGTTCTTCCAACACAAATAACGTACGTAGTTAACCCGCTTACATGACCAGCTCCCAGCAGTAATAAAAATAAATTAACTTGTTTCTTAATGCTTGTAATAATGTTTCCAGGATGAAGTATTAGCGGATGGTAAAGTGGTCATTGACCTGATCGACGCCATCAAACCTGGATCCATCAACTACGATCTGGTACTGTCCAGTGGAACTATTGAGGTACGAAATTAGCTACCTATGGTTTGTCCATTTTGAATCAAGCATGTTAGTAAACAAAACATGACACAAATAACAAAATCTCACTTGCTTGGCGTCGAGTTTCAGATATAATTGTAAGCAATTTTTATTGAAGGGAGGATCTAAAATCGACAAGTAATGTAAATTACGTATAAAAGGACGCGCCAATGAAGTGAATTTTAGGTTAAGTATGGGCGGTTTGTTTACGTTTATGCCTCATTCAAAATGGACACGGTATAGAAGCCTGTGGCTGTGTGGTGCCGGCTTAGAATTTGCACCTCCCCGATTCTTCCCGTGGGCGTCGTAAGAGGGGACTATGGGATATCCACCGAAGATGTAGCTGTAGGGCAGTAGCGTCCCCTGCAGAACAGTTAGAAAAAGGTCAAGTTATGAAATTAAGCACTGACAATGAAATAAAGGGATATTTTGATGTTTTTTTGTTAAAGAAGTGACGAAGAAACCTTTAGCCGGTTAGTTGATATTTTTCGAGTTGGAGCAAAACCCATCCCAAGCTTTTTCATCCTCTAGACTAGACTAGATAATCTGATATTTTATAGTTGGATATGTATGCCCTTTTGCACAGCAAGGTTTTAACAATTTGTTTGAACCGACAATTTGTTCCAACTAGGGCGTGAAAAACCGGAAGGTTCTTAAAACCGGTTTTGAATTTCGGTTTTGAGGGCCCAAAACCGGAAACCGGTGTTAGCCCCGGTTTTGGAAACATTTTTATATTTTTTGATATAGTAGATTTTGAAGAAGAAAACAATATTCTTAGATACCACATAACCTACAAATAAAGCAAATTGTATGATATACCTGTTTTTAATCAACTATTTATGCCTACTAAGTAGACCATATTAATTATTTAGTTAACATGAACTTAAAATAATATAAACTTTAACTAACTGAGATCAAATCAACAACGAGTAAGAATCAAGAATCATCTTTTTTAAACATACAAAAAATAGCCATCTTAAAATACTAAACACAACCACAAAATACAGTCATCATCTTAATAAGATTTCTTGAATCTTGGACTTAATAATTACGAACCTATTCATAACATTATTAAAGGATTCATATTTGGCTATAAAACAAGATGAAATCAACAGTGTATGTACCTACACTATATGTACATATTTAAATAAAAATAAAACAAAAATACCAAGAGACCTCTGTTCTTGATAATGTGTTTTTAGGAATAGTAGTGCATATTTTTTCCGTGTCCCTTTAAGACAGTCCCGCAATGCATCAGCTTTTAGGGGAGATTTCCTTATAGATTTTATAAATTTTCGAACTTTAGTGATAATCTCCCTGTACAATTCTGGATTTGCTTGAACGGCTGGGGTCTCGATTTCTAGACTTCCACTGAGATCTAATTCTGCTCGATTGTCGTCACTATCACTTTCTGATTCCGAGTCATCCTGTGGATGTGAAGAGGATGAATAGACGCTACTGCGTACTGTTCTGGTTCGGGTTCGGGTTCTCTTTCTGTTTTATACAGGGTATCGATCACCGCCAGCTTGATGCCATGGGCAAGACAAACCTGGTGATGGCCTTTTACGTAACTTCCCATCTTTACCATCACACCCGCACCATCGGTTGTTACTGACACGATGTCCTCATCTAAAGACACGCTGAATTTTGCAAGATGGGCTCGCAGTATGTTTCGAGCGGAGGGAGGAGTGTAGGTGGGTATAGGTTGCATTCGGATATATTTGATGGCTCAAAATAACATATTTCTTGAGTGCATTTGAAAAAAGTGGATTTAAATCAAAATGTGATTCATTAACAGGAAAACCGGAGCTAACTCCGGTTTTGTCTCTCAACGCCGGTTTTGAAAAAGTGGTGAATTTGGTCCGGTTTTCCGGTTTTCAGCAAAACCGGAAACCGGTTTTGCACGCCCTAGTTCCAACCATCCATCGAAATTTTACGCATTTGTAATATTAGTGTGATGCTACTTCCACCGAACTGCGATCCCCAACCCGCATGTCCAGCGTGGGTATTACAGGCAATACCCTTATGAGAAAAAAGCCAATAAAGCGCTTATCAGATGATATCGGTCTGATCCAGCAGTGGACCAATATAGGTGGTAGTGTAATGTGATTTCTAACATAAAAAAAAACGTTTTATCTTCACAGGACAACCTAGCCAACGCAAAATACGCGATATCCATGGCTCGGCGATACGGCGCGCGCGTTTACGCACTACCGGAAGACATCACTGAACGCAAGCCTAAAATGATCATGACTGTGTTCGCGTGCCTTATGGCACTGGACTACATACCTACTATGGAGGCACCTGTGAAGGCGTAAGTCTGGGGTTGATTGAGTTTTCATTGAAGCTTGTTTTTTAAGGTATTATGAGCCGAATTCTAAGGCTTATTTGCGATATGTTATTAAATTTGTATCGATTGATTCGTGTCAATACCCCGGTGGCTTTAAGATATAATGTCAGACGATATTGGGGTCTAAATGGGTCGAACATTTCATTGTTAAAATAATAAACACAATCGGCGAATGTAATCGCGTTTAAGTTAATTTTATCTTATTCGCTATGAACCTGATGCTATAATGGAAGATTCAAATCTCTATAATATGCAAGTTTTATAATCTTATCGCATGAGGCTATGACTATTTATCGATTAGTCGACATTTAAGATATTGGCTTATAATTATAACACTATTCTGCTTCAGTGAAAACTCTTATTTTAGTGTAAGACGCTTGAGGGTAATAAGCGATGTTTTTAAGCTTAAGAAGTTGTGATGTCCGTTTGATTTATAGAAATTGGTTCAGCACAGATCATGGATAGACTTTAGAACTTCATTTTTGGGTTCTTTGCTAAAAAAGAAAACTTGTAACGAAAGCGTTGATAACAAGATAATTGACATGAACTTTAACAAGGTTTCGTTTGAAATGGTTTGACTTTTAAAACCATTTCAAACTAATCTTCAATACTTCTATTGAAGTTGGCTAATAGTAGCATACAAAAGAAAGTTTTTTAAACTAAAAGGAACTCATACTAAGGCCTCTGTTTATATATTTCATGTCCATAAACTCAAACGGTACTTAAGACTTAAATCATGCTACCATTTTCTGTGCTACAATGTTTTGTACCAACGATTTGTATAAACGTATTAACATTGGAAGTTGTGATTTTATTTTCATACAAATTCATCCTCATCCTAAATGTAGTAAAGTGTTTTGCTTTTTTCGAGTCAAAGTAGAAAAGTGAATTTTGTATGAAAGTATTTCTCAACTGGTTTTGGACTATTTCATACATTATAACATATTCCATACATTATAAGTATAATCGTGTTTATTTTGTGTAAAAACCCACCTAAAAGCGTTAAATAAATCATCAAGCTTTGAAAAAAAACAATTTCTTGATCAATAATATTAGAAATTTAATTCCATTTAGATTTTTTGTTTAAAAAAATGACACCATTTTGAAATTCGGGTGTCCATGATAACCAATTTTCACGATAATTATAGCTTAGGGTATAACATTTTGTGTCGAAACTTTTGTATTTAATCGTGTTTGTATTAATAACTATAAGAAATGGTAAACTAAATTAAGATAACTTATACTATAAATGACGGGCCTAGATAGACAAAAAAAAAACATTTTGTGTATACTTGCTTTTCGGGCATTTAGAATCAATATAGTCGAAGAGATTAACTCATTTGTATTCGTTATAATGGTACACAAAGTACTTGTCAGTAAAATTACATTTTGTGTATACTTGTTTTTTGGGGTTTAAAAATCAATATAGTCGAACCAGTCGAACGGACTAACAAATTTTTAACTTGTATATGTTATATTGATACACAAAGTACGGTTCGGTATGTTGACTAAATAATATCTAGGCAAGTATAACAAATTACATTATAATGTATACTTGCTTTTCGAGCATTTATTTTAAATTAATTTATTTATATTCGTTAAACTGGTTCCGATATTTTGACTAAGTATATCTAGGTGGAACAAAATTATATTTTGTGTATACTTGTTTTTCGGGGTTTTAGATTCAATTAGTCGAACAGACGTACTAATTTTTAATATATAATCGTTATATTGGTACACAAAGTACTTTATAGTATTTTGAAAATTTTATTAATTTCATTATGCCTTAAAAACTAGTATTACCTACGTGGTGTTTTTATACATTTTTACAACGAATACTTCAGAATCGAGTTTTTATAGTTAAGATTTAAAGTACCAGAATATAAATAGATAACTTAAGAATCCCGGGTACTTAAATTAGTCAATTCATCAAAATTGTATTACTTCGCACTACTTTTATTTTCTAAAATTGGAAACGTCATTGGCCATCAAAATTTGTTTATTCTTATAAATACTACGTATGTTTTTTTATTGATATGTATTTATATTATAATATAAATGTGGTGTGTGTGTGGGATTTGGCAATATATGGATTTGTGTATGTGATAAAGTATTATATGTATCGCCATATTATGTACTAAAGTCTTCATAATATATTTTATATCATGTGGCAAAACTAGAAAAGGACTCATAAAATCTATAATCATCACTTATATTAGTCCACTGCTGGACATAGGCTTCCTCTAATGAGCGCCACAGCGCCCTCTGTCGTCAGCATAACGCAGCCTGCAGTCTTAAAATCTATTATCAAAACATTCCGAGTTACGCTTATATCGATATTAGCGATCTCAACGATATTTTACCTTCCGATATTACACGATATTGGCAGTTGAGTGCTATCATTAGTTCGGAACAATGAACGCGCTCACGGTCACGTGTCGCGTGTGAAATGCCACTCTGGTACTTTGATTAATGTTATTGTGAGTTTTGATAGAGTAAAATGACAGTTTTGACAGCGCGCTCACAGTGATTTCAGTTTGTAGGATGGTCGGTGATATCCCAAAATCGGGCATGTAATGACGTCATCTATGACGTCACACGGGACATCTTTGTCGCGCTCATAGTAACTCGGAACGCTTGTGAGCGCACTAATATCGATATTAGCATAACTCGAAATGCACCTAAAGTAAATTTTATTTGATAGAAAATTTCGCTGTTATCTATAAATATATAACTCAGTGTTGCCACTAATATAAAACCTTATTTTATAAATGCAACTAAAGGATCTTCGTATGTTACATTCCTTATGTATTTATCATTCCCTGTATTGGCATTTATAATCAATTTATTATAATGAACCCTTTATATTAGTTTTAAATGTATATTTCATTTAACTTAAGTTTTGTGAATTATTTTTAGAGCTTTTTTATTACATTCCTTTGGGATACAACGATTATTTACAAAATATATTTTAATTGTAAATTTTATTTTGTTAGACTTTATAAGCTTTTATTTTGATATAACTAATCAGTTTTACGTAATTTGATAATCTGAAATCACTAATATTAATCTAGGATTAGCCACTAGCTTACGTTATTATAAAAGACACTGTAAGCTTTTGAATAAAAAGGAATTGGTAAATAATCATATTTATTTTATTTACATACCTCATTTCATTTGGGTTTCTTGATAAACAGAATTATGTCTAAAAATAATGTTTACGTATCGAAATAATGAGCTATGTTTAACAAAGATTTTAAAGGTACAAATAACATATATACAAATAATACTGACCATTTTCACATAGCTTCATTTATCCCCAAAGCTAAGCTTGGGCCGAATTCTGATAACCAACCACTTTACTATGATAATGGTATCGTCGAATCGTCCATAGTTAAAAAGAAACTCTAGATAGTACGCGTAGGGAGATTGATAGTCTGTGCAAAAAATAAATTCATTAAATGGGTGTAATACCCTATTGAAGCCGCGCGTGTGCCAATTGACAACTTTTGTTACGTTGACAACCACTGCTCTGTCATTGCAGTACGACTAAAAGTGTTACCGTAACGACACGACTCTTCTCTTTTTGAACAGACTCTAGATTGATTTCATCCTGACACTTGACATTCTTCCTTTCATCTGCAGTTTCTTACATCAAAGGTAAATACATTGTAAAAAGTGTGATAAAAAAATCTGAGATGATAATTGTTATGTGATTAATTTTGTGGAATTTGGTCCCTGGTTTTGAAAACATTTTGCTCACTATTTCGGTATTATGAAACATATGTAGAATGTTTCAAGGATTTTTCATGCATTTTTGGGAGAATTGTACGATGTCTTTCGGTATACCTATAAACTACAGAACACGATGAAGTCGCTGTTGAAATTTGCTTTTGGATAACTTGGATTAATCCTATGTATTTTATTATATTGGGTTACATTGGGTGTCGCTTGCGGTGTCATGGTGTCATCATGTGGGTAAGTCATCTATCATCAATATTAAGCTTTAAAATATAAAATATTATCATATATTATTTAATTTCTTGTTTATAAATAACTAAACATACAATACGATAGTATCTTAAGTAATTGAAGTTAGAGTGGGGTATACGTACTCTAGGTGTGAGTTGACGATCGTATCGAGATGTGATAGTGGCGTCTCATTTTTACATAGGATTTGACACAGCTGCAGCCATTGATTTATTAAAAAGGGAAGATGAGGTACTGGTTTCTCGAAAGTGGCAACCTCAAATTGTGTAACATTGTGTGCTCCCACCTCAGTCTTTTATATTCTATTGCACAGGACTGGAAATATAACTGTGAGCGTATGTGTTTGCGTGTAGTTGTAACACACGCCAATTTTTGAGTAAGCGCTGGGAGAACGTATCTTCCCTTTTTAATTAATCAATGGCTGCAGCGCCTATATGGTGCGGACAGAGAATTACGCGAAACCCATACAAAAATGAGATAAGCATGGGTACTTGGGTACTTTAACAAGAACATTCATTCGAATCTTTTCCGAAGCGAAAACGTCAGATTCGAATTTGAATTATATTCCGACGGAGCTTTAAAACGCTATTTTGATTTGTCAATAGTTTCCGATGTCGAATCCGACGGCCTTTCTGACGAATTAAAATAAGTACCCCTATTTTACCCACATCTCGAATATCGTCAACCGGACTCGGAACTCTATTTACGGCTAATTTCACGTCGTTCTAGCTTATTCAATTCAAACCATAACGAATAGAACAACCAATCTCTAATTAAAAAACACTCTCAGAATTTTTATTACACTGCGTCACTACCTCCAATCTTATACTGTTTTTGTTTTCCCTTTATATTTTTTATACATTTTGTACTTATCTATAATATAAAAATAAGTCGGGTTTTCCTTCCTGACACTATAACTCAAGAACGCACGAACCGATTTCCACGGTTTTGCATTCGTTGGAAAGGTCTCAGGCTCCGTGAGGTTTATAGCAAAGAAAATAGTATAACAACGCGTGCGAAGCCGCGGGGCGCAGCTAGTGCTTAATATTTATTATTAATTAATATTTATTCTATTCTATTTCCTCAGATCCGAACCTATAGACGTCCTTTTAACCCAGCCAACTCTGACCCGCCAATCCACGAAGGACTCTACCATTATCACCGAGGATCCTGTAGAGACAGAAATCGACAGCACTGTTGTGGATGATTTTGCAAATTCAGAGTCGGCAGTACAGAATGGAAAACCAGTTGTACCACCCAAGCCGGACAATTTGCTTGTCTCTAGATCGACTTCAGTTCAGTCGGAATAAGGGCTTATGAACAAATTAGATTATCCTATTTATAGCCTAGAGGTATGATGGGAACTGTTATCATCGTCAGTTTGTCCATCTATCATCATCAACAGCCTATATTGGTCTACTGCTGGACGCAAACCTTCCCCATTTTAATCCCCACGCTGAACAAGCGGGTAGTCTATCTACATTCCAGCTAAATTCGTTGAAGTATGTATGTAAATGAACCGCCCATACAAGAACACTTACTTTACATTACATTTTATATACTTACCTATATAAAATGTAATGCTTAACTAAAGCTTGCATGTAGTTATCATAAGTTAAAATGTTTTAATGGTCCAATAACCAATGTACCTATGCTCATTTATTTTATTCTCTATAATTTATAAGTTTGAAAAAGCTGATACAGCTCTCAAACGTGTTTATATTTATGTTCAATATTGTCTAAGATAAATGTACACTGGATTTGTATTACTTTTTATTATTTAATTTTATAAATAAAGATCTTTTAAAACTGAAAAAAAAAACATACAATAACAAATAGAACTTGGTACCTCAACCTAAACCTCAACTGCCTGTATTGGTCCACTGCTGGACGCAGGCCTCCTCCTGATAAAGGCCTAAGGGCCTTATAAGTGTTTCCAGCTCCGTAGCGCTGTGTATAAATGTAAGTATATTAATTTATGAATAAGTGTTTAATCATAGAGGTGAATTTTATAAACTGTTTTACAAGACATTTTGTTTTAATTTTATCTAAAAGAAAAAGCCAGCCCGATGAGGTAGATCTATAGAAGATCATGTCGGGCCACGCCTAGATAGGGTTGCAAAGTTGCACTGTTCACTATATGAAACAACCTAATCTATCTCAACTAACATATTGTATTTATCTAAGTAGTAGGTACCTAAATTACATAATATCATAAGGTTCAAATTAGACTTTTTTCCGAGCTCACGACTAATTAATTCATTGTTGTCCATAATTAAAAATATCTACATAGCATGCACATAATTAAGTTCGAACCTACGAATAAGAACTTATTCGTAGGTTCGAACCCATCCAACTGCGCAGAGGAGCGAGGTAGGTTGATATTTATCCCGAAACTTTTCACGAGCGCAACGGAAGATATCTTTAAGGTAATGGACGATGGAGAAGTAAGTTAAGTAACTTTACAACTCGCACCTGCCTTTTTCTGATGACATAGTCCTCTTGGTGGAGTCGCTGGAGGAGCTGAACCAGATGCTGGACGGCTTATCTTCAGCCTCGCGAGTCGCGACTCGCGACGCGACGCATTGGTCTCGGCATGAATTTTTATAAAACCATAGTCTTGATCAATGGCCTCTTTGATACAGGACTGGGGCCTAATTCCACTATTTTTTAAACAAAATGCTATAATGGCGTCATAATGGTGCCATACGATAGAGATTTAGTCGTAAATTTATTTAATATTCCAATACCATAAGATTACAATCTCTAGGTATGTCTTATAATATTCGACGACCACCGCTTAGCTTGGGGCTAGATAATGCTGTGTGAATTGTCCAGCATTATTTATTTATTTTATTTTTCTCTGCCGATAGATGGCGGTGCGATGGTAGGAGGCCGGTGGCACCATGTCAAATTGTTCAACGCCCGTTGTATTAGACTTCGACCTAGTAGTAGTAGGTACTTCAATGAAAGAGCCCTTCGAGTAGGTACAAAGTCAAGTTGGGTGATGAAATGACATGTAATACAACAAATACAAATTTCATTAATATTCATTTATCAGTTTCTAGATTTCATACTTCTTAAAATGTTTTGAAAATATCAACCATGATATTTGGCAAGACACGAGGTCTTACGCGGTAGGTACCCGTGTGGTGCACAAGCCTGACTCGCACTTGGGTACCTAGCAGAATTGGGCCCGTGGAATGATTTCACTTATCCTTTCTAGAAAACCGTAGTGAACCTCGATTATGAACCTTGTTATATATAATAAAACAAAAGATTGATTAAAATTGTGCTGACCTATTTATTTATTACAATCCATACCTACTTATTACGGCTACTTTCACCGACACCCTATTGTTTTAGGATTAGCAATGCGCAAGTTTACGAGTTGTGGGATTACAGGCGCGTTGTTTTATTACATGTACCTATAATAAGGCCTAAACCTATAATCATAGGTATGAAGTCGTAAAAAATACTTTTGTACCTACGTATCACCTACCTATTATATTTCCTATTATATTTTGTTCAATTTAATGGTTAGGTAGGTACCTATAAAAGTATTCTATACGAAATAACACTGATGCCTCGATAATTCGTGAAAATTTACACCTTCGCCAATTGGCGGATCCAGGGGGAGGGGGGGGGGGCATGGGGGCCATGCCCCCCCCCCCCCCCAAAAGGCCCAAGAGTTCCATACTTTCGACTCAATTTTACGATTAAATTCAGATGCACTTTTACACGGGCCACGGCATACCTACTCTTAGGTAGGTTATGTAGGCACCTACTTTATATGAAAGTACAGAAATATATTTTTTAGGTTAGTCGGTACTTTACATACATCTACAAACTAAATTCAAGAGGTTAATTTCTTCTCAGTATTACCACGTCCATCGACACGTTCAACGACTTTGAAATGAACATAGGTAAATGATATCTATTTCTCTTCTTCCGCTAGTGAACACAAGTGAATTATAGCCAATTGCACCTCATTTCTTATTTGATTGACAGTAATAACTATTTTTCAAGCTGTTTATATTGATAGAATGAGAACGCATCCGAATTAGTTTTTAGTTTGGTTTCCATTCCACCCCTCTGGTTGCGACACTGGACTTCCTTCTTACTTACGTCAACACGTAATGTGTGCGGATTGCTCGTATTTTTCTTTTAATAAAAACTCAGTTCTAAATTACAAAAACGCTCTTTATTTGACTAAAACCTACATATATATTAAATAAAATTACTCGTCTTAAGTATACCTCGGTATTGGATTTAACTTGAAAAGATAAGTTAAGTAAAAGAAAAAGTAGTACAGTGTGCGCGCATGTTACTCGCGAGTACGCGAACTTGCGAAAAAAGAAACGTACGCGTTCCCGCTTTCGTTACATTCAATTCAAACAATTTAATAGGTACACAATACAGAGAGATGACAAAAATATCACTGCTTTTTGCATTTTAATTTGTTTTTTGCATTGAGGTGTTCTTGCCCTTTATTAGCAGAGCCCTTTTAAAAATACTTAGCTAAATAAGTACAAGTACGTACGTTAGAGTTATATACGTATCGAATATTTGTAGTTAATTCAATGTAAAACTAACTAACAGATGTATCACCACGGGCGTGGCGAACATCTTTTGCCTCTCTCGACGTGGCCTGGATCTGAACTAAAGCCTCCTTTCAGTTTTCAGTTCAGTTGCAAAATATCAAAATATCTAACAAAACGACAAAACAGCAAAAAAAATCGGTTACATTGTCCTCTGTTTCGTGGTCCATTTTTAATAATACATGGTATCGGTCTCACAATAAGATCATTTTGACTACTAACGCGAGAAATTTACAAAAAATATTTTATTTCGCGGCTTGCTCCGCTGGAGTACTGCTGTCTCGTCTCTGGCTGTGCACATGAAGGCCCCCCTTATACTGAAATGGAAGTTTCTGATTCGTTTACGTGATAAGCTAATCTTATGCGAGCGAGAGTTCATTTTGTACGACAGCGAACACAACTTCGATATTCCTTTTCCAAGTAGACACCAGATTTTGATTTTCGTAGATTCTTTAGGGCAGGGCTCATCTATTTTGTTGTAAATCGTTAAAATTTTATTATTTTTCATAACTTACTATCATAGCTTTCGTGTCTTGCTAAGCATACCTCACCAATTTCAAAAAGACTGCGACTCACCGATATTCATTATGAAATCTTGGAATTCGAGATACCCAGCTACAAGTCTGTAAATACTTGTATATCGACACTCTAAAAGTTGTCTCAAAACCTACATTATGGTAGGGTGTGCGCAACTATTAAATTTCTAGGTCAAAGGTCACAAAAAATGCGTTTTTTGTCAATATCTCATTTCCTATGGGTTTTTTGCTATTTGTATGTATGATCAATATTGTAGCAAAACAAATTCTCTACAAATTTTGTTTCAATTTTTTTTTTATACGGTGAACCGTTTTCGAGATAGAGGGCGGAGAACGCGCGGTCACAGCATCACGTTTCGCATTGCCCAACCCCATACCTGGTATTTTTATCCCACGGGATCAGATTTATGGGATAAAAAGTAGTCTTTGTTTAATTACAGAATTATAATTACCTGTATGCAAAATTTCAGCCAGATCCGTTCAGTAGTTTTGGCGTGAGGAGGTAACAAACATCCATCCATCCATAAACCCGTACAGCTTTCAAATATTTCAAATAGTGTCGATACAAGTATTTACAGACTTACAGCTGGGTATCTCAAATTCCGAGGTGAACTTACTAAAATGACTGCCTTGTGGTTCAAAGTAATAGAATAAGTTTGGTTAGGTTAGGTTAGGTTAGCTTACATTTGTCGCCGGAGTTCGACCCCAAAAACACGTCCATAAAAAAACAATAATGATACTCTTGCTTGGAGCAAAAATGTAACATTTCAGGAAACGAAACGTAACTTACGACTCAAGAACCCTGGCAACAATGATCTGTTTCCTCTTCTAAGTAGTTTTAGTGAAGGACGCGGGTTCAAGTCCCGTCAAAGTAAAAAAAAATGGGATATTATTACCCCCCCCCCCCCCCTACCTGAGGCCTGCGTCCATCAGTGGACCAATACAGGCTGTGGAGGAAGAGGTTGTGATTTTTTTTACCCTATATCTGAACATTGTCAAAATGGCCCCCCCCCAAAATAAAATCCTGGATCCGCCCCTGCGCCAGGTAGGTAGGTACCTACTACCTTGACGACCTCTGTGGCGCGGTGGGCGAAGGTCTGCCTGCGACGCAGGTGGTTGCGGGTTCGATTCCCGCCTCGGGACAATTTGTTCAGGGCGTTCTGGATGTTTTCTATGTAGGCATAATAAAAAATATCTATCTATGTAGTGTATTGTATTATGTATATCAGTTATCTAGTACCCATAAAACAAGTTCTGCTTAGCTTGGGGCTAGATAATGCTGTGCGAAATGTCCAGCATTATTTATTTATTTACTACCTACCTGTAGTTGCATTATAAAAGTAGGTAGATACCCAGACATGATGAGATTTATTTTAGCTTCGTACACAAACGCATAAATAAGAAGATACCTAGGTAGGTAGGTATTTTGTTTACGAAGTTAAAATAAATCTCATCATGTCTAGGTATCTACCTACTTTTATAATGCAACTGCCTACTGAGTAGGTATTATTTCTCCTAAAAGCTAATTGTAATAAGTACCTATTCTCTATAAAAATATATCTCATAAACCATATTCCTTTCGGACTATAGCATAATCCTTTTGGAAAGTAGGTACCTACCTACCTACCGTGAGTGTGGGAGGGGGAGCACAAGGGAAGCTTTCAAAAAAAAAATTATCATACAAATCGGAAATCCAGTCAAAAGTTCTGAGGTAACAAACATAAAAAAACAGTCGAATTGAGAACCTCCTCCTTTTTTTGAAAACGGTTAAAAAGACCACCTGCTCCTACCACTTTTTAAGTGTTTAGTTTAAGTGACCTATATTTAAATGACATACCTACCCAAGATTAATATGTCTGTTCCCAAGGTTGTACAATCTTAATTGTTTGTTATTTAAAACATTATCGCCCCTACTAGAGCGCGGCTGACCACATTTTCTGGACAAAAATCATTTTATAGAAATTTTGACAATTTAGACGTACCTTACAAACTGTAATTTTAGACGATTTTTTTTTCCTTTACATACTTTGTTTTAATAGTGATTTGGTTATTTGACTTGTTTTCTGTGAATTAATGATTCTATTCTTATGTACCTACATGTTTTAGGGTCTGAGGCATCGATCAGGTATTAGAGTCATTCGGGGTATAAGGACGCATTGGGTAAAAGTACGCACTGTCGCTTTCACGGACTGCGGGGGAGTGGGCGGGGAAGCTTGTTCGGCGAAACTGTGAATTCAAGCCGCCATTTTGTGTCAACGTCGATTGAGCGGTGAGGTATGCTGCTGTGTGTGTTACAAAGAAAACAATCAAATTAATGTTTAATTTTGTGTTTTGTGAAGTAAAAGAAAAGTGTATTGTTCGTCAGATTGTTTTTTTTATGAGGTAAGTGGCTTCAATTCATTTAATGTAGTTTTTGGACATTCGTTTAGCCATAAATATATTAACCTAACCTAAATTGTTTCTAAACTAAGTGTGGATTATTTGAATTACCGGCTGAACGGGGTAAAATGACGGGGGTAATAGTTCGCACGCGTACTTTTGCCCAAATTTGCGTACTTTTACCCTAATATAATATACCTTCATTCAAAATTCGATTATTTTTTGACATTCGATGTATTATTGTTTTAGAATGCATAAAAATGCCGAGGAATTACACAAAAAAAAAACACCTGGTAGAACATTGATCTCCGAAGAACTAATTATTGCTGCAAAAAAACTAATCGACAGAGGAAAAGTAAAAGATTTGCAGCGGACTCTGTGGGCATTAATGAAGCTACCCTCAGAAAGAGGTTGAAGTTGGACCATGTACCGACCGCTTTGGGCCGGTTCAAACCGACTTTTACAAAAGACCAAGAAGCACAATTTGCGGTACATTGTGAAGATATGGATAACCGATTTAATACAACTGTCCGCAAATCATGAAAAGATCCCAGGTAACGAAATTGTAGCTGATGCACTGAGTAGTTGTTCCCCAGAAAAAGAGAATACTGAAATTGTTACGGTTGCTGAACTTAGCCCACTTCCACACATGATTGGAAAGAAGAAAAGATCAAAAATAAGTATGAGGTCAGAAATAATAACATGTCAGTCCGTCCTTACAAGAAAAAGCTAGAAGACAAGAGAAAAATGGAAGAAGAAAAGATACTTAAGAAACGCAAAAAAGTAAATTTTGACGAAGTATCACGCACCCAAAAGAAACAACAGCAACTCAAGTCCTTTGCTAGTGAACCTCAGCCAGGGCCATCAGGTGCACAAAAGAAAAAAAGCAACAACATCGTGTGATCACACAATAAAATAATAACCAAGAAAGAGCAAAAAACTGATCATTTTTGTCCAATTTGTGATGAGAAATATGAAGACGTTTTGTTTAAGTTTTATGGTGTAATTGTATTACATCTAGATAGTTCTTGGTAGTTTATGTTTGATTTTAATAAAAATTTGTTAATTATAGTCCATGTTTTGTTAATTTTCTTATACTATACCCGATTGCGAACTTTTACCCTATATGCGCACTTTTACCCAAGTCACTGCGTACTTTTACCCACTTCAAGGGGTAAAGGTACGCACTCCGACTAATTCACAGTTTTCTTCATTTATAAAATAACTATTATAGTTATCGCCAAAAACTTTGTGCACCTTGGAAGTAAAATAAATGAGTTATATAAAACGCATAAATTTGTTCCTAGTATCTTGACTGTTTAAGTGTTGTCAACGAAAGACGACAAAAGTGCGGCTTTTTACCCCGAATGACTCTACTGTATTTTTTATGTTTGTTAGGTACCTCAGAACTTTTTACTGGGTGGTCCGATTCTCATGATTCTTTTTTATATGAAAGCTGGTGCTTCCCATGTGGTACCATATTAATTTGGTCCAGTTCTGATAATGGGATCCATATAATTGAAGTCTATTTATAGTTTTTTTTAAACGAAATCAATTTTATATAGTATAGTAGTATATTGTAGTAGTATATTGAAAAAGGTATCTAAGACATAGTATAATTAGTACCTACCTAATACTCTGATGAGGGGATTAAGCCATCTATTTCCCTTATGGTCTATTACCCGTACCCACATAACGCTGTCTTTCTCTTCCGATTTTTTTTGCTGTTAAGCTTGCCTTTGCCATTTTTCTTAAGTGCTTTATGTTTTATACGCTTATTTTTTTAGTGCCTTAAATAATAAATTGGAATTAATGTAGGTACCTACCTAATTAATGTATAATGGAATTAATCTATGTTTGCCGATATCTCCTTCAATAGGGTATATGCATGTGATTTCAAAATGGCTAAAAAAATATATACGTATTCTCTATTGATATAGAAACATATCTACATATTTATTTTTGCATTTTGAGATGTTTTTATTGTAGAATTGAACCATTGAAAAATTGATATTATAAATCTCAATCGCAAAATTACAAAACGCTACGCCATTGACTAGACCGGACGTGACATCACTGTACACATTTCTTCTTTTTTTATTCTGCTTGCTGCACCTTGATTTGACACTATTCTGCCCACTTGACATTTCGTATTGTCGATTATTTTCAGTTTTTTCGGAAAACCTCTTTCCTGAGATGATCACTACCGAGGTCGTCACCAAAGGTTTTAATCAAGTGTGTACGTCGACGTCACATAAACATGGCGCCAATATGGCAGCGTTTTTATCACCCGAAAATGATTGTAGTTTTGATTTGTTTTTTTTACCTTGTTAATGCGAAATTCAGTGAGCGTCTTATCATTCCTCGGTTAAATAATGACCTAAAGAATCGATTAAAACAATAAAAAAAATCGATGCATATACCCTATTGTGGACCATTTGCTATTGCTTAAATAATGAACCTGAGATGGTCCTTTATACGATTCGAGATAAGTAATTGTCCCTCAAAACTTCAAAAACATCTTTTATACTAAGGAATTTGAAGTTGGTTATTAATTTTCAAAATAATCAAATTATTGCATTCAAATTCGGATCATTCAGACTTCATACAGGATAATGCAATTATAAATATATTTTATTTGTTCGGTTGCATTATCTCGTTTGCACTCTGATCCGTATTTGCCTCCTATAAAAATGCAAAATGCGACGACAGGCTGCAAGTTGGAATTCAATCATCGAGCCATGAAGACCGCCGTTCTAGTGTTAGCGCTGCTGGTGTCATTCGACGCTTGCACACCGTGCACTGTGCCTGGCTTGGGCTGCATATCACGTGGAAGTTTCTGTCATTCGGGCAATTATCGCTCCTGTTGCTGTCCGGACGAGTGCCTGGGCGTTATAGTTGGCGCGTGCTTTGGCACCACCGACGAAGTCAGCGGAATCATGACCTACACCATTTACGACGAGAGCAAGAAACGACTGATGAAGGACACGGTGGAAATCGACTACACCAGCAAGGTAACGCAGAAGAATCTGGACACGATCGTGGCTCTTTTAGGCAACCAGACCCTGTACATGGACGCTCACGTAGACTTCTACAGCGATGCCAATTCTACCCCACCATGGTTGAATCCGATGTTTGGACGCAACAAAACCACAATTCACAAGACGTGGCGCCACTACAAGATAAACTAAGACTTTTATCAAATAAATGCACATTCCAAATACTTTGTCTGAGACTGTACAGAAACCTGAAGGAACAAACATTTGAAAGGCAAATAAAAATAATGTTAATTTCAAAATGTTACTATAGCCTATAACCTACGTTTTTAACGATAAATTGTAGATAGTTTTTAACGCTACATGTCCCTCTTAATCATTTTTGCATAGGTACCACAAACGGTCAAGCATGTTGTTTCTCACCTACTATCTCTCACCTTTTTGTACACATGTTTTTTTGCAAATAAATATCTTTATCTTCATTACATTATGTAATCCTCAGTGGATTATTTTTTTCCTTATAAGGAACATGAACCCTGTTTGTATCTACGTGTGGCCAGCAGGGGCCTAATTCCACTAACACAATCGCCTCACTATGACAATATTATCGCTTCATTATCGCGTAACAATCACCGCCATTTAAAATTTGACATTTTTTATTATTTGCGTGTATCTTGTTTTGACTCATTTATTTTTAAATTTGAATTGTGTAATCTTTTTATTATATTTTTGTTATTTAATGTTATTTATTACATATTATGTACCTACCTTAATTATAAATTCAATTGATTCATTTGACCAATTTAAACTTGTAAAATAATTATAATACTATTCGTAGTTTTAATTATAAGTAACTAATGTAATTGGTAATTGTATCGTGTTAGTTGCCTAATAAATAAATAAATACAAAATACAAATACAAATTGACACCTTTTGGTATTCTACTAACACGATCTTTTTTTGTTTATGCCATATCTATGACTATTACGATTATGATTATATGCCCCACCACATTATTGACACGATATTATAAGTCATAGAGATTGTAATCTTATGGTAATAGAATACCAAATAAATATACGACTATGTAAATCTCTATCTTAATCGTATGGCGTCATTATAGCATTTTGTTTAAAAAATAGTGGAATAGGGTATATGCATGTGATTTCAAGATGGCTAAAAAAATATATACGTATTCTCTATTGATATAGAAACATATCTACATATTTATTTTTGCATTTTGAGATGTTTTTATTGTAGAATTGAACCATTGAAAAAATGATATTTTAAATCTCAATCGCAAAATTACAAAACGCTACGCCATTGACTAGACCGGACGTGATATCACTGTACACATTTCTTCTTTTTTTATTCTGCTTGCTGCACCTTGATTTGACACTATTCTGCCCACTTGACATTTCGTATTGTCGATTATTTTCAGATTTTTCGGAAAACCTCTTTCCTGAGATGATCACTACCGAGGTCGTCACCAAAGGTTTTAATCAAGTGTGTACGTCGACGTCACATAAACATGGCGCCAATATGGCAGCGTTTTTATCACCCGAAAATGATTGTAGTTTTGATTTGTTTTTTTTACCTTGTTAATGCGAAATTCAGTGAGCGTCTTATCATTCCTCGGTTAAATAATGACCTAAAGAATCGATTAAAACAATATACATCGATGCATATACCCTATTAGGCCCTGAACCCTGTTCCATCGCGTTCTAATGTTTGTTAGAAGAAAACTCTTTATCAGAGTCAAGCAAAAGTCAACTATGTGTACCCGAAAATTGCGTTCGATTCCGTCCTGGGCGTGACCCTCTATTCGCTCCAACTCCTCCAAGGACTGTAGCGCATCAGCAGTGTCCGATTTGTCGCGCACAGAGAAACCTAAATATGCTCCTGAACCAGAATACTCAGCTTGATGTCTTCGCGGATGGATGGAAGGTGGTTGAGAGTGCACTACTCTAGAGGTATATTAGTGAAACATAGTGATGCATTGCGTGCGGGCCGCAGAACTATCCTATAGTTTTGAATATCCTATAGAATTGTATTAGATATATTCTCTATCAGTAGCGTAGGTACCATTAATAACGCATTAGATAAAGCTATCTGTAAAGTTATTTTTTGTGATTATTAAAAGTGATTTTGAAAGCTTGCCATGTGCGAATAACGACCTTGCAGTCGTGGGCTCGTAACGAGTCTAATTTGAACCAGATATGTAGGTACAAATCGTACAATAGCATTTTTGCGTTAACCCAACGACCGAGGGGTCGTCACCCCTGAGTTGAAGCAGGGGTAGAGGCCAAGCCTCGAGGACCCCTCCGTGCCCCACAAGGGCCGGAAAGAAGTTCAGTGTTCTTTGCGATATAGGTACCTGTCGATAAGACCTGCAATGATGTCAAAAGGGCACGTCAAGCAAAGATATAAATAAAAGATACAATGAATTATTCATCTGTTGTTAAAGTAGAAGGTACTTAGCTACTGACTGAGTTCTTTGGAATTTATTGAGATATTATTAACTAGCTGCGCCCCGCGGCTTCGCACGCGTTGTTCCTATGGAAACATTAAAAGGTGATTTTCATCCCACGGGAACAGATTTATGGGATAAAAAGTAGCCTATGTTTTATTCCAGGATTAGAATTACCTGTATGCAAAATTTCAGCCAGATCCGTCCAGTAGTTTTGGCGTGAAGAAGTAACAAACATCCATCCATACATCCATACAAACTTTCGCCTTTATAATATTATATAGTGTGATTGCGCTTATCAGTACCTACGAAGTTCTGGGACTTGGTAGACTTACGTATGCAGTTTATGCAGGGAAAGTTATATCAACTGTTTACGTTTTCCCAAAAAATATTGTTGTACAGTTAACTCGACTACCTAAAAGAATTTTACTATAAAATTCATTTTTCAAAACCAAAAAAATGTGAAAATGATCCTCAAATGGGCGAAACGACTCTAGTCATTTTTCTTAGTGTCGTTTGGGCGGAAATAATGGGCGAGACATTGTCAATGGTGCAGTTCAGTCAGACCAGCTGAACGGGACCACGGACAAAGGCACCTATTACCTCCTCGACGACCTCTGTGGCGCGGTGGGTGGAGGTCCGCCTGCGACGCAGGAGATTGCGGGTTCGATTCCCGGATTGGGACTAGTTGGGACTAATGTTTGTACGATCTGCAGGTATTTGTCAGGGTGTTCTGGATGTTTTTTTATGTATAACAAAATATCTATCCATGTGTATTAAGTATATCAGTGTATGTATGTATCTACTATTATTTAGACATCAATATTTAGACATAGGCAACCATGTAATTTTTGACATAACTAAGTGCTCCTTGTGTTCCTATGGTTGAAATAAATGAAATGAAATGAAATGAAAGTTATGTAGTACCCATAACACAAGCTCTGCTTAGCTTGGGGCTATACAGGGTGGGGCAAATTTTTGGCCCCTTAAGGGTAGCTACCGTTTCTTTTGTAGTTAGAAGGTTTTGTTCTTAAGAACCTTCTGTTTTATTTTAAAGAAAAAATATTGCCATTTTGAGATTTTTGAATAAAAATACGGTTCGCCCAAAAAATTACATTTGTCAAAAAAATAAGTTGGTCTTAATCGACTCTATTTCCAACCAGGAACACTTTTCCCAAAGTAACCTACCAAATCAAATCGTAAGTTTCGGCAATAATTAAAAAAAAACAATTCCCAAACATTTTCTATGAACAAACGAGTAAGTGAAAACAACAATGTCACTCATTCAATGGTTCTTAATTCTACTTTTTTAAGTTGGTAGGCTAATTTTAAAGGCATCTCAGGAATAGGGTATATGCATCGATTTTTTTTGAATTGTTTTGTGTTTTGTGTATTTTTTTTCAAAAATCTCTAAATGGCAATATTTTTTCTTTAAAATAAAACAGAAGGTTCTTAAGAACAAGACCTTCTAACTACAAAAGAAACGGTAGCTACCCTTAAGGGGCCAAAAATTCGCCCATCCTGTATACATAGTGCTGTGTGATGTGTCCGACATTATTTATTTATTTAGATTTGTATCACTGGGAAGAAAGTGTGATTTCCTCCTATCAGAGAAATCGTAATAATTATTACGATTTTTGTGCCTCCTACCTAGAGTATTTCGCCTAACAAAAATATGATAAAATGTTGGGATTACCGCGTTATCAATGTCTCCGTTCAAAAAGCACCGCATCTACAATCTGGATAAACGATATATGTGAAGATTTTGTGACGGTATAATTATCATTATATAGCATAACAGCTGTGTGGCGCTGGCTTAGATTTTGCACAGCCCCATCTCTTCCCATGGGTGTCGTAAGAGGCGACTACGGGATATCAACAGGGGGCGGGCAGCAGCGCCCCTGCAGAACAATTCTACCACCCAACTGCGATCTCCAACCCGCATGCCCAGGTGTGGAGATTATGGGCATTACCCCTCGCTAGATAAACGCCAACAAGGCGCGTATCAGGGGGAGGCCTGCGCCCAGCAGTGGACCAATACAGGCTGTTGAGGTTAAGGTAGCAGAATTGGGCCCGTGGAATGATTTCACTTATCCTTTTTAGAAAACCGTAGTGAACCTCGATTATGAACCTTGTTATATATATAATAAAACAAAAGATTGATTAAAATTGTGATGACCTATTTATTTATTACAATCCATAGCCGGCAACAAAAGGGGTTCAAATTCTATTGGAAAAGCAACACTCACAAATTTTACAAAATATATCAAATACAGCAGTTTTGAAATTGTCATCCTAAATGAACAGGACCTTAAAAAATCTTTTTTTCTTGAATAATTTAGGTACATCAGAGACTATACAAAAGTTTACAAATTTCCTAGCAGCTAAAGTTACACAAGATTCCAGTTTATTGAAAAGTAAAAAATATTTACAGAATTTACACAATATAATAGACTATAGCTACATGATATCTACTTTTCATAATAACTATTTACCAAAAAATTACTGAAAAATAAAATTTATAGGATTGTCATTTGTCACAAGATAAGATTATTTATTTATTTTATTATTTTCTAGCTTCATTAAGTTGGAATGTATTTATGATAGGTAATTATAACAAAACCGATACTTTTCACGAGGATGGTTCTTACAGATTTTTTAAGATGCAAATATTCAATAGTTCAATAGGGAATCCTAATCGCATACGGCGAATCTACAAGTAGAAAATTTGAAAAATTCTTTAGAATATTAAGTTTTGATATAAGAACCACCCTAATACGTATGGGAACTCCAAATAATACAAATCACACATTAATTAATTGAACTTAGTCTAGTTTATAAATGAGAATGAATTACTTTAGAAATATATATCACGGTTAACAAATTCAATGTTGTTTTTTAAAATTTCAAATAAATAAATGATAAGGTAAATCTTCACTCATTATATTCAAAAAAAGAGAGAGCCTTCTCACAATTTTTTTCTATAAAGATTAAAGCAACCAAATTGAATCAATGAATTCACACAAATAATAAAACGCCTTATTCCAAACTCCTAAAGTCGCAAAAAAAACCTTCACCTTACTTACCCATTCGCATTTTAAACATACAAAATAACGAAAACAAAACTCAAATTTATACAGAACAAATTTTCAAAAGCAATAAATAATTTTAAAACAAAACATAATTTCAATTTACCTACTGAAATTAATTATAGGAAAAAATATCACAATAGATTGCTCTTAAAACATTTTTTAATTGTACATTTTTAATTGCTCATTATTCAAATAATTAATTCGTTTTTTCCTTCATGATGAAAATTTAACTTAGGATGGGTAAATATAAAATTTATGTTCCCCAACCGAAGTTTTCTTTTGGTCTAATAAAAATACTTAAATCCTTTAGACAGCCAATTGAAATCAACCACATAACGCATTGCATTCATACCTGTTGTGAAAAAAAAGTAAATTAAAACAAAAAGACAAAAAAAATGGTTTTCAATGAGAATTTTTCGTGGCTCTTCTTCGGTTATGTTATTGCGCATGCAAAGTCAAATAAATATTAATATAAATAATAACATATTAAAAGCATAACTTATATATCTCCATTATATAACAATTATAGTTACCTAGTTAACCCATTGTCACATGCAACCCTTTAACAGTATAATACATAAATACATTGTACATAATACATAACAAGCTTTGGTCTACAAATTATTATACAAAATAGACTTTGATGGATAAACATTGATTTATTTATTACTATCCTTCACCAAGATAGGTAGATGTTTGACGCAAGAAACTTATTGAAAAAAAATCTTTGAAAATTTTGTTTTTCGTTTGCGATATCACATAGTATAAAACAAAGTCGCTTCCCGCTGTCTGTCTGTTCCTATGTATGCTTAGATCTTTAAAACTACACAACAGATTTTGATGTGGTTTTTTTAATAGATAGAGCAATTCAAATGGACGGTTTATAAGTATGATACAGCATTGCATCCGTGCGAAGCCAAGGCAGGTCGCTAGTTAAATATAAACTCAAACAAGTAGTTTGATGTAAAATGTATGTTCGAAAACTTCTCTCCATTAAAATGCGACGTCCGATTAGCTTTTAATAGACAACATGCCTAAAAAAGGAATTATTTCAATAATTTTAGGTATGATAAATAAAGTAAAAAACGTCAGATAAAATATAATCGTCCGATTAGCTTATAAAAGACGATTTTTTTTCCAGTAATCAAACATCTACCTCGCTTCCACCAACATTAACAATCACAATACACTTTTAAACATTACTAACACGCATATACGAGTGGCTTTCTGTCTTATAAGACATATTGCTAGTTCCAAAAAGATAGACTAAGTTGCTAGTTATTGCATTCACTGCCAACCTCTTAACGAAACGATTTTTTATGGACAATAGACCTTGGTTTGACCGCAATCTCATCTGATGGAAAGCAAAGATGCGGCCGACGATGTATCACGAATCACGAAGGTCTAGAAGACCACCTATTGACTCTTGTCTTGAAGAGACTCAGGTTGCAATTGGCCGGATAAACTGAAGCAGGGAGCGAGTTCTATTCCGTAGTGGTGTGAATAAGGTGGAGGAAAACCGATAGTGCGAGTGTAGCGTAGGTTATATCTACCAAAATGGATGGTATTATGGTTCTGAAGCCAGAACAGTAATTCATCGCAGAATGGTTCATAGATGAAGTTTATTTCATCGAAGGGCATTTTAGGTGCCAAAATACATATGAGATCTGAGACGAATTACCATTGATAGGGTAAAGCGATTAATTTAGTGGAATTTTGCTCCTGAAGCCCAGTCCATTAATGTCGCAATGGTACGAGTATCTTCAATCGTTATATTTTTCTCAGTACCATAGCCAAAGTTATCTGTTAAATCGAACCAATAGGCTCTCGGGCTGCGTTCCGATTTACGCTTCAAGCGCCCATGCGGACATGAAGTAGTAGGTATTCTTTCTACTTTCAGAGCGCTGATCGACATGGAGTCGCACGGGAACGCCCACTGCGTTCCGCCCCACGACGCACTGGACGAACGGAGCGCTTAAACTGTTTCACCTCTGTTTCAGCTCGTGCGTTCCTTCGGTTGCGTCATTTGGACGCGAAATTTTTAAGGTGGATGTGTTTTTGTTACTGCGTTTCGGCCAATTAGTGTACCTTAATACACCGAATTAAATTACTTATTAGCACGAAAAAACTAAACATAACAATCGGTTGCGTATTTTTGGGAATTCTAATAGGGCCCCTGCATCTAAAGCGCTTTAGGGTCCTCTTCAACATCGATTAAGACATATGTCTTACTCGCGAGCATTCTATGGCTAGACGTAAAATAAGCGCTCAAGGAGCGACGCCGCATTCGCTCGCAAAAACTTGCCGATCTTAGTGGTTTTTCAACGCAAAAACGGTCGATTTCAAAGCGCATATCAGAACGCAGCCTATTGGCAGATCCTATTGGCTGAGCTTTGTTTGACAGATTTCACTATAACTTCACAGCTTTGATGTAGTGGAAAATACCGACTCTTGTTTTCATTGGGATAAGGTTAAATAACATAACGCTATAATAGAATGACAAAACGGAATATCAAAAGTAAGTTGTAGCTGGACGGACTAAGATGACCCTTTTCTAATTAGGGTACCTTGTTGAATTGACATTTCTTTGTTTTATAGGGAAATCGCCGCAAAATATAAATTTTAGGTAAGCGCTATGTAAGTCTAGGTTTTTGAAAGCTGAAAACATAGTAGCAGCAACTTTTCTAGAAATTTAAATTGAATTATTTTGATATCTAGGTAATGCTGTGTGAATTGTCCAACATTATTATTATTATTATCTACTATGATTATCAACTTAGGATTTATTGTTAAAGATGGGTAACATGTTGATCTAGTTTCTTGCTACGATAGTTTTTTGATAAGGATTCATATTTCATTCAAATCATTAATTTATTTGAAAAGCTATAAGTGCCGCGCATTTTCAGATCTATAGCGACTTACAGCGCCTTTAACAATAACAAAACATTTTGTGTATTTCCTTTAACATCGTCTGTTGTTTTCCTAAATTTTTTTTTGTAAATATTTGTGGAAACTTGTAATTAGCCTTCAGAAGCATATCATGCATGTTATCTTAAGCAAATACCTTATTGTACAGTCAAAGTTTCAAATTCGTAAAATAAAATAATATTCAATGTATTGCGCTTTGAAGTCAGAAAAAAAGTTTTGTTTAGTAAATATTTGTGGAAACTTGTAATTAGCCTTCAGAAGCATATTATGTATGTATCATCCACCTCAAGTTTACTGTACCTTATTGTAATTGTAAATATTTTTGTAAACCTTATTGTACAATCAAAGCCGTGAGTTTTCTTAAAATTCGTAAATAAAATAAAATAATCTTCAATGTATTGCGCTTTCGAAGTCAGAAAACCACTCCACGGCGCACCCATTACCTTTCTCTGTTGTCTAGTAGATATTCCTTGAGGCGCCGCACTAGGTGCTCCGACAACTGGGTCACTTCTGGCCACTGTTTCAGTACCATTACTCCAACCATCACTGCCACGCTCGTGGTTATTACTCTTACTCTGCAGAAATGGAATGTTCAAGATTACTGTGGGAGTTGATATAATTTCACTTCATTTATTCCACCATAGGTACATCTATGCATACACTTTGTATCGTTGTAATCTAATTTTAAACATAATTCGTAAGTATTATCATATTGTAAGAATAAAAAACAAACAAAAAATATTTTAAGTAAACACCATAAGGGATTTTACGCAGGAGAGAGAAAAAAATAAATAATTCCTATAACTCTGTGGAAATCATCATCATCAAGAAACCTATATTAGTCCACTGCTGGACATAAGGCCCTGATAAGCGTTAAGCGCCTTGTCAGCTTGACGTATTCAGCATCTGCAGTTTTTCGCAGATCGTCATTTCACCTAGCCGAAGGGATCTGCTGACATAATTGATGTTAAATAATTATAAGTCTCTCTATACTGTATTGAAAGACAGATGAACCTTGTTTCTCTAAACTCAGCCTCCTTTTTCCTCTCAAACAAAGGCGCCCAAATCCCTTAAGCTAACCCTCTCTTTTACTTGAACAAAGTTACTAGATAAATTTATGTGCCACATTGAGCAGTTTGCTAGTAATAGTCTGGATGGTAGGTAGATAGACCTAGATCGACTGGACTTCATTGAATCACCTTCTATGTTCCTCAAAGCGAGCCCCCTTTTCCTTAAACACTTCCCTAGTTAAGGACTTGGCAACTCCAGCTATTGTAGCAACCAGTAATAACGTTAGTTGCAGTACTAAGACGAGCGACAGTCTGGGTGACTCGCTTGCTATCGGCCCCCCACTTTCTAAACCAACCCCCTTACCCTTAAACCGAGCACCTAGTTCTCAGAAAAGCCTTAGAACTAGGCAGGGCATGGCGACGCCCGCTGTTGTATCAACCAACATGAGCGCTAGTTGCAGTATATGTAAGCAGTTTGAGCAGCAACAGTTTGTATAGCACGCTACTGACCGCGCCCCCCGTTTCTTAAACGTTTTCAAAGAAAAGACATGGCAACGCCCGCGGTGGTAGAGACTAGAATAACGCTAGTTGCAGTAATATAAGCGCCACGTTGAGCAGTATTACAAGCAACAGTGTCTGTGTGGTAACACGCTACCGGCCGCCCCCCCCCCCCCCCCCATTTTCAAGACCAACCCCCCTTACCCTTAAACTTAGCTCCATGTCTCTTACCTAGTTCTAAGGAAGGGCATGGCGACGCCCGCGATGGTAGCCACTAGTAATAACGCTAGTTGCAGTAATGTGAGCGCCACGTTGAGCAGTTTCACCAGCAACAGTCGAGGTGGCAACGTCCCAGCGCCGCCCGCGTCGCCGCCGCCGCCGAGTCCACCGCCGCCACCGCCGCCGCCCGCCATCCATTGTTCTAGTTTGCTAATCTGTTGGCCGAATTATAAGGTTAATAATTATATCGTATCCATTTTGAATGGAGCATAAACGTAAACAAACCCCCCATACTTAACCTAAAATTCACTTTGTTGGCGCGTCCTTTTATACGTGATTTACATTACTTGTCGATTTTAGATCATCCCTTCAATAAAAATTGCTTACAATTATATCTGAAACTCGACGCCAAGCAAGTGAGATTTTGTTATTTGTGTCATACTATGTTTACTAACATGCTTAATTCAAAATGGATAAGCCATAGGTATGGAGATAACAAAAATGACTTGAATTTGGTCAACCGTTTGGCCACCTTAACTTAAGTAAGTGAAGGTGTCTCCTAAGATGGAGCACGCTCTTCTAGAAGGAACTTATTTACCATGGATTTGAACACTCCCAAAATTGCACTGTAATGGGTAAACAGATGCAGGTCTTGCCTCTGTTGAATGCAGATAGATTAAAACATAAAGTAATAGAATTAAACCATCGACCGATTCTGCTAAACTAATCGCATCACTATGACTAACGTCACAGAATTACACATTGGTATTCTAACTTCGATGAAAGAAACAACAAAAGCAAGGACGGACGTCAAAAAGTCAATATTGAAGCCCATTTCAGAGGAAAATAAACTTACTTTAGTCTGACAGAGATCCAGAGCCTCGTGTATATCTCGTATTCGTTCCTCGCTCTGGTATTGTACTTTCTCTTCTACGTCTGTTAGTGCTTGCTTCAGGTTTTCCACCTGTAATTAATAAAGACAATTATATATACTTAGTTACCGAACTTAATATAATTAATGTATACTTAGTTACCGAACTTAATACAATTAATATATACTTAGTTACCGAACTTAATGTACGTTCCAAATTTTATTGCTTGCGGCAGAGCGAGATTCCCCTAACACAGGTAAAATACTTTACTTAAAAGGGGGTCTCAAACACTGTTATATAATGTATTTTAAGTTTTTGAATAAAGATTTTGTATTTTGTATTGTATACTTAATCAATCAACAATACTAAGGGTCTGTTTCTATAATGGCCGGTTAAAGTGTTGAATAACTATGTAACACATACATTATTTGGAGGACGAAAGTTGTTACGTTTCACGATTACCAAATAGCGACAGTATAAACCGACTTCAATTTTATTTTCTCATGGATGCCATTGTCAGAACTGGACCAAATTGTCCACACAAATGGGACCATACGGGAAGCACCAGGATTCAAATAAGAAAAAGAATCATAAAAATCGGATCAGCGAGTCAAAGTTATGAGGTAACAAACATTAAAAAACAATCAGAAACAGTCGCATTGAGAAACTCCTCCTTTTTTTGAAGTCGTTTAAAAATACTTTATCATACGCCAACAAAAATACAATACAATATACATTTTATTAAGACATAAGTGCAATGGTCGGCCTTATCGCCTTTTTCTGAATGGGATTAATTTAATTCCTGCTAGGGAAACTTTGAACTCATAAAGAAATAGATGAAAAATAGAAAAGACCTCTCTCGATGCAAAAACTATAACATAATCGGTTTGTCCGTTAGGAACACATATAGACAGACGGACTTACTAAACTTATATAACCTTTCTTTTTGCGTCGGGCAACAAAAATCTTTGAAGCACTTAAATGTTCTCATCATCATTAGTATATATTAATCCACAGCTGGACATAGGCACATCTCTATCTACGAAGTAAACTAACAAGCTAGGTAAAAGAACATATACATAAGACTGAAAAATTGCGGTGTATTATGGGTACTAGCGAAATAACGGATACACTAAACACATTACACACATAGGCAATTTAATTAAAAATATTAAACACCCCGAAAAATCATCTGCAGATCGTACTAACATTTGTCCCGATGCGGGAATCGGACCCGCAACCCATCTTACAGGTTGACTTTCGCTCGAGAGGCTTGAGAAAGATCCTACATCGATTAATTTACTAGCCAATTTATTTTCCTCTCAATCAAATTCAATCCAAAAACTTTGACGATAAGGTTCAAATTACCTCGTTTTGATGCAACTCCGTGAGATCATTGATTTGCTCCTCTAGCCGCTCAGTCTTGAACCGCTCCTCTTGCAGAGCTGCCGATAGGAACGATACCTCTTGCGATAGATTCTGTAATTTCAACCATATTACATTAAATTAAGGCTCAATTTATAATTGAATAGATCCTATAACATCAGCCATATTACACTAGGTTTAAACTAAATTTTAGCGTATAAATCATTTAAGTTCCAATTTGAGTTTTAACATGATGAAATATTATGTTAAAACTCAAATCGGAACTTAAATTTGTTTAGCACTTCTGCATTACGAAAAGTGGATGTGAAACATTTTGTAATATAAATTTATTTTGAATCTCTTCGAAATATATTTATTCAGTAGTTCATTTAACTAGCTGTGATGGAAATAGAGTAAAAACATAAGAAAAATAGGTGGCGGCTAGTTAGTTGTCCCACCGCCGTAAACAAAAGAGATGCATATATTAATAGTTGATTACTGACTGTTCACTCGCTAAGCGACAAAAGCTAACAATGGTAATCAGCGATACTCGCTCAGCGATGCTCGCTTGGCGGTCAGAACTCACGCCGAGAGATATGGGTGAATCAACTATTTTACCCACACTTTGGACAGTGTAGAAATATTTTTTTGAAAAATAAAAACATTAATATTCTTTTATTCTAATTTGATGAGGGCATTAGAAATTTCATCTACTTTAACAACCTAGAAGGGCACGGACGTTTATTCATATTTAAGCTATTTTTTACAAGAAACTACAACACAGACCCTCAAAATCTGTCACCTGAGTTACCGGCACTTAATCTTACATAAATGCTGAATGAAACTCGAAACCATTACTCATTTTAATTTTTTTTATCCTGCATGCATAATCAAATATTTTGGTAAAATCAGTCTCCATATAATACTTAAATTTTAGTAGAAAACTAGCTGCAATTGGTCTTTTGCGTTACCCTTATACAAAAAAGTATAGCTATTTCTACATTAAACTAAATATAAAAGTATTACAAATAAAAATGAATTATTTAAGGAAGCTCGCTAATTGTTAAAATAAGGTACTGGCAATTTAAAGATAAAATGGAAAGAAATACGCATTTTACGATCGGATATGTAATGTTTATTTTTTGGGACATCGAGTAACTCCAGAGACAAATTTTGGTAACGCTTAAGACATACTAGAAAAATATTGGTTTAACCTTTGGAAGGCCGGACCGGGAAGAGAATTGCACCCATCGTGTGCCGCAAAATGGCGGAATCAGAGAGTGCACTCGACAGGGTTCGGAATTTATTGAATATTTTCAATAAATTGTTTGGTAGAAGGATATCTAATGATTATATTATAAAGTTAGATAATTACTGTACCTTATAATGTAACTTTTTACTGCTAAAACATTATTACGCTTTTATTTTTCACAGGTTATTGTACCCAATATCAAATTAACACACCGGCTGTAGAAATAATGATATTTTTAGTAAATTCTGTGAATATTTTTTAATTTAATTTATTACCCTCGTTAGTTCAATATCAAAGCAGTTTATTTATATGAAAAACACAATCTTTATAGCTAGAAATCATTTAAAAATACCATGTTGAAAATCACAATTCACACCGAAAAGTTTGCCATTTCACATGTGTTCAAACCACACTTTTATTATTTGATAATAACATTCTAGGTAAAATTTTCATGAAAGTAAGTACGCATGTTAGTGAAAAATATATTATTTGTTACTTGTTACGTGCTAAAAGTACATGTATTATATCATTTTTCTGTTCAATCATTTTTTTCGATAAATAACCAAAACAGGTACGTGACTTGTCAAGGCATTTTTCATAAACAAATTTCATGTTCTTCTAAATCTCAATGCTCCATGGAAATGATTGTGAATGATTATAGACAAAATGAGCTTTTCATAGATAATAAACACTCATGAATGTCCAATACAAAATAATTTAGAATAATGTGGTAACATGTGAGGCATAGATTTCGATCATTGTTCATTCTAGTTCAATTATTGTTTGCATGTGTGCGTGTACAGAGAAAGTGACAACTGCCGTAGCACTTATCAGCGCTTATAAAGCGGTCCGTCAACGGCCTAAGCACTGATCAGGATCACTATACAGGTTGTTAATTTTGGAAACAGTGAATGAAAAAAATATCTTATAAACTAATATTATAGAGAGGAAAGATTTGCTTATTTGTTTGAATTGAATAGGCTCCGAAACTACTGGACCATTTAGAGTTTTTTTTTCACCATTAGAATCCTACAATATCTCTGATGAACATAGTCCATAGAATATAGAAGAAAGAGAAAGAAGAAAAAGAAAAAGAAACCGACCGCTAGTATTTTATATTATTATATATACTAATTACAAAACTTCATGAGGTAACCACTTTTATTATAAAAAAACACACGATGTAAAAAACACTGGTTTTATTCACATTACAAATTTAATATATTTACATAACTTTTATCTTACAAATTATTACAATACAAAATAAGAGCTATAAAACAATCAACAGGGGATATTGAGTCCTGTCAAAAAGGGGGTAAATAACTAAAACGTAATAACTGTGTCCAATGTTCATTATGCCATCGTTTACAGAACCTGAAAAAAGTACATGCTGTATAACGTCATTGGTGACTTCGTATATTTACACATCACATCGCCATTTTGTACTGTGTATGTGTGCGTGTATTTTCGTCAGATGCGTAATAAATAATGACTTTGCACAATTATTCCGCATTTATAACTCATTTTAGATATAATGACATATTCTCAATGAAATTACCATCTGAATGATATATCTATTTCAACAAAAACAATACGCGAAATGTATGAAATCGTCAACGGAATAAGTTACGGACAGCCGTTACAAAGGGTACAGTACATTTGACGAAAGATATTTCGAAACTAGTTGAATTTGATAACTATATTCATGTAGATTACAGTTCTAAAATAGGTAAAGAATAATAAAATGTATACATAGCTTACCCTTCATGAAGTTTTTTCCACAAAATATGACACTTTTCGACGCGCTATAAACATCCACACTTGCCTGCCGATGTTCAAATTTGAACTGCTTGTAATGACGGTTCTATGAACTTCACTGAATGAATGCAATGATTGTGGGTTCGTTCATTTCAGAGGTAAACAAATAAAACAATTTAGACTGTATTGCACTGTATTTAAATACCATAAACGAATAAATGGTATCGCTGGTTGCTAGCGCACTGATCAGAGCTTAGGCCGACAAAGTTAGTAGGTACTGATCTGTGCTTAGGCAAAGGAGAGGTTAATAAATAAACAGCTTGGAACATTGAATAAACTTAAATCGATAATTTATGATACAAAATCAAAAAACAAACAATAAATCAACAACAGACAAAGAAAATTACAAATTTACAATCAATAATATAAATAAATTAAGCCAAGTATTTACAATTGAAGCAATTGAGCTTGAATCTAAAGGTAACTCAACTGATCCATATCAATACCAGTCGGAAGCGTCCGACTGGTATTGATATGGAGCCCAAGACACTGGCTGCATTGCCCCGCTGTATGGCAATGCTGAAGTGCTGCGCCAGATCACTTCGACCAGAATCTCTGAATTTTTTTTACATCCGAAGAGCCTCGGTACCCAACGGACTTAGCGTCTCATGTGTAGGCTCTGTCGCGATCTGCATAATTGCGCCTTTTGAGATCCTCGGCCAAATCTGCCTCTCACGGTTGTTCTTGATAAATGGGAAGACGGAAGTGTGTCGACGCATGTACCATACCACACAATGGGCCTCCCCAACTCCTATGGGACTAGTGTCATACCGTCGAGCCTCATACCATTATCACGCAACAGACCATTCGGGTCGAGAATAGCTGGTACCTACGTTAGCGGTGGCCAAAGCCCGCCGGTTGATATCGTTACGGCTGGCATGGCGAGATATCCGACCGGCAGGGCCGCTAGTATTCAATAACCCATGATGACCAAGCTGTTTGACAGCAGTAGGTACTAAGGTCTGCATAGAATGGAAAGAGAGTCGATCCTGCCCAGGCATCATAAACGCAGACAGACTACCCAAGGTAAGAGCAAGACTAACTCCAACACAACAAGATCTCTTGAAGTTTCTTGAACCCACCCACAACAGAAGTCATAAACAGATTAAAACTTAACACTGAAAAAGAACACCAAAAGCTATGGGAGCGTCGGACAGACTGCAAGCATACTAAATTAATATTCCCCTCCAAAGAAAGGAAAAACACCAACACAATGCTCAAAATGAGCCCAGAGAACCTAATAACGATGGCCATCACAAGTCACGAATGAATTGAACTATTATCTTTTCAACACTGGAACCACAGACAGCAGCTTATGTCATGGCTGCTTACAAGAAGAAGAGAATGTGGTACACGTTGTGGTACACTGCACGGCCACATAGAAGTCCAGACACAAAACGGGGCTGAAGTGTCTCATTGAGGCATCAACCAAATCCACAGCCACACAAAAGCTGAAACGAAGCTGTCAGTCACCTAAAGTCCTGCTCCGATAATTGCTTAGGTAGGGGGATAATTCACAATATACTTCTATGCGAGACGTCCGTGCCGATCTTAGTTTCCCCACTTAGAATTAGAATTAGCAGTTGTTACTAGGTACATGTCTTCGGTTGGGTGCAAGGTGTTGCAACACGGAAAGTTACAGGATCCAATAGAGTGGAAGGAAATACTTGCAACCAATGTCCTGACTTCCATTTAGAAAGAGCCAGGATCCGCAGAGCACGTTTGTAACATAAAAAAACAAATTCCATGTCAACGAGCAAAAGTTACGTTGGAGACCAGCATCAGGGCAAGCATTGTGCCAAGCCATTGGAACTTGCCAGATTGCTTCTTAGAAGGATTTTTTCTTTGTTCTATGATATCACTTTCAAAAAGGCTTTTGAACAATGCTTTCTCCGTTATTTAATCAAATTTGTCAATATCTTATAATTTTGGTTCTCTTTCTGATGTCTTTCCATAATTTATTTTTATTTGGTCTTTTCTTGTAGGTACTTCGCAGTTTTTTTTAACCTTCTTGTTTTGGGATATTTTATGTTCTGGTTTTCTTTTAGTGTTTTAATGTTCTAGCTGTGCACTTTACTCAGTCTTTTCTTACCTTCTTTCGGCCAAGTTCTTGGGAATGCTATGGATGCCGGACATGCTAGTGGTGATCCGTTGTAGTCATTGAGTTCACTTGCCTGGGAATTTTGTGGTGTTGCATTCAAGGTCAATTGTAAATTCTTCGTCTTCATTCTGTACCTATTCTGTGTCTCAAATTCCAGAACTTGTTTCTTTTTAAATAATGTTAAATCTTTTGCAAGCCGTTTAATTTTGTGGAAGTGCTCACGGGAGTTACCATTATTTTACAATTTATATTTGCCGGTATTTATTTACTATAACTACTCGTTTTACAGAAAGCCAATTAGAGTAGAAGTAGCAAAACATGATAATAATCTAAATTAGGTATACACAAAAAAATATTTGTACGTAAGGAACAAATTTAAAAAAACAAAATAAATCCCAAACAAATAATCATTGAATGTTTTAAAACTAAAATATATAATAAAAGTTCATTTTACTCAAAGTATTACTCATTAAGTACGTGAATGTCTTAGGAGTTACCAAGAATGTCTCTGGAGTTACCGCCAAAGTAACTCAGTATACAAGTAACTCAACAGACAAAATGGTGTATTTTCATGAAAAGAGCACATTATCATTTGACTATAGTACCAACACAAACTTTAATCGAAAACATATGTTAGGTACTCCAAAAATATCTGATAATATTAACTAAATAATAAACCTACATCGAGATATCTCGGTCACTCAGCAGACGACACAAAAAGGCACGCACTCCCTTCGAACGTTCTGCGCGGCCTGGCGGCTAGACGGCATCTTCTAGGGACACCGCCGCTCCATGCGAGCTTAAGGAAACACAAACGAAGCTACCCATGGCAAACAGTACCATCTATATGTTTCTAGGTAAAATTTACGACGGTAACTCAGCATACAAGGGTAAAATCATTTTAGCCAGGGACAAAATTTCAAGATTTTTTTTTGAAAAAGTGGTTAAGTCTATTTTTATTTTGATATGCACACGGTAAACTTTAACATACTGACTTGTTGTATAATCAGAATCAACCGAAAGCAAAAAGTTTAGGTTCATTTAAATTAAAGTTTTACATAGAGAATGCGGTCTTCGGACAGGCATATTTTGTATGGAGCGAATTTTTCGTATACTGAGTTACCATAAAATTTCATGGAAATTAAAGATTTTCGAGAACATAATTTAACTTTCTTTGGTGCCTATTAATCATAGATGCTATTGCCATATTGATTAAGTGTGTAACTATAACCAATAAACGTGCTTTATTAAAAAATGGTCGGGGACAGTAAAGTGTGGGTAAAATAGTTGATTCACCCATATACCAGCGGTAATTTCTCTACGGATCTGGATATAGGTCGAGTTGCGCGAGTAATCGTCCGTCGTACTGCACACTCGTTTATAGTCGAGCGACAAAACTATCGGAACTACACACTCGCTTCCCGTTTGCTCGCCAACTCTAGCTTTACGCGCTTCTCGTTTATAGTCGGTGGTGAGACAACTACCCAAGTGTGAGTCGGGGATGTACCTTATGTACGCTGTTTATAGTCTAAAAGGCCAGCCACAGACTTACCGTTTTCTTTTCTTTTCTACCTAGAACAGATCAGAACAGAATTGAAAACGGTAGGTCTGTGGCCGGCGTTAGAAAAAATAAGAAAAATGCTATGGTCCATCTAGTATGCTAGAACAATAATCACTACATGATAATAGTACTTGCCAAGTCGCTTACGTGTATCTATCCACGTAATGAACAGGCATAGAACGAATACATACAAAATGTTATAGTAAAAACTATGAGCTCCCTTACTTCTACAAGGGACAACAGTTTTACTATTATGGTCGTGCTAATTTAGCCATTTGCTGACATTTCAGCAGGTAATGGTTATACCTAGTCATTTTTCCTGATAGACCTAAGTCGCCAAAAGGAATGGTTCTTCCAACTAGGTTCATAGTGAACCTACCAATGTTCACATTCATTCAGTCATTCATTCGGTCACTCACATCCATTCGTGCAATGTTGCCATACCTTGAGCGCGTCAAACTTCTCCGATAATCGTTCGTAATCTTCTCTTCTTTCTCTAAGTTCATTCAGAATGGGTTTGATCGTGAATGCCGTTTCCGAGATGTTGTTTGAACCGGCTTGAGCTGGATATCTAAAAGAAAAACAATTATAAGATTAATATAACACGTTGGTGTATTTTGTTAATGATTGTGGATAATGTTTAATACAAAAATACATTTAAGGCTTCTCACATCATCCACATTTAGATCACATTTTAATCCCATTTACATCCCATTCTCAAGAGTTTAATTTCTATGTGCACTAATTTTATCAAATATGTTGGAGAATATTTGACAAAATGGAGTGTAAGGCAGTAGTAGTAGAGTTCGAAATCGGAGATTGGAGGTAGTGGGTTCTATTCCCGCCTCGAGAAAGGATCAGTAGATTTGGGTGTTCTAAATTACTTCTAAAACTTCAAAAATCTATACAGTGCATTGTATTAATTGATTATACCAGTTATTCTAGTACCCATAACTGCAAATACAGATAAAATAACACTAATAGCTTTGCTTAGCTTAGGGCTAGATAATGCTGTGTGAATTGTCCAGTATCTATTTATTCATTTCACCTATTTAGTATTGATACATTTGGACATGTATCACGGGACTTATTTCCCCTAATGATAGCAATAGGGCCGGTAAAGTACTCACGGTGCTCTTTCACTGGTAACACTAGAGCTTGGGTTGGCATCCGGCGAGTACTTAGCGAGTATTTTGCGGTAAGGTCGACTCTCGCGGCACCGCCTCGCCTGCTTTAGAAACGCGTTCGCCGGAAGTTGTAGCAAAATTACTCACGGTGCTCCTTCAATGGTATTGCTTGAGCTGGGGCTGGCATCCAGCGAGTATTGAGGTCCCGGAGACGTCGCAGCACGAGACAAGATCGACTCTCGCTTGGGAGGCACGAGAGCCTTCGAAGGACGCGTTTACTGGACGTTGTAGCAAAACTACTCACGGTGCTCCTTCACTGGTAACACTTGAGCTCGGGCTGGCATCCGGCGAGTATTTCGGTCCCGGAGACGTCGCAGCCCGAGGCAGCGTCGACCCTCGCGGCGCCGCCTCGCCGGCTTCTGAAGCCCGAGAGCCTTCAGACGACGCGTTCGCTGGACGTTGTAGCAAAACTCAATACACGATATAGAGCAAAACTCGATACAAGATAAAAGAGGTTAGATAATGTTTGTACTAAGCTAAAAGAGTTGGTTTACATCCCCAGCACCATGTTACCTATATTAGGCTAAATTGTTATACTTAGCTATATTTAATCGTTTAATTTTCTCTATGTTTTGTCTTTTTACGAGAGATTTTTTTTTCATTGTATATTTTAGTCACAAGGTGTTTGAAACATTGTGTATTCAATAGTATTATATACCTACCTCTTCTTGGTTAGAACACTGTGCTTCCTTTAGAAGCACACTTTCTATACATTTTGTATGCAAAAATTAAAGCTTTTTAGTTAAAGCTGAGTGGAGACCGGTTTTATAAAAAAACGCCTTTTGAATATTAAATATACATTACCCTAACTCGAAAAGAGCATTCTTGCTCATTGATATCTGAGTGCAAAAGCCGTTTTAATTCGCTGGAGGATAAAGTAAATTGAATTTAGAACATAGTGTGCACTAAGTTTGCAAATTCAAAACATCATTAAACCTATTTACTTCTTTCTACCTCCATGGTGCCGAATTTATCATACAATCTTTTTTTTGCATAATACATTTCCTCGCTGAGATGGGATGAAAAGTTACGCGTCGCACTCGAGTGCAAAGATTTTTTTAACTCGTGCTCTTTGATTACTCGCTTAAGCTCAAGATTTCAATTATAGGCCCGTATTATGAAAGCTTGCTCAGTCATAGAGCTATGCTTGAGTAACGTTTATGCCATAGAAAAGCGTTGCTCGAGTATACATCGATGACTGAGCAAGCTTTCATAATACGGGCCATAGAATCCTTCGCTTGCTCGGTCATCAAAACACGCAGTTAAGGACTAGGTGTGGAGTTACACTCTTTCAGCTTAGACAACACGTGTTCATAACTATGGTTTATCCATTTTGAATGAAGCATGTTAGTAAACAAAGTACGACACCAATAACAAAATCTCACTTGCTTGGCGTCGAGTTTCAGATATAATTGTAAGCAATTTTTATTGAAGGGACGATCTAAAATCGACAAGTAATGTAAATTACGTATAAAAGGACGCGCCGACAAAGTGAATTTTAGGTTAAGTATGGGCGGTTTGTTTACGTTTATGCTCCATTCAAAATGGATACGATATAGTGTAATTTTCGATCACTTTTAAAATTGACTGTTGAAAATATATTTCGATTTATTAAGCTACAGATTTCAATTATAAACTGACATAAATTATATGCTTACTAAAGTACCTAGTTTATGTTAAGTTGAATCAAAGAGTCTTGCATAGTACTGGTATAGTATTATAATATCTGTGGTGGTACCAAGAATTCAAAGCAAATTCCAAATACTTTAATGTGCTGTGGTTGTTAGTAAAATTTAATATAAAAACCCAACCAAAACCGCAGTTACAACATATACTTTACAATGACTGAGTGAATGGTATGAAATATGAAGGTATTTAATTATAAATAAATATTAGTTACAACTCGAATACTTAGTTAATATAAAAAGCTAAGCCGTAGCGTGAATTTACTTAAAGCACCTTCCCAAATTCTTACATTTAACACATTTTGCTAAGTTTTGGACTCGATCTCAATAAACTAGGTGGCAACACTTTTATCCTTAAAATATTCTGCGTCTCGATTCATGGTAAAATTTTCAATTTATTTTATTTACACTGTTAAATAATCAGCGTTGTTTAACGTTTAATTACTTAAATATTAAAATATGATATCAAAATAATTTCATAAGATTACACAACACACTAATATTATAAATGCAAAAGTTTGGATGGATGTATGGATAGATGTTTGTTACTTCTTCACGCCAAAACTACTGAACGGATGTGGCTGAAATTCAAAATAGACATAGTCCATGTCTGGAATAAAACATAAGCTACTTTTTATCCCATAAATCAGTTCCCGTGGGATGAAAATCATCTTTTAACGTTTCCATAGGAACAACGCGTGCGAAGCCGCGGGGCGCAGCTAGTTTTTATATACAGTTTAGATGGGCCAGTAGTTTATTGAAATCGTGTAGTGTTTAAACTATTTACCTCTCAGTTCCGCGTGTGGAGGGGCTAGCGTGCAAGAAGGAGACAGCATATAAGCACATTTCACACACAGTACACAATGTGGTGTACGGTAGACATAAGCTTTAGTTTTGTCAGCCGGTACGAAAAACGAAAATAGAAGCTTCAGATTTGTTTTCATGCAAACGCTTTATTTTGAAAATGATATGAGTTGTTTTTGCACAAAAATGAATCAGAAACTTCAACTTTCGTTTTCCGGAGTAGGCCCTCTGTGGTCGGAATGAAACGATGTAATCGACTGCGTTTCGATCCGACTGGCACTGAATCACGAACAACAACGATAGTGATATAACGTAACGATGAAGTCAAACATTCGTTTAACATTTTCTAGTCCAGCTAAATTTATAGCTCGGTTGGTTCATACTATCCATAGCCTCATAGTCAGTGCCGTAAATAGGGCGGCATATAGGAGCGGTGCTCAGGCACATGGCGTAAACTAGAGGGGGGCGCACAAATGAACTGGAGAACTAAGTAACTACCTATGCCAGTTTATACTGTATACTGGTGATTACACGCCAACAAACCCTACCTTAACCTACGTAGGTTCAGTCGAGGGAAGAGGGGCGCAGACAAGTATACGAGACAAGGATTTAAAAGTGCGCCAAATCCCCCCCTTTTGCCTCCAAAAGTTCTTACAGAGGGCGCATTTAGGCTGCACAGAGCGCAAATTTGGCTATTTACGGCACTGCTCATATAGTATGCAAAATTATCATGGGAGATGATCGGTAGGCTATTATTCAAGTAGGTATTCTTATTATGGAATTACATGTATATGTGCTAATTATCAACTCGGGATCCTCGCTCTCAGGACGGGATCTGTATAAGGAACTGCATTTCTACTACAGAGCTTGATAATGTATACTGAATAGTGTTTCTACAGCTATGTATTCTATGAGTAAATATAAATACTGTGCGTGTAATGGTCAAGGTCTTGTAATTTGTCTGGGTAACAGTTAAACACCATTTTATCGTGATTTTCTAGCTATGAAAACGCAATAATATCAAATCTACCATTGTATGTGATTAGCGAGGAAAACAATGTTACACTGACGCAAACAAAAAACCGTACACACAGAAAAACTGAAATTTAAATATGAATACAGAAGTATTTACATTTTTTCCGACACTTTTTGCACTTTTTGAAAAACATCGTCACTTTTGAATCACAGGTTTGTAAATAAACTATTAACTAACTTCATTGGTTTTAATGTTAAATTAATGAAGGTCTCGCAATTTAAATTTATTAAAATCAAAAATCTTTGATAGATTTGATTTTTTTTTAACGCCTTAGTAAGCGTAAATTTGCGTAAATTTCAGTAAATTTGAATAAAAAACAGTACATTTCAAAAGCAAATTTCAATACAAACTAACAACATTATAATGTTTTCTCAAGATAGTGTCACAACCTCAAGATAATGACGCGCTGGATTTGTCTTAGATATTACATAATATACGATGAGTCATACAGAATGAATGGATTCAGATAATATATACCTTGTAATATTATTTATGTATGAAAACTGATAAATGATACGTTTTGGTACTGTAGTCTGACTAATAGATAATCTTTGAGATATAGGCTCGACGGGAAACTACTTTACTTGTTTCCTCGTATCTATACTTACATCTATGTAATGTATTGTATTATGTATATCAGTTACCTAATACCCATAACACAAGCTGTGCTTATCTTGGGGCTAGATGATACTGTGATTTATCCAGCATTATTTATTACTAGAAGCGCCTAGCGGTTTCATCCGCGTAGTTCCCGTTTACGTGATAATTCCGGGATAAAATATAGACTACTACTTGCAAAAAAGTAAGCTTTTTAATGATAAGATTTTTTAATCGGTCCAGTAGTTTCTGAGCCTATTCAATACAAACAAACACATCTTTCCTCTTTATAATATTTGTTTATATATCTGTACTTACTTAGTGTCCTGTTATTTTATTTACGGATGTTTTTTTAACTAAGCCCTAACATGTTTTGAGTGACGGTCTCTGTTGCAGTATGCATGCATTTACCAACTACCAGATAATAACGCGAGACCGGTAATTGTAAAGAATGATAATGACAATTACTTTGACCCTGGTTCTATTTTTAAGTTAAGTACTGATAAGTATTTCTTTAGCATTTAGTGGTGTCTATTCAGATGTTGCCATAACTAAACTAAACTTTTTTGAGAGTACTAAAAATGTTGCTGATCAAAATAATAAGGACATTTTTGGTCCTGTCAGATTAGTTTAGTCTAGTTTTGGCAACATCTGAATACACACCAGTACCTAATAACTCAACAATGTCTTGATGTTAAGTTTTAGCAAATTTTTGTAGGAATCTTTAGCTTGGTAAGCAATGATGCTGAACATCAATAATGACGTCTCTAGTAAAAAATAAACAAACTAATTATAATGAATATGCCGAAAAATATACAGAAATATGTATGTATGTATGTATCCAAAACCGTTAGCTAAATGATGAACTATTTTTGATGGGGTTTAGTCACAATCACGAGGGATTTTTATATGAAATACTCACAAGGACCCGTGTTCTCTGTGAGAGAAAATACATAAGTTAAAAATATATACGAGTAAATAAATTATACGATAAAATATAAAGCATTTAAGCCCAATATATACGTTACAAATTTTTAAGCTGCTTTTACACCAATAAAGTGAAAAATACGATTTACGTTTATGAAATTTATTTTTGTTGTCTTTTTTGTTTGTCATGTGTGTGTGTCATAAAGAAAATAGTAAAGTTTCACATCCGGTACAAAAACAGCTTTTAGCTCCTATTTATTGTATAAATAATTATATGTTCCATGAATGTATGTGGTTTATTTGTTGTATTGTAGGTATGTATTGAGTTTCAAAACAAAGATATTTTTACCTTAATACATCCGTTTAGGGCTAAACTCTATATCCCACAAAAGTCCAAAATCAATATGTAAATGATTAGAACCATAAACCCCGAACAGCATATATTAAAATGAAATTTAGCTTATTAGAAAGAGTTTAGTATAAACTGGCTAGCTGGGATGTTGTCGACGGACCCGATAGAGCGAGAGAAAAGATGCTAATCCCCGCAAGTCTCACATAAATTAACCTTAGGAATATCCCGACCATCATATTTACTTATAAAATGAACCGTAAAGAGGCAAAAATAGAGTTGAATACAGACTGGCTAGTTGGGATATTATTTACTTATAAAATGAACCGTAAAGAGGCAGAAATAGAGTTGAATACAGACCGGCTAGTTGGGATATGTTGTCGGCGGACCCAAAGCGGTTAGAGCGAGAGAAGAGATGCGCGAACTCTCTCGGCGCCGCCATTACGCTGCCGCCGAGGCCGGTTATACCGTCGCGGATGTTGCCGCCGACATTTCTGGAAAAACACGGTTTTTTTATTATTTCATAGCCAAATAAAATTATTGTTATGTATATGTATAACGACGTATGCCTGCGACGCAGGAGGTTTCGGGTTCGATTCCCGCCTCGGGACAAATTTGTGTATGATCTGCAGACATTTGTTCAGGGCGTTCTGGATGTTTTCAATGTATAATAAAACAAAAATCTATCTATGTAGTGTATTGTATTATGTATATCAGTTATCTAGTACCCATAACACAAGCTCTGCTTAGCTTGGGGCTAGATAATTCTGTGTGATTTGTCCAGCGTTGTCGCGCTTTTTCCTTAGATTAAAACCTCTGGGTCATTCCGACAGATTACCTTCAATCGGGGGTAATCTAAAAACGACTTGAATATGAATACCTTCATGTACTGTTCTTACCCAACTTTCAAATAAGGAGTTTTTATAAGGTTTGCACTGCACCTATTAAAGTATACATTTAGCCAATTTTTATGGTTTCGTACCCAAAGGGTAAAACGGGACCCTATTAGTTATTATTATTAGTAAATATAAAAATATAATCACATCACACTAATATTATAAATGCGAAAGTTTGTATGGATGTATAGATGTATGGATGTTTGTAACTTCTTCAAGCCAAAACTACTGAACGGATCTGGCTGAAATTTAAAATAGACATAGTCTTAGGTCTGGAATAAAACATAGGCTACTTTTTATCTCATAAATCAGTTCCCGTGGGATGAAAATCATCTTTTAACGTTTCCATAGGAACAACGCGTGCGAAGCCGCGGGGTGCAGCTAGTATAATATAAAATTACTAAGCCTCCGCTGTCCGTCTGTCACCAGGCTGTATCTCATGAACCGTGATAGCCAGACAGTTGAAATTTTTACAGATGATGCATTTTTGTTGCCGCTAAATAAATAATAAAAGTTTAATAAAATTAAGGGTCACCTTTAGAACCAATCACCGAGGTTAAGCAACGTTGGGCGCGGTCAGTACTTCGATGGGTGACCGCGTCACGTTGACTTTTTGTTTTTTTACGAGGAAAGATTTGTATTTTTTGATTTCTATAGATAATGGTACGTAACCCTTCGTGCGTCTTACTCGTAATTGGCCGGTTTTATTTGTTTCCGTTTTATATTCTAAACTTACTTTAGCCCTTGTCCCATATCCCGTAACACCTCTCTCGGTTGTCTGTGCGCCTGCCCGCTTGTGCCATGAAGCTGCAAACAAATAACTACTTTACTGCTTTGAATTACGCTTTGATTTGCCTTAACAAAATAATGTAATCCTCCAATTAGCTGTCAATTTAATTTATTTATTTGTATCACCGCTAAGAAAAGTTAAAGTTGTTAAACGAAAACTTCACAGATAAAACGGCTTTATTGAATAATTAATTTTGTTTTAAAAAACTATAACCCGACTTCAATATTTACACAAAACTAAAAAAAACACACGCCAAGCACCAGCTTTCATATAAAAAAGTGTCATGAAAATCGGACCACCCAGTCAAAAGTTCTGAGCTATAAACATAAAAAATATATATACAGAGGAATTGAGAACCTCCTCTTTTTTAAACAAAAACATATCGCAATGTACTTTGATGTTTTTGGAGAGTCGAGGCGTGAAGAGTAAAAGAGTGACGGTGCACGCCGCGTGCGACGCGTGAAATAAAAGTAAACACACTCTACCAACGCCTGTTTTAATACTGTGCGGGCCGCGCCGCTGCACGCCCCGCGTCTCTGTAAACAAGGCCTAAGACGCTGGCTGCTTGTTAAATCCAGTACAATATTTGCTCAAATCGAAACTTGATTTAATTTCTTTGATTTATCTCGAGAAGTTTGTTCCAATCCTAGAGGATCAAAGTAAATTAAATGGCTAAACTTTATTTAAGGAGGGAGCGAAAACACTTAAGCATAAAAAACAATATTTTTACCACTCCAAACAATGTTTTTATAGTTCTAGGTTTTAAAATTTCCATAGTTAAGTTATGCGCAGGCCAATCATTCCAACAATACATTAGCAGAATAAATACTCAAGCATTATTCACATAGACAAGCATACAATATTTTAAAAGTTTTCTTCAGACTTGAATAATTTAATCTTTAGAGTTAAAAAAAGCACAAGGTCAAGTCATATTTTATATTATATATTATTATAGAATAAGAAAGGTCTTACTGGTTTTCTCTTCACTTAAATTTTCAGAAAAACGCTGCTTAGCTAGTTGTGCGATTATGCAAATATCACCAGAGTCAGAGTCAACTCGTTTATTTCTTTAGACTTACAAAATAAGCACTTAGACAAGTAAAATTTTTTACTATATAAACAGCTTGATAAATAGTTATTACTATCAAACAAGAAATAAGGTGCAATTGACTCTAATTCACGTCAATTTTTGTCCACTAGCGGAAAAGTGATAAAGAAACCACTAGCAAGTTTATCGCTTATCAACTAATACAATCTTAGCATAACTAAGTCTAAGTGTAGGAACACCCCATCGTACAATTGACATTTGAAAGCACGAAAGCCATTTCAAAGACATTCGCCATACAATCGGAAATGGCAAAGTAAGGGCTTTAAAATTAAAATTTTAGGATGGTACTTTTGCGTAGTCCCACAGCGCGTTTGTTAGTGGCTTAGCCGTTGCTAAGTTGACAGATATTCATAAAGGATAATATCTTAATTATTATACTGAAATATAGCATTTCTGCCAGCATTATGGGCATTCCTCCTTGTGGTAACTTGCATGTATACAGAATTCATATAAGTGTAAATACTTGTTGCAATTTGTCTTGATATTATATAGTCTCCCCATTTCGAGGTGGAATTCTTACTATTATTCTCTTTTCTTTGTTATTTATTTTAATATTAATGCTGTGTGAGAACGTCTAGCCATTATTTAATTATTTTTATTCGAGCATATGGACTAACCTACCAATATTACTATAGCAGGATACTTACTCAAGCATCTCATACTGAAGCATAATTCGTCCAACGCTTTTCACATCACAAAGGTTGCGTTGCACATTAGGAAGCGATCCCACTGACGCAGAGCGAAATCGACATCGACGATCGAATTAAATTCCTTGAAAAAAATATCTGAAGTTGAGAGTGAGTTGAAATAAATATCCTCCGTTCAGGATTGATCGATACCGCTCCGTTCCACGTCAATGCAAACGCGGCCATTGAAATACTCAATCATTATACATGAACTCAAGCATAATACACAAACTCAAGCATAGATCACATACTCAAGCATAACTCAATCTTCCTCAAACCTTCGTCACAGATACTGACTCTAATTACCTCCCAGCCTTTGATACGTTTGTTGTAGCCTTCGAGTTTCTTCTGCAGTTGTGCTATACATAGCGCGCTCTTTTGATTCTTCTTCTCGAATACAGCCTTTATGCGTTGAAGCTGTTGCTTGTCTGCGTTCGCTGCTAGCTTTAGGTACTCGTTCACGTTATCTAGAAAGATAAATGATAAATAATAATAAATAATGTTGGACAATCCACACAGAATTATCTAGCCCCAAGCTAAGCAGAGCTTGTGTTATGGGTACAAGATATAACTGATATACATAATACAATACCTACACTATATACAATACTATGATAGATATTTTTTTTATTATACATAGAAAACATCCAGAACTCCCTGAACAAATATATGCAGATCATACACACATTTATCCCGAGGCGGGAATCAAACCCGCAAACTCCTGCGTCGCAGGTGGACCTTCGCCCACCGAGCCACAGAGGTCATCAATTGATTATAAACTAGTTTCTGTTTTGCTCGCGTTGTTTCTCTAAAGGTCTAAAGGTGATTTTTATTCGATGGGAACTGATTTTAGGGATAAAAAGCCTATGTTTTATTCCAGGCTTAAAATCAAGCACTATACACTAACTCAAGCATTGCTCATATACTCAAGCAATACGCACTTAACCTGAATAAATAGTAGCCTAAGTCTTTCCCTGATATACCGTCTACCTCCCTGCCAAATATCGTAGGCGATGGCGTTACATGCCTTCGATGACGTCACGCTATACATGTCGCTCTTATACATATGATGATGACTGACTTACCATCTCGTATCGTCTGCTCCAGTCGTATCAAGACCTTAGTCCGTTCGATCTTAAGAGTTGAGGTGGGCGATGGCGTTCTATGGTTTCGATGACGTCACGATACAGCTGTCGCTTTTATATGGTGATGACTGACTTACCATCTCGTATCGTCTGCTCCAGTCGTATCAAGACCTTAGTCCGTTCGATCTTAAGAGTTGAGGTGGGCGATGGCGTTCTATGGTTTCGATGACGTCACGATACAGCTGTCGCTTTTATATGGTGATGACTGACTTACCATCTCGTATCGTCTGCTCCAGTCGTATCAAGTCCTTAGTCCGTTCGATCTTAGAGTTGAGGTGGGCGATGACGTTCTGTGCCTTCGATGACGTCACGTTACAGCTGTCGCTATTATACATATGATGATGATTGACTTACCATCTCGTATCGTCTGCTCCAGCCGTATCAAGTCCTTAGTCCGTCCGATCTTAGAGTTGAGGTGGGCGATGGCGTTCTGTGCCTTCGATGACGTCACGTTACAGCTGTCGCTCTTATATGACGATGACGTACTTACCATCTCGTATCGTCTGCTCCAGTCGTATCAAGTCCTTAGTCCGTTCGATCTTAGAGTTGAGGTGGGCTATGGCGTTCTGTGCCTTCGATGACGTCACGTTACAGCTGTCGCTATTATATGACGATGACTGACTTACCATCTCGTATCGTCTGCTCCAGCCGTATCAAGTCCTTAGTCCGTTCGATCTTAGAGTTGAGGTGGGCGATTGCGTTCTGTGCCTTCGATGACGTCACGTTAGAACTGTCGCTCTCATCTAAAACAACATTTATACCTATTTAGCTGGAAAACCCGTAGGAAAAATACTTTTCCTGGTCATTCAAATTCGTCAACTTGTTTCTATAAATACAGAAGGCATAACACCACCGCTGACTAGGTAATTGAAGTGTTGAGCTAAAGAGATTTGACCATTTGAGGGTGGTTTGGTTGATTTCGGAAGTTACTTGGTACCTATTACCTAGTATTATCTGTGCTATTACCTACTTTTTCACCATCATCATCAACAGCCTATATTAGTCCACTGCTGGACATAGCCCTCCCCTAATGAGCGCCATAGCGCCCAGCTAGACGAATCCAGCATCTGCCTGCAGAGTACCTACTTTTTAAATATTTGGTTTGTGGCTAACTCGAAAAGCCGCCAGCAATTTCTATTGCTGACTGTAAAAATGACATGTTTTGTTTTATGTGTATCTAAAACAGCCTAAAACAGCCGAGACCGTAGGTCGAAGCCTTTATAGCGGCTGCAATGATGACCAAGCCTAATGGCCGAGATCAAGTAAACTTAGCTTGAGGCCATCATAGCGTGACCAGCAGGACAGTCATTTTGGACCAAGGCTTGCATAATGCCTTACTCAAACGATGAGAGTAATTAAATAAAACTAGCTTACCCAGTAAATTAGTACATACAAAGCACACGAAAAAAACCCGCGATGCTCTTTTGTTAGTTTCCGTTTTCTTTTTTTCTAATCAGCCAGTGAAGTTTGTACTGCTTATTTATGCATAAAACCTTTAGACTATTTTCAAAACAAAATACAATTCGAAATTCAAAATAAATCACGGGCCGCAAAACACGAATTGCTGGCCGCTTTTCGAGTAAAACGGAAAAGCCTCATTTTGCTCGAAGAAAGGCTGTTAAAATAATGAACAAATTACGTATGAAAATAGAGTAAATTACTACTTATTACAGCAAAAAAATTGACAATTAAGGAAGAAATAAACATTATCGTACCATGTCCAGGAACATTTTGGATCCCTGAGTCAAAGGAGCCGAGTATACAGTTTTCGGGAATTGTTTTAATATTTCCTATAATAGTCCAGCGGCGTTTCAGCGCCATTATTGAATAGTACTGACCGATTGACCGACGAGTAATTACTGTTATGTTACAGGAAAACTGCTCTAGATATTATAATGAGCAATTTACCTTAATACTGAACTATTATTATTAATACTAATAATATAATAAAGGGGTAAAGTTTGTCAGTTTGTCATTGATTTAAAAAGGGAAGATAGGTTACGTTCTCCCAGCGCTTACTCAAAAATTGGCATGTGTTACAACTACACGCAAACACATACGCTCACAGTTATATTTCCAGTCCTGTGCAATACAAAGAAGAACAAAGACGGAAAGACGTATCTAGGACCGAAGTGAGACTGAGACAACAATATTTCACGCGAATCACGACCGCCCGTGCCGCCGCCGGTCAGACGGTGACTGATGTGGGAGAACACAATTTTACACAATTTGAGGTTGCCACTTTCGAGCAACCAGTACCTCATCTTCGTTTTTAATAAATCAATGCAGTTTGTCATAAATTTGGTTCGATTCACGTTGGCCGCAAGATTCAATGTTTAAGTGGTTTAATTTTTTTTTAAACAAAGTATAAAATAAGAATTACAATCAAATAAAACAAACAAATTAGAACTAGTATTTACAATTGAAACAATGAAGCTACCAGACTATTGCAAACTACCTGTAGATTGTTAACAACAATCTGCATCCATATTAAGAAAATTAGCAGGAAAATAAGTAAAATAATAATGAAAAGTTAAAATAAGTTAAATAAGTAGCTACAAATCGTGAACAATTTTTCATAAAACATTTGCTTACCAAATAAGATTCATTGGGCATTTAAGAAAGACAATTTCGGATCTACATTTCTATTTCTTAAAATATTGCTACTTTTATAATATTACTCTACATTCATTGTTAGAAAGGCAACTACAATATCCCCTATTATGTTTCTACGTTTCAAGTACCACATACGCAAAGTCACGTTGTCAAGCTACTATTACAAATAATAATTAACGAGTTATTTTTCCTCAACATTGATTTTGTAATACTTATAATTAGGAGTTTTTGTTTACGGTGTATTTTCATAATATAAACTATGTAAACAATAGGGAAAAGCGTATAAAATATAATATTTACCGTGATTTGAGTAATCTCCATCTTGACCTAAAAACAATAAAGAACATTAATGAATATTTTTACCTGACTCCCAACGAAAGAGGGTTATGAGGTTGATACACACAGACAATCCACACAGCATCATCTAGCCCAAGCTAAACAGAGCTTGTGTTATGGGTACTAGATAACTGATACACATAATACAATACATTACATAGATAGATATTTTTTTATTATACAAAGAAAACGACCAGAACACCCTGAACAAATATCTGCAGATCGTACTACGCCGGAATCGAACCCGCAACCTCCTGCGTCGTAGGCGGTCCTTCGCCCACCACGCCAAAGAAGTCGTCGTTATGTTTGTATATATATACTAGCTGCGCCCCGTGGCTTCGCACGCGTTGTTCGTATGTAAACGTTAAAAGTCGATTTTCATCCCACGGGAACTGATTTATGGGATAAAAAATAGCCTATGTTTAATTCCAGGATTAGAATTACCTGTATGCAAAATTTCAGCCAGATCCGTCCGGTAGTTTTGGCGTGAAGAAGTAACAAACATCCATCCATGCAACCACACAAATTTTCGCATTTATAATATTAGTGTGATGTAGCCGATTTTTATGATCCCACGTATCGCTGAAACTATTCGTTCGAATTCAACAAATGAGGTATCGATTGATTTGTCTCAATACCCCGGTGGTTATAGGGTATATGTCGTCGGACGGTATTAAGGGGCTAACGAGATAGCAGGGTCTAAGTAAGGGACGAAAATTTAATTGTTATAACAATAAGCACGATCGGTGATCGCCGGAGTCGGGTTTCAGTTTATTTCATCTTGTTTAAAATGATATCCGACCATAGTTTTCGAAATTTCCGCTTTCCGTTTTAGAAAACGCGTTTAAAAGGCAGCGACAGGTAAGAGACAAATTGGACAAATTGGATCTATGATCCAATTTGTGTGTATTTCCTATTGTTTTTCTTTTTCATTTAAGACGATACTTAAAAGTAACTTCAGACAGGAAGCACCATCACACAATATGGATGAAAATAAATAAATACAGCCTTTATTTCCAATATTGACATTTTAACCATATTTGCACTTTACAATAAATGGATGCGAAAGAAAACAAAAAAATCATAATTTATCTAAATGATGATTTTTGTTACCTTTTCACACCAAATCTACTTAACGGATCGAGCTGAAATATTGCATTGATGTACTTCGAGACCTATCGAGACCTAGAATAACACGGTTCTTTGTCCCGGTAAAAAGTGTGGTGAACCACGTCCAGCCGGCCTAGCACGGTGATTGTTGTGGGTAGAATAAAGATAATTAATTTTGTTTTAAAAAACTATAAACCGACTTTAACTATTGCCGTTTTTTATGAATTTTCATGGATCCCAGTGTCAGAACTGAACAAAATGGGACCACAAGGGAAGTACCAGGTTTCATATCAAAAAAGAATCATGAAAATCGGACCACCCAGTTAAAGTTCTGAGGTAGCAAAGATAAAAAAAACAGCCGAATTGAGAACCTCCTTCTTTTTTGAAGTCGGTTAAAAAATGTCATCGCATCGTCATACATTGCGTAAATTATTGAAGTTTAGGAACAAATTTCAAACATTTTACACATTCTATGACAAAGTGACGAAATTTTTTATATTCTACCCTAGACAACAATCCCCATGCTAGGCCTACAGAAGCTTATAAAATATAAAACTACAAAGAAATGTAAACCTTACTCCTATACGCGGGCGATCCATATTCGTCCGCCGACGACAGCCCGTAGGAAACATTAGGGCTGTACACAGCACTGGCATACTCTCCCGGCGCGATGAGACCGGATATTATCTTCTTTTGTGGCGAGTCTTCTAAACTGAAAGAGATTGTAAGAAGTTCATACACATTTTATGGTAGTTCAGTAGTCACTATTTATTATGTAAAAATTATGTGTCGAACATCGGCAATGAAATTTGCGAGTCCAAATGCGGAATAGAGTACTTCTACCATACCATACCAACAGCAAATAGCAATAATTGAATTGACGCCTTCAAGCTGCTTGGTGCTGGCTTAGAATTTGCACCACCCCATCTCTTCCCGTGGGTGTCGTTAGAGGCGATTAAGGGATATCCACCAAGGGGCTAGCAGCAGCGCCTTGGAGAACCATTCTAGTACCAAACTGCGATCCCCAACCTGCATGCCCAGCGCGGCGATTATGGGCAAGATAAACGAAAATAAGGCGCTTATCAGGGGGAGACCTGCGTCCAGCAGTGGACCAATACAGGCTGTCGAGGTTGAGCTTAAGGAATTGACTGTTGAATCGCTTTACAATGACAATGGTATCTTAGCAGAATCAAAAAAGTTTCGAGTTTTTTGAAAACTATATAAAATTTTCTTCCAAGAATAGCTTTAGGTTTACTTACTCCCTAGAACTATTAGCTGTGTTGTTTCCCGAGAGAGGGCTGTTCCCAAGATCCCTGGAATGGGACTTCACGTGGTGCGACCTCTCTCCGTGGCGTGAGGATGATGACGATGATGGCTCCTGAAACAAGAAGGTCGGATTTAGAGAAAACTGTTTTATATGAAGACGAAAGAGGTTGCTATGCTGGCGCGGGAATAAGATATATTTTATAGAATGCAGGTCTCTTTAAATCAGAAGAGGGTTGAAAAGGGGTGATTGTTTCAAGAATAACTCATGATAGGGTGGTCGAGGTCACTTCCGGTCATCATCGATGACCCTTAAGTCTCCCTGTTGGAAAAGTCTCATGAGAATCTTTATGAATTAGCAAGAATGCTGCCAAAATTACTTGGTTGGTAGGCGGATTTGTGATCGGAATCAGTAATCTTCATATATTTTTTATTTATTGCATACACAAGATATATCATAGGTATATAAAAGTAAAACAAATAATGCACGATATGCACATGTATAAAGGCGAATTTAACCCTAAAAAGTTTTCTTTATCTCTAGGTTTCTCTTCATCTATGGGTAAAAAGAGTAATTATGAAACGGGTGTGTAATCTTGTAAAAAATCTCGGTCAACTCTTACGCCTAACACTCTAACGCAACTAACATTTGAGCACGTTTCACTACAGTTTTTGGGGAAAGTTGTCAAAAAGTGGTTTTACCTACGAATAGTCGAAACTCAGATTTAAGCACGTCTCAAATGACGATTTTTTGAGTGTGCTATAAAAAGTTCACTTTGATTGAGTATCCGGGGGTGATCCAGAAAAAAATCACATTTAAAAAAATCTTGAAGAATGGAATCAAAAACTTTACATTTATAGCAATCTAACTGCTAGTGTACGATCACGACAACGCCATTACCCAGCGAAAGTTCAGTAATGTTCCGCCTATCCGCTGACCCCGAAACAAGTGAAATTTTTATTGTGATTGCTATTGTTAATTGTTTCTTGAGTATTCTGTGTCAGTTCTATTCAATACCTTTCCGTTTTGAGTGTTCTAGATATCAAAAAACTTACACCCAAGTAAAAACAACCAAAGGAATCACGAATGAAAATGAAGTAAAAACTCTGATCAATTCAAATTTGGTGGGAAAAGGTTCTTAGATCTTTGTTAAATGAATTACCTCAAAGATTGTATCGAGAGTCTTTTATTTTCTGCTAATATTAGGAGCAGATATTAGGTTTATGAATGACTAATTTCTGCCCCTGGCTTCGAGCGCAATTTCACAGGGTAAAAAGTAGCCTATGTTTAGTGTAGTCCATGCCTAGATAGATAGAAAATTCTTTATTGCACACTTATTAAAGGAACAATACAATAGAAAAGCTTAAAACCTAAGTGACAGGTGGCGGTCTTATCGCTCAAGAGCGATCTCTATCAGACTAGATATGCAAAGATTCGCCAGCCGGAGCTATGTGCTCTGTAGTTTTAGCTTGAAGATAACAAATTTAAAAGACTATCGCATTTATAATAATATTAGTGTGAGGTGTGATTAAGAATTTAATTAATGGATCAAACATCTGAAAGCACAACTGGCTCGATAATGCTTGGCAAAACCTAAACATCCTTTTCAAAATGCTAATGAACAGAACTGACCCTGGCGTTTTTGCCTACCTACGTTCGAACCAAAACCAGTTAGCTGTTTTTGTTTCTAATTGCACAAAAACTATAGAAATGACTCAGCCTTCTAGTCTTTTTTATGCCTCTCTGTTATTACGGTCAAAATATTATTACATTCTTTAGCTAACGATTCATCCAATTTTATGTTCAAAGTTTGAAAGCGATGAAAATGTTTTAAGACGCAATAAAAGTATCTCTGTACCTACTGTTTTAAACGAATCGATTTATTAATTATGATTCTATTGCGTCTACCTTTTTCATTAGCAAACGATGCGTGCATATTAAAACGTTTATTAAATACTTAGTATTCAACTATAGGCACTCGCGAACGTATTCATTGTTTTAATTAACCAACTCTAGTTTTACTGAGTAGCACGACGTATATTGAGAAGAGTTCTAGTCTGAGCAAGGAGCCTAGTGGAACACCATATATCAAAACCCGTTATAAGTAAAATGCTCTTAAGAAAACCGCGTATTAAGCCCTAATTATTAAAAAAATTGTTTTAAAAAATATGAACCGACTTAATTTTTTATAGTTTTTCATGAATTTTCATGGATCCCAGTGTCAGAACTGAACCAAATTAAAATGGGACCACACGGGAAGCACCAACTTTCATATATAAAAAGAATCATGCAAATCGGACCTACCCAGTCAAAAGTTCTGAGGTAGCCAAAATAAAAAATAATAATAGAGTCGAATTGAGAACCTCTTCCTTTTTTTGCAAATGCCTTATTCAAAATATGTACTTTAGTATCTAAATCAGGAGTAAAACTATGAAAAAACCTCTGATACCTGTATCTATCTATACTTTATCTATAGTCAAAAATGTATGCAAGCAGACAGAAATTAAAATCGATTAATGTTATTCCGTTTGAGCAGCATGCTTTAACTACTTTAACCTACATAACGGAAAGCTTGATGATACCGCGATTTGAAATCAATATCGCATGAATTATTAAAGTTTCTTTGAACTCAGAGTGCATGCTTCCATTTCCGATTGATTATCAGTACTTCATTCTATTTCATAATTTCATTTCTGCTAGAAGGAGCCATAGAGGACATTCTTGGACGACCTCTGTGCCGCAGTGGTCCGCCCCTGCGACGCTTTACGGGTCCTTACCCGCCTCGGAAAAATATTTGTACAATCTGCAGATATTTCCGGGGGTTATAGGTATAACTATCTATGCAATGTACCAGTATTATGCAAATCAGTTATCTCACAACGCAAGCTGTGCTTAAGTTTGCGGCTAAATGATGCTATGATGTCCAGAATTATTTATTTAATTATTTTCTAATGACACTGAGTAATCCTAGATCTATCTATGTAATATGGATCCTCAGATTCGAGAGATATTAATCATTTTTAGGATATGATTCTAGACACAATATTATTACGTCACGTATAAACTGATCTAACTTATCATTCATTTATTTATCACAGGATAGCAACAATCACAATTTCTCAGAATCTGTGCGACTTTGCATTCCTAGGTTATCATTATCACCTATTTCCATCCTGTAAGCGTTGAATATTTCTACAAACCTTGCACAGTCAAAGTTTGCTAAAATAAGAATATGATATTTAAAAAAACTTTTTTGTGTTTGCGAGAAAATTCAACCCAGAATTCTGAGATTTCTGACAGGGCACTGACGGGTACAGTTTTGAGGAGGGTCAGATAATTTTGCCGTCAAAAGTCCTTCGGATTTGTTTGTGGCAATTTTGTTTGTAAATAATTAAGGGTTTTCCATTTAGACGTCCCGTTTCATGGAATCCTGGTTTTCGCAAAAGTGCAAAACTTATTGGTTACAGTCCTTGTTTCCATTGATCCTCATAATGTACAGTTATACTCTATGAAATTACCACCTCATAGCTATTTCCTTGGATAAATTCGTTAGTAGCGTCATTCATTCATTACGTTTCGGATATTAAAATAGATAAAAAGTTAAATTTTTTTAACCGACTTCAAAAGAAGGAGGAGGTTGTCAATTCGAATGTATATGTTTGTTAACTTTTGACTGGGTGGTCCGATTTTCATGATTTTTTATATAAAAGCTGGTGCTTCCCGTGTGGATTATACTTCCCATTAGAATTTTGTTCAGTTCTGACAGTGGGATCCATGAAAATTCATGAAAAAAACTACAAAAATTGAAGTCGGTTTATAGTTTTTTAAAACAAAATTAATAATTATTTTTATAACTAGTTGCGCCCCGCGGCTTTGTCCTCGTGGATTTTTTTTATGTCACGTCAATGGCATATCCTACGTCCGTCTCCTGGTTCTAAGCTTCCTCCCCACCAATTTTCAGCCAAATCGGTTCAGCTGTTCTTGAGTGATAAATAGTGTTACTAACACGACTTTTTGTCAAATAATACGTCACAATCGTTTTTACATAATAATAATAACAAAATTTATAACGTATTTCCTACGACCCAGTTTTTTAGTTTCTTCTTTAAATTCTCAAGACTCGTTGCGTCCTTAACCTTGTCTGGGAGCTTGTTATAGTAGGTTCCATTACGTGCGTCAACTGGTCCAAATAACTTAACAAAGCCTTTTGAGTCAGTGTAGTGATAATTATAGTGTACATACTATAATTATCACTACTACACTACACTACTACTATTTTCACATGAACCATAATGAGATTCTTTCCTATAATGAGAGACAATAAGAGAAGTGCCAATTGAGGTGCCAATGGACACGTTCTTACGTTCTTAGTAATGTCTTTATAGAATTAATTAAAACTAAACCCTAGTTAGCCAATTTTGTAGCTACAGAATTGGCTAATTGTCTTTGGCCTTAATTACGAGTATTTCTAGTTAAGTGTGTGCAATACGCAACTTTGAAACGTTATTTTTCTCAGAATGTGTTATATTCATATTTAGGGAAATGTTACTTCGAACTTTTATATTGGATTATGTATTTTAATTATTCGATTAGATGTTTCAATAACTTATAATTAGGTAAAAACAGTATTGGCGCATAGAGAACACGGTGCACGTCTCTGCTCTATACTTTTCACTCACACACGAGAAAACCATATCTTGTCATCCCGCTCGAAATCCATCTCGTAGCGGCGTAATTGCACTCTTTAAAGTTTTCTGTTTGTATGTATAATTGCTTTTATTAATTATGTTTTTATAGTAATAATTAAGCATCATGAATTCGATAACGTAAACTCTACGATAGTAGACTACTAAAAATAAATTAACTATAACAAACATCAGATACCAACTAAAAAACTATTAAGTATATACAAAAACGTAAAGAACAATAATACCTAAATCAATTAAAAGTAAAAATTAAGGAATCATTTAAAATCCCAAATTATAAATTACTAGTTCTTATTATTAATTAATTACATATTATAAGCAAGCATAACGACTAAATTACTTTTTATTAATAAACTAAAAATTACTTTTATTGGAATTAGTTTTTGTGCACCCTGTACTGGAGCGAAGTCGGTGCATTCCGCAGTGTTCGGGGAACTCCAGGAGGCTCGGCCACCCGATAGTAAACCAAAATGTGCAGATTATCAACGCATTGTTCCATCGAACAATGCGTTGATAATCTGCACTCTTTGGTTTACTATAAACTACCTACTTATGTCACTTTTTTTAGCCACTCTGGTATAATGATAGTGTATGTAAGTTTAATCTAAAGTAGGTAATATCTACTTACCTTAAAAAAATTGTTTAATGTATAATTACATGCCTGTTTCTAGTTTTATAAAGTTAGTGTACCTACCTAATGGTTATGAAGATGGCCCGCACGTAGGTGCCTATTATGTTCGTACACTTCTTACCATTAATTGTATCTAACCCGAGGAATGTAACGTTCTGCACAAATCCTGACGGGTTTAGAGAATGTTAAAATTTAAGATTAGATTAAGTTTTTTATAAATAAACAAATACAAATACAAATAGTAACTTTATGTCAAGGTACGACCACAACCACAACTCTAAGTCACAAAAGCAGTAACGTTTGTCGAAATCGATTTCATTTTCAGCATCGTAAAATGCGTAACGACGTACAGCGTTAGATTTTATATCGCTGATAAGATATTTTTTATTCCCTCAGCAGTAAACTCTTAATAGTGCTCAGAGAGATTGCAGATGGGAACTGCTTTGAAATATTGAATTGACGACCATTGTAGCGCTGACGCAGGAGGTTTCGGGTTCGATTCCCGCCTCGGGATAAATGTGAGTACAGTCCGCAGATTTGCTCAGAGTGCTTTTTCTATATTAAATAAAAAATATCTGTGTAGTGTATTGTAATAAATATATCAGTCATCAGTACCCATAACACAAGTTGTGGGTAGATAATCCTTAGCTTGGGGCTAGATAATGCTGTGAAAATTGTCCATCATTATTTATTTATTAAATTTTTATCAAAAATGATATTGTTTCAAAAAATGATCAAAAATGCGCAGTGTGGGGATTATAGGCACTACCCTTCATAAGATAAACGCCAATAAGGCGTTTATCAGAGACTTGCAACTTAAACTGAAACCTGTATTGGCCGTACGTTTAAAAATTTAGTACTTTACTACTGTGGACTTAGTTCATAAATAAACGGAACCAACCGCTCCGCTGTCGCCAGACCAAATAAATAAATACAATCCTCGAAACATTTCCCACGGCATTATTGACCCCAAAAGTACTAAGAGTAGGTATATAATATAATATCCTAAATTTCGACGGGCATCATACGGGGGTCATTATTTATTTCCTGCTGTCGAGCGCAAATGATTCCATTTAGGACCCCAACTCAATAGCGACTTTGAACCTTAACATCACTGAAACTGATTGTTAAAAAACTCGTCAGTTTTTTAGGGTTCGGGTTGAATATACGGCGGTTCAAAGCCAGCCATTGACTGAACACTTAGTCTGTCTGTATGTACGTTTAATCTGAAAACGCAATGCACCATAAAGTGGGTCATGTGCCAGAAAGGCCAGATGGTATCGCTAATTGCAGCTATGGGAACACGTTGAATTCAAGGAGTAGGTCCATTAGAGCTGTTATTTTATTTTGTTCATGAAGACGCACAAAACATGTTACAGCCATAAAAAAACAATCTTATAATCATGTAGGTAGGTCTAAAACTTTATTGTGACAACCTATGTGCATACAGGGAGTCGTACCTAATACGAGTAGTATTACGAGCAAAACATAAAGAAGAAAAATATAAACAATACAAGTATTAAGACAGAGGTGAAAGAATAATAGTAATTACCTATACATTTATGGTTAATGTAGGTATGTATGTAGGTACCTAAATTAACCATAATGCAAACACAGAATCAGGGACTTAGTTTAATAGATTTTAGAGTTCTGATAAATTGGCTCAATCTGGGAACACAATTGTCAAAAACGACGTTGATCTAGATCATTGTATTTTCGGGCTGTTCTTGTAAGGGGGTTATACAATTAATTTTGTTTTAAAAAAACTATAAACACACTTCAAGGTTTTTCATGGATTTTCATGAAACTAAATTAAAATGGGACCACACGGGAAGCACCAGCTTTCATATGAAAAAAGAATCATGAAGATCGGACCACCCAGTCAAAAGTTCTGAGGTAGCAAACATACAGTCGAATTGATAACCTCCTCCTTTTTTTGAAGTCGGTTAAAAATTGATCTATTACTATTACTAAATGTTTTGGCGTGAAATTAATAATACCAGAGATTTTAAATTTTCACTCATAATTAACTTCAAATCTATAGTCCGATTTACTTTAATTATTTTAGAAGAAGTCTTATGTCTCTAATTAGGAAAGGACTCGCGTTACAAAGATGTCGCTAATATTATATGGTAGGTAATATCTAGTACAGTGTTAGATGACATCATCAAGAATGCGAAGGCCTAGATCCCTTCTCTTCATGATCATAACTAAAGCTCTGGGCACGTTAATACAACAACGTAATTAGCACACATTCCATACTGAATTTTTTATTGTTTTTCTATTTATACTCCAATTCAGAATTCAAGATATTTTATGTCAACATAGACATTAATCAGTGAAAACTTAACAAAATCATATAACAATAACATAAAACCACAAGGTAATAAATAGCAAGGTTATCACTAAAAACTAAAACATTTACTTCAACAACGCATCATTTTACGTGTGCAGCGAAAAATGTTTAAATTTGACTTCGAAAACGAAAGAGAGGTCAATTAAATGATGAATGAAAACTTTCAAATCCAAAAATTGTTTCGAGCTTCTGTGTTTAGGTTCGATGAAACCAATGTCGTTCAATATTTTCCAACAATATTCCTTAGGTTTTGTAACGACTTTGTATACAAAAATATCCAGGTTTTTGAATCGGAGTATAATGTTTTATAATGTGCATTACTTTAAAATTAAATAGACACTATGTTAGGTAACGAAACGTGAGCTGGTCTATACATAGTAAATAGTTGATAGTGCTGAAAAAGGGAATGTACTGGCTACTGCGTCAATCTCAAGGGTGATATAAATAACATGTATAATGTCCTATAGCTGTTTCTGATTTACAACCCTTTACACTACTATTTGACATCCTAAAAGTATATAGTTCTTACATAGTAAAGTGACAAAAATGCTTTCAAACGACTGGCCTGCGAGCTGTTTGTCATCATATGCCGTCAATATAAAATGTATCTAAATGTTACAAACTAAAGGCCATATTTGAATGCACATTTTAGTGCTGTGTGTGCTGTAGCGATCGCCAACCTTTATTCTTGTGAATTGTTCTCGCCTACACCATTTGCGAGACGCTATGTCTAGCAGGAGCGATCTAAATGCCTTCTTAGAACATTACTATCAACCAGCGATTCATTAGCAGAAGTTATAAGAAGTTTCGTAGTAGACGTACTACGAGTTTTACAATCCATGTGACTCATGTTCGTAGAATGCTACGTTTGGGTAGGAAGCAGGGAGTCGGCGCTTATCGCATTTACTGCCCAGCGTCGGCGGTACGACAAGCAGGGGCGCGCCGCCCCGCGCTGCATGACGGGGAATCGAAGCAGAGAAGTACGTCTGCATGTTGGGCCATGACAGTGTTAGTTTATTTTCTGATGCCTAATTCTTCCAACCCGGCGCAAAATGTGGATTATATCCCCTAAGAGCGCAAATTTTAAATAGAAAACCGTATTATCAAACCCCAAGTAAACGTAGCGTAATATGTTGGTTAGTATAAACGAAGGAATTCTTCTTTTTCATTTCTTCCGCTAGTGGACAAAAAATTGAAGTGAATTAGAGTCAATTACACCTTATTTCTTGTTTGATAGTAATAACTAAATATTTATCAAGCTGTTTATATAGTAAAAATTTGACTTGTCTAAGTGCTTATTTTGTAAGTCTAAAGAAATAAACGATTTGACTCTGACTCTGAACACTCTATCCATGCATAGCAGTGAGTAGCAGAAACGGTCTTGAGTTGCTCCAAGATGTTATCATGTAAAGAAGTATCATTATAATTCTTAATTTAGAACGTTTTTCTTACTTAGAGATGTCAGGCAGTCCCTAGCTAGAGGTATGAGTAAACATTGCTTATTGATGTGTCTACCTACGTACTTACAGCCGCCTGTAGTTGTTTCGATGCTCATAAGTTAAAATTTTAAACATCTAAATGCAAGATGTAATAAAAAACCAAAGCTTTACTATATATAAAATAAACCTAACCTCTATGAACAACTGCTTTCATTGCAAATCCCTCTTCTCATTTTCAAGGACCCGGGAACTAATCAAACAAACAAACCGGCCCATTACCTAAACAAAGCGCCAATCGATTGCGGAATTCATACCGTCAAACATCAATTTCAAAGGTAAACACCAATAGAGATTCCACTATGATGAATCCTGCATTTATAGTGTATAAATAAACGGAAGAATTTGCGGTTGAATATAAAATATAATAGAAATAGAATATCATTTCGTTTGTCCCTGTAAACGGAAGAATTTGCGGTTGAATATAAAATATAATAGAAATAGAATATCATTTCGTTTGTCCCAGTCACGCTGGAAAAGTATAGGCCTCCTGTTTGACACACCATTTCTAGCGCATGAGCCTTTTGCAGTCTTTAGACCACCCGAACGATATCGCCTGACCATCTTACCTTCATCAATTCAGCCTATGAATGCTTTCGTCCTTTGTTTATTCCTAGACTTCACACTCACACTGACGACATGGTGCGAGCTAGGCGACTGGCTCCGACTCGAGCCAGCCCATATAGCACATGCAGGGTGTCTATTGGAAGTAGGAACTATGAGGTTAAGTGTTACTATGCCATTGTTGTTCCTAGCTACACTTACACTGACGACATGGTGCGTGCTAGGCGACTGGACCCTGGAGCGAATGGCGTCATCAGTGACAGCGGTGGCTGACTCCTGCGCCGGTGACTGGCTCCGGCTCGAGCCTTTGCTCTGCCCATGTAGCACATGCAGGGTGTCCATTGGAAGAAGGAACTATGAGGTTAAGTGTTTCGGCGCCATTGCTGGATTCTGTAAAGAAATATGCTGTCGTCAGTTTTGGAGGTACAATCGGTATAAGTAAATTAGATTAAAATAAAAATATTTAAAGGGCGATTGCTAGTTAAAATTAAAACTTTAAAGAAAATGATAAACGTGAAGAGAAAATTGATTGTTTGTTGAAATTGAAAAAATAAACAGAAACAAATTCACTGGCCATAATTTTTTAAAGCGTAAACGTCACATTATAAATTCCGTTCTTTGATTTTAGAAAATAGATAATTGTTGCAACAACTATAAAATGGATTCAAAAATCACAAAGTATTATGGCAGGAAGCCACCGAGATCAAATACGCAAAGTCCGGAATCAAAGTGCTATTTGCATTACACTTTATAAAATTAGCATCTTGATATGCGATCCGAATTTTTTGTTAATTTTTTTGCAACAGACGTCAATCTTTGTAAATATTTGTGTAGAGTGCCGAACTGAAGCTACATGCAACCCAAATGTTTTAATTTTTAATCAGTTTCAAACTTCCGAACGGGACGATTTGGCTGTAAATGCAGATGAAGAGCTATAAATAATGCCGTTCCTTGAACAAATAACTGTTTACATTAACCAGTTGATCTACGAACACAGCTTTAACACCTTCATGGCCCAAGACGCAGGTGCCAGTCTCTATCTGCGTGGAGCTGCGGCGCGCCCCTGCGGGTCGCACCGCAGAGCTGGCCAGTGAATGCGTTATAGAGAGTTTGATTTACTCGAAATCCCGCTGGCTCCGAATAATGCCAAACAGTGAATAATAGCGTAGTGGGTCTCGTGTTACTCTGGCAATTCGCCAGGCTCTAGGTTGAGCACGTTGAAGTTATTGTAGCCATGTGTACCATGTGTTATGGACATTTAAGAGGAAGTGGGGTAACTTTGACACTGCGATTCTCTCGCATTGCCCGCTGCTACTCCAGTGTTTAAGGAGTGCGTTAAACACTGGAGTAGCAGCGGATGATACGGAGACTTTTTATAGCTCTGCAGTGGCAGAGTTAAAAGTCTCCGTACCATCTTTAACAAGCACCTTTCTCACAAAAACTGGTGCCCGAAAGAAACACTTAAAATATACGAGAACTATCAAGGTATAGGTTTAGCAGTGGGCTAGTAACGGCTTTTGATGATGGTACGAGATTTTACAATGTCAGACGTAGTGGTGGTGGATAAAAGCGTTGACCTAGAGATGTCCAAGATCGTAGACATCCGAAACTGTGTTGGGCTGACGAGTCAGTTGTATTTGGCCACACCAGGGTAGGTTGGGGTAGAGGGCAGCAAAGACTAACCCAGCAGCAGGTGATAATGCCGTGTGGTGCCAGCATGGGATTTCCACCACTTAAACTCTGCCCGTGAGTGTCATAAGAGAAGTCTAAAGGATATCCTCCAGGGGCAAGCAAAAGCGCCCTTTGCATAACATAATTATCTACTACCGCACTCATTCCCAACATACTGCGTGGTTTAATAGGTAATGCCATATAAACCCACGTCTAGCAATGGACTTGAAAAGGCTGCAGACGTAGGTGAAAGATGGGTGACATGAAGACTGTTATCATGACAGACGATCTAAAGCTTTGCTCCTCAAATCGATGAGTTTTGTTGCAGCGGTCACACGTTTAAGTTATCGATTAAATGAATGAACGTTCGTCAGCAATTGAAAAACGATTAAGGTCTTAGTTATATTCTAAGGTTATCGGGTGAACTATTTAAAGATTATAATTTGTAGGTCACGTACGCTTATCGTATTTTGCCGTCTTACTCAATTTAATGTGTCAGTTTTAGGATAACCTATCATATAAATAACGAAGTATTGAACTGTAGGTGTAGCCGATCGTACTTATGCGTGTCGCTATAAAGTTGTCTTACTGACAACCGTATTCAGTCTTCCGAAAAGAGTTGTTTTGTAAAAACGACTCTTTTCGTTTTTAACTATATAAACAGCTTCATAAATATTAATTACTATCAAATAAGAAATAAGGTGCAATTGACTCTAATTCACTTCAATTTTTTGTCCACTAGCGGAAGAAGCAAGTTTATCGCTTATCAGCTATTACCATCTTAGCATAACTAAGGAAGTGGCGCCCCCACCTATTTTATCTTATAATTACATTAAACACACGAAGTTTTAAAAATCGTACAGTTTGTGATATCTATTATAAGTAGTTTATTAATGCTTCTGTAATAGTTTCATTTTGTAAAGCTTAGGCAGAGTTACGATTTTGCGCTCTTTGGCTAACAAACTCTTCGGAAGAAGTCGCATCTCTTCCTTAACTGTATAAGATAAAACTATTACAGAAGTATTACAAAATAGCTTATAATAGACTCCACAAACTGTATGTTAAACGTAATAATATGATAAAATAGGTGGCGCTGTAATATTGGGTCGGGTATGCGCCTTAACCCTTTCAGGCCCGTCCAAAACGATCGTGCACATTCATTTTCAAAATTCTCGCGCCGCGCTCAATCAACTTTGTAGACCGAGACCCACTGCATAAGATCGTGCATGAACTACGCGTTGTAGATAATAATCATTTTCGCGCGGTTCGCCAGTCAGTTGGCGTCAGTGAAGCGAGAAAGATGGCGGCGTTTTTTGACGATGGAGGCGGTGCACGTAAGTATTGATATTTTGTGTAAATTTTAACTAAAACATCAAGTATTTGTTGTTATTTAGTAGCTGTAATCATGATTCATTCATTTAACTGTTTTTACTCGTAAAAAATACAGTTTTTCAAACTTAATTACACTTGGAAAATGTAAATTCACGATCGTGACGTTTGGGTCTATCTCCACTTTAGGCTGATTTAGGTATGGACTGTCATTTGTTAAGTTTAATGGTTATTTTTACTATTTTTCACAGGGCAAGAGCTTACAAGCGACTTAGTTTTACATCTGCTTGGAGATGGCAATGATTCCGAGGTAGAAGGTCTAGATGATAACGAAGAATTACCACTCCAAACGCCATTGGATCCTGCTGCTTACGAAATTCCAACTGCACCATCCCCAATACTGCCCCAGCCTACACGTCAACGTCGAAATGTGGGCCGAAGTCGATTGGAAGTTAGAAGACGAATTTGGAGGCAGGTACCATTTCAACAAAAAGAACATAACTACATACCACGCTTTCATACAGGTACAATCAGAGCACCCACGGAATATTTTAATGACTACTTCAATGATGAGTTTTTCGAACAATCTGCGATCTGTACTAACAACTACTACATGCGTCGCTCTGGCCGGATCCTAAATACAAATTCCACTGAACTAAAGAAGCTAGTAGGTATTCATTTGATCATGGGAGTCATTCCATACCCACGGCTATTCATGTATTGGCGGGCTGGGATGCGATTGGACATTATAGCAAACATCATGCCTAGAGAAAGGTTCAAGACCCTGCGTTCAGCATTGCATGTGATCGATAGCGATACAGCTCCACCAGGGAATACCAACGCACTCTGGAAAGTGCAGCCAATACTGGATCAGGTCAAACAAACTTGTGATCGACTCGAAAGACAGCCGGGATTCTTTTCCATTGATGAGCAAATGCTCCCATTCAGTGGTGTTTGTCCACGCGGATTGCGACAGGTAATCAAAACCAAACCTCGCCCCCAAGGTCTAAAAATTTTCGTGGCCACTACTCATGACGGCCTGATGATGGACTTTGAAGTCTACAGAGGTGCCAGCACTCCGTTCGGCGACAGATCTTTGGGGGTTGGGGCCTCGGTGATTTTACATCTCTCCAAGTCAATTCCGAGAGGTAGCTGTATTTACTTCGACCGATATTTCTCGTCGATACCTTTACTTGAAAAGCTGAACACCATTGGACTACACGGCACAGCGACACTTATGATGAACCGTGTTCCTGAACGAAAGAACATAGATTTCAAACCTGATCGCCGAATGCAGCGTGGTGAATCACAACAGTTCGTGTGTGGCGATGTCGTAGTTGTCAAGTGGATGGACAACAAGTCCGTGCTAGTCGCATCTAACTGCACATCTGCAGACGAAACAACGTTTGTAAAGCGCTGGGATAAAAATATCTCAGCTTTCACCGATGTCACTGCGCCGAGAACTATTGCTAACTACAACAAGCACATGGGCGGTGTTGATATCCTTGACCAGTCGATGGAGTATTACCGCACCTTCATAAATAGTGATTTTTATACTATGTTTTTATTTCAAAAACCCAAAAACGTCACCATCATGCACTGGTATGGATAAAGCCCAAACGTCACGATCGTGCAGGGGTAGTTACTGATCCTGGGGGTAGTTTGGATTTTTTTTATTTGTTTTAGCATAACCTTTAAACATCCCCCATACCAAAACCATGCAAATAAAATGTGATATAATGAAAAAAAAATTTGGGCCTGAAAGGGTTAAATCTTTTATTTTTTTAATAACCTACTGTCAAATTGTCTGAGACATAGGGGAAGGTCTTTGTCCAGCATGGATGAATCAGACTTACCATTTTATGTAACTGCAGTGACCTCTATTGTAGTGTATATAATAACCTATTATTAAATATCAATAAACCCGGCTGTAGAGTACATAAAGTTATATTTTCTGATTTATTACTTGAACCCGGTTGTGTGCCCTTTGTTTACGATGATAATAAAAATCTTCCGACGTCGTTCTGTTATGTCTGGCGAAATTTTTATAAAGAGGAAATATTTGATTGCTTTTTTGTATGGAATAGGCTCCTAAACTACCGGACTGATAAAAAAAAAATTCGTCATTATGAAGCTCACTTTTCAGGGAGTGACATAGGCTATATTATTTTATGATCCCGGAATTCCCACGCTGGGCATGCAGGTTGAGGATCTCAGTTCAGTGGTAGAATTTTTTTGCTGGGGGCGCTACTGCCCGCCCCCCGGTGAATATCCCTTAGTCGCCTCTTACGACACCCGCGAGAAGAGATGAGGTGATGCAAATTCTAAGCCAGCACGACGCAGCTGGTAGTGTAGTGTAGTAGCATAATAAATTCTTATTACGATTCAATCCAAATAAGTTACCACCTACTTACCACAGCTTAGTTTTGCAACTGAATACCATTACTTTAAAACGCTGGTTTTCATTACGTACGAGCCCAAATCGCGTGGACATCCAAACTGTTCATGAACCTAACACCTTCATGGAATAAGACGCAGGTGCCAGTCTCCAGCACGTGTAGATGCGGTGCGCCCCTGCGGGTCGCACCGCAGAGGCTGGGCAGTGAATGCTTTTAAGAGATTTTCGACCTATAAGTACCCAGTCGAATTATATAATTTTGATAGGATTCAGGAATTACCTGCCTTACAATGCATCCTAACATTTTGGGAATTGTAAATAATGAAATCGGAAGTCAGAAGTCAATAACTTTATTTCTTTAGACTTAGGTACCGAAAAACTATTATAAAAATAAGAAATAAGGTGTTATTGAGATTCTGTTCACTTCAATCTTTTGTCCACTAGTGGAAGAAGTGAACAAGAAACCACTAGCAAATTTACTTAATCTCTTAGGTGTCTAGTACATGTTATTTTTAGAATAAAACATAAAATAAATAATAATAAATAATAGTGGACAATCCACACAGCATTATCTATATAACCACAATTTATACATTATCTATCTCCATGAAGAGACAAACATAAAACATTATAATCTTGACTGACAATTTCAATGTCAAAAACCAACTAGCAGTAAAACAATAATTAAATTACTTAACTTTGCAACGAGGGGGGAGCTCCGCTCGGTCCGACTGCTGCTCGATAACTGTCCCTTAGTCGACCGTTCGACAGCCTTTTATACCAGTGAGCAAACAACACCTGCGCCTCAGCTGATCGTTACGTCATCAGCGGTATTCGACAACAAAATCTAACAAAATGTGGTTTTCTGCTTATAATTTCACTTCATATTATATAGATAGTATTAACTTCGAATGAATACATTACTTTGCAGACAAAACAGTGTAAACAATACAGTTTTATCTGCAAAACAAGACTAAAATACAACAAAATTTAACAAAATGGGGTTTTCTGCTTATAATTTCACTTAAGGTCCAGATACATGTGAATCGGCGTAATTTGAGTAAAGTTTTTACCGTTTTTCTTCTTATTCTTTATAGAAAAAAGTTTGAAAAAAATATATGATAATCTATGCTATTCAAGGCATTTTACCTTTAAGCCGAAAATTTGAAATTCCAATTTTAAGTATCTGAAATAATAGTGCAAAGTATCATCCATTTTCTCCGTTAAAACTCTTTTTCTCCTAAACTATCAATCACAAGATTTATTTAAAGTTATCACCATGTAGAATAAAAAGTTACGGAGACTCTCTTCCGCCCACTTTTTCAAATAAATTATCTAATTATTTTTAACGAATTTTTTACGTAATCGATACAACGTTACTCGTGAGCCGCCCCTCTGCCGGCCCTACAATCAGTGCGGGACGAGACGTTGTGCTGAACGGACCTGTGCTACTTTTAACAGCAATATTATTTTCGCTGCGGAACCAACTTGAAATTTATTTATTTGACGATTTTTAGTAAATGTTTAGTAAGGGGTGATTATAGTTTTGAATAGGTATTATATTTATTATTTCTCTGTGGTGCGGTGGGCGAAGGTCCGCCTGCGAGGCAGAAGGTTGCGGGTTCGATTCCCGCCTCGGGACAAATATGTATACGATCTGCAGATATTTGTTCAGGGCGTTCTCGGTGTTTTCTATGTAAAATAAAAAAATATCTATCTATGTCGTTTTCTGTATTATGTATATCAGTTATCTTGTACCCATAACACAAGCCCTGCTTAGCTTGGGGCTAGATAATGCTGTGTGGATTGTCCAACATGATTTATTTATTTATTATTTTAAATAATTATGTGTGCAAAAATAGGTATAATAAAATGAATCGTAAAAAACGTTATTGAAAATAAAATACACGATGAGAATACAAAGAAATGGTAAGTAGGTACTACCAATATTTTATTAATTGTCTCTGTACCTAAAGGACTCAACTCACTGGTCGTTGCACAATTGTTTAGGTATCTATGTACTTATATTTTTCTTTTTTCGGTCCAACTCATAATCATTATCATCATCAGCCTATATGAGTCCACCGCTGGACATCGGCCTATAGCGCCCTGTCTTCTTGCCGCATCCAGCATCTGCCTGCAGTATTTTGCAGATCGTCATCCCACCTGGCCAAATGGTGCCCTACACTACGTTTGCCGAGTCGCGGTCTCCACTCAAGCATTCGTTTACCGCATCGGTTGTTGGTTCTTTGCGAGATATATCTCGCCATATATGGCCGGCCCGCTGCCACTTCAGCTTGCTAATTCTTTGATCTATGGCGATAACTTTGGTTCTCTGTCTGATTTATTCGTTACGAAACCTATCTTTCAGAGAAACTCCAAGCATAGCTATTTCCATACCTCGTTGAGTGACTTTGAGCTGGTGGACCATCCCTATCGTGAGTGATCACGTCTCAGCTCCGTAGGTCATGACGGGTAGGACGCAATGATTGAAAACTTTGGTTTTCAAGCATTGCGGATTATGGATGACGAGGAGACTAGACGTAGTTTTCCAAATGCTGCCCAGCCTAACTGGATCCTCCAAAACCTAGTCAACAGAATGTTCAAAGAGAATAAAGCGAACTGGCAAAATATACAGGGGACAGGTATAATAAGTATTGTTTTTGTCATTATTACTCTGTAAAAAAACAATAAATAATATTTTGTTCATATAAAAACGGTTTTTTTTAGAAATGAGTCGATAAGCATTGTCGTGTATTATTTTTATACTAAATAAATACTTATTTTACGTAATACGATACTTACGATTAGATTATATTGGTTTTTGTATTGAATTAGTTGAAAATTGGGGTGGTCGGAAATCGGAAGTTGAAGATCACCAAAAATTTACATCTCGGCCGGGAGGAGAGTAAGTACGAATATACACAGAATACTTTTGTCTCATTTTGTTATTTATCTCGATGTTATTAGAGTATATTTGTATCGTAGCTAATGTCGACCGAAATAGTCTAAGTTTTCGTTTTCGGCCCCCATTTTACCGTGTTATTCATAGGGAATTTGGACATCTGTTTGGCCGTGGTCGAGAACGGCCACCATGTTTAGAATTATGGTTTCGTTTTCATTCAACTTTAATTTCTTCGAAGAAATGAGGTGGCCGGAATAGGAAAGGCCTTTAAACCCCATTTCGTTTTCGGCCAATTCGTATAAGTTAAGATATTCTCAGTAGAAATCAAACATTTTTGTAATGGACAAGAATAATTACCTTCGAAAAATATCAAATTAAGCCAAAAGACAAAGCGATGGCTTAGCGGTTTTGAGGAAAATGTTATCGTATCACATCCCGTATCCTAGAATAGACCCACCAAGCTCGCGTAACATGCCTGTGTAGTTTTCCTGCAATGAAGAACGGAATCAAAGAGGATCTGTACCTCCCGTACAACGAGGGCTTCTCCTTAGAGATGCGCATTTTATACCACTCCAATGACAAGAGTGATATAGATATATAGATAAACTTTTTGATCTAAAGATATATATATCACTCATTTAGCTCTTTAGCTCATTTAGCTCAGTAGATTAATGATGTTGTCTTGTTGAGTTGCTCCTGCTCCAGCTCATGAGCATGAGATAAAAAACAAAATATAATGTCTCCGTTCAACTGAGCTAGGTGGCGCTAGAGTGACAAATAAAAATAACTTGCGTACACTATATTATGTTCTTTAAAAAAATAAACAAAAGAAATAAAAAATACTTATCCGTTAACAATAATACTGAACACGATTACTTCTAAAATAATTACATTCAAACAGTTTGCATAATTATTACAGGCCTGAACTTAGTCTTGCTATCTTTCTCTTTTTTTCATGTTGTATCTGACATCGTACATGTCGCTCCATCAAATCACTCGCCTTGCTCAGTCGTCTTCAAATCAAATCAAATCAAATTAAATCAAATTGTTTATGTTCGTTGTATATTAATTATATTCGTTGACAGTATAAAAACATTTTTCAAGAAGCCATCCTCTTAACTTATTCCTAAATACATTTCCATTTAATTCTTTTAATTCTTCCGGTAATTTATTAAAAATTGTTATGCACATGTTATAAGCATTTCTTTTATAAATATCTTTATGGAATTGGTGTTTATAGAGTAGATTTTGAAACTTCGGCCTTTTTTGCCGGGTCATTACATCGCTACGTTTTTGAAAATATTTTGGATAAGATTTTACAAACATGCAAACTTCTCTTATATACATACATGCGAGAGGAAGGATCCTACAGTTCTTGAAGAGAGGCTTGCAACTATCAAGGAACCAAGACCTGTTTATTACTCTAAGGCATCTTTTTTGAATTTTAAACACTCTTTCGACATCTACTGAGTTGCCCCACAGTAACAACCCGTACCCCAGGACCGAGGACACATGTCCATGGTAAGCAGCTAGAGCGGCGTCAAAAGAAATGGTCTGGCGAACCTTCTTAAGAGCGAATACGAATCTACTCATCCGTTGGCACACCTGGTTCACCTGGTCCTTCCAATTCAAATGCCTATCCAGAATAACACCAAGGAATTTAAAAGAACTAACCTCACCCACCTTCTCAATATTATAGTCTATGTCAAGTTTTATAGGAATTGTATTATAGGAATTAAATAGCATTATTTTGGTCTTGTTAATATTAATTATTAACCTCTAGAAGTGAATTCGTCCCGCTCCGGGACCGCCATGTTGTCATACCGTCAAGGTGAATTCGTCCCGCTGCGGGACCGATACTACAGACCAATTTAAACTTTATTTTCTTATGTTATAGTTTACTATGGCTTGTTACATGAATGTCATTCGATCAGGAATGAAATGAACTACAATCTAAATGTCATTGTCAAATAAGCAAATTTGTCAGAAAAGAAAAACAAAAGATTGTTTGTGACGATTTTTTGGCGAAGGTCAACAGTGTGATGCTCTGGTTTTGTGTGTGAATAAATGCTTTTATTTGGAATTATCAGGGTTAAGTGCATGTTTATTACTTTATTTTTTGTTTTTTCTCATAATTCATGTAGTTGGAACTTGAGTAAAAGCCAAGAAATTTATGTAAATACGAAATGAAAGTGAGACCCTTACAGTCTTGAGATTTGTTCAATTTTGGTTTGTTTTTGAAATTCGAATATTATAAACATGTGATAACAAATATTATTTTATACAGATCTATAGCTTATTTATTCTAAATTCTAGATCATAAATCATCATAATCATACACCCAGTAATTCTTGAGATACAAGCGTTTTAGTGTCCTAGATCGCAAAGCGCCGCGCCGCGCCCGCGCCCGGTATCGCGCGGATACCTGACGGTGCGCAACGTTTTTTCTAGACTGATCTCTGACAGGTTAAATTGTTGTTATCAGTCCATTTTATGATGTCAGAAAGAGCACTATTCAAAGATTGCTGAGCCAGATCTTTACTGTCGACTTTAATAATAAGGGTTGTATCATCGGCGAAAAGAACGCATTTATGTGATATGCAATTAGGCAGATCATTGATATACAACAGAAATAACAGAGGTCCCAAGATGCTACCTTGAGGGACACCACTGTTATTCAAAATGTTAGAAGATCTAAATACCTGCTTCACGAAGCTGCCCTTGGTGTCTCGAGTGACCTTTGTTATCTCTGTGCATTGTTGCCTATTTTGCAAGTAGCTAGTCAACCAGTCTAGCGCTCTACCGCGAATACCATAATTCTCTAACTTGACCAGGAGTCTATCGTGATTCACATAATCAAATGCCTTGCCTTGGACCTTAGTCCATAAAAAGTGACAGTACAGGACTACCTTCGTTTATGCTCTCTGTGACAAACTTTATTAAATTAAAACATGCGAGAGAAGTTGAGCTTCCCTTTCGAAAGCCAAATTGAGCATCGTTAAGAATGTTGTGTTTATTAATAAAGTTACTAAGTCTACCATCGCCTTTTCTAGTATCTTTGATAAAATAGGAACGATTGTTATAGGTCGGTAATTTCCTGGGTCTGTTTTGTCTCTTTTTTTGAAGAGAGGGTTAACAATAGATATTTTAAGTTTCTCTGGAAAAACACCTTCTAAAAAAGATAAATTAATAATATGGGAAAGTGGGCAACTTATCCATTTAGCACATGCTTTTAGCACAGCGGTAGTTATTTCATCACTACCACTGGTTTTGCTATTATTCAGAGACATTATGATCTTAAATATTTCTTCTGCGTCGGATGGAACAATAAAAATTGAGTTCATTAAGAGCGTTTACTCCTTCCATGCGCAGTTTGGCTCAAAAACAATACTTTTCAAACCCTTTAATATCATTAACCACTTATCTTACATTATATGTTAATTACTAATAATTGTAGGAAATTTCGTTGTCCAAATAGTTAGTTAAGAAAATATTTCGATTAATATAGTATGTACGCGTTCTATCAAGATAACTTGTTAGAGGTTTTCTTAATTTCCCTTTCAGCATCAGTTTCGAAGCTCAAAATATTATGAAAATACTGACATATCTAAATAACAAAAAATTATTACCAATCAATAAGATCCTTGGGAAAATAGTTAGTTAAAAAGATGTTTGGTTTTGGTATCCAACTAAGAGAAATTAAAATTTAAAAAATTTGAAATATTAAGAACTTTAAATGGTTTTTTCTCCGATATACCTTATTAATTTGATATAGTAATAGCTTACCAATATAGTGGAGCATCTTCTTTAAAATTATACATTTAAGTTTTTTATTATTTTGTTGTTATTATTTTTCTTTAAATATTTTAAAACTACTATAAAACGCTGCGCTCAAATCAATGCAAATCAGTCCGCCGCGAGGCTTACTAGAGTGTGGTCACGTCGTTCGGCGCTCTGACTCACCTTTGTCGTGCGTAAAGGACGAGCGGACATTATACTTGCCTACCAGGTTTTGGTACTTTGGTAAGTAAAATATTTTATGATAATTTTTGATGGCAAACATATTTTTAGAATGTATTTATATTGTAAAAATCATATTTCAGACAATGGGAAATAAAATAAAAGTTATTTTTAGCGAAGAAACGAAAGCGCCAAAATGTAGCAAACATGGAAAATGCAAGAGCTAAAAGGTTGGTTTATACACGTTATCACACTATAATATTATAAATGCGAAAGTTTGTATGGATGTATGGATGGATGTATGGATGGATGTTTGTTACCTCTTCACGCCAAAACTACTGAACGGATCTGGCTGAAATTTTTCATTCAGGTAATTCTAATACTGGAATAAAACATAGGCTACCCCGTAAATCTGTTCCCGTGGGATAAAAATCACCTTTAAACGTTTCCATAGGAACAACGCGTGCGAAGCCGCGGGGCGCAGCTAGTTTTGTTATACTAGCTTCAACCCACGGCTTCGCCAAGGTAAGATACACATTTTCCTATCCGTATACATGTACTATACCTACTGATATGTTTATTTTATATTATATTTAATTTCTTTTTATCTTATTGGTCGATGTGGGCTTTCTAATAATATGTATTTATATATATTAGTTCGTGCATTTTTATGAAACTGTAAGGTAGATTTTTAATAATTCTGAGCTGGCTCCGAATTTAAAATAATCTAAATATTTTTGCTTATGAGTGTTTCTACGTCTAAAAGTCTGTTGAAATTTGTTTATTTTATAAATTTCCTACGTATGTATGAGTAACATTATTTTCTTTTATTTATTTACTGCATAATGCTTGCTTTCAAATAGCAAAATGTGTGCTTATTGGTTGATGGTTTCACTTCAGGCAATGTAAAAAAAACGCAAGCGAAGAAAATTCAGAAATAGTTGAATGCGAAAACCAAAATATGGAGGTACTTTTAACTTTATTTTAAACTTTTAAAATTTTAATTACTTTTTTTCTCTTTTTACGTCATAATACGCCATCACAGACGATTTCATAATATATGCTGTGTTTTTTTTTTCAGAATGCTATATTAGAGCCACCACAAGGAAATGTCGAATTTAGTAAGTTATCGAAGTAGTTAAAAAAATCAAACCACTAGATTATTCACTACTTTATCCTTTTATTATTTTATGCTGATGTTAATCTAAACTTAAAAAAAAATGTTGTTTAAATTCTTCTTTTAATTTGCAGACTATCGAGCCCGAAATTCCTATTCAAATAAACACGGTGTTTGAGGGCCGCAGAATCATTGATTTTCAATATTTTTGGGATCAAATCAAAATGATCAATAACCATAATAGAGCAATGGGTTGTACCATTGTTAAGTTACAACTGTTGAAGGAGCACAAAGTGGGCTTGCAATCAACATTTACTATATTGATTTTATATATTGATTTTATTTAATAAAACAGTTAAAAATAATGTAAATGACTTTATCTCTACCTAGTGTTTTATAAGTACATATTCGTAACCTAGTCATCTGTTAGAGTTCAAATTTAAATTTAATTATTGCCATAACGTTTTCACTCGAATGGATCAAAGTAGTTTTTCAATAAAGTTTGACTATAGAACGCGCCAGCGCTACGCACACTCACGCTTGCTTCTGTGTGGGTTTGAATTACTACCTAAACTTGACATCGCGCGCTAGGCGTAAAGGCTCTTAACCTGTCGTCATTGTTTATATAAAAATTATTGTCATGTACTATAGATTGATTAGTTGAGATATATTGAAAGAATTATTAAAAATATTACAGATGTCAGAAGGATTGTTATAAGTCATATTGTCATAATTAATTAGTTCAATGTCATTTTTGTACAAATTATTCGATAGAGACGATGAGATGGCATCCCAGGTAGCCTTACTTTTATTTTTGCTATTCTGAATACGTTTTAAATTCATAATTTTTTGTGACTTCGCTCTCACTCATTCGCTCATTTCGCTCAGCACTGATAAGGTTCGAAAATTAATTAATGAGGTAAATGAGCGAAAGATATAGTTGAAACTAAGGTGAGCGAGAGATAGATTCACTCAGTTGATAATGTGGATCTTGGTTCTTCTGCAGAGGAGCCTGGGCACCAAGACTTTCTGTAGCGCTGAACTGCATCGGCGCGTGTTCTGTGCTCGTATGTTGGTTCCATTGTTTCTGGTGTTAGTGTCCCTTACAATGCATCCCTGGTACTTAAAATCTATTCACTCCCTTGAAAATTGAGTAGTGGACTACAATGTCCTCGCGTCGTTGTCGAAGGTTTATATCACGCCTTATTAGGATGTACTTACTCAGTTTTTTTTTTAATCTTGAGGTCCACAGTCGCCTCTTCCAAACATTGACATAATGAATTTTATACAAAAAAAACTACAATAATATAGCTGTCACAACTTTTCTGAACAAAAGCATGAAAACTTTGTAAGTATTTTATTCCATGAAACCTTTTAAGTTAGCGGTCGAAATCGTGTTCAGGTCCGTAGGAATTTTGTGGTCGAAAACGGAAGTTTTACTCATTTCCGTTTTTTTTTTTTAATAAATAACATTATAGCATAACAATAAAACTCTTTATGTATTTAAAACTCAGATATCTAGACTACCGATTAGTATCATTTCGAACAAGGCTGACCAGTTGGTTTTTTTTTGGAGAACTTTAAGTCTTCGCTAAATGGTCGGAATCTAGTGCAATGACCCTACAATTGACTCTAATCCACTTAAATTTTTCTTCCTATGGAACAATACGCCACTAGAGAGGGGTGCAATAAAAAAGGGGGGCAGTTGATGTTTTTTAACAGTAGGTTAAAAAACATCACCTATACATATACTTTAATTATTAATTTACTTACTTTTTACTATTTTGGGTAGGGTAGGTACTATTCGAGACAGAGCTATGATCTATTTGTCATAAAGCTGCAAATTATGTCAATACATTCCAAAAACATAAATTAAAATTCACATGCTTGGAGTCGAGGTAAAGAGATATAATTAGACAATATTTATTGAAGAAAGAATCTTAAAATCAGCAAGTACTTCCTTATGTTATGTTAAAAAATAACAAGAAAGTTAATTTGATAGTAAGTACTGCGGGTTTGTTTATAATTTGAGCAGGGTTTAAAAAAATCGAATATAGCTACAAAATAGGCAGTGGGAGGTGGTTATTCTCTTTATACTGAATAGTGAAAATAACTAATAACTAATACTCAATACTGAATCCAGTGGGGAAAAGGAATTATCATCGGTGTTTAATAATTAATTTTGTTTTAAAAAACTAAACCGACTGCAATTTTTATACACAAAATTGTCATGAATTTTCATGGATCCTACTGTTAGAACTGAACCAAATCAAAATGGAACCACAAGGGAAGCACCAGCTTTCATATAAAAAAAGAATCATGAAAATCGGACCACCCAGTCAAAAAATCTGAGGTAACAAACATATTGAGAACCTACTCCTTTTTTTGAGTCGGTTAATAAATGTAATAAACAACCTGTAGAGGCCATGCGGTGGCGGCGGCGCGGCGGCGGCAGCGCCCGGCTATAACTACTAGTACTTATTCTGTGGCGGTATCTGTTGTATTGTATGCAACATACTTATACTTATGTTGGTGCGCGCTGCGTGATATAATTCAGATGTGGTGCGGGGAATTTTCATTGGTAACGTCCATTCGAGCAAGGTCATTGGCATAGATCGCCCTCTTAAATTATATAAATAGTATTAACTTCGAATGAATACATTACTTTGCAGACAAAACAGTGTAAACAATACAGTTTTATCTGCAAAACAATGCTAAAATATAAAACTAAACAATACAACCAAAGGTAGGTTAATGTTTCACAGTATCATTACTTTATTTTATTCAGGAGCATATACACAGCTATACATTATATTTGTATCATATACTATCACGTTCAGCAAATTTTATATTTTGCGCTTTTCATACCGCTTTAAGGTTAGTATCATCTTTATTATTCCACATTATCCCAACTTTTAAACAGACATTAAACTTGTGGAAGCTTTGCAGGCTGGCTATTAAATAATTAATGGTCGTTCAAAGTAGATGCAGTTATGAACTATCTACAGCGGAAATTGAATCGTGAGGATAGCACAGACCGGGGCTTGACTCATTCCGCTACGATTATTATATGTTGCATTAACTAAAATTCTTAGTTATTTAGTATAAGGTACAATATATAACATAGATATTATGTAGTACAAAGTTTATTTAATAAGTAGGTTAAAATGAAATCTTATATCCTCTATTAGGCACTTGTACCCAACTGTGTTTTTCTAACCCAATACAGTTCCACGAACTCTTTTAAACCGACATCAAAAAATGAGCTTTTTGAAGTCGGTTTTATCATGGTTTTATCATAGATGCCATTGTTAGAACTGGACCAAATTGAAATGGGGCCACACGAAAAGCACCAACTTTTAAATAAAAATGTTATCATCAAAATCGGATCACCCTATCAAAGATCTGAGGTAACTGACCTTAATAAAAAACAGTCGAATTAGGGAGCGTTCAAGTATTACGTAACGCAATTCGGGGGCGCGGGGGGGGGGGGGGGGGGTCTCGTAAAACGTTACGATGCGTTACAGGGGCGGGAGGGGGTCTTTCTTACAACACGTTACGTAACATCATTTCTTTTTTTATATAAAAAATTAGGGAATTAAAGCTCCCAAATTGGCAACTCTTTTCGTTTACGTTTTACGGGGAATCCCTCGATTGTATCAATCTGGTCGCCAAAAATTTATAAAAAAATAAACAAAATACGCAGGTGTTGCGAATTAAAAATCTCTTGTTTTATTAAAAGGCAATTAAAACTACACCAAGAATAAAAAACTATAACATAACTTTTTGCGACTTCAGAGTAAAAATAATCACTTGAGTGTTACGTAACGTTAAGAAAGGGAGGGAGGGGGGGTATAGAAAAACGTTACGGAGCGGTACAGTGGGGGGAGGGGGGGGGGGGGGGTCAAAAATCTTCAAAAATTGCGTTACGTAATACTTGAACGCTCCCTTAAGCACCTGCTCCTTTTTTTTGAAGTCTGTTAAAAAGGAAAAATATTGGCATAGGTGAGTTTAACCCTAATAAAATTAATTTGTTTTAAAAAACTATAAGCTGACTTCATATTTTATAGTTTTTTCATGAATTTTCATGGAAACCATTGTCAGAACTGAACAAAATTAAAATGAGACCACACGGGAAGCACCAGCTTTTATATAACAAGAATCATGAAAATCGGACCACCCAGTCAAAAGTTCTGATGTAGCAAACATAAAAAAAACAGTCGAATTGAGAACCTCCTCCTTTTTTCGATGTCGGTTAAAAAGCGAATCTCCCACTTGACTAATATATCTCAATAAAAATATATCAACGGAAATCCCCATGCTCACCACAAGATACCAATCAGTCTATTTATAGCAAAATAACTACAATTCTGTTCATTGCATTAACAATAGAGGCTATATTCGCCAGGCTGCTCTAACTGTACCACCATAATTAGAAGGCAGAGATGAGTGGTTATTTATCATTAAGTACTGTATTTATTTAACTGGCAGCTGTGACTTTGCATTTAAACTATCATCATCATCATCATCATCAGCTCGTATATGGGCCTTTCTCTACTAACAGGAAAATCATGGTCCAAGCATTTTTTTTTACTTTGATTGTATTAATGCATAGTTTATTTATTAATAAACACATAATATATCACCTTTTATTTAAGAAGCCAAGCTTAATCAATATTTAGAGTCATAAATCATTTCATAAATTCGGTCTAAAAGTCACTAAAAACAGTCCTCTGCTATGTCCTAATTCGGGATCGAGTACGATTCGGTTCGGTTTTTCTTAGTCGTTATTAAAAATATAAAATCTTATAACTCTGTAACCATAAAGAATATTGAATGCATGTAAACAAAAAGCAATTATAATTTTAGAGATTTTTTTTGCACTAAAAACTTGTGTTCGGATTTTGTCCATACATTTTTGTAACAGTCCTCTGTCACAATTTGAATATCGCGCCACAAAAATATTAAACACTATTGTGCTTACATTTCGCGTGAAACGGAACTTTAACAGTGTGAAGTTTGCTCGGTCGCCATGCTAAACGAGTCGCCGCCATTTTGCACAGTGACAACTTCGCCTCTGTGTGGAAGCCACGTCTCTGTAGTGTTGAGTGAACATTCCTCTGGTAAGTCTATTTTACGGTGTTTTATGTTTATAATAATATTTATTTAACAAAAAAATTGCTCAATGTGATAATTTATAGCTGTTTCTGTGTTATGAAGTAATATTTAAACTAATACGTGGTATGACATTTTTTACGTAAAAATGACAGTCCTCTGTGCAACAGTCCTCTGGAAATTTATATCACAGAGGACTGTTCAATGTGACAGAGGACTGTTTTATTTCACGTCCGTGTATTTTATTGATATTATTTATAGTCAGCACTAACCTACTGCTTGCCGATAGTCTCATTCTTTCTTACATTGGCCTGTCACGCTAATTCAAGTCTCTTGTTTTCTATTATTATGGATTTTGGAATACTTATAAAATAATCCGTACCTAGTAGCTACCTGTTTTTAAACCCTTTTAAAATATTGAAAGTATGTTTTATTGTTTTAGTTTTGCCGCAATGCCACCAAAAAAGAAACCTAAAACCAAAGAAGAAATAAAAGAGCAGAAACGGATTGCAGAAAGATTAAGATTAAGATTAGATTAAGTGTTAGAGTACAAAAACAAGACAAAACTTTACGTAGCTGATATTTTCACAGACTCTGAAAGTGAAAACATGGACAACTCACAGGATTCCACAATGAAGACCGACGACGACGCTTCACTGGCTGGACCTAGTTCAATCAACCAACAGAATTATTCTATCGGTGATTATGTCTTGGTTAAATTTCTAGTAAGAAAAACTGAATATTGTTATGCTGCAGTAATCAATAAGATATACACGGAAGAAGACGAACTAACAGTAACCTTCTTAAAAATTTGTGATGACAAAGGACACACATTAAGAGTCGATGAAAATGATGTTTCTGATGTGTCCTTTGACCAAGTATTAAAAAAGTTGCCAAACCCAGATATTACCCAAAAAGGGAAACGAATATTTTATTATTTTAATATACCTGTACCTGTTTTTGAGAAATAAGTCTGCATTGATAGTAAACTAGACTGATTCTTAGTACCTAAGCTTAATTTTGATTATAATAATTATTTTAATTCGTTACTTAAAGAGCTAAGCTCGCAATTTGTTCCTGATAAATATAAGTATTTGAATTTAGACTGATTCTTAGTACCTAAGCTTAATTTTGATTATAATAATTATTTTAATTCGTTACTTAAAGAGCTAAGCTCGCAATTTGTTCCTGATAAATATAAGTATTTGAATTCTGTATGTGTTATAGTATTCAATAAAGAGAATTTATTTGATTACATTTAATAATTAATATTGTGTTTTTCTTAATATAATCATTGACATAAGCCGTTCTCTGGGTGGAAAAAACAGTCCTCTGGGTGGCAAAACAATCCTCTGCCGCATTTTTTTACAAAATTGCCTATAATTCGAAAATTAAAGGAAAATTACAATGGTTTCTTCTTAGTATGTATTTATATTATAACTATCTATCGATTTAACATGTTATATTTTTAACTTTCTAGAAAAATAGGGTTGGGACAACTGTCAATAGACAAGTTTCCAGTTAGTAGAGAAAGGCCCATATATGTCCACATTGTCCACTGGTGAACATAGGCCTCACCCAAACTAGGTCTTCAGGTACATAAATAGGTATGGATTGACGTTTGTTAGGTCTTACAAAAACTTGTGAACGGCTGTTCCGATTTGGCTTTTTTTGGTTTTGAAATATTTGTAGAAGTCCGAGGTAGATAGATTAAAAAAAGAGAATATATTAAGAAAGTTCAGGCAACCTTTATTGGCGATACGAAATTTGCCGGGTTAGCTAGAGTATCATACACTTTTCCAGTTCCGATACTCGAACAAAATAAGCAAAATACAATAATAATAAATAATGCTGGACAATTCACACAACAATAACACAAGCTCTGCTTAGCTTGAGGCTACCCAAGCTAAGCAGAGCTTGTGTTATGGGTACTAGATAACTGATATACATAATACAATACACTACATAGATAGATATTTTGTATTATACATAGAAAACATCCAGAACGCCCCGAACAAATATCTGCAGATCGTACAAATATTTGTCTTGAGGCGGGAATCGAACCCGGTATATATAACACTAATAATTATAAATGCGAAAGTGTATCATAAATGCGTAAAAATAATCAAACATAGGCTACTTTTTATCCCACAAATCAGTTCCCGTGGGATGAAAAACACCTTTTAACGTTTCCATACGCGTGCGAAGCCGCGGGGCGCAGATAGTATATAATATGACACGGTATACCGACGCAAGAACTGACCATGCATCTGTGTTGTTTAACCGACTTCAGAAGGCTCTCAATTCGTCGCGTACCTACTTATGTATGTTGTTTTTAACCGTCTTCAAAAAAAGGAGGATTTCTGTTTGTTACCTCAGAACTTTTGACTGGGTGGTCCGATTTTCATGATTCTTTTTTTATATGAAAGCTGGTGCTTCCCATGTGGTCCCATTTTAATTTTGTTCAGATCTAACATGGGATCCATGAAAATCTATGAAAAAACTATAAAACTTGAAGTCGGTTTATAGTTTTTTAAAACAAAATTAATTATATGTATCAATGTTACTTGAAATCTCCACCCATGATTAACCGATTTTGCTGATTCTTTCATGCAAAGAGACGGAATCATTCTCTTTGCATGAAAGAATTAGCAAAATAAACGTTAGTCCCATAATAATTTTATTCCTGTATTTATCCTGTATAACTTAAAGATATTTTTTTGTAAGTAGTATATTTTTAATGTTGTCAAACAGCTTATTTAAAGTCGATTTATAGTTTTTGGAAATACGCCAAATTGATGTTTTATCAAAGCACACGAACTCAAGTAAATACCTGCTTGAATTCGTGTGCCTTTGTTAAAACAATTTGATTTTTTATTTGTGAAAATGTTCATTCATACATTCGTTCTTATGTTGTTCCATTTGTTCATCGTTCTTTCTCTTTTTCTCTTTCAATATACATCGCGAATCACTACGCTCGCAACAATTCTTTTATTTCCATAAATAAGAATAATCGGCACTCCACAACCAAGCTAAGACCTTTTCTTTCACAATAATAAACATGGCACCGGGCGAAGTCGTTGGCAGGAGCTATACCTTGTCCATTTTGAATGAAGCATGTTGGTAAACAAGCCGCCCATACTTAACCTAAAATTCACTTTGTTGCCGCGTCTTTTTATGCGTAATTCACATTACTTGTCGATTTTAGATCCTCCCTTCAATAAAAATTGCTTACAATTATATCTGAAACTCGACGCCAAGCAAGAGATTTTGTTATTTGTGTCGTAGATTGTTGACAAAGAAGCTCCATTCAAAATGGATACGGTGTAGTTTATAATACGAGCAGGGATTATTAGTTGATGGTCAGAGTCGGTGTAGCGTATCGGTTTATGTTATCATAGCGCTATCGGGTTTCCCTTTTGGAGCGTCAATATCTATGGTTATAATTGAAACCATTATCAGTAAACGTACGTTGGTATATGCTATGTGGTGGCTCAGAATTTGTACCAACTCAACTCTTCCCGCAGGTGTCGTAAGAGGCGACTAAGGGAAATCGACCGGTCGGGCAGCAGTGCCCCCTGCAGAAAAATTCTACCACTGAACTACGATCCCCAACCAGCATGCCCTGTGTGGGGATTATGGGCATTACCCCCCTTGATATAAACGCCAATAAAGCGCTTATTAGGGGAGGCCTGCGTCCAGCAGTGGAGCAATACAGGCGGTTGAGGTACGTAGGTATCTTTTTTAGTGTAAAAACTATCGTAGTTTGACGAATTCATTACCGATTGAAGAGGGTTAACTAAGAAGCTTCTTTGTGTTGGAAGAAAGCCAACGTTTCATCCCCTAACGAGGGACATCTTCAGAGTGAGTGCGGTTCTAGACGCGTACCGAGCTCTGCTCGGAGAGATTCGGTACGCACGCCTGCGAGATGTCCCTCGTTTAGGGATGAAACGTTGGTGTTCTTCCAACACAGTGTTCGTAGTTAGCCCGCTTACATCTGTAATATACCTAGGCATCATAAAAACATACTCGAATCTGAATAAGAAAAGGACAGAGGTCTATTATTCTGATCGTTGTCTTTAGTTGGCTTTTGATGGGTAATGATTGAGACTTATGGTGAACGCGCGATATAGAAAGAAAGAAAGAAATACCTATATTTATTTATAACAACAGAATACAATAAATGCTGGCTAGGCTCCCGGAAGAGACCTAGCCAGCGCTGGTCTTCCGTTTGATATAGTTCTGTGATAAAACAGGTGTTTTTCACACACATAAGGTTCGTGGTTAACCCGCTCATTCATAACATAATAAATTGGTAAATTTGGTACTTCTTCGCTAGACAGTAATATCATAAAGTACCAACCCATTTAGTGGAACAATTAGACCGTGCAAATTAGGTTTTATTTATTGTTACTAGCCGACGACGTGTGATTAATGGTAATTAGAGAAAAACGGACGGGTAATTTGGCATGTCTATTTGAACAAAATTGTTCATTTTTGGTGGTTTTTTGTTGTATTAATACGTTTCTGCACATGTACCATCGCCAAACGTAATGCCTATACAGTTTGAAACTATTTTGCTTTGCGTTAAAAACAAAAGATATCGTGCAAGCCGGGGTTGGCAACTATTCACTTCACAGAAAAATCACCCTAGTGGTGGTAAGGCGCAAGTTTAGCTGACTATACCTGTATTCTTCCTCAAGACGCTGACTGTCTAAATCCACGATGAAGAAAAGGAACCGGTAACGAATTTACTATTTTATTCGACGGTGACATTTTTACCCTCAAAGTACCTCTCGAGTTCTTCGAGCTACCGATAACGCTACAAGATTTATACAAATTCTTCGAATTTTCCCTAAGTGTATGTAGGTAATACCAGTTTTTCCGGACCTACCACGCTAGATAGTCTGGTGTACCTAAATATAAAAAAAAATCCCTGAATATGTACAACTATTTTGAGCAAAAACAAAGCCTAAAATTCAGAACAGTGCAGACACAATAATGAATAAATCATAAGGTTAGATAGAGCGAGTGTGAGTACAGGAGATGGGCCATAAAATATGTAGTGATAAAATACCGACGCTCATAATTGAGTAATAAATAAAGGCTTTTGCACAATAATAAATTACATGATATAGAATAACTTTTAGAGAGCTTTTTCAGCACGGAGCACATTTGTTCATTGAAGTGCGGTGAAAAAGTGATGGAATTCGTCAAATTCGATTCTCATATAAAAATCTAGCGATCATTGTAGCTAAAATTCGTGAGATTAAAACTCTACCTCAACAGCCTGTATTGGTCCACTGCTGGACGCAGGCCTCCCCCTGTTAAGCGCGTTCTTGGCGTTTATCTCATGTGGGTGATGCCCATGAGAGGGCGCTGCTGCCCGCCCCCCGGTGGCTATCCCTTAGTCGCCTCTTACGACACCCACAAGAAGAGTTTGGGTCGTGCAAATTCTAAGCCAGCACCACATGCCCCCTGCACATTTCGTTACAATTCTACCACCGAACTGCGATCCTCAACCCGTATACCCAGCGTGGTGATTATGGGCATAACCCCCCATGGGTACTCCGCCGGATGAGACGCTCATCTGGGGGAGACCTGCGTCCAGCAGTGGATCAATACAGGCTGTTGAGGTTGAGGGTTCAGGATATGATGGTTTGTCGAATATGTGGATTGTCCAGCATTATTTAGTAACATAAGTGACGACCTCCACAACGCTCTACACGCCGCCGCCAAGGACATCCGCAGCTGGCGCGATATTGTCCGTGACAAAGTTTCACGGGGGAATCACGACCCTCAGACATGAGGATATACGACGCGAGGAGGAGAAAGTGACGATCTCAGTTGTGCAGGAGCCGATTCAGTCGTATAAAGTTGCGAATTCTATTCCCTACGCGAAGTCTACACGTTTTCTATTATACCTTTAAACGAGAAATTCTTGTATATCTTATAAACCTATATAAAAGAAAGTCGTGTTTGTTACAACACTTATAACTCGAGAACGGCTGAACCGATTTGGCTGAAAATTGGTGGGGAGGTAGCTTAGAACCAGGAAACGAACATAGGATAGTTTTTATTTCGTTCCCGGCTGAACAAATCTTGATGAAATTTGGCAGGGAGGTAAACGGTATCCCGGGGACGGACATAGCTACTTGAATAGAGCGTGCGAAGCCGCGGGGCGCAGCTAGTTATACATATAATCCGGATCTCGGAAACGGCTCCAACGATTTTTATTTGAAATTTTGTATGGTTGGGGGTTTCGGGAGCGATAAATCAATCCAGCTAGGGTTTATTTTCAGAAAATGTCGTTCTATTAGTTTAATTATGTTTTCAATAATTCGATTTATCGTATTCAATTGACTCATCCTGATATCTATTGGCGAATAGTTGTACTATAATTTCTAATAAGCACGATTTACCAAAAAAACGGTCACCCAGATACTGTATATTAACTTTACAAACTTCCAACACGGCTGCAAGTTGGAAGTATCGGCATAAATCAAGAGAAATCGAGGGAGGAATACGAATTATGCATATAGTTCTGGAAACTTCTGATCAGTTGCGGTACACGAATGCAGTCGGCTGGGTAGCTACTCAGTAGTTCAGTTGAACTGTGGAAATTTACGGAAAAGTTGGAAGAAAGTTTACTTGTATGTTACAATAGCGATCTAAGATTTAAATCGCTAGATAGGCCCTTTGCGTAGTGAGACCGCGCAGTGTTTGTTGCCAAACGAAGTTTGTGAGATCACAACTGGCATTTGTCATCAGGAATCAGTGAATAGGGTATATGCATCGATTTTTTTTATTGTTTTAATCGATTCTTTAGGTCATTATTTAACCGAGAAATGATAAGACGCTCACTGAATTTCGCATTAACAAGGTAAAAAAAAACAAATCAAAACTACAATCATTTTCGGGTGATAAAAACGCTGCCATATTGGCGCCATGTTTATTTGACGTCGACGTTCACACTTGATTAAAACCTTTTGTGACGACCTCGGTAGTGATCATCTCAGGAAAGAGGTTTTCCGAAAAATCTGAAAATAATCGACAATACGAAATGTCAAGTGGGCAGAATAGTGTCAAATCATGGTGCAGCAAGCAGAATAAAAAAAGAAGAAATGTGTAAAGTGATGTCACGTCCGCTCTAGTCAATGGCGTAGCGTTTTGAAATTTTGCGATTGAGATTTAAAATATCAATTTATGGTTAAATTCTACAATAAAAACATTTCAAAATGCAAAAATAAATATGTAGATATGTTTCTATATCAATAGAGAATACGTATATATTTTTTTAGCCATTTTGAAATCACATGCATTTACCCTATTGTGTTTTTGTGGTGTGCTTGGTCACAAAACTTCGTGCTTTGTTTGCACAATGTGATGATTACATAAAAGCAATAATAACAATTAGGTTTATTGACCAAAACACTAATTATATCTACTCAAAGTGTGCGTGCGTCGGCATTTTGCTAACGCACGCATTCTAAGGATATAGAGAAATAAATAATGCTGGAAAATTCACACAGCATTATCTAGCCCCAAGCTAAGCAGAGCTTGTGTTGTGGGTACTAGATAACTGATATACTTAATACAATACACTACATAGATCGATATTTTATTATACATTAAAACGACCAGAACACCCTGAACAAATATCTGCAGATCGTACAAACATTTGTCCCGAGGCGGGAATCGAACCCGCAACCTGCTGCGCCGCAGGTAGACCTTCGCCGGCTGCGCCACAGGGGTTGATTTTAACGAAAAACCAGAAGAAGGCAATTTCCTTAATATTTGCACTGGTTTTGTTAAGGTTTGGTGGATAAAATACAAAAAAAACAACCCAACTTAAAACATAAGTTTTTGAACTCCTCATCTGGGGAAGCCTTTGTCCAGCAGTGGAATGGTAAGATCGGCTGAAGATAATGTGGATAATACATGCTTATAATACCTAAATACTACCTACGTTAACAAAAACATAGGTACTTACCATATTAATAATGATGATATGGTTTTGGCGGATTCTGATCTAATTACTGTTAACACTTTGAATGCCCACGACGCACAAGCTGAAGTGAGCCCCCGAAGGCTGGGCAGTTATAGCATTAAGCTTATGTACTTATTAACACCTATGTATAGTCAGTAAAACTTGAACCTTACCACCACTAGGGTGATTTCTCTGTGAAGTGAATAGTTGCCAACCCCGACTTGCTCGATATCTTTTGTTTTTAACGCAAAGCGATATAGTTTAAAACTGGATAGGCATTAACGTTTGGCGATGGTACTTACCAAATTTTTGTAAGTTACATAGATTATCGGCTACTTTCAACACCGTGTAGCTTTTTTTAACACGCACATATGAATATAATCTAAAGTAACTGTTTTACAGGTATCATAATATAACGTTTAAGAAAGACATCAGCAGTACTAACTGTAAAGAGCGATTGTTCGCAAATGAAAGTTTATTATACCATAATGAACACATGACTAACATGAAGTTATGTTTTGCAGAGTATAATATGAACAATCGATGCATTGTTGCATGGTTGACGAACGTACCTACTTGCAAGCTTGTTTGGATAACGGCACGGATTACGGTCTATAAGGAAAGTGCGCGTCGGACACGCGTACGAAGGGTTGCTTACCATTATCTAGAAAAACGGCAAAAAATAATCTCTTTTGCATGGGAGCCCCATTTTTTTTAGTATTTGTTGTTAGAGCAGCGGCAACAGAATTAAATCATCTGTGATAATTTCAACTGTCTAACTATCATGGTTCATGAGACACCACCTATAATAGTGACAGACGGACAGACATACAGACGGACGGACAGCAGAGTCTTAGTAATAGGGTCCCGCTTGTTTTTTTGGGTATACGTAGCTTAAGGGTAAAAACCGTCGTTTTTTACTATTTTCTAGATTCTACATGTAATTTAGACAGCAGATAAGAAGTTTTGCGCACATACATTAATTTTCGAAAGTCACTGACGATTAAAACAAAGACCTTAAGGGGTCACTTAAGGTCTTTGTTGACACTTAGATTTAAGCACATCTCAAGTTGCAATTTTTGACAGTTTTCCATGAAATTCTGTAAAAAGTTCGTTTGAGTATTCGGGGGTAAGCAAGCTGGATATGCCGCGACCTCCACGGGTTAAGTCTAAGGAGTCAATTCTTACGCCGCCGCGACCACAAAGTCTTTATCCGCCGATATACAACCCATTATCGGACGGAGTAAAATTTTATCAGCAGCGTTAGCCCTTCGTTATTCCATTATCTGCTTATCGATTTTAGGAATAGATAGGTAATGAATTCCACAAAGTCATTATTACGAACAACAAGTGAATTTAAGTTAAAAGAATCTATGTTCTGGTTTTGAAAATTGTAGCTTGGAACACATTAAGTTATTGTAAATGTGTCCTTCCAAGAAGGATTTGTTTAGTCACATTGGTGACTAAATCGGACTGCTAAAGTGATGTTAAGACAAATGATAGTGCTTGAAACATAGGTACATGGATGAATTAAGATAGGTAGTTAATCTGTCAGTTATTTATGAACCTGCTACGCTAAAAAAAGACCGCTTGCGTAAGTTAGAGATAGAAGGTAGATATTTTTAGCATTTAGAGCGATGACTTTAGTGCAGATGCTATTGCCATTCCTAGATGACATTTGTTGTCCCCACAGAGGTCTGTGTCTCTAAAGGCTCACACGTTTTGGTTCTCACTCACGGTTGAGCGCCAACCTTTATATAGGTAAGCATTCATAAATACGAGTATATGGGCTTAATATCATAAATTTTGATACATTTTACAGTGACGGTATAAAGTAACAGACAGGGCCACTCGCTAGCGGCAAACAAGTATGCCACTGTATGAACCTCATGGTGTGAAGATGCTAATTGCGCACTCGCCTTACTTTGAAATCGCTTGCAAATCGACAGCGTGATAGGTAAAGCTCTAAAATCTAAATATTAGTATCAAAATATAACGAGTAAAAGCCCATTATCATCCGACTACCCACAGAGGAGGGTACAACCTCATAAGGATGACACCTGCTTTGTTTCTTACTTACTTTTGCTTTGTTTCTTACTTGTAATCTGTAACGTTTGTTATGGAAGAGCGAGACCCTCTAACACAAGTTTTTTATACTTAAATGAGGGTCTCAACTATAGAATTACTGATTGTAATATTGTTACAGAAATTAATATTATTATTATTACCCTATGTTTGTATAGGTATTTGTAACGGATTTTTATGAACCCTACGTAGTGCTACGTAGCACTTAAAATACTCGTTCGAATTCAACAAATGAGGAATCGATCGATTCGTCTCAATGTCCCGGTTGGTTATAGTGTCAGACGATATTGCGGGTTTAAGGAGATAGCGGGGTGTCAAAAATTTCATTGTTAAAATAATAAGCACAATCGGTGAGCGCCGTAGCCGGGTTTTAGTTTATTTTATCTCAAATGTTTAGTTTTTTTGTTGTATGCCAGTGGCGTTTGATCGGACGTGTGAGCGACAACCTTTAGTTGCCGTACTGGCCGTGCACTAAAGGTTGTCGTGGCTGAATCCGTCTAAATTACAAATGTTTTCTAAAGTAAAGGTTTTAAAATACTGTGATAAAATCGGACACCTCCTAAATAAAATAATGTAGGTGTAACTAATTATAAAACCAAAGCTTGTATTTTACAACATATCTATACCTAACTAATATAAATAATGTAGTTAAGCGCCCACTTGGCGTGTATCGTCGGTATTTATTAAATCTGGCGCAATGCCATTCAAATGTTTTAATGTTATCAGTAATACAGATGGATGAGATGTTTGGTAAATAATAATATGAGAAATATATAGTTATTAGAATAGTATTTCTGTACTAAGTCAATAAATAAATACATAGTCACACACTGTATAATCTGAATCCAGACTAAGCCTAGTTAGGAATCTGCAAGTGTGAATATATCACACTTAAATAATAATGCCAATTATGTGTAGGTATATGCATTATATAGCTGTAATTTCAGATTATTTATAACTAAATATTTTTATGACCCCGTGAACTTTCCATTATAAACAAACTAGCTGTGCCCCGCGGCTTCGCACGCGTTGATCCTATGGAAAAGTGTAAAAGTGATTTCTATCCCAAAGGAATGATTTATGGGAAAAAAAGTCATTGGTCATATGGAAATGTTTAAAAATGATTTCTGTACCACGTGAACTGATTTATAGGATAAAAGGTAAACTATGTGTGATTCCAGGATTAGCACTACCTGTATGCAAATTTCAGTAAAATATGTATAAAAACATAAACACTTTAGTCCCATAGCGGGAAATGAGTCCGCAACCTCAATATGCTATTTTTATTTATTAGTTTTGACAGACTTGTCATGCATTTGGTCACCAACTCACTGAAGTAATGAAGATGTGACATGTAAGATGGAGCATGCTTTGCTAGAAGGAACTTATTTTCTTAGACTCCAAGATAGCACTCTAATGGGAAAACAGACACGGAGAATTCATTCCACGTTTTGGCCATGCTTATAATGAAAGATGAGCTAAGACTATTGTGATATTGTTAACCTAATAACCTTGCTGACAAGAAATCTATACCAATATTATAAATAGGAAAGATTTGATTGTTTGTATTGAATAGGCTTCGAAACTATATACTAATTTTTCACCATTAAAAAGCTTACTTTTTAGTGACATAGGCTATATTTTATCCCAGAATTCCCATGGGAACAGATCAAATCAAACCTTTCACGGATCTTCGAATCAAGAAGAATAAGATCATAGGTAACCATAAAATGAAAACTGCATAGAAATGTGGAACTACACAGGTGAAACTGCGAGGCGCTGCTTGTAACAAACACTTAAATAATGCATACAACAATATCTGTTGTAGGTATCTGAAACTATGATTTAGTTTTAATCACGTAAGTTTAAAAACATAGTGATCTGGCATATCATTGCAATTATTTTAGAGGTAGGTAGTACCAAGTGCCAAGGTCAGCCGGTCAGATAAATTGCACCTAAGTTAATTTATACCAAAACTGGTCAGATCTACGGACCTATATCATTTATTCTTTCATAACGTTATCTTTGGGGCTAGTACAGTTAAATAAAACTTTATCAAAAAGATAAAATAGTAAGAATATTGAAATGGAATATATAAAATAGAAATATTGCTTTGAGGCATACAAATGCCTCATATCATACAAAATCTTATCAACCCATCATCGAAACAATAATAATTTATGTAAATGAACTCCCCTAGGTAGGTTCAATAGCCAAATGTAAACACACAAGCTTCATAAGTTATACTTATGACTCAGAGAGTTATAAGATTACAACTTACAAGCTACTTTAGTAACAAGTGAGTCATATAGAAGAAAAAATAACAAAGAGTTTTTATTATATTTCATCTTTGGATGCAAGTACTTTTGTTGCACTGGCACTGAGCCAAACAAAATGATATTAGCCTTGGATACGACCGAATCGGTGTGAATAGGAAGTCACTAACTAGATAGGCCGTAGGTATGATTGTACGAGCCATAATAGGCGCCCTACCACCTTGAAAGGTTCATGTACGCATGACGTACGTACTTGCTATTGTGGGAGAGTGATCACGTTTATGATAAAGATAATTTTGGTCGCTAAATTACAATTTTGATATTTTGACAATATAGTTTTTTTCCGACTTTTTAAATTATGTCGAAGCGTGTGGAACCAGCGGCGTTTAAGCAGCAATTTATACGTCGATACCAACCATAAAAAAAACGTCTAAGATGCTTTATCAAAGAAAATAAACTGAGAAATCACAGCGAACAAAACGATTTTTCTCGCTCGCCTGACAGATGTCGAGAATCAAAACTTACCGTAAAAAATAAAATAGCAGTCTTTTAGTTATTCCAATGAACTGCGTCTATTTGTTACACAAACATCAACACTGTAGCTGCAAATTTGAAAATAAAAATCACAGAATACTTTACGAATACGATTTTTAGCGACTGACAGAAAACAAGGAATAGAAAAAGACGTGTGGTGCGGTTGAATGACGGAACTGCACTTTGGAATTTTCACGATAGATGGTGCCACTACATGACAGCTGTTAGAAATCATAGACTAAACGGAATGGAGTATTATGAAACTCCTAAGCAGGTAACTTATTCCTTTGACTTTTCTTGCGGCACTTTGAATATTGTGTTTGAAGCAAGGTTTGAAGGGTTTGCACTTGTTGTTGCGTCATCGTCAGGAAGTGAAATGAAAACTGAATGATCTTGACCAATGACACGAGCTTGCGGTTTGTTTACGTTTATGCTTCATTCAAAATGGACACCGTATAGTAAGCTGTCGAATGTGATGTGATTCACATAAAACTAAGATAAGTCTAACCAATGATCGATCAATCGCTCGAGCAGCGCCCATATTATTTAGGTTATTTAGGTAATCGGTAAAAAAATATTCAAACAATTTAGATGACCTTAATATTTGTGTAGGTACTTAATGGTTAAGTTACCTAGATACCTACTTTTAGTTAGAAAAACGAATTACACTCCAAAATAATGCAGGCGACAACATAAATTCATATTAAGTAGGTACCTACCTTAAAAAACAGTAGTACAAATACAAAATATGTATTGCAGAAAATAATACAAAATAAAGGCAGATAAACTTAACGTGTATGTGTTAGACATAATATGCAATTGGAAATTTTGTATTGTTCGGCTACGTGAAAGACTGAAACTACCTACAGAAAACAAGGAATCAATGGTAGGTAACTAAATATTTTTTATAATAAAGGATACCTACATGCAAATCCACAAATGATTACAAGGACATTTTTGGTTCTGCCTGTATAATCTTTACCATTAAAATATAGGTGTAGAAGTATATGTATGAGTAGTTCAGGAATTGAACTAAATAGAAAATCAATGAATATAAACCTTTTTATAAACTATTATAAACCTTTATTAAGATCGAACTTCAGCATCATGTAAATTGGTTTCTTTTATTGTTCATTATAAGTACTTAGGATAAATGCAACGAACATTTTACTATCCCTGTACCTATGTTCAGGTTCTTTTTAGTGAAATCATCATGCTGTCCTAAAATATTATATATTTTTATTATTATTATGTGACCTAAAACGCTTTAAGTGATTAAAAAGTATATTTATTTCGCAGGATAACAGTAGTTAAAGTAAAAAAATATATAAAGTCATATTATTATTCAAAAACCATAATCGTACTCGTGACTTGAAATTTTTTGAACCTTTTTTAACGACTATAGAGGTAAAATAAATAGATATTTTACTATAAAATATCACGCACGGCTTCATTTTCATTTATGTTAGGTGTATATGTATAAAAGTAGCCTATCCATTTCGAGAACCAGGTATACCTACGTCTGCAATTTCAGCCCGATCCGTTCAGTAGTTCAGTTGTATTGTCGCGAACGTGAAGCACTAACAAACATCCAAACAGCACTAGACATGTAGTATTTTCTCGTTGGCTAACTTGATTTAAGGGTTTTCGTGTGTTTGGTACTCATACTCATAACAAGTATGTATGTAGGTAGCCTTTCGATTAGCGGGTCATGGACATACAGACTGTAAATATTTTAATATTTTAAAATTCTAAAATTAATTTAGGACTCGCATAATGACAAAAGTCTTGTCTTTGCCCCAGCAGCGCCATCTAGTAAATAACCAGAGAAACGGATAGTTTAATGTCCCATCTCACTCGCTCTCGTGCATTCCGCGCGGTCGAACGGTTCAATGACTTTGGCGACCGTTTCTATTTTCTCTCTGGTTCTGTCGTCGAGTCGGCCAGTCGGCCCACAAGCGAGGGGTCTTTGTTTGCGTTTCACGTTCGCGTCGCGAGGTTTCCACGAACACCGCTCCACCGTATCTCCGCCGAGACGGAATGTGCCCGCATAAGTGGAACCGCGGGTCTCGCTCCTCCCGGTCGTTGTGAAATGTGCAGGTAGCGGTGCCAGACTGGCGCCTTCGACGAGTGCAAGTGCAGTGAGGTGCAGTGGTGCGCGCTCGTACGCGTGGGTCGGAGGAACCTCCGACACGGCGACGGCGTCCATGACCGGCGACATGCCTCTGGGGAGCGCGCACGCCTTCGGGCGCGCGCTGCTGCGGGATGGCGCGCTGCCCCCGCTGGAGCCGGGCGCGCCTGCCCCGCCCGCGCCGCCCGGCCCGCCCGATAAGCGCCCGCCCGCCGCCGCAGCCAGCCCCGACCAGGTCATGAAGCTCTATATGAACAAGCTCACGCCCTACGAGCACAGAGAGATTTTCGATTATCCTCAGGTCTATTTCATAGGCGCGAACGCCAAGAAGAGGCCGGGACTGGTCGGCTTCCCCAATAATTGCGAGTATGATAACGAGCAGGGTTCCTACATACACATCCCGCACGATCACATCGCCTACAGGTACGAGGTGCTCAAAGTGATAGGGAAGGGAAGCTTCGGCCAAGTTGTCAAAGCGTACGACCACAAGAAGCGAGAGAACGTCGCTCTCAAGATGGTCCGTAACGAGAAGCGGTTCCACCGCCAGGCTCAGGAGGAGATCCGTATTCTGGAGCACCTCCGAGAGCAGGATAAAGACAATACGATGAATGTGATCCACATGTTTGACTCGTTCACATTTAGGAATCACACTTGCATAACCTTCGAGTTGTTGTCGATCAACTTATATGAGCTGATAAAGAAGAACAAATTCCAAGGGTTCTCCCTGCAGCTGGTGCGCAAGTTCTCCCACAGTCTGCTGCAGTGCCTGCATGCGCTCAACAAGAGCCGGATCATACACTGTGACATGAAGCCGGAGAATGTTCTGCTGAAACAACAAGGTCGCTCCGGAATTAAGGTAAGAATATTGCACATTATTGAAAGTCTTATCGGGCAATATAAGCTATACTGCACATTTGATTCTGAATGCTAACTAAAAGTCTAGTGCGTACTCAAAGTGAGGTTAAACTTTCTTGTTCACATCATTTCCTTTCCTATATGAATCTTGTCATCATGATAAATGATAATGATAAATACAAATATTTGTAAAAAGTTATCCGAAACATTGACCAACTGCAATGTTTTTATTACATGGTTGTGCATAGGCATTCTGTGTAGACTACTCTCAATATTTTAGAACAACTTTATGTCATGTTTTGTGAAAACAATGTTACGTTTGGGGTTTGTGGTTTAATTTTGCTGTGTGAAATGCACCGAGTCAGAGTCAAATTGTTTATTTCTTTAGACTTACAAAATAAGCACTAGACAAGTCACTACTATTCTTTTAGAATTATTAATTATAATAATTTACTTTTTGAACAGTTTTCTTACACTTAAATGTTTGTCTTTATTTTTAGTGAATAAATACTTTGTTGTTTTCTATTTCTTCTACAAACATGGTTGACATAAAGTATCTCGGATTCTACAACTATTTTGAATTTTTATTTGTATTGAACACTTCTTCGCTTTGATCGGCCGTTAAACCGCAAACCTTAGTTAACAATTTACGATTCCGTGAAGCGGTCGATTATAGCCTTGACCAATCGCGGAAATATAGACGCTAACAATTTTTAATGATTAGATGGTTTTCTTTCTTGATACTAACTTCGGAATTCTTCCGCGTAGCAACACGACTTTATCACTGATATCGAATCTGTGCTAGTTATTAAAACGCTGGTTATCGGAATATTGTAGTGTGAATTTGTGTGATACACGGTTTTCTGTGCAAGTTTGTACTGACTTCGAAAAATACAATGATTTTTTTAGTATCTCTATCGATATTTCGTAAATTGTGGACCGATTTCGATGATTCTTCTGGTTTTGTATGGAGAATAATGCAAGAAGTGGTCCCATAAAAATAAGATTCCTGAGTAGGTATAAAGGTACTATTTGTCCCGCAAAACTTAAAAAAAAAACGAAAGAGTCAAGAAATTTCTACAGACAGATTTTTAAATAGATATGCGAGAAAATATATGCATATTTTAATATTTATACATTTGCAAGCCAAACAACAACCTTCTAAATAAAAAATAATATTTTACTTAATTAATAGGTCATCTGGATCGATTATCACGAGATTTCTAAAACATCTGATTGCCATAGGATTACAACTCGATTATTGAACCAATTGTTTTGAATCGAGACATTAAACAATCACGCCAGCGCGCATAACACCTGTTTCAATATAAATCCAATCAATAAATGGAAACGTAAACTTTGACTGAATCAGCTGAGCCACACCCGGCCTTAGATACTACTATCTAATCTGTGCCTACCTACCCTTAAATTTCACCCTAGCCGTAGATGCAGGAAGAGTTACAAACCCGCGGAGAAACAGAATAAGGGACGGACTGGGTTGTACCAACTCGTTATTTTTGCATTCAATGAATTTTTCGTTGGAAATTTCGGTCGCTCTTTTGGTCTTGAATAAATTTTGAATATTGAATTTTTTGATTACGTCCTTTGGTTGATGAAGAGTTGTCGTTTCCTTGGATGTAAATTCGTTGGTAATTTTGATCGAGCTTGCCTGGTAATTTTCCGAAGGGAGAAGAATGCCCTTGGGAAAATTAGCTGCCAATCAAAATTCAAGCAAGAAAGGCCTCGGAATTTATAAAAAAAAGCTCCCTACATAAACCAAATCGTCGTTGTCGCGTCGGTAGAACAAACGAACCGCAAAAAAAAAAATACTAGCAGCGCCTCGTGGTTTCACCCGCGTAGTTCCCGTTCCCAGAAATCCGGGATAAAATATAGCCTATGGCACTCCCTGAAAAGTAAGCTTTTTAATGAAAGAATTTAGTTTAACCGGTTATGTATTTTCAGAGCCTATTCCATACAAACAAACAAACAAACCTTTCCTCTTTATAATATTATTCGTATTAGTATAGATTACAGTTTCTAGAGGAATTGTTCAAAATTGTATGAATGCAATTCATACAATCTTGAATATACCTATCGGTTGTCTCCAGGGCCCGTACCTACTCTTAAAAACAAAATCGAAGTTTCTTATTCGTCTTTGTGCAAACGCTTACATTAGATTATTATGTAAGGCGACATAAGAGTTGGTTTTGCATGACAACAAAAACTAAACTTAGCCCCCCAGCTAACGTTCGACTGTTTCATCCTGTAAACATCATACATAGATATTTGCTACTCACACAGTACAATTATAAACAAACATAAAATACCTATAATTGTTAATAGTTAGTATCTAAGTTTAGTCATAAAGTGTGTAAAACTGTTTGCTATTCGAATAGAGCAAAATAAAATAAATAAATTATCGGTTTCTAGTCTGTATCCTACATGATTTTGTATCCTAAACATTATCATGATATCCGCATCGACCTACTGTACCATCCGTGACGCGGTGACGTCCAGTCTATTTCTGTAATCATCCCAATACGCCAGCCATGTGATGTCGGTTATTTACGTCAATACATCCGCGTTTAATGTGACTCGAAACGTTTCGAACCATCACATTTTTCTCTTGAAACTCCCTTTGACTCCCTTTGAAACGTAGTCTTGGAATGCGGGGAGTAACAAAGCAACGACACGAAATCCTCGACCACCAGGGTTTACTCCGCGAAGCCTATGGTGATCCCAAGAGAATTCTGGGCTGGACAGAGTTAGGAATCTATACTAATATTATTAAGAGGAAATATTTGTTTGTTTGTATTGAATAGGCTCCGGAACTACTGGGCCGATGAAATAAAATCTTTCATCATTAAAAAACTTAGTTTTTAGGGAGTGACCTAGGCTATATTTTATCCCGGAATTCTCCCAGGAACGGGAAGTACGCGGGTGAAACCGCGAGGCGCTGCTAAAGAATAAATTAATAAAAACCTCACACTCTACGTACGGATCAGACAAAAGAGTACACAGTGCACCAAATAATGCATTCTGTCTACAATATTCATACATTGCAATGTAGCACCAACTATGGCTGTGTCGTCGATGTGTAAAGTCCACACTATTAATGAGATTGCCAGGGAGATAGATTTTTGCCATTTGTCTGAGATGATAATCAGCAATCAATTGTTAGTCATCATCGAGAAATTTCAGTTCTCATGCGTATAGGTAAATTTTCTTCATTCGCTTGCTACAAGTTATTAAATTTAATATTTCTTCAAACCAATTCCCTTCAGCATAAAGATCGATACAAAATCAATGTTTCCCCGAGGCTCCCGAAGTTGGTGCATTCACAAAAAAAGGTTACCAGCAAAAACACAAGAAACCTTCGACCGTTCACTTGCAAACAAAAAGTTTGACCTAGAGTCGGATGATTTAGCCGTGCTCACGTTTACCTGCTTACAAAATAATACTGCGCTTAGGCAGGCACCTGACGTCATCGTATCATATGGGTAAGACAGATTGCCTAATGCACCTATCTATTATTTAGAAACATACATACCTAATGGCCGTTTTTCCACTCACCGGCCCGGCGACGGCACTGAGCCGGGTTCGATGCCGGTTTGTCTCCGCTCTTGTTTTATGGAGAATTCTACTTGCGCATATTATTTTATCTCTAATACTGTACTCTCCTGGATTCGGAAGCAAAGTAAATGATTGTCAGAAAAGATCAATAAAAAAACGTTTAATTTTGATCACTTGCCCGTTCTAATTCTGATAACCTGGTACTTTGATGAGGAACTCTACTACCATAATATTGTTGTTTGCAGTTTTCGTTTATCTATCTGACCTGTACAAAGCCCTGTTTTTCATTGCCCGCGAGTTGACGACACAAAAATTTGAAGGTGCCAACTCGCGGACATCCGCGAGCTTCACGTCCGCGAGTTGACAACGTAGTCGCGTTCTCCTACCCGCCCGGCGCACTCACGCACTCACACGTATATATATAATTCATATACAATACACATGCAGTTTTGTCGCGGGGTCGTTGCCGGTGCCGATAAGTGGAAAAAGGAGCCATACATTTTCATGAATTTTTGTTTCGACAGCACCGGCGGCGGTCTGTTACGTCTGCACACTCAGCGGACAATAAATTCGCAAATAGACTTGCTTTGTTTCCAAACGTAATAACGTTCTCAAGAGTCCGCTACTTTGTCCGTTTAAAATGCAGCATCTTTCGTCACAGTAATTATACACTAGCATCTAGTTCATGCTAAAACTAACCTGAATCATTTATCTAGGTTAGTATTATAACCGTGGCGAATACGACACAAATGACAGACGGTCGACGTTGTTTGAGTTTTAACGTTGTTTATTCAACTGAGACCCACATCTGGTGACAATAACATAGGTAGCCGATAAGATACACGCTTCAATACGTAGTAACGGTACTGCCGCAACAGTTTCTGCTATTGTCGTGTTATGAAATACGTGATTTACTGAGTAAAGTAGATGGAACGGATATTTTGATCTTATGATTCTTAATTCTTCATTGCTTTCAATAAAACTTACATAAAACAGTAGCAGCGCCTCGCGGTTTCACCCGCGTAGTTCCCGTTCCTGTGGGAATTCCGGGATAAAATATAGCCTATGGCACTCCCTGAGCGAAGTAAGCTTTCTCATGGTAAAATAATATCTCTTTATAATATTAGTATAGGTAAACCTAGAAAGGTAATGACAAAGGCAAGCTAAACCCTAAAAAAAAATCTCTTCCAGCAAACCTCTTTAGGAGAGAGAGACAATGAAGCAATCAAGAGGATACCTTGAAATAATGTATTGTAGTGATTATAATGTCGACCTACAGAGTTAGATAAATAAATATAAATAATGCTAGACAATCCACAGCATCATCTAGCTCCAAGCTAAGTAGAGCTTGTGTTATGGGTGATGTGATGAGTGATGATGACTGATATATATGATTATTGGTATCACCAATAATCATATATTATCATATCTACTTAAACCATAAAAAATATTGTTGTTATTTCAAATCAATTAGGTACGTTACGTAGGAATCTGTAATTAAATAACCTAGTTAGTTTTCAATTTCTTACATTAGTTACAGATTCAAATTATTGATTGAGAATAATTTTTGCCTGTACTAAGTCAATGACAAAATTTATATCCATGCGTTTCATAGGTAGAGTCAAAAAGAGAAGACTCTTGACGTTTTGGTGAACCAACACTTTAAGGCCCATACACCAGCGAAAGTGGCGCCCCCAACTATTATATCTTATTATTACGTTGAACGCAGGAATTTTTAAATATCCTACGTTCAGTTTGTGGTATCTATTATAAGCTATTTATTAATGCCTCTGTAATAGTTTCATTTTGTAAAGCTTAGGAAGAGATACGAAGTTGCGCTTTTTGGCCACCAAACTCTATTTTTGCATCTCCTCCTAAACTATATGAGATAAAATTATAAAAGAGGTATTAAAAAATAGCTTATAATAGATACCACAAACTGACGGTAGGATTTTTAAAAATTCCTATGATAAACGTAAAAATATGATAAAATAGCATTTCTGTCAGATTGGCTCGGGTATACGCCTTAACAACACACAACTAACGTACTGCAATGACAGAGCAGTGTTGTCAACGCAACAAAAGTTGTCAATTGGCACACGAGCGCACTCACTCCCCACGACTCATCTCTTTTTGAACAGACTCTATTAAAATTACCTCTACTCTACTTTAGTATGTGGTTACGATTAGTTACTTAGCTGTTGAATATCTCCACTTACAGTACACAGCTTTTGAGTTATGTTTTCCGGTGCGCATTGCATACAACGGTACATTTCATTTTGTACCGGTTTAGCGGATATTTAGTAGCCACAAGTAATTAAAAGATCCTCTTTTAGCATTCTCATATGTTTGCTAACGGTGCGTTATCAAGTAATCAGCCAGCATCGTGCTAAAATGCATTTTTGTTGTAGAAAATTAAAAGGTTATGTATGATATACTAGCTGCGCCCCGCGGCTTCGCACGCGTTGTTCCTATGGAAATGTTTAACGGGGATTTTTATCCCACGGGAACTGATTTATGGGATAAAAAGTAGCCTATGTTTTATTCCATGATTAGAATTACCTGTATGCAAAATTTCAGCCAGATCCGTTCAGTAGTTTTGGCGTGAAGAAGTAACAAACATCCATCCATACATCCATCCAAACTTTTGCATTTATAATATTAGTGTGATTTATGCTAAAACATTCAAAGATTATTAGCTTTACCTAGATTTGTTTGTTTCCTTTGTCTACAAACACAATTTTTTTCTCAGCTGTTCTTTCGGAATTAAATCTTAGATCCAATTTCATCGTTGCCACTTGCCATTAAACGCGATCAACATACATACCTATTACGATAATTTCAGATTGGAGCGATTTGAACGACGTTCTGCGCATAGCGCACGCTAATCCGTTTTAAGTTAAGCTTTGTTTAACAAAAGACGTAATAGGGTCCTGGGTAAAAAAAATATATATTTAGAGAAATGTACTTACTTGTCCACTTACTTCCCATAATCTAACCGACGACGACGGTTAGATTTTTTTAGGCAATTAGCCTATTGTATCTACGAAGTCTTACACTTAATGAACGTAAAGAATATTGTTTTTCCGTTTTTCCTAATTTTCGTCCGTCAAAAGCGGTCGAGTGGTCTACCTCGACCCCCGCATATCTCGACCGCAGCTGACCGTGCTAACCAGGCTATCGAAAACCAATATCCATCTGAAAATCGAAACTAGTTAAAAAGCTACACGCGAGTGTGAAGCATCTCTGCAACCTTAACAGCCTAAATTGGTCTACAGCTGGACGCAGGCCTCCCCCTGATAAGCTGCAATTACACACACCTTTTTCTAGACAAGTTACCATCACCCTATATTGTAGCTTTTACATTTAGTCATCATTACTATGGTGCATGCTGAAAATCAGCGTTGTGGGGTAACTCACAACAACAGCTGAGCATGAACCTATTCTGATAGCGCAGGCGCACGGCACTGATGATCACACACGACCATATTACAACAATATTATTATATAAAGCATGTTAGTTCTTAAGAAATTTGTTGTCTAATCTTATATATATATATATATATATTTTATTTAGTTAATGTGACATTTTTGTTAGTCTATTTATGTAATCTAAGTTAGTAGGTCCTATCAGAATAAATATTTTCATGTCATTTCATTTCATTTATTAGCTTTTATTTCATGGCGGTAATGCTTATAATCCCAACGCCAAGCATGGTTGGAATGGAACTGTTCAGTAGGAGGTGCTGCTACCAGCTCCCTTAAGCTTTGTTTAAATTTAAACATATCGCGTTGGTACAGTGTGTTTACGGAGAAGCGAATTTTTACACGCGTTTGTTTGATTTGACGCGTCGCACGCGGCGTGCACCGCCTCTCTTCACGCCGTGCCTATCCATAAACATCAACGTTCATTGCGATGTGTTTGTGTTTACGCGTGCGATGACAGGACCGCTGCACGCGCCGCTTCACGCGCCGCGTCTCCATAACCAAGGCCTTAGTCGTCTCTTATAATATGACCTCCGCGCGAAGTGTTAGGGTGGTGTAAATTCTAAGCTGTGGCACCAAACAACGTGAAGCATCTATTGTTCTTAAATAGGGGAATTAATTAGCTAGCGACGGATTAAACCATTAGAGCGAAAACTGAATCGGAATTATCTTTAGCTGATTGTAATTTATGTCAGGCATTCACGGTTAAAAGGTGTGTTAATTGGATTAGGCATATTAAATCTGAGTATTAGAAATTGATTTATGATGGAAATGAGGGTAACAGTTTTTTCTCCGAGCGTGGCGTTAGTGTGTAACTTTGATGACCGATGTGGCGCGACGGGCGAAGGTCTGCCTGTGATGCAGGAGGTTGCGGGTTCGATTCTCGCCTTGTAACAGCACGTACCTTATCTACAGAATTTTACTTAGACCTATGACCGGAAGCCAAGATCCACATTATGTCGCTCACACTGTAATTCGATATGACCCGACAACAGTAAGTTAGTAGTAACATTCCATTGTTGCGTTTCTGAAAATTTACATGAAAATCCAAATACCTTAAACGTTTACATGCTTCGTTAGAATTTTGAAAGCAAACTTTTTGCAACGTTTAAGTGTTTTTCCCTTAGTTAATCGGCATTCGCGTCTGAGTCCAATAAGCGTTTCTTCATTTACCGACCCGATCCGGCACCGATACCGGGACCGACATCGGTGGAAGTATCTCTATGGCAAACTGTCTCGTTGGTTCGGCCAGACGCCGATATGTAGCCGGCGCCGTCATGTCATTGCACAGTAAAAGTAAAAAGTATTTATTATTACAATCCTTATATCCTAAAGTAACATTTCACAAGCATAATAGATTAGTTCCTATAAATAGGTTATAATCAAATTTATAAGTCTTCCACTTTTGTCGAGCTGGCATCGTACGTATGTTTGTGTACTATGTTCTATGTGGGCGTGTGTGCGAGATCTCCGGGGAATCGCAAAGCCGTCGTGTCGTGTCGGTAAGATAAAGAATGTAGCTGTCGGTGCAGTGTCGTTGAGTACTGTCGATATCGGTGTCGGGCTGGATCGGCCAATGAAGAAACGCCCAATGCCAGCTATTTCTGACTCCGATTTGTCGCGTCCCGCCTCCAGTCACGCGAGGCGAACTAATCCTTTACAGGCCGCGTGAACGGTCTTATTGAAATTCTCCTTGGTTTGCGGTGGAGACGGATCGAATACGTGAGAGTTGGGTAATGGGAGTTATGTTCTGCCTTTGGGTGTAGAAATCTGACGGAATTAAACTAAAGGTTTCACCCTCTACAGTGTGATACGAGGTAAAGGAAGGAATAGCTAAATCTGGCTGCTGATTTAACATTTCCACTTGACTGATTTTCCAAATTGATAATTAAAAAATCGACGAACGATTATTTATCAATTTGGAGAGTAGTAATGCTATCCATAGATACACAAGTAATGCTGTAGATATGGTAGAGCGCTGACTAAAAACCAAGACACACTATATCCAATATACATTATTTGCAATATACCTAATTGACAACAAAGATGGAAAGACGTATCTAGTCCAGAGTGAGACCGAGACAATAATACTCAAGCGAACAAAAAACAACGACGAAGACGTTCCCACTACGACTTAGGTGGGTGGACTTAAATGCACCTAATTTGAGCCTTCTACTACTTTCGTCTACTTTCCATCCCTAATTTTGAAGTTTAAGTTAAAAAAAATCTATCCCAAATATTGATATAGGCACTAACAAAAGACCCCAAAAGCAGCAAAAAACCCTCGACCTGTCGATGACAAAAACATATGTTGGCAAGCAAATAGCTCATGGGATATGCACCGACCATGGACACCTGTCCGCCAGGTAGATTATAAATAAAACCCGTAAAACCAGCATAACAGGATAGGAATCGCCCCACAAAGCTGAGGGCGTTTATTCCCGACGTATTGTCAGCTTTGTTAGCCTTGCGGATGACTGACTGACGACTGTTCATTTCTAAAAAGGTTAACAATTCCACGTTTATTTAGCACTCGCACCTTTTCGTGACTGCTAGCTTTCGAGCGCAGTTTCCTCACAATTTCATATGTTTGCGAACGCTCGTGATGCAAAGTTGAAGCGAACATTGCTGTAGAGATTTCTCGAGATAAAAACGGTAATGGCAGTAAAAACCCAGGAAGAGACACCTCGGTCTTTAACGCACCATGCGCTGTGCTTTACTTGGAAAATTAACTTACGAGTTATGCGGTACTTGCCTTCGTTATGGCATCGTCTGCTTCTTGCGACCTCGTATCATGCGTGTACAACGTCATTGAACTGCCAGTTTTTTTTTTCGGATTAACCGGCGTACAAAACCAGATATAATCCGACACTTATAGGTGTACTGACCGGTTGTTATGAGGTGTAATGTAACATTCGTAGAGAGCATGATGCGTTATACCGTGTGCAAATCCGTCTCGTTGCGAGCGTCTTCCTTCCCCGTCCGTACTGACTGCATGAACGCTAACTGATGTGTTAAGCCTCGGTCTCTTGATCACTTCGCAGTACGCTGCAATCTACGAAACCTTACTTCTGCTTACTAACTTACTTTATACATAAAACTATACTGTATCCATCGAGCATGTAGAATGTTAGTAAACAAACGACGATACAATTATCATAAATTCATTTGCGTTTCGAGTTTCAGGTGTAAAGGATATTTATCGAAGGATCTCCAATCGACTAGTAACTTAAATTACGTATTGAAGGACGCGCCAACAAATTGAATTTTAGGTTAAGTATGGGTGGTTTGTTTACTCAAATGATACATGCTCGATGGATACGGTATAGTTGCTAGTTATATCTTTCTGCTTGTTAATTGTTACTGAACTATACAGAAAGTCGCAAACAACAGTCGTTTTGAAGACCGTATGTTTCTGCTTTAAAACGTGTTGTGCAGACAGGTGCTTTGGACACACGACACCCGATGCATCGCCGTCAGTATTATTATTAAGATACCTGTCAAACCGCTTTTAGGCATATGGTTTGAGACAGACGATTTTACACCAGGTTTTGAAATGGTAGAACGTTTTTTCTTACACGATTTTAACGTTCTGTAGGAGAAATCTTTATTACAACGAAAGAATAGAAACAAATTAGAATAAATTTACCATTGAAAAAGCTGATCTTACTGCAGACGGAACTGATCCATATCAGTTGGAAGCGTCCACCGAGACGCTGGCTGCATTAATCCGATGCTGCATGGCAACACTGAAGCGCTATGTTAGATACTAATCAGCTTTCAGTTCTCACGTCGGTTCTCAGATATTTTTTTACCGACTTCAACCAAAGGACGAGGTTCTCAATACGACTGTTTGTTTGTTACCTCAGAACTGTTGACTAACTATTTTTTTATTTAAAAGCTGGTGCTTCCCGTGTGTTCCCATTTTGATTTAGTCTAGTTCTGACAATAGGATCCATGGAAAAACTATAAGTACCTATTATTGAAGTCGGTTTATAGTTTTTTTTTTTAAACAAAATCAATTATTTAGTATCGACACCCCATGAACCTACAGCCTCAACTCCGAGGGTAACAAATACGTAGCCGAGATCTGCGCATTTATGTGTCAAACCGCTTTTAGGCATATGGCTGCGAGACAGACGATTTTACACCAGGTTTTGATATGGTAGAACGTTACATGTCTGTTCTTACGTCTATGCCAATCTGAAGAAATGACGTTTGATTCCGGATATACCCACAACACCAGCTTAAATTAAGCATTCGCCAAATTCCACCTCCAGACTTAACAAAGCGGATGACCTCATAAAACCGATCATATTCTGTTAACGAAGTTTATGACACTCCTACACTTACACTGGCTGAGTCGTAGCGAAAGGCAAGCGGCGCCATAAAAAAGAAGTTGAAGTTGACCAGCAGGGTCAAGAGGTCATGTCCGCCTCGAGAACACCACTCGGAGGTGACAATGACACCAGTTCCTCATGCCCATTGTCCGCGTGAGCTCATTGTGGATGAATTGTTAATGGCACGAATTGAAGATTGGGGAGAGACGTTTTAAATCAAGGCCCGGGAATATTCGCCGGGATGAGGTTCTTTGACCTTTGGGATGTGTATTATTGAACGCCGTGTGTCATTCGCCGTTCGCCGTGTGGTGCCGGCGGAAAAGAATTTGCACAACCCAACTCTTACCGCGGGTGTCGTCGTAAGAAGCGACGAAGGGATATCTACTAGGGACGGGCAGCAGCGCCTCCTGCAGAACAATTCTATCACCAAACTGCGATCCCAAACCCCAGCGTGGGGATAATAGCCATTACCCCCCATGAGATACAGCCAATAAAGGCGATTATCAGGGGGAGGCCTGCGTCCAGCTGTGGACCATTATATGCGTTGGCATTGAGGTTGAGGTGTATTATTAGTTATTTTTATCTACATAAAAAAAGAAGTGTCTGTTTGTCATATCAAAAAAGGAGCTTTTTAATAAATGCATAATATAATATGCGGTATGCGGTTATAAAAATTTTAGTACTTGTAGTTTTTTTTTCTATGTCTGCTTTGTCACTTTCGAGTAAAGTCTCCTTAACGGCTGGACCAATTTTAATAATATTTTAACTGGCAGATAACTGATGTTAGAAGAGTTACCTACTACGCTAAAGAATAGGTTAGGAAAAAAAATTGCGACCATAACACATCATCTACCCCCAAACTAAGCAGAGCTTGTTATGGGTACTAGATGACTGATATACAAAACATCATCATCAATGGGTCTGACTAATGATTTTTACTTTACATGCCAAATAAATCTACAAAAAATTACGAGAAAACCTGTGTTTTTACTTTTTTCATATCTTAAGAAATGGCTGAGATATTTACGATTGAAGTGCGGTATTTCTGGCCGAAGGTTTTTAAAAACGCGGGCGGCGGCTCACACGCAGATGACGTCACAACCTCGCTCATTCGACAGGCGCGCTCTCGTACGCACGCCGCCGCTGCGCAGAAAAATAAAGTTTTCTCGTGGAAAATGCCTAGGAAATACTGTATTGTGCCTCAGTGCTTTTACTATTACTACTATTATTATTTTTATTTAAATAAAAACTGTTTGTTAATAAATAAACTAAAGCGGACATACCTAGTATAAAATGAATAAAAAATACCTATCTGTTTTGGTATAAAAATATTATAATAATACATAGGTAGGTATTTGCCTACTTAGAAATCTGATAGCTACGTAAATAAAATACCTACTAGGACTTACCTAGGTATACCTGTATAATATTATGGGTAAATAGTGACATCTATACATACTAATATTATAAAGAGGAAAGATTTGATTTGATTGTTTGTTTGTTTGTACCTTTTGAATAGGCGCCGAAAGTAGGTACTGGACTGATTTGAAACATTCTATCCCCGTTAGGAGGCTAGGTAGGTACCTACTGCATTATCCCTGATGAACATAGGCCATAATAGGAAATACCTACCTACCTACCCGTGCGACGCAGGGACGGACCGCTAGTTTTCTATGAGTTTATACTAATAAAACATTATAAAATAATCATTCGACAACCTCGAGATGTTGATTGCGAGTAGGTACCTACCCAGTATTTGTTTATCGCCGCCTATAATAAGTACCTACCTTGTACCTACCTACCTACCTATTAAATGAAACACACACTCACTTTCAGTTAGGTTTGAACAATAAAGTTTTTTAAACTTACGCGATCAGAACACTGTATTATAAATATTTTGTCATCCCGTGACCACGACAGTGTGTAAACTGTCGAAACGTCGGGAAGAATAGGTTTGAACAAATAGGTAAGTACTTATGTACCTACCTACCCGAGAGTAGGTAATGCTTACATTGAACATACGTACATACATACCTTTCATCTTTATTCCACGAATTTCGGCTGCCGTGAAATGCTGATTTCCAACGAAATATTGTGCCACCATCAAACTATCCACTCTTGGCAGATTGTCTGACTGGCCTTTGAGGAAACCTTCTTCCATTCTACACACTACACACTTCTTCTACACACTATTGTTTCTATATGAATAAAATAATAATTATTCATGAACTCAAGCACACTCTGAAAACGAAGACGATTGAAAAGAGACGCACCGCACGTGACCGAATAGTTCCGCGAGCCGCGCTGTGTCTGGTTGTGACGTCACATCATAAGCCCGCGTAATTTCATAAATTTAAAAAAGGGCTTATTCTTCTCGTCGTTATAACTTCGGAAATACTGCATGTATTGAAGTGAAATAAAAACTAATGTAATGTACATGATCTACGCTCCGATATAAGGTGTATTTGATAGTAATATTTTGACCCTTTTGTCATCTCCATTCTCGTAATAACTTTAACTTTCAAACACATAGCAAAGTTTGTTTCAATGACCTACGAAAAAAAAGTAAGATAAATAAATGCAAGCGGACAGAGGACTCTAAAACAATTCGCTTAAAGTTCGTTCTGCTTCTTGCAAGTTTAAAATAAAACAAAGCAATAAAATCTGACTTCCGTTTAAAACTGTTCCAAAGGCCAAAGTTTGAAGGTGAGCAAAGTGCTTTCAATGACATAAGTTTAATTGTGACAGAAATAAGTTAGCTCTTATTTCTCTCTTATAATTTGTTACTAACTTTGGCTGTTTCTGAACTTCGTCAGGAACTAATCATTGTTACTTAGTTTAGAATTCAGTAAAGTTACAAACATTCTGACGACCTCTGTGGCGCGGCGGGCGAAGGTCCGCCTGCGACGCAGGATGTTGCTGGTTCGATTCCCGCGGAAATGTTTTGTAAGATCTGCAGATATTTGTTCAGGGTGTTCTGGAAGTTTTCTTTGTTTAACAAAAAATATCTAAGTGCATAGTATTCTTTTATCAGTTATCTAGTACCAATAACATGAGCTCTGCTTAGCTTGGGGCTAGATGATACTGTGTAAATTGTCCAACATCATTTATAATCAAGTTTAGCTATTTTATAAAGTTAACTATTCATAAACGTATTTAATATTCCAAACCAGGACCTGTATTTCGTCACATGAGCCCACTGCTGGGCCCGTACTGTTTAAAACGAAGTTTCTGATTGGTTTTCTTGCAAATGTTAGGGCTCCAATACACGGACACCAACTTACTGACTACAGCCAACTGGAACTGCAGTCGTGACAACAGTAAACTGCAGTCATCAAGAGTTGACTCGACGGCAGTCGACGCGTACTGTTGCCTTATTTTTTCAATTGCCTTGCTGTGCCTTAATATCTTATGTAAGCGACATAATTGAGTGAGTTGGTATCGCATAACACGTCGTACAAAACCAATTGCGGCAACAAAAACTGAACTTCGATTATCCATTTCCGAACAGGCTTCTGAACATAGGCCTCCTGCATATATCGCCCAGTTACCTCAACCTCGACAGCCTGTATTGGTCCACTTTTGGACGCAGCCCCCCCCCTGATAGGCGCCTTATTGGCGGTAATTCAATGGGGGGTAGTGCTCATAATCCCCACGCTAGGCATGCAGGTGGCGATCGCAGTTCGGTGGTAGAATTGTTCTGCAGGGAGCGCTGCTGCCCGCGCCCGGTGCATATCCCTTAGTCGCCACTTACGACACCCACAGGAAGAGATGAGGTGGTGCAAATGCCAGCACCACACAGCTAGCTCAATTTCTAAGTAGGTTGGAAATCACAAAATAAGTGAGTATTTCCGATCATATCACTAAAATGCAATCTCTACCAGACAACCTTGAATGAATATAACTTGATGGAACTGTAATCGACTCATTGTCATTCCGGGGCTTCGTGTCGAATAAACATGTTGTCTTGACTCGTCCATTCTAATCAGAGAGTCAAACGAATTCTCTAATAGCTTTGGTGTTGTGTTTTTACATCGGGGACCTATTAGGTGGCAGGGTTGCCACTTTCCTTATAAAGAATAGAATAGAATATCTTTTATTTCGACACGCACACATACGTATAGTCAGCAAAAATTGCGCTTTACCACTACTAGGGTGATTTTTCTGTGAAGTGAATAGTTGCCAACCCCAGCTTGCTCAATGTCTTTTGTTTTTAACGCAAAGCAAAATACATAGTTTCAAACTGGATAGGCATTACTTTTGGCAATGGTACATAGAAAAAAAAACAGACAGATAAAAGCATACAAAACTAAAACAAAGAACAAGGAGGTCGGTACTAAATTGAACATAGTATGCTGGGCGTCAAATCGAGTCTTGCCCCCATGATTCTGTGCATAAAATAGTCGTTGAGTGATAGCATTATCAGTTTCAGCTGAATTTTGCTGCTGCTGAAGTTTGTACAATCCATTAAAATCCTGTAAATGATGCTCCATTGACGACTAATGTGGCGCAGCGGGCGAATGATCCGCCTGTTATGCAGGAGGTTGTGGGTTCGATTCCGTCGAGACTAATGCTTGAACGATCTGCAGATAAACTGCGCTTGTAAATCTTGTAAGTACAGTTAAATCCGTTTATTATGAAAATGGAAAATGAAAATGTTTATTATGGAACAAAGAACAAAGTTTTGGGCAGCTCTGTCTTCCGTTTTAGTTTTAAATAATGAAGTTTACGTTTGCACTATCCATAAAGAGTAAAATGTATCGGTTGTAATCGATTTTGCATTTGCTCTACCATTCAATAATAATCTTATAAGGCTTAATTGACTAACTTTAATTTTTATAATGAGAGCAAATTTACTAAAAGCTTATCTTAATCCACCTTTTAAAACAACCGAATATAAATGAGCGTAGTGTTTTTTTTGTTTCATAGCACATTTTGCAAAACCATCATGGCAACCCTAACGTAGTAGCAACATCCTATTTAACCTTATTGGATCCCAGGATCCCAACAAAGGAATACATGACAAAATTCTAAGCTTATTTCAAGCTGGTAATGTTTTCTCCTTGGTTTTTATTGTGTTCCTTATTACCGAGGAAATAATGCACATTATCCCATTTAAAGATAAATGTTACATTAGGATGCAAATTAAAAACGTCATGTTCACAGAATGCTAGTAACTTGTGCTTGGTGAATTTATAATAATACTAGCTGTGCCCCGCGACTTCGCACGCGTTGTTCCTATGGAAACGTTTAAAGGTGTTTTCCCGGCAGTTATTCGAATTTTTCTCGCCGTAAAAACCATCCTTGAACTTCAACGAACATTAAAAAAAAAAACAGCCAAATCGGTCAAGCCGTTTTCATGTTATGTCGTGACAACGGAAAACGGGTTTCATTGTATATATATAGAAGATTATAAAGAGGAAAGATTTGTTTGTTTGTTTGTTTTTTATTGAAAAGGTTCCGAAACTACGGGACCGAAATAAAAAATCTTTCATCGTTAAAAAGCTTACTTTTCAGCGAGTGACATACATACATAGGCTATATTTTATCCCGGAATTCCCACGGGAACGGTAACTACGCGGGTGAAACTGCAAGGCTTTGCTAGGAAATCTTTAAAACTGTATGGCTTGCCGTGTGGTGCTGACTTTGCACCACCCCAACTCTTCCCGCGGGAGTCTTAAGAGGCGACTGAAGGATATCTACCGGGCAGCGGGAAGCAGTGCCTCCTGCAGAACAATTCTTCCACCGAACTGCGATCCCCAAACCTTACCATGTTGTTTTCTCTTCATTAAAATTTAAGCAAACATTTATTCACACAGTTTTTGTTACATTTTAAACTAAAATCTTTGTTTACAAACAATATCTTGGATTCTAAACCCGTGTATAGATTTCCCGCTACAAACGATGCTTTGCTAATAGTAAATAAACTGGCACACACCACACCACATTATTATCATATAAATTATAAATTAAATCGCCTCTCTTATTATGAAATTACACATATTACTTCTGTTTACACATTACAGCAACAACATAATATATGATATTGATATGTTGTGTTAATAATTATTACATTTTATGTGAAGGGGCACTTATGTACGGCAGATTTATACAGGACCTTTTATACAGCATGCTCGTAATAAATAAATTCTTATTTTTGTAAAAACAGTCATGTTTTCAGACACCTTGCACATCAGAACACAACCTCTTCTTAATTTCGGGCTAAATTAGGTACTGTACGAAAAATCTTGTACTTACCTACCTAACCTAACCATCAACTTATAGCTTTTCACGACTGAACTGATCCGAATGAAATTAGCATAGTTAATTGTTATCCCGGAAATGGATATGGGCCACTTGAAAAGGATCTGTGAAGCTACTAAGTTATTTTATACTACAACTCTTTGTACATACATATTTAAAACGCACTTTGTTCTCGATTGTACTAAACTTTAGGGCTTGTATACACTTGATGTCTCAAATACACGGTCGGCAAGTTGCCGACTGGAAGGCAAATTAATCCGTCGACTGCAGGCGACGGCAGTCGTCATTGCAGTAACCGTGCAGTCGCCTTAATTAAAGCAATTGTAGACTTCCAACAATTTCTGATTAAATTTTATCACGAGTCCTATCAATTAAATTATTAAACGCCGCGTTGGAACCGGTTATGAAGGATGTGTCAAGTTATATCCGTTTTAATATGTAAGTTTTCTCAGGACTTTCTATTCCCACACTTAATGCGTTGAGAAAATTAAATCTTTAGATTGTTGTTGTGTAGAATATCATCATCATCAGCCTATACTTATCCACTGCTGGAGATAGGCCCTTTCTAATCGCCAGAGCGCCCTGTCTTGAGCTTACCGCATCCAGCATCTGCTTAAAGTCTTTCGCGGGGCGTCATACCACCTGGTGAAAGGCGTTGTGCACCACATTTGCCAACTCGAGGTCTACACTCAAGAACACGTTTACCCCAGCGGTTGTCGGTTCTTCGCAAGATATGGCAGTCTCACTTTAGCTCGCTTATACTTTGATCTATATCGATAACTATATTGGTTTTCCGTCGGATATATTCGTAACGGATCATGTCCTTTTGTCCTTCAAAGAGTGTATAATTTAGAGATTAATATGTAGTCAATTGACAGCAGCGCTCTTATGGAGTCTACACACCAAATTCGACACAGCCTGGCGAGTTTATGTCGGCCACATTATCTGCCGACATATCTACAACCCGGCGGAGGGCTGCGTGTTGTGTAGATTTCTTAAGGCCCATACAGCAGCGAAAGTGGCGCCCCCAATTAGTTTATCTTATTATTACGTTAAACGCAGTTATTTTTAAAAATCCTACGTTCAGTTTGTGGTATCTATTATAAGCTATTTATTAATGTCTCTGTAATAGTTTCATTTTGTAAAGCTTAGGAAGAGATACGAAGTTGCGCTTTTTGGCCACCAAACTCTAATTTCGCATCTCCTCCTAAACTATATGAGATAAAATTATGAAAGAGGTATTAAAAGATAGCTTATAATAGATACCACAAACTGAACGTAGGATTTTTAAAAATTCCTATGATAAACGTAAAAATATGATAAAATAGGTATCGCTGTCAGATTGGCTTGGGTATGCGCCTTAATACTTGCATTATGTGTACTATATAATTATTGTGAACGTTGCCTGTGTTTGGTTTAGCTATTAGTCTAAGGCCCGTATTATAAAAACTTCCCCAACAGTCATGACGTGAGTTCTACTCGAGCTTAGAATTTTTGCTCTAGTCTGTGCTCTAGACCTGACCCCAATGAATGTTTATGATTATGACACATGAAGAGTTTCGTAAAAAAAATAGACCATAGACAAACTAAAGTAGAGTGTTTGCTAGTGCAACTAGCTAAGTAGGGTCCGAGTTACGTTCAACTAAAGATTTTTCTTGAGCAAATATTCTAAGCTTGAGTAACTCTCGTTATGTCTGCTTAATTATGGCGTGAAGAAGTTTTCATAATACGGGCCTTAATGGCTGGAGACTATGCTGTGGACTTCTTCTTATATCTTCGTTAAACGAGCCCACTGTTTGATCTTTATGACAATGAGATATAGGTACAATCTACAGTTCGATCTCAAGATCCTTCAGAAATAAATTACGAATCAGTTTAATCAAGTTCAATTCTCCTTACATTAAACAATGCTGACTATCCCGCTTAGTAATTCAATTACTTAATTCAATTACTAAGATGTACCTAGTACAGACAACATAGTATCATTTTGAAATACAGTTGTATAGTGAACTTATTTATATTTTCAATATCAATACTCATCCCAAAATACAAAGACAAATCAATTCACGAGAGTGCAAAATGCTAGATGATGTCACATCGCGTCCCTATGACCTGATTCCGTGGGAGACAGTCCTCCGTGCCATATTATAGCAAAGTTATTGCCAACATCTACATAGCCATAACATCCATCTATAGCCATAAGGGTTCAACTATACTGCGAGGATAGCGCGGACGCGTTTAAGAGTGTGCCATAAGCAATTTACTTCAAATTTTGAATACCTTAAAATCTTTATTAATCTCAGAATCTGTGAAACCTTCAAATTTAGGGAAATGTTATTTCTATCTTTGATCTTGAATTGCGAGTTTTAAAAACACGTTCGGTAAAAGTTTTCGCGATACTTTATTTGTTTGAAAAATAGAAGTTATGCACACATTTTGCTATTTATCTCACCAACAGCACACTTTTTTTCAGTTTTTGTTTTGCAAGAAACCTAGAAGAACCTTAGTTATGCCATTTAATTTTTTGATTGGTTGTTTCATTAACTTTTAATTAGGTAAAAACAAGTTTTGGCGCATAGAAAAGCGGCGTTATTTCACACTCTTGTGTCATAAATAACCATAGTAAAGTGTCGCTTGAATGTTACTTTGAATGAAATGGCCGGCCATGACGAACTAAGTGAGAAATGCTTTACTTAGCCCAGTATCGCTTGCTACCTAACATAATACTGTTCCTGAAATCGGGCGCAGACAATCCAGTATGAACGCAAACAGCTGTTTCATAATTTTTGATACTTCGCGCCCGCTGCCGCCCCGTCGTCGTCACGCCCGCGTCTTGCCTGCAGTATGGTTGTACTCCTAGGGTTCCGATGTCAACTGCGTAGAAGATAAGACTAAGTGTAAGATGACTCCTGTATGTTGTTGTGGTTTCAACAAAGGCAGTAGTGTTTCTGTGAACCAACTTATCGTATGTAATACTAGTTTCTGGGATTACGCTCGCGCTTTTCCGGTTTATAAAGTAGAGTCTGTTCAAGAGGAGAAGCGTCGTGGCGTTACGGTGAACTAACACCTTTAGTCGTACTGCAATGACAGAGCATCGTTGTCAACGCAACAAAAGTTGTCAAATGGCACACGCGCGCCCTCAATTCCCACGACGCTTTTCTTTATGAACAGACTCTATCGTACTGTTATTCTAAGTCTAAAACCACTACTACGTAACATTTCAACCCGATGTGTTCAGTCGTTTTGGCATGAAGTAGGACTATACATACACTATAAATACTTGTTATTGCACACCAAAGAATACAGAAACATGGGACAGGAAAATACAAACACAGATGTACAATTGGCGGCCTTATCGCTATGAGCGATCTCTTCCTGGCAACCTTTGTTTATTTTTAACAGACATACAACCATCCTTCCCAACTTTCGCTTATATACCATTAGTGTGATGCATGCGGAAAACTAATTAGATTGTTACATACCCGTATAATAATTCCATTATTTCTGGAATTCGTTACTGTTATGTTTTAAGTTTAAGTTTCCTCATAGATGAATAAAATCGTGCAGTCATTAATCGCTTGCGTGGTGGATACGTTACTAAAACTCGAAAACTTATAGTTTTGTTTCCTTCCCAAAACTATAAGTTTTCGAGGTCCAACCCAACCAGCATGCCCAGCGTGGGTATTACTCCCCATGAGATAAACGCTAATAAGTCGCTTATCAGGGGGAAGCCTGCGTCCAGCAGTGGACCAATACAGGCTGTTGAGGTTGAGAGAGGGATCGCATAATAAAATTGCATCTTCAAACACATTTAGTAAAATAATGGTTTCATTCCAGTTCCAACTATTTCAGGGTTTTCTTTTCATACATTCTTTAATAGATCATTAAGCTTATCAAGATCTCGCAAGCAGACAGTCAAGGTCTAAATTTACCAACTCTAAGATCTCAGCTTTGCCTTTAAAGGTGCGAAGAGACTAGAGGATTTACTTGTAACAGAACATCGAGCATTCGCTGTTTTTAAATAAACACAAACCACACTAAAACATGACGCACGAAGTTCTGTTGCAGCCTGAATTAAAAAACCCACCAGCGTTTTGTTTTGGTGTAACATTTTATAGAGCAAACGCGAGGACGGGGCGTGAGGAGCGTTGGTTGAGAAAAAATGCTCGCAAAGTATAAAGAAATGGAAAAATGCTCGCAAAGTGTAAAGAAATGTTACAGCTAAATGCTCACTCACCGTGGGCGTTACGTCGAACTCAGCGTCGAGCATTCACAAGAACGTAACGTTATATCCACCGCCGATTTACATTAGACGAGCGAATGCTCTTTCTATCCGCAATACCAAATTAATTTAGTGTACAGGCGTAGGGCATTATTTCGTTGTTCTCTATAAGTCCACAAAGATTCTATGGAATATTCTAAAAAGGCTCGTTCGCTTGATGTAAACGGCACCAAAGCGTGCGAAATTTAGTTCTTGGTTGTCATTGCTCGTTAACATTAAAAAAACAAGAAAGAATGCTCTCTGTACGTTTGGTCTAAACCCACCTTTACATGGAAAGGCTCTAGAAAATGCTTATAGTCCCACAACACAATAGACGTGATATTATTATAGATTTAGGTCGTTCTTAAGAAAATCAGGTCACCAATTTGCTTATCCTTTATCCAGCATATCTCAGAAAAGATTCCACTTAAGCCTCGTATGCAGATCCGTATTGGAAAGTAATTAGATTCCAGATCCGATCTCGAGTTTCTCGTGAGCGAACTACGGTCCCGGTTAGACGACATAAACTAAAACACCTAGAGTGGTAGAACAAGATATGGAGTTGACAGGTTAGTGAGAGCGAACATGCAGACATCGGTTCAGACTTCTCATCATCATAATCATTAATCGACCTCCGACAATCTCTGTGGCGTGGCGGGCGAAGGTCCGCCAGCGACGCAGGAGGTTGTTGGGTTCGATACCCGTCTCGGTTAAAATGTTTGTACGATCTGCAGATATTTGTTAAGGGTGTTCTGGCTGTTTACTATGTGTAATAAAAAAAATTATGTAGGATTGTATTATGTATATGAGTTATCAAGAACTCATAACACAAGCTCTGCTTAGCTTGGGGCTAGATAATGTTGTGTGATTGAGCCTAGAAATGGTCCAAAATTATTTATTTTATTTATTAATGGACATAACATCCCCTAAGGATGGTTTTGTTGTGTTAGTTTTCGGCACTTTGGCAATGGTTTATGTAGTGTTAGTTTTCGCAGATGACTTACAAGGCCTATACAAAAACGACAGTTCATTGTTCATATGTCTAGCTGCTGGCAAATTCTATCAGAATAAAACTATTTCAGAAATTAGTCAGGGACTTTGTAACTCGTTCTAGAAAACTCCTTTACGGTTTATTATCAGAGGAATGAGTCTAATTGACAGATAGTATGGAGACGTCTCTTTTTCTAGCTTGGGACGGATTTTGCTCCAACTCGAAAAATAACAACTAACTAGCTAAAGTTTTCTTCGTCGTTTCTTTACTTTAGTCTGTATACCGAAGCGACCGAAATCAAAAATACCACTTTATTTCCGTGTCAGTGTAATTTTTTAATACAATTTGACCTTTTCTGAGTGTACATTTATTGTATTTATCGAAATAAAGCATAATTATTTGATTTGATTTGATTTGATTCTATAGAATGTGGTACAGTGCTTCTATCGTGCTAACAGGGAACTACGCAAATCTCATACAAAAATAAGACGTCTCGATCACGTATCTACTACACTACACCCAACCCAAGTCCGGTTGACGATTATACGGACTCGGAAATCAGACTGTAGCTATGTTTATAACTATCAGGGTTTGCAATAGTGTAAGTACGTCGCACTTCATCAGTAAATTTGGGTTGCGTAGTTATCAAATAGATAAGACAAAAAATACGCAATAGCAAATCGGTCGTGATAAAATATAATAATAATAAATAAATAATGCTGGACAATTCACATAGCATTATCTAGCCCCAAGCTAAGCAGAGCTTGTGTTATGGGTACTAGACAACTAATATACATAATACTATAGATAGATATTTTTTATTATACATAGAAAACATCCAGAACGCCCTGAACAAATATCTGTAGATCGTACAATTATTTGTCCCGACGCGGGAATCGAACCCGCAACCTCCTGCGTCGGAGGCGGACCTTCGCCCACCGCGCCACAGAGGTCGTCAAAATTGCGTTGACTCTACAAAGTTTATAATCACAAGTACCTATAAATATTACAATCATCACTGAACTACTTATTAAATGATGAGTGTTTACCTGACTTGTAATTTAAATCAGTTGTTTACTAAAGAACAATCCATACCATTTCACAATCTACCGACGACATCCTAGGAATCTACGACAAAAGAGTTGATTTTTGAGTTTCTATTTTAATCTAATGTTCCAAAAAATTAAGAACAAGTATTTGAAAAAAAAATTAAGTCCTACGTCTATACTATCTATACTCATTTAATAAAGAGGAAAGATTTGATTGTTTGTTTGTATTGAATAGGCCGACTGGACCGATTTAACAAATTCATTCACCATAAAAAAGCTAAGTGACATAGGCTATATTTTATCCCGGGCTTCCCTCGGGAACAGGTAGTAATATATATGTATATGCGTTCATGTGTTTTGTCGCCTAAACTACTAAATGGATCGAACTGATATTTTACACATATAAAGGTCTCGACCTGGAATAAAACATAGGCTACATATTATTTAAAAAAAGCGTGCGAAGCCACGAGCTAGTATTATATACATTCTGAGAAATCTTCGCTATCTTCTATACTAAACAACTCTGTTCCTTGTTACACCTCTATGTGAAACACCTATTCTAAATGCGTCACAGGCACTCAACGCCCGGAATTTGCAGTAATTAGGTCAGTCGACCGATATTTATTAATATCTCAACGTGACTGGATTTCGCTAATAATGTGGCTAATCAGTTGATGGATTTGAAGGGCTTGATTAACATATCTTCGCATCGCAGTTTAGTGATTTGTTCTGCAGATGGCGCTGCTGCCCGCCCTTAATGGATATCCCTTATTCGCCTCTTACGACACCCGCGGGAAGAATTGGTGTGGTCCAAATTCTAAGCCAGCACCACACAGCTTAATAAAATGGCTTAATTTCAGTTCACCTCCAAAGCTTATTGGAAGGTGAACAAATGAGTCCATCGCGTTCCTTTCACACACATGAACAGATAACGAACTGATAACGAGTTTCAGACGTTCCCAATTGTTATCAGGGGCAATGTTCGATATCACGATGAAGAGCATTTTGATTGATGACTTCCAAATGACAGCGTCGACGTCGCTGACTCAATTTCCTATAAGATACGGTACTTGTGAGCTTGCGACATGAAACCTTGGAGATGCGCCATCTAATAGAGTGTGAAAGAACTCTTATAAGTGCATTTAGTACGGATGTAGGCAGGTTAACTACGAACCTTATTTGTGTAGGAAAACCAACGTTTCATCCCTTAACGAGGAAGTGAAGTGAAGTTCAGGGTGAGTGCGGTTCTAGATGCCTGCATTTCGCTGACACACTACGCATGAACGCACGTTCGTAAGGTTCGTAGCTCCGCTTAAATCCGTAATGAATTCGTCTAACAACGATAGTCTTTATGTACGTTTAACTTGAGCTTTGCAAGTTTTTAAGAGAATACCACAAAGCAGTTTTAGAAGTTTTCACTCCAAAATGAGCGTATATGTTTTCGTAGTCGCATACCACGAAAATATGCATTCGAATATGTGCTCAAACTCGAAACATTTAGTTGAAGGCATTAGCGAACATAAGCTTGATGCTTGCTGCAAGCTGTTATGTCACTGTAAATTTTATCTAAAGCTGAGGAGTTACAATCCATATTGGAATGCTTATTCTTGTGCTGGATGTATATGCTAAGTCCTTAATTAGGTTACTATCTTCAAAGTTGGTTGTAATTGTAAACAATGCGCAGAAAAACTCAGTAATTCAGACAGTTAAGCTTCTATTATAGTGCTGTATTTATACATGAAGATAACTTATACCACGCTTATTAAATACGATCACGCGATTCATCTAGCGTCAATGATTATTTGCAACTGTGTATGTATTTTCCAGTTTTAAGTTCGATTTATCTCAATAGCTCGTATAAAGAGCCTAGGTACTCGTAAAAAGAAATTCAAACATCATGCTGCATGCATGATGTTTGTTGAAATGTGCTGAAGATCGGGAAACTTTAAATAATAGAAATCATGCTAAATATCTCGTTAGACGTGTTGACCAACATCGAAGTTTCTAATTTGATCATGCAAATGCCATCCTATGTATACCAACCAAGATACAATATTTATAAAACATGGCCATACTTCACCGAGAAATCACTTTCTTGCTGTTGATTTGTCTTTCAGAATTTTCACTACGTGTCGATTTGAGTACTTTCCTTCTACTCATAAAGCCGACAAAAAATACTAAACACGACGTCAAAAAGAATTTAAATTTCTGTGTTAAGTGGTTTTACAAATATTATACTTTGGCTTGACTTATACACGCGATGTATGAGTTGGTTTAGGCGAATCAGAAACTTCAGTTCTCATTTTGACAGTAGGCTCCCAGACGAAAGATTCTCAAAGTGAAGATCTCACCAGTGGCACTCTGCCCTCCGGCTCAATAGGCCACTTCCACCGCCCACTTCAACTGCCTGCTTCTTCACGTTAGAACCGCGGCCTTTTGTTCTTGACATTGAATTGGACGTCATTTACACAGGTACTCGGATACGCTTCACAAGATGAGGGTAGTTAAAGGGTTCAAGAGAATCTTCATTTCTTTTTCTGGCAGTGCTGTAGCGCGGCGTGCGAAGGTCACAGGCGTCACAGGGGCGAATGATTGTACGTTCTGCTGATATTTGTTCCGAGTGTTGTGAATCTGAAACTTCAGTTTTCGTTATCAGAGTAGTTTCCTAAAGTTTCTCTAAGTGAAGATCTCACCTGGCTGGTACTCTGCAATGCCCTCCGACTCAATAGGCCACTTCCACTGTCTACTCCAACTGCCTGCTTCTTAACGTCAGAACCGTGGCCTTTTGTTCTTGACATTGAATTGGACGTCGTACACATGTAAGTACTTGGATACGCTTCACAAGATGAGGGTAGTTAAAGAGAGTCTTCAGTTTTTTTTGATGATATCTTGCGAAGGTCCTCCTGTGACGCGGGTTCGATTTGCCTGGAGACAAACGTTTGTACGGTCTGCTGATATTTTGCCAGTTGTTCTAGATGTGTCCGATGTATAATAAAAACAAATCTCTATATAGGCAAGTAATGTATTTAGTATATCAGTTTTCAGTTATCCATACTAGTATCCAAAACATAAGCTCTGATTACTTTGGGGCTAGATGATGATGTGATTATCCAGCTGTAGAGCGTTACTTATTTTTCATAACATTTCTTGAAGTTTTTTCTCTTTAGTTTGATAGAGTTGACTTTTATCGTGGCAATATTCAACATGACCTCCTTTCGCTGCCATTTTAATTAAGCCGGGAAGCGGACTCTTAATTATTTCAAACTGCTAATTGCTTTGTAACCAGTAATAGTTCTCGCCTTTCGATGTCCTGTCTCAATTAAAACATGCACGCAGGGGCTTGCACAGAACACATTGCTATGAATAGCCAATACAGTCCACGGCCAAACAAAGTGAAATAAAACAACAAAACAATAGAAATAATAGTATAATTGCATATTGAATTTACTCCGACGCGAGGACGTTTCGGTGTTATCAGAATATGATACTTGTTGTTTTCCTGTAATATTGCATAACTAGTTGCTGTCCACTTCGCGCGCGTTGGTTCTAAGGAAACGTGAGTCTATCCCATGGGAATTGATTAAGGGATAAAAAATAGTCTGTGTATTACCCGTATGCAAAATTTCAGCCTGATCCGTTTAGGAGTTTTGGCGTGCAGAGGTAACAACAATCTATCCACAGAATTCCTAGTAATTTATTACTAGTTCTGTGCGTCCATCCATCCTTCCATACATATAAATATCCAAACTATCGCATATATAATATTAGTGTGATATTAAGAAAGTCCAATTATATTTTTCAATCCAGTTCAATCAACGTCAACTTTGCAGTTTAGCGTACGCAAGCCCTCGCACAAGGGATAATTTCTACGGAATAAAATTATAGGTACCCAAAAAAATATCTAATAACCTTCCTTCGGTACAGTAATTAGCTAACCTATCCACGAGGTTAAGTGTCGTTGGAATCGAACAACTTTAGAACTTCCTTCGTATCCTAGCTTTAACCACCATCATCATAGGTTACATTTTAAACCAAATGATATTTGACGGACTTGCAAATCCCACACCAAAGGTAGAAACTAGTAACATGCCAATTAGAGTTACCATTACAGTTTGTAATAGAATCGTGGGATATAAAATGACAACTTCATCTTAGATTCCTAGTATTGTGCTCGTAAATCAGATGTGAATATCAGCTTATTGGATTCAATTTATGTAGTTCTGACACGATTCTTAAGCTGTCGGTGTTATTGAAGGTTGGCTTATTAGGTCAATGTCCACCGCCTGATTTCTAGAGTTCTCGACCTTCTGAACGGTTATATGAAAATTATATTTCGAACTTCGAAATTTGGTAAAATGTACCTGAGGATTATGGCCGATTACCTACTGGATAGGCGTAAGCTAGGGAAGAGTTTCATACTTCATTTATTCATAAATAAATAAATAAATAATGCTGGACAATTCACACATTATCTAGCCCCAAGCTAAGCAGAGCTTGTGTTATGGGTACTAGATAACTGATATACATAATACAATACACTACATAGATAGATATTTTTTATTATACATAGAAAAACATCCAGCTGCCGCCTGAACAAATGTCTGCAGATCGTAGGTACACACATTTGTCACGAGGGGGGAATCGAACCCGCAACCTCCTGCGTCGCAGGCAGACCTTCGCCCACCGCGCCACAGAGGTCGTCAAATTATAGGTAGGTACATGAATATTTCTTATATATCTCTTACTCGTAGTTGGTAGATGTTATAATTATGTCAAGGTCAAGGGTGTTGCAAATTGAGATGGTGTTAAATTATTTACAACGTCTTATCATCAAATTACATAACAAAGTCTTCATTTTGTCATCATTTGTTTCACTTAGCTGTCCTTAAAAACTTCCACGGTTATGAAATCTTTATTGGTTTATCTCTTCTTCTATCTTTTCCTATTACCAAGTTCCCCGTAACCCATGTTACCATAGAGCTTCTTTTAAATCCTTATATGTCTGGAGTTATCTATCATAAGTATAATTTTCTGGCAATTTCTTGTAGAAATTTGTAAAAGACCGCGGGCAGCCAAAATGGCAGCTATAGATTAGATGTTGGTAGAGACCCTAGCCAGATTATTTCGTTCCAGTTTCTAAACAGCCCGTTCACCCCTAAGGGTGGGGCTGTCGAAAAGAGGACCTGAAGTCAACGGCTCGTTAGATATGAATGTCAAAAGTGCGTAACCATCACCCCAGACGAGCGGGTAACTAGGTCACAGACAGGAGACCGATCGATTGCCACGCAACGAGATCGCCCTGGTTATTGCACTTGAGTAAATTGTACAATGAACCTTATGTTGTACTGTTTAGATCATGTTTTGCAATCTTTACGATCTTATCTGTAGGTTTGTGTACAGCTCAAAACAAAAGTGCGCTCTGAAACTGTTCCATCTACAGGTTGGGTGTTAGTGTTACGTACAGTGCAGACTAAAAATATTCGGATGTGAAGATTTTACTACGTGCCAGTAGTAGCTTAGTAAAATTTAGAACTTTCAACGCTTCGAGTTAACATAAACGATGTGATGGAATTTTTACGAGCTATAGCTCTTAATTTTAGTGCCACTTTAAAAGCACTGGCGGACCTATTCACCTGTTAGAACGTCGTTAGCTACACTGATATTAATCTTGCACGACTTACAGTGAAGTCTGATTGGTTCCGAGGTGGGAATAAGCCCTTGAAGTCTTCTGTCATCATTACATCAGTCTGAAACTAATTTGATAATATCGTACTCGATGGTACAGTAAAGATAAGTGATAACAAAATTACATCACGCAGAAAAACAAATCAAATGTGGAGATTATAGGAAAACTTTAGGTTGAGTGAAGTGCCTTCGTAAATTACCCGTTAGTCATCAAAATTAATATCTTAAAAGACTTTCAAAAGTCAATGTCAATGGTTAAATTTTATTTCCGGCTCACAGAATAATATTAAAACAAGTAAGTTAACTTCTTTTGTTGTCAATCCCTGATTAAAGTCAATTGTGCTTCTCAAAGTTGTGAAGGGAAATTCATGATGAGATGAATTCAAAATGTAGTTGTAGTTGAAATAACATGATCGCAACTGTTATTTGAACTATGGGGAACTGCCCTTTTCAAAGTTATATGAAAGCTCCGGTGTATTTATTTAGTTCGAAATTAGATTTGCCTTACTCCCTGCGGCTGTTTCAAATAACGAGATCTTTTCTGGGTCAGTCAGCTAAAAATATAGTTCAGAATTTCAGGAACCTTTCCTTCTCTTTTTTTACCTTCGCAGAAGAGTAGTTCATGCTACCTAAGGTAGGTAGTAATTTAAGTAGGTTAATCTCTGAAGTTACAAGAACATCCTATATTGTTCGTCTTCATTTAATTTGCCTGTCTCATCACATTATCATCATCCATGCATGACATACATTTATTATACATTTATTTGTTAAATTCACACAATTCTTCACGAATTTAATCCATGCTCACTCCTATTGACATTCTTCGCGTATCCAATCCAGGTAATGTCTGCTTTTTTTGGTTGGTCTTCAGACCATCTACCATTAGCTTGGGCGTCCACAATTCCTATAACCTTGTTTCGGTCTCTACTCTGTCATCATTCCCTTACTCCACCTGTCTACTAAATTTTTTTGTCTGCTTGTAAATCACTTCAACGCTCTACTTGTCACTTTCACTTTCTACCGAATCACGCCTTTAGCTAACAATTTCACAAACTAACCCTAAAATCATCAACAGCCTCTCACAACAAATTGATATCACACTTTGCGTCCCCAACTCCCAACCCTGAGATTGCTTGAACCGTTCAAACATTTACTGTTTACTTGTACGACCCAATCGTGGTAAGTGGTCAGGTAGCTATCCTAGCGCATGTGGATCCGAGGGTTGTAACCACAAGGGCTCTTCTATTGTGGTTTAAGATATGATACAAAGAGGTCCCTAATTCTGTTCGACCCAAATAATCTGCAGGCTTTTGAATCTAAATTATTTGCGTTCTTAAAAGACACACAACACAACACCAGCTCTCGTAAGAATTTAGTGTAATCGCACAGCTGATCTGTTAGAATGAACCAGACAGTTCCCTTAGATAGGCGAAGAGATTCCCGTATATATAAAATGTTTTAGATTAATGACAATTATTAGAATAGTTGAGAATTACTTGGTGATCAATGAATAGGTAAAAAAGTCGTAGATACTGTGAACAAAGTTGCCGGCAATATAATTTGCCATTTTATGCTTTCTCTCTATTCTGTAAAGCTTTTAGGACATAACAGTTAGCATGAATTCATAGGACAATTTTCTGCTTGGTGGCATCACAACTTTGAAGTATAGGTATGATACTATTGTGTTGAATTGGCTGAGAGCCAATGGTCCGTTCATTTCTCTCTCAAACAATTATAAAAGAATCTCTATTAAAACTAGAAAGCTGGTAGACCGGATTTTTTGTTGTGTATTTTGCGACTTGTGACTTTGTGACCCAGCCTCTAAACCAGGTTCAATAAGTGGTAGGTATGGTTACGACTTACGACTTATGGTGAACATCATTATCATGTTTACGACTTCTGTTAAAGTCAAAGTCAAAGTCAAATCGTTTATTTCTTTAGACTTACAAAATAAGTACTTAGACAAGTCAAATTTTTACTATATAAACAGCTTGATAAATAGTTATTACTATCAACAAGAAATAAGGTGCAATTGACTTTAATTCACTTCAATTTTTTGTCCACTAGCGGAAGAAGTGAAAAAGAAACCACTAGCAAGTCCATCGCTTATCAACTAATACAATCTTAGGATAACTAAGTCTAACTGGTCTTACATACTATTGTCTGTATGGAACTGGGCGACATCCGGCCAAGCGTTAACATCATTTACGTAGTCATCTACGGAGTAATAGGCTTTCTTGATAAGATTTCGTTTTATGTACAGTTTAAATTTACGAATAGGGAGCTCAGTTGCTTCAGATGGAAGCTTATTATAGAATCTTACGCAATTGCCCACAAATGATTTCCCTACCTTTCGTAATCTATATGATGGGATGTGTAATTTGTTCTTGTTTCTTGTATTTTTATTGTGAACATCACACCTTTTCATAAAGTTATCTCTGTTTTTGTGTGTATACATTAGATTTTCATAGATGTATTGCGATATTACTGTTAAAATATTTATTTCTTTAAATAATTCCCTTAACGAGTCTCGTGGATTTAATTTATAAATAGCGCGTACCGCCCTTTTCTGAATAACAAAGATAGTCTGGATGTCAGCTGCCTGTCCCCAAAGCAAAATACCATAAGACATAACACTATGGAAGTAACTGAAGTAAACTAACCTAGCTGTATCTTCATCGGTAATGTATCTAATTGTTCGAACCGCATACGCTGCTGAACTAAGTCTGTTTGCCAGAGCATCAATTTGCGGTCTCCATTGAAGAGAGGAATCAATATGTAACCCTAGGAAAACAGTTGAGTCTACAAGGTGAACAATCTCATCCTTTAGCATTATCTTAGTTGGGAGCTCTCTTACATTTGGTAACATGAATTTTATGCATTTGGTTTTTGAAGCATTGAGTAAGAGGTTATTGGCGGTGAACCAATCTAGTATTTGTGAAAGAGAATTATTTACATCGTCATAATTATGTTTATTTCTGTCAACTTTAAAAATCAATGAAGTATCATCAGCAAATAAGACTATATCACAGAGATCTTTTGCTAGAAATGGGAGATCATTTACATATACTAAAAATAGAAAAGGACCCAATATTGATCCTTGCGGGACTCCTAAATCGATTTTTGATCCCCTAGATCTTTCTTTACCAATATCTACTTTTTGGACTCTATCAGATAAATATGATTGCATAAGGTCCAGTGCCTTGTTTTGAATTCCATAATGTCTTAGTTTATTTATTAATGTACCATGATCAACGCAATCAAAAGCTTTAGAAAGGTCACAAAATACACCAATAGCGTTTTTCGCTTTATCCCATGCATCCAATATGTGCTTTAATAAAACTGTACCAGCATCAGTTGTCGATCTACCCTTGGTGAAGCCAAATTGATTTTTATGTAACAACCTATTGAGGTTGAAGTGAGAGGACAACTGTGTGAGAATAATTTTTTCAAAAACTTTACTCATTGCAGGAAGTATTGAAATTGGCCTATAATTGGCCGGATCAGTGTGGCTACCAGATTTATAAAGAGGAACCAGTTTACTATATTTCATGAGATCAGGGAAAACTCCTGCATCAATACAACTATTAAAAATGTAAGCCAAGTATGGAGCAACTTCCTTAATAATAGAACTCAGTACTTTGGTTGAAATACCCCAAAGATCCTCAGTATTTTTGATGTTAATAGACTTAAATGTTTTCACAATATAATTAGCGTTTACATGACTAAATATAAAAACCTCGGTACATTTATCTACAGATGATTCTAATAATTTAACCGCGATTGAAGGTGAGGAGTTTAGAGACCGGGTAACAACTTTAGGAATATCAGAAAAGAATGAATCAAAAGCATCGGCAATATCTTTATCGTTTATAAGTATTGAATTATTAATTTTTAACCTTATTTCTCTTTTTCGTGACTTAGATTTACCAGTTTCGTTATTTATAAGTCTCCATGTTGCTTTGATTTTATCAGATGAGTTTACAATTTTTTTCCTCAAAAACAGGCATTTCGCTGTGTTACAGACTTTTTTAAATGTTTTTGAGTAGTTTGTTAAATACAAAAGAAACGCAGGATCATTTAACATAGCTTCTCTAGCACCATAAAGATCATATAGTCTATTCCTACTTCTATAAATACCGGGAGTGGCCCAATCGGTAAATCCGACCCTGTCCCTAACTGTGCATGTTTTATATTTAAATACTTCGCTGTGTTCTTTGTTTATAACACTTAAAAGTTTGGCAAAAAGATCATTAGGGTTATCGGAACAAGTTATATTAGCTACTGCTAGTTCCACTTGACTTTGAAAATTCTTAATACGGCTCTCTGTAATAGGCCTATAGGTATATTTCTCAACTTTGTTTTTATCGTTAAGATTATAACTAAAATTAACACTCTGACCATAGTGGTCTGATTTGAAATGTTTGATTACTGCTTTGTTGGTTGGAGATAGACTGCAATAAATATTATCTAAACAAGTGGCAGATGTTAGGGTTACTCTAGTAGGATCATGAAAAAGATGTCGTAAACTAAAGCATTTGAATAAATTAAGCAGCCTATCGGCGAGGGGATTCGCTAAAATATCTATATTAAAGTCGCCACAAACAATGAGATCCTTTCTACATGAAAATAATTTCAGCAAAACCTCTTCCATAGTACATTCAAAAGCTACTTGATTTGCGTCAGGAGGGCGGTACACGCACACTATGATGTGTCGCTCCAGTTCCACACAAGAAAGTTCAATAGTCCTCTCAATAGTGAGGTTTACAATATCTTTACGTTCTTTACATTTAAGACTATTTTTAACTATAATCAAAGAGCCACCACGTATTGCAGCTTTTCTTTTATAGGAACTTGCAAAACAATAGTTATTATAAAAGGGCAGTAACTGATTTTTTACAATCCAGTGTTCTGATAAGCACATAACATCTACATTCAAATAATTCAAAACTAATTCTAATTCTAGGATTTTGCTGGGTAAGCCTTGTATATTCTGATGGACTATATGAAATGAATTTTGCTTTCCCGTTGTCGCTGTGGTCAGTTTAAATTTGTATTTACTGACACAATAGCTTTAATGCCCTCATTAGTACTGCTACTAACTATATAGACAGGCTCGTCAGGTAACTGCGTTATACTATTTATAACGGGATCAAAAATATTATATGCTAACAATTTAGCAATGTTTAGTTTGTTTTTTTTGCTTAGGTACATTGTATCCTTATTCAAAAAAGTATTACTAATAAAGTTATTAGTATCAAAAAATAATACATCACTATGACGACATGTCATGTTGTACATCAGCATGTTATTTTTACATATATTGTCATTTTGAATTGATGTCAATGACTTTGAGTAAGGAAAGGAGCAAATAATAAGTTTCCCTAGTCCATTCTGTACCTTTCCCAGAAGTACTTCAACTAGCCTAATCAACTGTGACCGTTTCACACAACTTTCACCAAGCTGAACAATTAAAGTTGTACTCTTATTCAGAGAGTCATCTTGCTGAATGCTATCGGTAATTATATTTATGTTGGCATTTGGATAGCAATTGTTAACTACATTTTGCGCCAGCAAGCCACTCAGTATTAAACCCATGCCAGCACCCAAACCATCTGAGTATATTATAGTCTTCCGGGTATATTGACTGTGGTCTGGATCTAAATCTTTAACTGGAGATGGCGCAGTTTGAGCTGACGGGCACCTGGTAGTGGGGGTTGGAGCTGTGTTGCTGCTAGAGGCACCACAGTGGTTCTTGAGCGAAGGTGAGGGCGGCGCCAGCATCGCGGATGGTAGTAACAGCGGTGACTGGGACACTACAGCACCATCTTCAGTTAAAGAGTTTGTGGTACTCTCAAGATTAGTTTGAGTGCTGCTGTGCCGTACTTCAGAATATACACTATCATTACTTACAATTTGTAACATTTTTTGGTAGTTTTCATTGGCATCTTCTTGGGCTCGTTTATATTTACAGGTAACATCATGAAGTGCCCTTTCTAAATTAACTATTTCTTCTGCCATATAGTTTAAATCTTTAGAATTACGTCCTAATAAACTATAACAAGAGTCCAATTCTTCTTGTAAGTTACATCTAGATTTTTCCTTGCTCAATTTTGCATTATTGAGAAGTTGTTTCTGTTTTTTAATTTTTCTTTCAGATTTTCTAATGAAGTTACTTAACTTAACATATTTTTTAATTTTATTAGTCCCTTTCATGACGGGTGTCTGGCTGTGACTATGGCGACATGGTGTACTGAGATCCACATTTGACATGTTAATATCTGTAGATAAAAGTTCTGTTCGAAGATCTAAACTAGAAATACTAGTCGCTGAAGTCAACGGCTTACACTCTAATTTATCAAATTTTATTCTACACTCTGAAAGCTCTTGCTGTAAGTCTTTGTTTTGCTGCAACACCAGTTCATACGATTCGTGGCAATTGTCCACGGAATGCAAGCATGCATTCAAACGGTCGACTTCTGACAGTGCATCTTCATGGTGAGCATGGAGTTCAGCGAGTTGTCCCTTGAGTGTTTGGATCCTGCCTAGGTTAGCCAGGAACTCAGCTTCGCTATCCTCCTGCTCTTGAAGCAGCCTGTCTCGGTCCTCTTTGACTTCCTTTAACTGGGCTGTAGCGAGCTTCAGCTTAGCCTCCAGGTCACATGCCCTTCTGGTCATCATTTTGTGTCCCTGAAAAATAGCAGTCTAAAGTTAACTAGTATAAGAATAAAATAAAGAAATAAGAAGTGAAGAAGTGAAGTGAATGGGAAATTAAGTTTGAATTTATTAGCAGGTGATGAGAGACTGGTTCTTCCAAGGTCACCCTCTGATGGTGAGAAACCAAGTTGAGGTGTGATAGGTCTAAAAGAGCCCAGTGACCAATGGTGAAAGAAACCAGTTGAAATATGAGTAGGAGGAGCAAAGTAGAATTAAAAAAAATAGTTAGGACCAAGGGATTGCTAGAACATTTAGTTCAATAAGTATTTAATGTTTACTTGTAACTTGCTCGGAGAACATTCACTAAGGTTACTTTGATAATTTTAAGAGAAAATAATCTAGGTTACAATTTAGTAGGCAAATTGTTTAGTCAGAACTTTGTAGAAGTCTAAATAATTATTACATTAAACTGCAATAGATATACAGTACCTACATAACATAGGGAGGTTATTTTTATTGTAAATTGTTGAGTGTTTTGTAAGTGTAAGGTTGTCTGAGGCTAAATGGTTCGTCGTTAGCCGCTTCGTTGGTTTTAGAATATATTCTATTTGTTGTTTATAATAATCGTCTATCAATGCTTGTATTCTTCCTAAGGGCCCGTTATTGTATTCAGGCGTACACACAAATAAACAGAACTATAAATAGGTATATATACTTCATCATCATCAAAATTATCAGCCTATTCTTATTAATTTCTGGACATCAGTGTCCTCTGCGGTTTTTTTTTTTATTATATACCTTTTTATTTTTCAAAGCTCGATACTAAAATTCTGGATTAGAATTTCTCCGAATGTCGACTAAGACGTGAAGACAAATTTCTCGAGAATAGCTGAGACGGGAATTCTTGAGCAGAAACTCTAGTCTTTTCTAATAAGCGTAATCCATTCTTAATATTATGAAAGCGAAAGTAACTATGTCTGACGAAGCACTTTCCCGGGAATGGACATAGGTTACTTGAAAAGGAAGCCGCGGGCAGTATCATGAAAAAGTATGTATCATTTTTTTATAGTTTGTTGTTATCATCGGCATGTATCCCTCCACAATACCACCTCTTTATACATACCAGCTATTTTCCAGCGTTATTTATTATTATTAACTAACCCACAACCAGAAAACACTATGAACGAACTACCTACACCAATACAATTAGAAATTAAGCTTTTTACTACTTAGTGTTTAAAATTTATGACTTAGAAAGTAGCCTTTTGTAACCTTTTTTTGAGGGCAGATTAATTCCACACATAATTTATTACCAAAATTGACCTGCTTCGTGACTGCTTTTCTGCAAAAAATTCCACCCACAAAGGAATGCTTTTAACTAAGTGTAACCTTACTTTCTTTGCTGTAGGTGTAAGCACTGTATCGGCCTCCATTTCACTTTTAATTGTGACCCACTTTGGACCAGTTAGTAGTTTTATGAAAGGGAACTGGTCAAAAGGTAGCTGAAGCTGCAGGCTAAAGGTGGCCGGCGCGGTTGACCAGCAGTAAAAATGCAGGGCAAATAAGTTTTTACGACTATTTTAGAGTTGATTCCTCTTCTATATCAGAAACCAGAAATTCCTCTCACTCGTGCCTCACACTTGCACAGAAAATGATAGATTTCACTAATTCCAGAATTGCATAATAAATTCAGCATCAAGATTTCAATAACTAGGATAGATTCCTCATGAATATCCTATTGTTCCATTATATTTTTCGTATTATAGAGCATATTCATAATTGCATTCTAAAGGTTAAAAAAAAACGACATAAGGGACAGATTTACTACCAAACCACGATCCCAACCTTGCATGGGTATTGTATTATGTCACTTCACTACTCCCCTTATGATAAGAGCAATGCTCTCCTAAAATTGCTTATCGGGTTCAGGTGTCTATTTAAAGAATATTGATGATGATGAAGAAGTCAGACTATAGCCATAGCAACATCGAACAGCGTTTTGCAAAGTTTTCAAACAGCCCTGTATGATATAACCCAAACATTCGCCGGCAAACAAAACCGTTTCAATGCCACATTAGGTTTATTCTTGAACTGTTGCAGTACAGTGATTGCGTACGCGTTAAACTGACTTTTTTCTTTTAATATTAGAACGGCCCACACCTTCGGATGTAGGTTAATGCCAAACCCACACGACCTGTGCCCCAGTGAGTGACACGCGTCTTGCCCCTATTGTTGTCTTTCTCGCTCTGGAGATATTGCGATGCGAGTGAAAGAGGCTGTGATGCAACCCGGATGTGGAATGGGGCCAATGACAGCTTCGATCTGTCTAGCACCTAGATAGTCTAGTCTAGCTTAGGCTTTAGATTATCAGCTACCAGACCGTGCCAGTTTTTTGTTGCTCTTTTATCTGTCTCTTTGTTTTCACAATCACTCATTCATTCTCATCTGTAGTTATTTATTGTAGAATTGTCTGGAATATTCCCTACATTGGTTCGGTATCCAATGTTAATTGTATGAATAATGAATTAATTCTGGGAGCTTCGGGTTTATTTGTCTTTCTGGACGCCATTGTTCTACGGAATATGCTGTTGTATTTACCTGGCTCTACCCTAACCAACTTTATATACCTAGAATCAGTTTTCATTTAATCACAAAGTTCGCCGTCAACCCTTTGCTCGGTATTATATCTACATATATAGAGCGGTTCCCCCTACTTCTTTATAGGGCTTCAGCCAGCTATATTCCTTCTAATTACACCATTTACTTTGAACTTTACTGCGTTATGAATGGGTTCAAATTGCGCACGCAAAAAACCCCAGCAGAATTCCGCGTAGGTGTCCGTAAATTTTACATGTTACATACGAGTCGCTTCACAAAATGCCGTTAAATGGCCTGGTCCCGTTCTCGCTGGCAACTGATTTATTTGATGCATTTTGATTACAAAGAAGAGCTGAATTAATGTTCCTTTGAATAAATATTTAATTGAGAACATTCTTTGAGTCTGTTGAAGTTTTACTAGCTGTTGCCCGCGGCTTTGCACGTTTTTTCCTGGGAAAAAACTAGTCTATGTCCGCCCTTGGGATACCATCTACCTCCCTGCCAAATTTCATTGAGATCTGTTCAACTGTTTTGGGTGTGAAAGGGTAACAGACAAATAGACTGACAGGGTTATTTTCGAATTCATCCCTAATTATTAGAATGGATTTTGGACCGCACACCGTTTCGCAGCTCTACGTAATTTCGCTTTGAAGGTTTTCTTTTCTGAGCTATGTAGATTTTAGTGATGAACATAATTGAACTGTTTTTTCTTGGAACAGCAATCATCTAAATATGTTCAGCTTAACCCTATCTAGCATAACGAGGTCACAGATAATCTAGTTGCTTCCGACGGTTAACTATGCGCGTACACATATTCAAAATAGTCTTACTCTATATTTGGCGTCGTAAATAGCTATGGAGCGTCAATAATTGAAAACCACAATTCAATGGCCGATACCACTTATTTTGTAGTAGTCACGATCGGTAACTCAAGGTCCAAACTAAATAGGTAACCAGAAATCTAATTGTGGTTCTTGGAGCAAAAAGCAGTGACTAAGGAAGGACAAAGAATATGTTTTTATACTTGACTGCTACCATTATCAAGGTGTTGATCGAACAAGTGAACTCATTTTATCGTCATCTTCACATCATATTGTGGTAAATAGTGTAAAGTATCAAAAGTACAATCATAATGTGTACCCTAAGCCCTAAATAAATATCGACCACATGAAAACTACGCAACTAATTAAGAAACACGCTTAGAGGAATCAAATTATTCTTAAAAACCTCCAAATCAAAACATAATTCGTTACGATAGACGGCAGGGTTCCTGAAATTGCAACCAAAATATGTGTGAAACATTGCAGTTTCATCATGTTTTTCTTCATCGATTTTTCACGTTTAAGAAACCAAAGAAATGTTGAGTTTTATGTGATTCGCAATTAAAAACCACGGGGTTCCCGTAGTACTGAGATCTACGCCTTGACAACCAAACCCATCGCTCCTTTAAGCAATGACTTTCCCATATCATCATACGCTTTGCTTTCATACTTTTCATACCCACTTTATCATTCTCCCCAATTCATAATTTTCTCATAACATCATTCGCTGCAATTCTATACTATTTATGAAAAGTTTTATGAGCTTGGTCGTCTTATAAGTATATCCACCTTCTGTTAGTTAGTTAGTTACACCACCGATCGGCTAACAGCCTGTCAATAGATGCATAATGAAGTAACGTTAGCTAGCACTCAATTGAAATCACTGCCACATAAATTGAATCACTCGAGTCCAATGTGCATTATGTCGCATACAGTTACTAACTAGTGTTGGTCTTTAAACTATCTTCAATACCGGAGACCTAAATGAAATTAGCTTGTATGTTGTCTTCAAAATATTTACAAGTATCCTCATGAAAAAGGTTAACAGTTTTTGACTCCGTAAGTAAGTATGCAGTGTGTAGTGTGTACTGCCACAATGTTTACTACAGAGTTTACGTTATTCTATGGAAATAACTTCCCGCTTGGAGCGCTGTCATATTTTCATAGAAAATAGATTAACGCATGTAGCAGTTTGCTACATGAGTTACTCGGTTTTCTGAGTTTTTCGGCTGATTGTGCACTACCATACTGTTTGCTACAGACAGCATACAGTTCTCAAAGTGTACAAAAGTTTAAGAACTGTACCTACCGCTTACCGTTTCTATGTAATTACTAGGTTTTTCGCACGTACTTAACCGGGAAAAAAATAGGCCTATGACCGTCCCTAGGATACTGGATTGGCCCGATCCGGGATTTGAACCCAGGTCCTCGTAATCAGCGGTTGAACAAAGTGACCGAGGCAGTCAATTCTGTGATTCTACTTACCATTAACATTTCAATTGAACACTTGCCGTCTGTCAGTTTGAATCAGAGTGCATTCACTCGCCAATCTTAATTTCAAATTGAATTATGAATATTCAGCGGACATACTGCAGCGGAACGACGAATCCGCTCGTTTCGCATAATATACCCATAAAACTATCGCCCATATAAAGTGTTCTATTCATTCCAACATATCCAACTGAGTTATGTTCTCGAAGTCGCATTATGAATGTATTGTATCATCTCATACTGGTCGAGGCGAGATCGTTTGAACAAAATAAAATCTAGAGCGTCTTTGCTGCATAGTTGATTGCATAATTTGTTTTTTGTAGAATATTTATCAAGCACTAGATTAATATTTAGTTACAGTTCTGCGCTGTATCTTTAAAGCCTTGGTTTTTTGATCACGACGCAGTACTCTGCGTTATGCGGTGCAGGACACAGGACACATAATCGTATGAAAATCGTCTAGAGTGTTCTTTTGTTGTATCGAAGTCCACGTCAGCGGTAAAGGTCAGTACGTAGTACGCACTGCTTACTGTCCCTGCGTACTACACAGCTTACTGCGAAGTGATCAAGAGACCAAGGCTTTATGAAACACTAGCAGCGCCTTGCAGTTTCACCCGCTTAGTTCCCATTCACGTGGAAATTCTGGGATTAAATATAGCCTATGTATGTCTCTCCCTGAAAATTAAGCTTTTTAATGATGAATTTTTTAAGGTCCATTAGTTTTGGAGTCTATTCAATACAAACAAATAAACAATCAAATCTTTCCTCTTTATAATATTAGATAGAAAACGCATGCATTTCCACAAATCAGTTTGCTATCAAATATTTTGTTCTACTTTGTATTCAAACATAACTTTTGCTTGCTACGTTGAGACAAATAATCTGCTGAAAACTCATCTAAACAAATTCCATTGCCATCGTACAATCCGTTTAACTGTCCTCAGGGGAGCCATTGGCCGCTGCGATTTGTCCGCTGGCTGTACATTATCCTGCAAACTTTATTCGGCGTCAAGTTTGTGATGAAACTAAACGAACCACGGTTTCAACCTCTGGTTAAGAATTACTTGACTTGCTGTTTCTAAGTTGGAAAGAGTTAGTTTTCTCCACAGCTATTAACTAAAATTCTATAGATATGGTATGTTCTTCCAACGCTAAAACAAGAAATGGCCTGTTGTATTACATTACAACTAAATACAAAGACACGATTTCCAATCTTTTGCAATATACGTAATGAACAACCAAGATAGACAGACGTAAGAACTTACCGAGACCAGAGTTCGACGATAGTGTATTTCCGAAGTCAACGCCAGAACTACTAAATCAAAGAATAGATCGGGTTGAATTTTTTACACAAAGATCTGCACATGGGCTAGGCTACTTTTTATCCAAAAAAACGGGCGCCCAGCCACGGGTTAGTATAACATAACCATAACACACATAGGTTCCAAAGCTGGGCAACATTTGATGATGTTGTGTGAAATGTCGCTTACTTACCATGATTATGAAGATAACTTACTTACCTGCTGATGAAGTGACGCCATACGCAGTTTAGAATGCTCTTCTTACGTCTGAGCCAATTTATTGGGATACCAAAGTACCAATATTAAAAGTCACTATGAATCACACGATCACGGCGAATCGATTACGAAAATTGCCCTATAGATTCTGTTGTTCTGTCCATTAGGCTATAGCGCAAATTATTATTGGCTAATTCATGGATCATAATGGGTTTGGATTAACCTTTGGCGCTGTTCTGTTGTCTAAACTCTCCCATTTGTTAAAGTTATACTATACACTAACCAAACTCGATGGAATCGAAGAATTTTTAAAAATAAACCACGACATATAAACGAAAACTCACTTGTTTTGCGTCTAGTTTCAGATAAGCAATATTGATTATATATATAATATATAGATAATATAGATAAGTTTTTTTTTGTTTAGAGTGTAGAGAGAAATCTAGTATTTATACTATACAACTCTTTCATTTTGAAGAGTATCTAAAGCAGGATACTCAAAAACAAATTAACTAATACGATTCCGGCGATTGTTTTCTGTGTCCGGAGAGGCAGCTGGCACAATGACAGGAAGCAGCTTGTAACGCAGACGTCGAATGCTTAGTTTTGATCCTAAAAAAATTTACGATGACGTCATTCGCAACTATATTCCCGACACTACTCGAGCGCTTTGAAAATACCCATCTACCGTCTATGGCTTTCTGATTTTGCATCGGCATTGTGCGATGCAAAATCGAAAACTGTAAATACCGACGCAACGTACGCTCCGACTCCAACGCAGTGGCCGCGTAATTTTACAAAAACAAAGAGGAGAGAAGGAGAGACGGCAATTTAAAAAAAAGTAAAGTAATACTCGTTTATTGGTACAGAACATGATTTTGAAAACGAATTTTTTGTCGTCTGCTGAAGTTTAACACTGTCGTAGAATGACGACGCCCTTCTCATAAAGCAATACTTACTATTGTTCCTATTGTTTAGACTTCTAGAAGAGAGAATGGATGCAGTCGAACTGTGAATGATGATGGAAATCTTTCCGGATCAAAATCCAACCTGTTTTGTTTACTCAGTTGATCAAACACAGTCCGCGATATTGCTTTCTAGTATTGCAAATATCAAGTTTACTCTGCATTTCTGAACCTAACGTTGATACGTCTCTACAGTACAGTCGGTTGCGCTGTAAGTGTGCTAGTACCTTGTCGCTTTAAGCCTTAAAGCGACAAGGTCACACTTACATCGCCACAACAAAGCTGCCCTTAAAGTTTAAGGGCTTAATAAACGGCAGCTTTATTGTAAAGATGCACATTATAGCACGATACATCTTATAACATCTTTCCATGGAAATCGTCAGGACACACGATAGCTATAATGATTATTTTTACATGTATGAAATATAAAGGAATGTCATGTACATTAATATACATTTATAACTGTCGATTGTGAAGCCCTTTAGAGATTACTTACTCGCCAGCCGCATTAATTCTTGAGTAACCAAGTACACAATTGGAACTGCCTTCCTGAAAAAGCCTCTACTACTGGGAACGTATGAGTATCCGCTGTCAGCTGCTCGTCTATAAGTCAATTGTAATGATTCTGCTAGTAATAATTCGTTACTTCTTTTTAACGAAGTATAATACTTACTTACTCGAGTGGTGTTGATATTTCTCAACTTCGACGCTCCAGCGGTACCACGGACGACTAGGCCTTCGGCCAACGCCCTATAATGGTCCACTCCTAGACTCAGGCTTCCCCCTGATAAATGATATTCTATTATCTCATGTAGGGTAATACCCATAATCCCTACGCTACGCATTCAGATTGAGGATCGCAGTCTGGTGGTAGAATGGTTCTTCAGGGGGGGTGCCCCCTGAAGAACCATTCTACCACCAGATGCCCTGGTGGATATCTTTTAGTCGCCTCACACGAAACCCGCGGGACAGAGTGCTCATGATATCTACATTATTATCAGTATTCACGTTGAACAGCATGCTAAATAGTGGATACTTGCAAGCTGTAATGCTAAAACTGGACGGTTAATATGACAAGGTACTAAACAATTTTCATCATACCACTTGTCTGTACTAGCAGGAAACGGATATAGTTCCCTGTCTGCCGGACGTTGATCGATGGGTATTTGCATGTCTTTGTACGTATCATGTATTTTGTGTGTTTTATGGCGTGCCTGTTTTAGGGAAGTGAACATCACGTTCTGCCTGTTCTAGGTCATGTTTACACATGATTGTTCGTGATGAATTAATTCTAAATACATATTGATAAGTAATGACTGTGGTTGATTAGTAATGATTGTAAGGTCGTGTTATTATTGTGTGCAGTGGTTTTTTTGCTTCTTTTGTTGTTTAAGTCGAAGTTTCTGATTAGTTTCCATGTGAACCCTAATCATATGCAAGCGACAAAAGAATTGATTTTACACGACAACAAAAACGAAACTTCGATTTTCCATTCCGATAAAAGCCAATAAGACTATTTTATTATAAAAAAAAAACGATCATAGCTTGACGAATTCATTTCGGATGTAAGCGGGTTGATTACGAACTTTATTTGTGTTGGAAGAACCGTGGTGTTCCGTAATGGAGCTAATAAAACGCTTAACAGAGGCCAGGCTTACGTCCAGCGTGGACCAATATAGGATATTGAGGTGAGGATGATGTTGATAAAAACAAAGTTGGTTCCTATAACAAAGCTTGTGTGTTTGATGTGGTTGGGTCCTGTAATACAGCTAAGGCTAGTTCGGGATCCTGCGGTATCAACATTATATTGTAAACATGTTATTGTGTCAGAAATAAACGATTTGTATTTGAAAGTGCAATCGAAAGTTAAAAGTGTGCAATAACACCGCTACGGGATGGATTTTGAGCTGGATGATAAGATATGGTTTTCTCACGAGTGAGAAGTGCAGGGCAGAGACGTGCACCGAATTTTCTATGTGCCAAAACTGTTTTACCTAATTACAAGAAATACTTTTAGGTTTCTTAGCAAAACAAAAACCGAAAAGTGTGCTGTTCTTGAGATAAATAGCGAAATGTGTGCAAAACATCTATTTAAAAAAAAAACTATCGAAACACTTTCACCAATCGTGTTTTTAAGACACGTAATTCAAGATAAAAGATCGAATTAACATTTTACTAAATACGAAGGTAGCTCTCACAAATTCTAAGATAAATAACAATTTTCAAGTAAATTGCTTATGGCACACTCTTAAAAGGCTTACAGCTCTAGTCGATCGACTCTCGCAATGCACCATCTCAGCTTTACTCACTGTGACGTTACGCTCTACCTACTAACACGGCTACGTACACGTGACGTAACTAGGTATTTTAGGTTCTATCGACGCGTTTGCTTACACACCTTTGAAGTGGACAATCCGGACAAGTGGGCAGATGTGCTTAAGGTTCAAATTTGAACGAAGTAATGTCTTTTGGACAATACCTCAACATCCTGTATTGGTTCACTGCTAGACGTAAGCATCTCCCTGATAGCACCTCATTGGCGTTTATCTAATAGGGGGTAATGCCAATAATCCCCACGCTTGTTCCCCCCCGGTAGATATTTCTTAGTCGCCTCTTACGGCACCCGCGGGAAGAGTTGGGGTGGTGCAAAAAGCGGGCAACACACGGCTATAGACCTAAGAATACAATACATCCTAACAATAGACCTACAAACCTAAATTAAAGCCGTTGACTCAAAATACCGAAATAATAACCATAGAACCGAATAGGTCTAAAATAGGCCTTCACTGTGCTAGTTAAAATCTCAGTTTAAATATTAACAAAACAAGTCAATGCCTCAGTCCGTTGACCGAATATAAAACCATGAAACGCGTTCAATGACTTTCGGTTTCAGGTCAATTTCAGTTGAAATATTTTTACGGTTTGCGTCACGAAGGTTTTCCTGAACTCGGAATTTCATGAAGGATTGACAGAATGTAAAAAATAGAATTTCCTGTTTTAATATTTGATCATTTTTACCTCAATAACTGACAATTTAACCAATGGTTTCCTACTCGTACTACAGAACATAATAAAACCGGCCAAGTGCGGGTCGGGCTCGCGCTCGAAGGGTTCCGTACCATTATTTAAAAACAGCAAAAAAATCATGTAGGTATTTTGTATGGGAGCCATCTTTATTATTTATTTTATTCTGGTTTTTAGTATTCAGAAAATCAGCTGTAAAAAATTTCAACTGTCTACCTATCACGGTTTATGAGATACAGCCAGGTGACAGACAGACAGACAGACGGACAGCGGAGTCTTAGTAATAGGGTCCCGTTTTATCCTTTGGGTACTGCAGTACATTTAACAGTTTTCTCTACAACCATACTTCTTTCACCGTAGTAAAAAATAGTTTCTGATCTAGGTCTCAGATCTAAGGTAGTAAGAAAATAAATAAAAATTTATAAAACAAACTACGAGTAAATGACCTTACCAGATTGCTCCGCGGATTTTCTCGAAACAGTTGGCATTGAGCTAATGATCCGATTTTGTGGTTGTTCATCCATGCGCTTGCGTTACTGGCATGTTTTATTGCAGAAACATCTAACTAAACTTAATAATGACTCGTTATTGAAGACACCCGATGTCCTTGCTTGTAGAAGTCGCCATTTTGTTTGCACAGTATAAAACAAAATGGCGACTACTTAAGTAACTTCCTCCATTTGTTTTAAAACTTATTATGACAAATATAATACGTGCAAATCTTCAGGAATTCTCGGAAGTATGGGCGAGTGGCTGTGCATTTGTTTATTTTAAGGTATCAGAAAGAATTAACAAGGCCCGGTTTCGCATTCGCAGCTATGTTCACAGAATTTATAAAGATATGCGCGACCTACGTATACTGTTAACGTTTGTTTATAAATCAACCAGTATCTGTGTAATCATAATCATCCGAAACGATGTTAAAACAACTTGTATTAATTTATATTCTGTTCTTTCCAGGTAAACAAACATACAGTTTCACACAAGCAGAAGGTAAAACTTTCACTTATCAGAAGTCCTAAATTCACAAAGATTTACAACATAATATTTTATGAACATTTTGATTTACGTCATTTAATAACAAGCTGTTTGCTCAATGCGTTAGACATCCTAGATTGGGATTAAGATGGCAACTGTATACCATAAATCAATTAAACTACTTAGCTGTATAGCAGCGGTTAAATAAGCTTATTTATAACAACACTGCGCTTGCGCAAGTCGGCGTGACATTTTGACGTACGTACAGAAATAGTAACCTACGGCCTAATTTATAGTCTAGACCCGCCTCCAATTTTGTTTGATAGCTTTAATGTACTTTCTTTGCGATTTTTCGTTGACCAGTGGCTTGCTCAATTCAAAGGTAGTTTTGTGTGATGGAACAGTGATCCGCACAGAACGATGGCGGAGGCAAGAAAGCGAAACTAAGCCATAAAACCCAAGAAGTTGTAGATTCTACGCCGCGCCCTCTCAGCTCTTAATATAGGGTCTCACAGTCTAATGCGGTGGCCTGCGGTTAGTGCAATTTGACAACACCTTTGCGTCAGATTGTACTGACCGCCACACCGCGACAGTCTGCGAGACGCTTAGGGCCTGGCAGACTTACACGGCCTACGGTGGCGGTCAGTGCGATTTGACAACAACTTTACGTCAAATCCCTGCCTCGGTTTTTCCGACCAATTACAGCCAGTGTCTCTTCAAGACAAGGGTGAAAAGGTTTCTTCTAGACCCTCGTGATACACCGTCGGCCGCATCTTCGCTTTCCATCAGGTGAGATTGCGGTCAAACGAAGGTCTATTGCACGTCAAAAAAATGTACTGACCGCTGCCGCCCCAAGACGCGTCATACCAGGCGTCTATGAGACCCTCAAAATATGAGCGGGCTACTATTTCGTGAATAGAATAGAATAGAATAGAATAGAAGTTTTTTTATTCAGCACACAAGGACAGCACAGAACACGTGAGTCGCCTGATTTTTTTTTCTCTCTTAACTATGATAGTGAGTTGGTAGCCAAACGCTAATCCATCAGCAATAAAAAAATAAAAAATAAAACTATGATAGTTCAATTGATTTCTGACAACTGCACGAAGTAACGTTTATACTCATTGATTGCTATTTGCTTATGCAAGTGCCCGGTTCAATAGTTGGGTAAGCATTACTAAATAACCAGTTTTTATCAACATCGCTGCAAATTAGGTTACTAACGCGATAATATGATAATGGCCATTATAAATTCTGCTGTTACTTCTTTTGTGAACTTTTCATAAGTAGGTACCTAAACTACTTAATAAATTAAGACTTGCAGAAAGAAAAGGCTTTTTCGCGTACCACTCGAGCAAAACCGCACTAAAAAACTAGTTTCTCTATGTATTCTTATAGTAAAGAAAAGTTTGTAGGTAATAAACTTACATTAGGTACACATACCTAATACAAGAGATAATGCTCTGTGGATTATCCAGTCTGAGTCTAAAGGTTTTTAACCGACTTAAACAAAATACAGTCGAGTTGAGAACCTCCTCCTTTTTTGAAGTCGATTAAAAAGGAGGAGATTTACAATTCGACTGCTTTTTTATGTTTGTTACCTCAGAATTTTTTGACTGGGTGATCCGATTTTAATGTTTTTTTTTTATGAAGACAAAAGCAAAGAAGTGACTAAGAAAGCTTTAGCCTGTTAATTGTAATCTTCGAATAACGTTGATGCTCTAGCTAGATAATCTGATAGAGACTTTCCAGCAAAATTAATCGTTCAATCGTGTACCTACTCTTCATGTTTCAAACAAGATTCAACTAACCATGAATCGCAAAGAATCCGTACATTAATACGATATTCTGCGATATTCCATGTTCGGTAAAGTAAACAAATCGCATATTGATAGGATTCGGTGTAGTCGTGTTATCGTAAATTCGACTTTCCAGCGAAAACAGTTTCCAGAATTCGATCCTGTGCTGGCTATCACGTGACTTGGAAATAACTACCGTCTGTCCTCGGCTTAGCTCGTTTTACCTCATGTATAACCTTACTGAAAACGTAGCCCAAAAAAGGAGGGAATATTTGAAGGAATATTTTAACCTACAAGTTCAAAAAAAAATCCTTGTGGATGAAGTGACCTACAGGTAAGCGAATAACTGAGTTTGTTTTAAAAACTGTAGCTTAAATTTTTATGGTGTTTTCATGGATTTTCTTGGATCCCATTGTCAGAACTGAACCAAATTGGACCACACGGAAAGCACCAGCTTTCATATAAAAAAGAATCATGAAAATCGGACCACCCAGTCAAAAGTTCAGAGGTAACAAACATATATTTTTTTAAATACAGTCGAATTGAAAACCTCCTCCTATTTTGAAGTTGGTTAAAAATATACATTATAGCAGCCACGTGTGAATCCCTTTAATGATCAAATTCGTCGTAAAACTAGTCTAAAACGCAATTTACATAAACTCAAACTTTCACACCTGACCACAACTATACAACCACGGAGTTTCTATTTCTAAACAATGCACAATCATTTGCTTCCAGTCTTACATGGGTGTCTGCTTTATGTAGCCGCAAATTAATGCTATAGGCTTTCCTTTTATAGAGAAACTGTAAAATTTTACAAAGGAAATCTTTCCACTTAAGAAAATCATTTCTTTTAATAACTCGTAGTGATATCCATTCCTATTACAATTACAATAAGCTCGACGCGACATGGCGGGCAAAAGCCTTCCTCTGATCAGATTAAACACAATTTTGTTATTGGTTAATGGTAATTTTAAAGGCACAAGAAATATATAGTACTGCGTTACAGGTTAGATTTCTCTGTTTGGAAATAAAAGGCTTATTATATTATTAACTAGCTGCGCCCCGCGGCTTCGCACGCTCTATTCAAGTAGCTATGTCCGTCCCCGGGATACCGTTTACCTCCCTGCCAAATTTCATCAAGATTCGTTCAGCCGGGAACGAAATAAAAACTATCCTCTGTTCGTTTCCTGGTTCTAAGCTACCTCCCCACCAATTTTCAGCCAAATCGGTTCAGCCGTTCTCGAGTTATAAGTGTTGCAACAAACACGACTTTCTTTTATATACCTATATAGATATTGGGTTAAGATCTAATCTTCTCGGTGTAAAACCGGTAAAATCCACGGGCCTAAGCCAAGTGCACTCCAGAGGGAGAGTCTTCACTTGGAAGCTCATTTTGCAGGAATTTCCTGACAATCCTACATGACGTTTAAAATGACAGTCTTCTGCATTAGTATGTAGGTGTTTCTAGGTAGGTCTAAACAATCAATGGATTGGAAAAGCTGTTTCGGAATGACTCCAGTTGAAGATAAAACTATTGGAACTATAGATACCTTTTGCAGGCGCCACATACGAGTAATTTCGTTGTTGAGATCTACATAATTTAGAGAGCTTCTCTGCTATGGTGCTTATTATTATTATTAAGGTTTGGAGTTGTAGTAAGCTTAGAAGTGTACATCGATTCTCCTGCAGCGTTTAAAATGGCCAGTCTTGCTATCAGACTAGATATCCGAGAGTTCAACTCCGCATCTCCAGAGACAAAACGGAACTGCTATAGTTCAGGTTCGTTACTGCTTTAGGTACATTGTGACAGAAACGTTTACTCGAGATAATCAAATGTTTGGCAAACCTTAATTTATAAAACGGAGCAGTAAAACGTAATTCCTTCATTATTTTTTCGTTTTCCTAACCACGCAAGAGCCGCATCAATCATTTGATAAATAAAACCAATTGTTATCAATACGTCCCTTCCGGCCCTCTAGGTCAATAAATGTACATAATTGTTTAAATATTCAGTTGAACCATAATTTATTTAAACGGGAGCAGGGTAGTTTCAATGATAATTTGACCTATTTTGTCTTTGTACACTGAATATTTATGTAAATATTTACGATGTTCGTATTAGGATTCATATTATACACCTACCTACTAAAAACACGGCCATGAAAAAATATTGAATTATGCAGTTTTAACGAGAGAGAGAACGACTCTCTCTGTTCATACAAATCCCGAGTGAAAAAGTTCTGGGAAAACTGCTCCATCTTAGGTCATATCTTCGCTTTCTTATGTGTGATAGTGGTCAAACTCTTTACCGTAAGCAATAAAAATAATAAATAAATAATGTTGGACAATTCACACAGCATTATCTAGTTCCAAGCTAAGCAGAGCTTGTGTTATGGTTACTAGATAACTGATGTACATAATACAATACACAACATAGATAGATATTTTTAATAGACATAGAAAACATCCAAAACGCCCTGAACAATAATGCAGATCGTACACACATTTGTTCGGAGGCGGGAAACGAACCCGCAACAGCCTGCGTCGCAGGCAGACCTTCGCCTATCGCGCCAGAGAGGTCGTCAATAATTTATTTTAAGCAAATACTCTAAGGTAGGTTAGGTTACCAAAAAATCTATTGTCAAAGATCTATAAGAATCAGTTAATTGTAACATGCTTTGAATTGTAATGGAAACCAGGAAACCAAACAAACAAGTGGAACATTAAATTCATCTTTTATGTGAACATCTGGAACATCCAAGTATATTGTATAAGTGTATTGTATTATGTATATCAGTTATCTAGTACCCATAACACAAGCTCTGCTTAGCTTGGGGCTAGATAATGCTGTGTGAATTGTTCAGCATTATTTATTTATTATTTATCCAATCTCGAAGTAAAATAAGTGTGTAAAATAGACAGTTTCGTGCAAAAAAATCTATTTTCCGTACCCTGAACGCAATAAAAGCTCAATTTACATTAGAAAACTTGGTCACAACGCGTACCTAATTGATCCATTCTTACGCAAGGCACCTCACAAAAAACTGTATTTCATAACTTCGCCCATTGTGTGGCGCATCGCACAAAAACTGTTTATCAAAATTAGGTACACTTTCACGGAATATGTCCAAGTCCATTCTTCAAAAGGCAACAATACTTCTTAATAACCATAACGTAACCGAAAAGTGAAGATGTTACGTGCCCATCAATTTGCGATTGTATGGGGTCTTCATGGTTGGAGTACTGACAGTTGAGTCGCTTTTGTTAGCTTTTGAGTTTGATGACTTCCCGGATCGGGCCTACTTACGGGCAGCTTTACCCAAACAGTCAAAATTGACTCCTTCAAATTGCGACTGCGAACCGAATGTGAACTAGGCAACTGCTCGAGCGGTTCCGTGAGTCTTTATATAAAAGACTAGTTCAGGAGCAGTCGAATCCTAACTACTTCGAATTGGTCGTGTATGTAGCCCGTAAGATGTCTTAGTTCGGAACAGACTGAAAAAGATCCGAAATTCAAGTAACAGCTTAGTCAGGGTCCTTATGGTTTAGCATAGGTAAAAGATTACCAATCTATTATATATATAAGATTATCAATACATCCCATCTCCATGCCAACTCTTCTCGCTGGTGTCGTAAGGGGCGACTAAGGGATATCTACCGGGGGCGGGCAGCAGCGCCTCCTGCATAACAATTCTACCACCAAACTATGATCCCCAACCCGCATGCCCAGCGTGGGAATTATGGGTATTACCCCCTACGAGATAACAGCCAATAAGGCGCTTAACAGGGGGAGGCCTGCGTCCAGCAGTGGACCGATATAGGTTGTTGAGGTTGAGGTAAAAGTTTAAACTTTAAGTGGCGACGTGGAAGGTCCAGGATGAGATGGCGTGACGAGCTCGACGCGTGGTCTGTTGCCGAGCTCGCAGGGAAGAGAAGAAGAAAAGAGATGCATTTACCGACCAGTGAAACCGCTAGTTGTCTACTGCTTTGGTTAAAAGTTAAAATAAAAGATTCGGTAAAATACAAATACATGACATGTACACATTGTGTGTATGTATGTTGCAGCCATCTATTGGGTCTATTTAAAATCATAATATATAACGAATTTGACGAATTTTTTAATAATATTTTTTTTTTTTTGCATGATTAGATTATGTGCATGCTATCTTTCTACCTAATTTGCATACCGTAACCGGTCAACCATGTTGTTTCACCTATATTTATGACATCTTTTATACGCATGTTTTCTGCAAATAAATAACTCTATCTTTATAATGTAGGTATGTTTGTCATGCTGACTCCTCAACATTTAACTAGAACTGAATAACATTGCAAGCTTGCGGTATATTAGCGGTAATCGTTCGTAAAATTTCATCATTTTGACGACCTCTGTGGCGCGATGGGCGAAGGTCTGCCTACGACGCAGGAGGTTGTGGGTTCGATTCCCGCCTCGGGACAAATCTGTGTACGATCTGCAGACATTTGTTCAGGGCGTTCTGGATGTTTTTCTATGTATAATAATTAAAAAAAAACTATCTAAATAGTGTATTGTATTATGTATATCAGTTATCTAGTACCCATAACACAAGCTCTGCTTAGCTTGGGGCTAGATAATGCTGTGTGAATTGTCCAGCATTATTTATTATTTATTTTATTTATTATTCGACTTGTCAATGTTTCTAACGATATTTCTACGCAATATTAAGTAATATTTTCGTCACATTCTGAGAAAACTTTGATCTCTCCGGTAAAAGTACTTACAGACAGCTTCGCATGATTTCATCTTCTTTTCCCATATCTGCCATTCTTTCCGAGAATTTACACTTTCGTTAAAACATTATTGATCTTTTCCATGAATGTTTTTGGCGTTATTCAGAGTTCGCAGCGAAAGTGTCGACGCTAGCCGAATCAGATTTCGCTTTTTTATGACCTCTAAGACCTTGAGCAAGGTTACAAGCATGCATATGGATGCCCAAATGTCCAGCTTTCTTCTTTCCCTCTGATTGGAAATTTATGAGTGCGAATTGCGATTATAAATCGACGAGACGATAATAATTGATGGGTTGTCGGATGTTTTTGATTAATGCAGAGTTTCTCCGCTTTTGATTTTGTTGGTAAAGTCCGGGTTTCTTTGATTTTGATGATCGAAACCTTGACTTTTACGCTTCCATCGTGAACTCGTCCGGTGATGACCAAAGAGTTTCTCTTTAACCGACTTCAAAAAATGGCGCAGGTTCTCAATTCGTCTGTATTTTTTTTTTATGTTTGTTACCTCAGAACTGTTGAATGAGTGGTCCGATTTGCATGATTCTTTTTTATATGAAAGCTGGTGCTTTCCGTGTGGTCCCATTTTAATTTTGTTCAGTTCTGACAATGGGATCCATGAAAATTCATGAAAAAACTGTAAAAATTGAAGTCGGTTTATAGTTTTTTAAAACAAAATTAATTGTTGTTTTCGATGAATTCCGTTTAATATATTTAAATTTCCTTAAAACCATTAGGTATCTATCTTATATCATTTTCTATAAATACTCCAATTTTGATTTTTCTACCACAAACGTGTTTATAAACTTTCGCCTCAGCTGTAGATGTAATAATTAGGATGTTTTTAACACATTATTATTTGATATTTCAGAAACTTTCTTTTTAATTGGTCCATCTCATCTCGATTGAAGTGGTATTGATGTCCTCTTAGCCGAATTTCGGACATGGCGAGCAGACAAGAGACTAGCCACATCGCTAGTGGACTGCCGTCCCATCAGAGTATGGTGCCTGTGCGTACACACTTGTGCACCATAATATATCCTGCGCACATGGCTAGTCTCCGTTGAAACACACAGCGACAACGCTGTGGCCGAAAATTCGGTTAGGCATCATTAGTTTGTTATATATACCTTATGAAAGAAGGGAGTATTTTTAACCGAATTCAAAAAAAGGAGGAGGTTCTCAATTCGACTGTTTTTTTATGTTTGTTACATTAGGACTTTTCACTGGGTGGTCCGATTTTCTTGATTTTTTTTAATATGAAAGCTGGTGCTTTCCATGTGGTCCCATTTATTAAAACTATAAAATTGAAGCCGGTTTATAGTTTTTTCAACCAAAATTGTTTGTAAAACAAAATTTGCAACTAGGCCTGGTGACGACAATGTATCGGAATGACGATCCGCCAATCTATCATTGAAGGTGAAAGCCTCGCCTCGTTACTGCGGATGACTAACACTTTCGATGTTTTTTGCAAATCTCATTATTGGCAGTTTTCTCTCAATACGCGACTGACGAGATTAGTTCGTGTTCTACGTTAGCCGAGATGAAGTTACTTAAGGCGCATACTCGGGTGAAAGTGGCGCCACCACCTGTTTTACCTTATTATTTCTATTACATTTAACAAAGGAAATTTCAAAAATCCGCCGTAAAAATCACCATTTTCTCAAGCGTGGTCTGTGGAACTACGCTTGAGTAAGGCTTGGAAAGGATTTCTACGCGCCAAAGCGATTGATTTTTTTAAATAATGCTTTAAAAAAATTCGAAATTGTTGCGTTTCCTTGCACAAAAAATATGATATCAACAAAAAAGCTCTAAAATCAATTTTAATGGTCAGGTGGAAGGTAAAGGAACGTTTTTCGCTTAGATAAATGTGTAGACCATAGACAAAACCCTCTCACTCATGTTGAGATTTTCATTGATTAGAACTCACGTAATGACCGCTTAAGTAATGCTTGGGGAAGCTTTCTTTTATAATACGGGCCTAAAAGTTAGTCCTGGCTATAATGAATGTCAGAACCGACTCCAATCAGGTCTCAAGTAATCATTCAATAAACATGCCGTTATTAGAAAGGCTCATTCAGTCAATTACCAAAAAAATATTGAACGATTTATTCCGAAGAACGTTCAATTAAAATTGTTTTGTTGACTGAACAAAAACACTTGACTTACTCGTACCTTTGAGAGTTGATGCTTTTGTGATTTTAAAGTTAATATACAAGTCGTTGACTGTACTTAAAGTACCTATTATTTCAAGTATATGAATGCGGCATATAACAATCAACGTTGATAATTTCTTTATCTCTCTTAGATAGATCTCTCTCAAGGTCTCCCATAGATAAATATATGTCGATACAACTTTTTGAACGATATGTTAGAAATAATATGAGAGCCATAGCGCCCTGTTTTCAGCTTGTCGCTTCTGCCAACAGTCTTTCGTAGTTCATAGATCAACGTCACCTGGGCCCTGTACGAGATTTAGTAGTTCCATGTCTGCAAGAATACTATCTTTAGTAAGCAAGAATACTTAGAATACTACTAACTATTGTAAAGTACTAACTTTTATACATAAAAACTCTAACCCAGAATATTGCAACGCCTTTAGAGGCTTCATGTAGATTCTACCTGAAAACTGTCACAACTTTTAATGGACATGAATGCTCTACTGAACAAAACACTTGACTTAGGTACTCGTACTAGTTATCTCTTAAAACTGTTACGAACTTTTAATGGAATGCAATAAATAAAAAATAAAGTTTATTTACCAAATCTTATAGAAAACTGAGACAACGATGACGTCACGTCTCGATACTACTCGTATCATCAAACCGAACTCAGTATGCTGAGTGTAGACTGCCAAACAGTTTTCTCCAAATTTTGCGTTACGTTGCTTCTATGGAAATGTGACAAAGCTCCAAGTGGGAAGTTTACATAACTTTCATATATATATATATATATATATATAGGCATTATACTCTCAGCATAAGTTTACATAACTTTCATATATATATATATATAGGCATTATACTCTCAGCATATTATTTTACCAATTATTTAGCACTGGCCACAGTAATAATTGGTGAGAATCACCTAACGCTGACCAATTTACCCAGTGACCTATTTACCCTTACCCGCGTATAAAAGTTGTAAACAAAACAAAGCCTACTGTACCAGACTTCAAACTTCTTTCTTCACAAACTAATACAAAACAAGTGCTAATCTACAGTAATTCGATCGTAACTCCAACGGTATTGGATTCAGACTTAGCTATTAGCATACCAACTAAGTTGTGAAGTAATTAAATTCCTTACAAGTATAGCATCTTACCATATAAGTATAATTTACGGCACTATGACGGTAGAGAGTAAGACAACTAGAGAGCTCGCAAAAAGCCCTCTCAAGTAGTGCCATCTCTTAAATTTGGCAACCAGGATAAGACGCGACACATGTCATCAGGTTTTTTTAATCATAATCGCGATTTGTTGACAGTTTTCTATGAAAACATGTCGAAAATTCGTTGTTTGAGACGTGCGTTTGAGTATTCGAGGGGTCGCCCTGTCGTTATTACCCAGCGGTGGCGGTGGCGGTGGTCCAAGACCTAAATTTGTTATCCTGTGTGTCTACCGTGAGTTTTGACAATCTATTACTCGCTAGCGACTGTGGTTTAAAAAAGGTATGGAAACTTCTAAAGCGCCTCTAGCGGATAGTTGGGTACTAAAATGCGCTGTGGATAACTATATGCGTATTTACGTAACTACTGTAGTAACGTCAGGCGATTTAACTGTGACAACTCGTGGTAGACAACCAGGACTACAAATGTAACTCTGCCGGGACGTTCCCCGGATGCCCTTTAAACTAGGACAAATCCGGGAAAACCCGGTCGGATGGCAACCCTACTCTCAAGTATAGGTATGTTCTAACGCCTCTTGTTTATTATAAATAACCTAAGAAGAGAACTAAGCAGTACTTCTCACTCTGACTTCTTTTATTGGCATACGTCAGAGTGCGAAAGTTTGTCTCGTCGTGAAGGTGTTTGGAAGAAGACAACGGCCACAAAATGAATCGGGTTGAAATTTTACACACATAAAGATCTGGATTTTTATTCCAAAAAACGCGTAAGAAGCCACGCAAAAGTGAGTAACGAAATTCGAAATATCCATTGTAAATATATAAGATTTAATTTCTCCTAAATCAGTAGGTATGCATCAAATCTTCCGTTACCAAGATCAGATAATGAAACTCTGTCTGTCCTGCTGTGCCTTATCTGTCTGTTACAAACTGCTCTTGTAGATAGACCACGTTCCTGTTCTTCTTAAACTTGGATCACCACCACGTTGTGTTCGATGTTTTAATTCAGCACTTTTTGGTTGATTTGTTCGATTATGTCGCTGTATCGACAAGCTTCTAACAAACGTTCCTCGACCTCAACAGCCTGTATTGGTCTGCACTGGACGCAGGCCTCCCCCCATAAGCGCCTTATTGGCTTTTATTTCATTGTACTGCCAATAAGCCCTAGTTGGATATCCCTTAGGGTAAGTCCGGGATATACGCCCAATCAGGATAGACGCCTCAGTGCAATTGTGTAAAATGCAAGATACGTGTACAAAAGAATACCTTATAATACGGAAGCGCCCCTTCCTCAAGTCAGTCTGTCACAAAAAGTTGGCACGTGCGGTTGTGCGTAGGAGTGCTAGTGACAGTGACGAGTCAAACAGTCGTTATTTTACTTTACGGATGATTTTCGGCCCTCTATAACTTTGGAGTTAATAAGTAAGTTTTTTTGTTTTTTGATTCTGAATAAGGAGTAATGTATATAGATTATTATTAATTTAATTTTTACTCTAAAATAAACTATTAACCACTATTTCTTTCAAAGGCATCTATCCCTGTGAAAAGGGATATATGCCCCAATAAGTTTTGGGATATTTGCCCCTAAGGGCATCTATCCCTTGCCGTACTTTCGTGTACTTAACTATGTTATATGATTCAGATTGGAAATGCCCGGAAATACAAGCGTAAAGCCGGCGTCCAACCGCGTGTCATTACATGGACCAAGGAACCCATTGGCAGCTATGGCAGAACTGACGAATAAATAATTTTAATTTAAATTTTTGTTATAATTTTTATTTTTATCTTGTAGATTATGTTTTAGTGTTGTAGATGATTGATCTCTTTAGTGTTTTAATTGAAATTGTCTATGTTTATAGTAAATTAGTAACGTCATCCAATGGCTAATTGTAATTAGGCTTGCAGTTTTTAATATCATTATATTTTTGTACCTATTATTATTGGTCCCTTAGTGTTCTTTAGTGTTTTTAATTAAAATGTTTATATAAATAGCTGAAACAATATATATATTTAATAAATAATAATGTTGATTGAAACGTATGTTCAAAATTATTGTATTCCTGCAAAGGGCATCTATCCCGTTCAAAAAAATTGGTCTTGGGCATATAACCCGCATGTGAGGCATCTATCCCATTATGCAGTTTTATTTTTAACTCAAAATATACGTTTTATTTATTGACTAGTCTACAAAAAGAACTACAAGGCGATTAAATAGATTAACAAAGTGACGGCACATATAAAAACCATGTGCGTATTATTTGTATTTAAGGAGATATGAGTAAAATAAAAAAGGTTGGGTATATATCCCGGATTTACCCTAGTCGCCTCTTACGAAACCCACGGGATGAATTGGAATGATGCAAATTCTAAGCCAGCATCACACAGCTCCGTTCCGTTCATACTTAATGATCATACTCACTCATACTCTCTAGTTATTTGCAATTCTCGGTACAACTAAGCACAAAACTATGCAGATCCAACAATTTATCGTGTGAGTCCTGCGCGCAGCTGTACCGGACATTGCATTATGACGTTGTTCTAATGTATCCGGAATTCTAATACATTCATGACAGGGCTTTTAGATTGTTTTTGTTGGCCGGAGCCAGAATTAAAGAAAACGTGTCCAGGAAGTAAAATAACATAATTATGGCGGTAATGTAAACATTGGCGACAGTGACAGTATATTTACCTGTTCTGAGGTGAAATCCATCAGGATATACCTGCAGGGTGAAATAAAGGACCATTGCTAAAACATTTTTTTTTCAAATGTTTTAAACGCGTCCTTTTTTAAATAAAGTACTTTTTAATTAATGTTTATCTGAGTAAAATTTACTAGCTTCAGTATTTCGGGTACCTGCCCTCCATGTCATTATAATCAGCCTATACTAGTCCACTGCTGGAATATAGGCCCCCCTAATGATTGCCCTGGCGTTATATCGTCAGCTTGCCGCATCCAGCATAAGCCCTACTGGTGACATTTGTTTGTTTATTATACCCTGTTTATATAATTTGGTAATTATAGGTTTATCCTTTTAACCGCCGAATACTCAAACGCACCTCGGATTTAAGTACGTGTGACGAGTTGTTTGACAGTTGTCAATGCAAATCTGACAAAAAAATATTACAGATTTTCATTGAAAACTGTCAAAAAATCGCGACTTGAGACGTGATTCAGTATGATTAGCGTTTGAGAATTCCGCTGTAAGACTCCTGATTACAACAATCATTGAATTCTCCTCAATAACGAGGTACCCTAAAAACACAAAAAACACCCTTCGATGTGAGTGCAGCCACCAGCTGTTACAGTTAATTGTTTCACAGTGAAAATATATTGCTTTTATTTCCAACGTTCCGTAAAACCTTTGACATGCGATAACACATTTTTATTGAAAATTTTCCGCGTTTATTTGGTGTTTTTATTTCGACATTAGATTTTGATTTATTTCGAAATCCACGTTTATCACATAAGTCCAGCAAAGGTAACCTACAAGCATAGGTTTTCATGGTTGGCAATGGATTAGCAACATCATTAGATAATAAACTTCTGGTGGGCAACCCTAAAAAACCGCATCACCTTAAGAACGGTCCGTGTCCTCATTTAAGCCAGAAATAAGATAAATCAAAGCGCAAATTCGCAAGCAGATCAAGTTTTCACTGAGACGACTTGAGATTCGCAGCAGACGAATCCCCCGCCAGGGACGCAGGTGTCTCGTTCGATTCCCGTCGCGGGACAAATGTTTGTATGAACAACAGGATTTGTACAGGGTGGGTCTAAATGTACATGTTATGTATATTGAGTTATCGGGTACCAATTACACAAGTTCTGTTGACATTGAAACCAGAATGATAATGATTGCGAATGAATAACAACGATCTTATTACTGTATAGAGCAAAGCCGGTACTTTGTTTAGTGTACTTTTATTGTACACTAAGCATCCGCGTAGATCCCGTTCCCGTGGGAAGTCCGGGATGAAATTATGCCTATGACTCCCTGAAAAGTAAACTTTTAAATGATGAAAGATCTTTTTACATCGGTCCAGTAGTTTCGGAGCCTTCCATACAAATAATCAAACAAACAATCAAATCTTTCCTCTTTATAATATTATATTGTTATAGATAGATATGGAAATAAATATTTTTGGATTTTGATTTATTCATCTGACCGGTGCGGTGTTAATATACTTAATATTCGCAGCGAGCATAATACGTTACGCCGCGTCGTGTGCTAAAATCTGGTTGCTCGTTGCGCCTTCTGCGCCCGTACTGACTGCACGAACGCTAGAGTGTAACACGTTACATTACGTCCCATAACGAGTTAGAGTAAGAGTCAAATCGTTTATTTCTTTAGACTTACAAAATAAGCACTTAGACAAGCCACGCCAGACAGTAGCCATTTTTAAAGACTGCACTGGGCAACCTATACTTATCTCAGGCTATTGTTCAACTAGTATTTAAATAGTTTTTGCACCTAGACGGAAAACAAGAATGATTATCCCCGCCCTTAATGCCGCAGCCTTGCGCGCAGGAAGTCTTAATTGTAGATGTAATTAAACCAGTTCTGGCTTAAATGAGGACGCGGACCTTTGTTCATAAGGCGATGCTGATTTTTAGGGTTGCCAACCAGATCTTTAAACTATAGGGTGTCACTTAACCATTGCAAAACATGGGATCACCTGCTTTTAGATACACAGCCTTTGTTCTTAAGGTGATGCTGATTCTTGGGATTGCCTAGCCTACCATAAAAACTCTTGCTAGGGTGTTACTTCAGCTGATACTGCCTTTTAGGATTGCCAACCAGAAACCTAACTCTAAGAGGGTTGCAAAGCCATAGCCAACCATCGGAACATTTGCTTGTAGGAACAGGACTGTTGTCCTTAAGTTGATGCTGATTTTTAAGGTTGCCAACCAAAAATCGATAAACTCTTCGGTGGTGCTGAACCATTTCCAACTATGGGAACCTTCATTTGTAGGTACAGGACATATGTTCGGCGATGGGTTGCCAACCAGATATCTATAAATTTTAGGGTGGTGCTAAACCATTGCCAACCATGAGAAGCTTTGTTTGTACGTACAGGACCTTTGTGCTTAAGGTGATACTGCTTTTTAGGGTTGCCAATCAGAAATCTATAAACCAGGGTGCCTGGTCATTCCAGGCGCTCCTGGTCAAGGAGTCCACAAACCACAGGATGGAATGTTTTTGTATCCATGGATCGGAGTGTTCAGATCATGTCATCATCATCATCAACCTCCCCTAATGAGCGCCATAGCGCCCTGTCTTCAGCTTGACGCATCCAACATCTGCCTGCAGTCTTTCGCAGATCGTCATCCCACCGGCCGTAGGGCGTTGCCGAGTCGCGGTCTCCACTCAAGAACTCGTTTACCCCATCGGTTGTCGGTTCTTCGTGAGATATGGCCGGCCCACTGCCACTTCTTGTTCAGATCATGTTTGATACATGAAATGAGGATACGACTTTTGGAAAGATTTTAATTTATATCTTATGAATATGCTCAATAATACTCATAAAAGCCTTCGCAACAAAAGCCTTTCATTCCATTTCCAGGGCAAAAGATTTTATCCATTTTATTCAGCAACATGCTGCTTTCGCTCCGATGAAAATCATATTCGGTACGGCGTGAAAAGCAATCGACACCGTATTTATCACTACTGCAAAATACACCATTTACGTATGGGGATAAAGTTGGGAATTGCATGCTGGTGTATGTGGATAATAAAGTTGTGCAGCGAAAAAAATCATGTTTTGACGCTCTGGTGCGCTCGTGTAAGCCTGTTCCACTTGAAACCGCAATCCTCTTTGGTTGGGTCTTGCTTGCATCGAGTTTTATTTATCAGCTGATCTGTACAGGTATCAAAACGGCTCAGAACCGCCAAGTACGATATGGAACGAATTTCAATGTGTCTCTTTGTAAATTTTCTGAACACCATAATCCTATAAATTCTGCTAGGAAATCATCTTCAACGTACAGCTTTCTCTATCAAAACGTCCAAAATCAAACAAGTTACTTTTTTTTATTTAGCTTTACCATCTTTATAGTGCATGTCTATAAAGTTCCTAGCAATTTAAATCGTTAATCGTTAAACGCCTTTACACTAAAAACGGTGGCTTAGTCTTTGAATGCGTGCGTTAACAAAATACCAACGCACGCGCACTAGGAGTAGATAAAATTTGTGTTTTTGCCTTACTGTTATAATTACCATGTATTGTGCAATCAAATTGCTCCAACTTTTGTGAACACAAAAACACACAACACTCATTCCAAATGAGCGTAACAAAAAAATAATCCATAAAATATAAACTCTCTATCTCACTTCACATTGCAACAACACGGCGCGGTCTCACTACTAAAAGTGCCTAACGATTTAAATCTTTGGTACCAAGCTAGTAACTTATTACAATTGTGTCTACGCTCCACAGTCTAGAGCCCAGTAATTTTATCAGAACGGATCTTGATTACGTGTAAGTTATTCACAACGGCAACTTAGTTGTGGGCTGTACTGGTTTACTGAGGTTTCCCAGAGATTTCTGATATTCTATATGCTCCCTGAATTCTGATTATATAAATTTTGTATAACGCATACAGATTTAAAGTTTCACATGCAAAGTTGCTCATTGAAACAACAAGGTCAAGATCTTTCGCATATACCGTAAGGTAGATTTATTATGATTAGATTGAGAATAGTTTTAGTCTGCGTTCTATACACGTAGCACAATATCTGGTAAGCTTGTTTATTATAATGCCTGCTTAACCCTTCCATTTTTCTTTACATACTTTCTTATCTGTTGATTTAGGAATCTGTATAATTAAGAGGATTGCTCTTTGGCATTGCTTGCCAAATTATGATCTACTACTTCAGCAAAGACTGCAAATTCTATAAGCACAGCAGTGCATTATTCTGATATATCTAAAACTCTCCCAACATAATATCCGGCCTCTATTATTGCCTCTATTATTATCTACTTCTTTAGCCAAGATTGCACTCCAAACTCAACAGCCTGTATTGGTCCACTGCTGGATGCAGGCCTCTCCCTGTAAAGCGCTCTCATGAAGGGTAGTGCCCATAATCCCCACGCTGAGCATGCGGGTTGCGGATCGCAGTTTGGTGGTGTAATTGTTCTGCAGGGGTTGCAGCTGCCCGCTCCTCGGTGGATATCCCTTAGTCGCCTCTTACGACACCCGCAGAAAGAGTTGGATTGGTGCAAATTCTAAGCCAGCACCACACAGCAAGATAGCACAGCAGAGCATATGATATATCTTAAACTCGCCCCAGCATAATATCCGACTTATGCAATCCATGTAGCTTGTCAGATCATCTGAAAGCCCATTGTGCTCTAGAAAGTAGGCAGTTATGGTCTGAGCTGAGATTTCATTACTAAGCTCGACGTTTGTGTAGCAAACTTTATTAGTTATTACGTTTTTATTTTTATTAAGTTGTTGTACCTCTAGTAGTCGAGAGGGCTTACTTGAAACTTGAATACCAAGTTTCAAGTTTGAAGAACCATTCCACCAAATGCTTCGGGAATGTCACCAACTGACACATTTCGTTTAATATGTCAAATTAATTTTCATAGAAGGGTCATCGAAAGAATACGTCGGTCGTCTTCCTTCGTTTCACGTAATTACATACCATAAGATGTGATCATTTATTCAAACGGGTGCTGATTATTTGAAGTAACATAAAAAGTAGGTACATTCTTGGAGTCTTCAAGTTCAGAGTTGATAAGTTCCTTCATATCTCCACTGACATTAGTTGTACTGGCTAAAAGCTCGACCACTTTCAGCTTAACAAAATAAAACCGGCCAAGTGCGAGTTGGACTCGCGTAATAAGGGTTCCGGACCATTGTCTATAAAAACGGCAAAAAAATCATGTCTTGTATGGGAGCCCCCTTAAATATATATTTGATTCTGTTTTATTTAAGTATTTGTTGTTATACAACAGAAATGCATCATCTGTGAACATTTCACTGGTCTTACTATCACGGTTCATGAGATTGTAGCCTGGTGACAGACGGACGGACAGCGGAGCCTTATTAATATAATAGGGTCCCGTATTACCTTTTGGGTACGTAACCCTAAAACAATGTATTTAAAGCACTTTTCACACATCATTTTAATCGTTAAATGATCAAACAAACTGACGTCATTATTCAAATCCACAACAAAACAGAAAATAAATATGAATTTCCTTAAAGCTGCGACTTACATTAAAACACAAACAATCGCTCTAAATTAAGGCTTGCGATGCAAATGGCTGGAAGCATTGCCATTGCCATAATTAATGGACAATGGAAAAATGTAAATGACCATCCGTCGTTCCCGTGATCGTCGATCCACGACCAGCTCAGGGGTTCTAGGGGAAACTGCAAGTGGTTAAACGAACTCTATACTTACTTAGGTCCAATTTAACCGTTTGCTGCCTTTTAAACGCGTTTACGAAAAGGAGATTTTCATCCGACATTGAATGTATGAATGTCAGTCCGTTGTTTGGCTTTTTATGATATGACAGCTTAGTTTATCTTATATTGATCGCGTTTAATTTGCAATGGTGAAATCGGACCTTAGTTATTGAATTCAAAATATTTGATGACAACCGAGACATTTATGACATGATTTTATGAAAACTTCGCAAATCACAGATATTGTTAACAGATAGTAACAAGGTGGTTAGGTACATCAAGGTAATCTATAAAATACAAGCTTCAACGACGCATAATTCCGCACGCGCAGCAAAAAGATTCAATTTTAAATTTAGATAGATAGATAGAATATACTTAATGGCACAACAGTTGTACATAGGCGAACTTAATGCTAGATAGCATTCTCTACCTGCTAACCTTTGGGTAGTGTGAACAACAATTTAGTAAATTTGAGAACGGAATAAAGAAAAATGTGATGATTGAATGCTATCAAATATTTTTTTTAATTTCTGTTATTTGCGCCGATATTCTTAAATATATTCCGCCAATACTCCTTTGGTATTAGGTAACCGCTTTGCTTACAAAAAATAACTAGGATTAAATAACAGAGTATAGCAAAGAAAGAGCTTATTATAAAATGCATAATGTATCCTTCTCAGTCGTATTTTTAGTTTTTAGCTACTTAGAACCAATGTCTACCTTGTCTGGTGCTTAAATTGTTGAGGGTTTTTATCAATTGACTTATTATTTATTTATATCTGAAATAATAAACAATTCCAAACTCTCCATTATGTGACTCGATAGGTACCTACTGAGTTCAATCAGCGCTGAATATTTTACTTCTTAGATTAGAAAACCTCGTTTAAGGCCCATACACCAGCGAAAGTGGCGCCGCCAACTATTTTATCTTATTATTACGTTAAACGCAGCAAGTTTTAAAAATCCTACGTTCAGTTTGTGGTATCTATTATAAGTTACTTATTAATGCCTCTGTAATAGTTTCATTTTGTAAAGCTTAGATACGAAGTTGCGCTTTTTGGCCACCAAACTCTATTTTTGTATCTCCTCCTAAACTTTATGAGATAAAATTATAAAAGAGGTATTAAAAAATAGCTTATAATAGATACCACAAACTGAACGTAGGATTTTTAAAAATTCCTATGATAAACGTAAAAATATGATAAAATAAGTATCGCTGTCATAATGGCTCGGGTATGCGCCTTGAACTCGTTAGAATGAAGGTGTACAAAAACAACAAAGCAAATTCACCTGAAAATAGAAAAGTACGCCCAAATAAAGATACCGACCGCAAACCACTTTCACCTGATGAAAAAACAGAATTTCAGTTCGCTTTAGATATCCTTTTTATCTTTTCTATCCTATTCAATGAGATCAGGTTATCTGAATGGTCATCGAAGATACAGACCCGATCCCTTTATCTGGAGGCTGTCTATGTCTATTCATTAAATTATGAACCCTTTATCGGAGTAATATACAATATATCCTACAATAGAAACAGGTCAAATTCGTATACACGATGTTGAGGGCAAAGCTGTATTGAAATATAATTATTTATTAATTATTATCGGGTATTTATCGCACGCCTTTTTATTTTTATTTCACGGCGCGAGGGGGGGGGGGGGGGGGGGGAAGCGTACTTTTTTATTTATAGGCGACGGAGGGGAAAACTCACGATCTCTGTAACGAGAAACGTAGGGGGAAATAAAAAGAAAAAGGTACGCGATAAATACCCGATAGTAAATAATCATTATAAATGTTAACGAATCGCGAAAGTTTAAAAAAAATTAAATATTTGTCCAACTGATTCAGACAAATATAAGACGATATAAAATCCCAAAAAAATAGGCTTCGAAGCCAAAAAAAATTGGGGAAAAAAGTTTCTTAGAAATTATTCATAGTATAAAACAATAACTAAGAATCTTCATGATAATTATAATTGATAATTATCATTTCATACAGTGATGAACCCTGATTCATACAGTGCTGCAAATGCAAATGAACTGTTGTTTTAAATAAAATAACAATAATGAGCAAGCTCGTCGCAATAATATGACTTTAAAGCTAAAAAACTAGTATGTAACGTTTTTCTGGTCTTTCTAGGAAACTATTAACACACCTATCTATAGCTTTCAAGCGGTTCGGAGACTATAAGAGGTCGTCAGGTTTATGCAAACTATCTGTTTACTCGGTTTTAGATTCCAAGATATTTTTAGTCGCCATTATGTATTTATGAATGAAGAAAATTGACATTTGACAAATAACCTCAATCTATCATCGATAAATTACCTCCAGCGTACATGTATAACTAGCTGCGCCCCGCGGCTTCGCACGCCTATCCCACGGGAACTGATTTATGGGATAAAAAGTACCCTGTGTCATTCCAGGCATAGAACTACCTGTATGCAAAATTTCAGCCCGATCCGTTTAGTCGTTTTTGCGTGAAACAGCAACAAACATATACATGTTTACACAAATGTTTACAAACTTTCGCGTTTATAATATTAGTAGGATAGCTTAGTGCAAAGCAATTAAATCTCAAATACATGACGTGATTGTCTTTCGAATTTCTGTTTATGTATGAAAATTTAAATTATGAAAACTATGGGATTTGGAGCGGGGTGGAACTACCCTTGTAGACTAAGGTTTCTCCAGAAAGATCATTTTAGATTTGTTCTAACTTGTTTCTCTTTTCTTTTCAGGTATGTATTGTATGCTGGTAACTTCTGCTGATCGAAAGCCTTCATTCTTTTGAGTACCTACCTGCTACGGGTCATGTCTGATGTGCCAAGTCGGGCCCTGATAGGACCTTTGGGTGAGCGTTCCTCAAGTTTATATAAGAATATATTCAGACAAGCAAATTCCTAACCTCGAACTGACTAATTTCATTAAGGACTGACCTACCTCAATATACATAGTACTTTCTTGTTTATGCTTCCCTTGTAGTTGCTAAATCTTGTGCTGGAAAATCTTTCGGCAATTATTTTATGGGACTACCTCTGGATCATTCTCTATTACAATAGTGAAATCATTTTCAAAATTAGTTCATAATTAACGCAGGAATCGACGTACAAACATGTAAAAAAACATACAGCCGAACTAACGAACCTACTCCTTTTACGAAACGGTTAAAAATATCAAATTACATGAAACCCAAAACTCGTTATCAGCTACAATGATAACTGATAAGCTATCGGTTTATATCACAGACGGTGTGCCCTCGATTACGACTAAATAAATACCGTATTTGATAACGTTTTTCGTACATAAAATACATTAATGCTGGATATATTTTCACACTGTTATCTAGCCCCAAAGTAAGCAAAGCTTATTTATGGGTTAGCTGGTCAATCACATCACTCACACTAATATTATAAATGCAATAGTTTGTATAGATGGATGTTTGTTACTTCTTCACGCCAAAACTACTGAACGGATCTGAAATTTTGCATACAGGCATATCAAACATAGGCTTCGCTACTTTTTATCCCATAAATGTCCCAAAAGTTCCTGTGGGATAGAAATCACATCTAAACGTTTCCACGTGTTTAAAGCGTGCATCTCGTTCAGATACATTGACAAATACAACTAATACAACCTGCAGGTGACTGATTTAACTTTTTTTAACGTTTTTTTGTTTGTATATTACTTACATACATACACAAATTTTTACATAGACATATTTGAATCATACGAATACATTTGTAGGTTACTGTGATTACGCCGGCAGGCTTATTTAGTTTCATGCGGTTTTACTCGACTATAATATCCTGTTCGACTTAAACTTATGTGCGTAGTAATAGTGGTCGACATAGGTAGTTTGAGTAAAGTTAACACCAGGCACCACTACTATTATAAGGTGCAAAATACTGCCATTATACATACATATATAAATAAATAAATCTGAATCATTCAATTGCATTCAGTACCTATACCTACTATAGTTGTCGACCAGACCATCTGGGAGAACATCAATTCGATGGTCCCACAACAGCGTCGCAGGGAGTCGTTGAATAAAGACGACTCAGGATAGGTCCAGCTGAGCACGGGTTTGATCTGGATGCCCAAGCCTATATAGTATTCAAACAGAAACACTGTTCTGTGCATTCAGTACCATAGTGGTCGACCAGATCATCAGGGAGAAAATCAACTCGATGCACCCACGAGAGCAGCAGTCACAGGGACTCATGAGATGGAGGCGACTCAGGACAGCTATTTGTTACGTCATGATATAGGTCACCCCCTATGTATGTCCAGCTGAGCTGAGGACGTGTTTGGGCTAGATGCCCAAGCCTATAGTAGTGGAACAGAAAACTGGCTACACTATTCTGCTCTGTACCTTAGTTAATGGATACACTGAGGAATTTAAGTTCGCATGTAATGTAATGTAGTAACGCGACTGACTCAGCCACAACACGACTATGTTAATATTTCCGCACACGTTTAACACGTTTATGGAACTTATTTTGTAAACAGCTGATTGCATTATTACAATGGATTACGCAGGTATAATTGTTAAACAAGTCATCATTCGACTTGGTACATAATAGGATAATATAAACATCAGATAATTATATGGACTAGCAGCCTTATATTGAGTCGATAAGCATACAAACGCAAACGCATCCTCAAGGAAGTAAAACGTAAAGCATTGACTTAGCAATTACAAGTTGAAGGGGCAAGTGCTTCCGCAGTCGAAAGCACGTTTTATACACAGCTGTACATATAATTAAAAATGATGCAGGTGTGAGTGGAAGTGTCAATGTAAGGAAGTGCATAAAAATCCTTGGAATGACAAGCCTCGAATGACACATTATGATAGAAAGAGGTAAGGCAATTGCTCAGAGGCCGAATTCCGCTAACCCATCGGTTTGCTGTGACAATGGTATCGTTTCAGAGTCGTCCAAAGATGAAAGAAACCCTAGATAGTGTGGGGCTATTTGCAGGGAGACAATGTTAGCATGCATTCGAATAAATATTAAATAAAAATCTGTATTGGTAGAATGATTTCAAACTTGAAAATTTTGATAAGCGTCCATTTATCTTTTCTTTCATCAAAGGTATAATGCCAAAATGTGTCATTCGGAGAAGAAGAAGGCCATTGTTATGGTAAAGCAATGAATTTAGTTGGATTAGGTAGGGTCGAACAATAATTTAAAAATACATTAAAAAGACAAAAGCTCGAAAGATCCTTGAAGTGGCAAATGACAAGCAAAATGACTCAGAAATTATGATCAAGTGTAAGGTTGGGCAATTGCTCAGAAATGATGTCAATTTTAAAAAGCATTGACAGTTTTTGTCGAAAAGGCTTGGAGGATCCTTGAAGTGGCAAACCTTCTGACTAAGCAATGAGCAAGAGGTTATTGGCTGCTCTGTTAATCATGTTGAATAGCTTGTCATGCAGAACCGAACCCCATTTTAATCATAGAAGTAACCATGTTGATCAAGTGATCATGCTTTATTTTAAAAATTCAGACTCGGTAACTTAAAGCCTTTTGCTGTAGCTATAACTAGCATACATACAAGAGTGTTTTTTTGTATATTATTCCCTTACTACTACTGCTGGGTTTGGTAGGAGAGTATCCTGATTTGTTGAAGTCTAATGTCCATACGAGTTAGATCGAAACATGTAGTACGGGTAGTAGTTCCTTACACCGCTAGATTATTTAGACTCAAGCACTCATAGGTACATGGGACTTACAAAACTAGCAATATACGCAAAATAACATACTTCATCGATCACGATACCAGTTTGCTAGTTCATGGCGTAAATTCTGAGTCAGCAGCTTCGACAGGCTTCCGCAAACAAGCACGTTGACCACCTCGTGTCGAACTTGTTTGTAACAGCTGTATGCGATAGCCATATTGCAACAGATTACAGAGTCGCAATGATAGATAGGCCATGCGCAGACGTGCACTTGCAAACGATGTATCGCCTCACGACGTTGTTTGTTGTGTCTTCAAAGCGGTTAGAATATGTGAGCTTTAGAAACACATATAAGAAGAATAAATAAAAGGTTTAATAAAAGGTGTTTCCGAGTTCCAAATCTCGTCTACTTTCTGCTCTGGCTGGTAAATGGAACCGCACGTCATGCCTAGGAATAGTATTCATACTATTCATATTATATTCATATAGCATTCTTGGTTTATGAGATATATCGAAAATCGGTAAATTGATTCATTTATCTGTAGCTTTTGGGTGAAAATATAAAGCATCTGTTTACTGCTGTCTGCAGCGCTTCAGAAGGAAGCTACATGAATCATTTTAGTATTTTAGTAGGTATGAATATTAATATGAGTGATTGTAAACGGAAGTCATGACAGTGATTGGGGATATCCGGTAATCTTGAAATTTCTCGGTAAAAGGTTTTAGAATGGAAACGTAAACAAGTCAGCGTTATCTAGAAACGATAATGGCTTCACTGATTTGTGATAATGATTATTAGTTCTCAAAACTTTGTCGGTTATTCCTCAAAATGGGACAAGGAAAAAATACTGTATTGTCCTTCCTCCGCATTATGTTAATTTCTATTAAAGAGCATCATGCCATATACATTTTGTAAAACTTAGGGACCTACTCGTAAAATACCATTAAGTTCTTTAATGTTCTTATCTTAAAACAACATTTTCGCCGAATATCATTGACATCATTACGATAAGTTTGCAAACATTATCGATAATAAACTACATTGAAAGTACTGAGTCATTTTCAAGTTTCTCAAGTTGCATTTGCACAGTCTCAAATGTCTGAGCTGTAAGTAGGTTATGCAAACAATAGTTCAATACAGTGATAGGTATTCGCAGTCTACATCTATATAAAGGTACCTATAGGTATTGATAACCGACTAATAAAACTTTATTACGTTTCGTGACATGGTTTAGTATCATCGTCAATCAATAATTCGGTCGTGTTCGATGCTTTTACATCAGTTCTTATAAGTGTTCTGAATATATTCTATAACGACTGATCTATCGCTATATAATCATCTTCAGTTATCCATTTTCGGAACAGGAAACTTCGTCTCAAATTATTTCTTTTATGTCATAAAGTATCTGTTGTTTGTTAACTCTACATTATAACGATTTTTAGGCCATCGCGAGTTGTCACGAGAAGTTCAATTTGCTGCACTTTATTGCCTTCCTCTAGTTATCTCTCTCCATATTTCACCTCGCTAACTGGACCAATAACATTATTATTTGACCAAGTGTTATCGTTTTCTATCACCGCAGAATGACCTAAAACCAACAGTAACGTATCTGTTGACTTGCTCTAGTTATTGGTCGCATTTTGTTACTATCTTGAGTGAACGATTCCTGTGACAGTTTTTCAAGGTTCTTGCAAAGAATTTCTTTATAAATTCCAATGATATGTTCAACCGTTTTTGCATTACAGAGTCTAGCCACTAAAACTAAAATATTCCAATAAGTCTTCGTCAAACGCTAGTCCTCTTTAATCTCGTGTTACATCGTGCTTATGTCTAGCTTCAATGGCCTTTCAGACCGATCCATTATCCCCCATAATCCAACTAGCATTTAATTACCCTAAACTTCGCGAGCCCTTGATCCCGGGTCAAGATGTATATTATTTCACGCTTCAGTTGTTTATCAGTTTAAGGGGTGTTCTTCATGTATTGTATACATACATATGTCGAAATCAGACACTTGACTCACGCATATTGAGGAAATGGTCTGAAATACTGTTAACACGCCGTCTTATGCCGCGGGCAGAAGCTGAACCAAAATAAACTGTAGATACTCATCTACAATATGATGATGCTTGACCTCGGCGTGCAACACGAGATCTAGGCCACAACAACGGTCCTTTTCATCCTCATTTCACTGTCATCTGAATCATTACGCCCACATTAGAAATAATCCACTGACCTCATTTCAAAGATCGTTGGCCCAATCAATTCGTCATTACCCGACACTGTGCGAATAAAAAATGACGCCTACATCCATACGGATACGGCTCGAAGGAACAATGGCGTCCTGTAACGGAACGCGCATTGTCTAATGGCGGGAAACAAAATATGTGTCAGGCGAGCTTTATGTCGTCACATGTCATTGTCTGGTTTACTCACATTTGGGTGGGATCTCTATTGATGGAATAAAAGCTTTTGTTTGGCCGAAACAAAACGGTAGCTCATTATTTTGGCTCGGCTGTTAAACGGCCACAAAGAATACTGTTGAGCAATTAGTCATTTTTACAGCATATAATGTTTCTACCTCTACAAAGAATGGCCATCAGTAACCGCAAATAAAGTGGAAAATAAAGAAAACGGACGTGCGAGAGATAAACCATCTATCTCAACTCGCGGGAGCAGAATAAAGAGACTTTCCACCGCTAAGCCGACCGTTGGAAACTTTAGCCTCAAGTAGATCCTAGAACTTGCAGTTCATCCAAAAGTTTTTCTCATTGGCTATCTACGGAAACGGCAACAACTTTACCCAAGAGCGAAACGCCGAGGTTCTATAGATTCGTTGAGTTTAGCTTTCGGACAATTGAATTTTGTGGATTCGTGCATACGAAATTACTCTGTTCATAGATTTGTCTCGGATTGATTTGAAATTTGCATCGGCCAAGAATCACTTTGCACTGGCCTGGCAACAGCATGGAGTATTAGTTATTGAGGTTTATGTTTGTAAGATATTAGCGAATACATAAGTCGTCCTTCATAAATAATGTGAAATATGTATATGAAATACTTTACGGTTTAATGTTTATTCAAAATAGAATGCACAAAAAGCAATCTGCTTTTAAAATCTAGCCAGTGAGTTGGAAACCGCAATCACATCGAATTGTGTATTCAACACGTTATCTGTTAGTGGATTCGGTTCATATTTAAGCGATAAAACAAAATAATCGTGACTTTCTGCATGACTGTTTTGCTGAAGGAATATTAACTACAAAATGTTAAATTTAGCCTTGTTATTTTGGGTATTAACTCGGAGTTCTTCTATTAACAAAACGGCATTTAATTTATTTTCAGCATTAACAGATGGATTACTTTCGTCAGTGTCATCATCATCATTATCATCATTATCATCATCATCATCATCTTCGACGCTTAAATGATATTAGTACATGCTCCCTTCTGCTTATAATCTCGGATATCTCTTCATTTGAATTGAAACTTTTTACTATTCCCATCTTTATACCACCTCACGTAATAATTCTAAGATATATGTAGATTACATTATTTATTCTACGTCGAGTATAGCTGATATCCCAAGAGGAAACAAGCAACAAAATGTTTGCGATAAATCTAGTTCTCTTAGATTAGAATATGCAATCTTCTTTGTAAAGATAAACGCAGTGTGGACCATAATAATCTCCTACCTGATAAATACCGTATAATTTAGCATAATTGCATACGCCCGTAATAAAGTCGAGAGGGCCGTTAAAACGAAACTTCTTAGAAGACAAGTTGAAGGGTCTGACAGGGATGGAGTCAGGAGCCTTCCAAACTAGGTATATCTTTTCTTAATCACGTATGAGTCAGACCTAAACCTTTTTACAAATGAGTCCAATGCATCAGGATTATAATAATGGGATTTTCTTTAATTTCTGAAGAATCTAGCCAATTCAGACCACTTTCATTTGAGATCTACAAGATCCTTAACGCTGTCCAATGTCCTTTGGTTAAAGACATTCAACATTCACTATACAGGGATCTTTGCAACTGATATATCAGTTAATAGTAAAAAGTAATAAATTTCCACTTTCTCGTACGTCTCTGCATGCAAAGGTTACTAAAGATTAGTGAGTTTTACCGTGTCACATCATGCAATTTAAAAGACTGATCTACTTTCATAATATCCACAGCCAAAGAGTGGAATGAAAGTCCTGCGTCTGTCTTCCCATTAGAGTACAATCTTGGAGTATTCAAATCTAGGGTAAATAAGTTCCTTTTGGAAAATCGTGCTCCACCTTAGGCTACATCTTCGCTTTCTTAAAGTGAGTTGGAAGCCAAAAGCTTGTCCATCATCAATTAAAAAAACCCCCAAAATATATATCCTTCCAACCACTCTGGCTAAGTAACGGTAAAACTGTGCGGTCCTGGCCCAGGGCGCATGCGTAATGAGCACGAAGGTGGTGAGCTGTGTTTTTAGCATTTTTATCACAGCTGAACCCATCTGTGTGCAGGTTTGAGATGGAGCGATTGGCGGCATTGGGGCCACGTTTCACGTGAAAACTCGACGTTTCAAACATTTTGTGGGTACCGAGAACTTTTTATTTTACTTGTTAACCAACCAGCTATCAGAGAGAAAATCTTCTGACATCGAGTTTTTAAATGCGCTACTCGATTTCTTTTTACATAATTTTTTACCGATTAAGAAACCATTGACTTCTCGGGTATGGCTTTAGCATATTATATCTCATTAAGAAAACATTTCGAAACAACATTATTTCAAGATTAAAAGCATCTACCGATTCAAATTACAGACTTGTTTTTTAAATATCCAATAAATTGTGTATCAACGTGATAGACAGATTTATTATCCACTTCAACAGCTAAAAAGAATTGATTGGATGCGCAGGAGTTGAGGAACAACGCGAATATCCGCCCGGGTCAATGCACTCGCGTTTAAAAATGGCGCGGTCAAACTGATTAAAATAAATAGTCCATAGTTGTTTATTGACGAATTGAGTGTCTATTCTATTGATAGATCAAGATTTAAGAGGTCTATCTGCCATTTAATGGGCAATAAACTGTTAACCCAGTAGTTAAAGATGTCATCGAACCAGAGATTGCTGTATGTTGCTGTGTTATGTATATTATTTTTTAGTTTATCTTCGTATGATTTATTGGTTTTCCGCTTTATAAAATTTCTTTTTACCCCATTCGTGTCGATTGCTATCAGGATATGTTCATTAACTCTTTTAATGGTTTCTACGTCAACGGTTGTTCTAGTTTCCGTTGGAAATATTTCAAGAGAATTCATCATTTCAATTGGTGAAACAAAATTGATGCAAATATAGCACCTTAGGGTAAATGCCACTTGTTTTTAACTGTTTGTATTGTTGTTCTAATAAATATTTGTATTTGTATATTGTATTTTCTTTATTAATCAAAACATATTCGAATCTTATTTCTACGACACTTTATATTAAACCAGTCTAGTGTCGAAGGTTACATCGTGTTACCACACATTTGGCATGAAGTTATAGAATAACAATAATAATTTAAACATACTACGTCTAAGCACCTACCTATCATAATCAGTTTTAGCTACAAATACAGTTAAGGAAGGTACTTTTGTACACTTCTCTCGGATATTTATCTTAACTTCGGTGCAGGTAGTTTATTAAACCTATATAGTCTCTCGAATTCTATTCTACATATATGTATTAGCACATTATAAACTTTCACGTTCTTGTTATAAACTTAACACCTACTTTAAAAAAAAAACAAGTTTAGAAGACTATCCGATGTCTTGTGTTGGATATATTAAAAGCCCACACCACAAAATTTTTTTTCATTGTTTTATTTTTATAAGTAAATAAATAATGCTGGACAAATCATACAACATTTTCTAGCCCCAAGCTAAGCAGAGCTTGTGTGGGTACTAGATAATATTACGGGAAATCGGACTGACCCTACATAAATGTTAAATTGTAAAACCTTGAGCTGTCTGGTCGCACGTCTCCATGCTCTCATTCAGGGTCGAGCGTTAACACAAAACGGCTAAGCCCGGAGGTCAAGATTCTGCGAATTGCGAATTATTGAACTCACCTAATTCTCAATTGTCGTTAGTCACAGGTCGTTTACCTAGCTGTGGGTCATTTAACTGTTTGAAAGGTCTGACGCTGTTGGATTTGTCTGGCGATTAATTTGAAGCTTTAGTGTCTAAGAGATTACTAATTATTATGAAGATGTCCTCCTAACCGAGTTTCGGCACGGCGGGCGGCGGAGGCCAGTCTCAACAAACACTAGCAGAACACCATCGGAATGGCGGGTTAAGGTCCGCCTGCAACGCAGGAGGTTGCAGATTCAATTCTTGTCTGGAGAAAAATTTATAATAATGGCTTTATGTATAATACATAGTTATCTCATAGTTTATACTGTAAATAATTTAGTTTTATTTTATCTAGTAATTTGTATTTTCAGTTTTAATTTGTTTTTGTTAGTTATTTTTTATCTTTTTTAACTCTCATCTGTATTTTTGCTATTGTTTGTGCACTTAATGCAAATGATGTGCAAGCCTGTTATTAGGACACATTCTATAGTATAGTCTTGAAACTGTTTTTAAATAATGTATTATTATGTGTTTTGTTGGCATTGCCTTAATAAATAAATAAAATAAAATAAAAAATGTATGGGCGATCAGCAGATATTTGTTCCGTGTGTTCTGTATGTTTAATATCCCAAATCTGTCTATGCAATGTACATACATTTTATTATGTGTATGTGAAGTAGGTATATCAGTTATTCTAGTTCCCTTAACACAGACTCTGATAAGCTTGGGGGCTAAATAATTATATATGAATTTTCCAGCATTATTTATTAATTTATAGTACACTAGTAACGCCTCGCGGTTTAACCCGCGTAGTCTCCGTTCCCGTAGGAATTCTGAGATAAAAGCCTTCACGTCACTTCTTGAAAAAAAAAGCTTTTTAATGATGAAATATTTTTTTTATCTGTCCAGTAGTTTCGGAGCCTATTCAATACAAACAATCAAATCTTTCCTCTTTATAATATTGGTATAGACGAGCCATTGTACCAGCATGTACAAAGGGGGGAACCTTTCTGAAATTTCGAGAAATATGTGCGAATATTTAACGTCTGAAAGTTCAGGAAAAAATACGCGTTCCACAACATTTTTAGCCACCTGAGGTCAAGATATTTGCGTCAAATGATCGACCTCACCTAATAGGGTATATGCATCGATTTTTTTTATTGTTTTAATCGATTCTTTAGGTCTTTATTTAACCGAGGAATGAATTTTTGATTACTGAATTTCGCATTAACAAGGTAAAAAAAACAAATCAAAACTACAATCATTTTCTGGTGATAAAAACGCTGCCATATTGGCGCCATGTTTATGTGACGTCGACGTACGCACTTGATTAAAACCTTTGGTGACGACCTCGGTAGTGATCATCTCAGGAAAGAGGTTTTCCGAAAAAACTGAAAATAATCGACAATACGAAATGTCAAGTGGGCAGAATAGTGTCAAATCAAGGTGCAGCAAGCAGAATAAAAAAAGAAGAAATGCGTACAGTGATGTCACGTCCGCTCTAGTCAATGTGAGTAGCGTTTCGAAATTTTGCGATTGACATTTAAAATATCAATTTTTCAATGGTTAAATTCTACAATAAAAACATCTCAAAACGCAAAAATAAATATGCAGAAATGTTTCTATATCAATAGAGAATACGTATATATTTTTATAGCCATTTTGAAATCACATGCATATACCCTATTCACGTGAGTCAGGTGTTACGAAAGGGAAATGACCATCAATTACCAATTTACATACGTCGTTTACACTTTACTCAGTCTTTGTTTCGTTTCTGTGCGATTCACTTCAGCAAATTTATCTTAGTACGTGATTTGTGTACCTATGAGAAACAGACTTTTTATGATTTAATGTTTACAAACATTTATATTTGGACGTGTTTTTTTTTATTTTTACGAGTATTTCATCTAGAGCGTTGATACGATCTCATCTGTTTTAGTTAATTACTAGCAGCGCCTTGCGGTTTCACCCGCGTAGTTCCCCTTCCCGCGGGAATTCCGTGATAAAATAAAGCCTATGCCCTGAAAAGTAAGCGTTCAAAGAAGAAAGATTTTTTTATTCGGTTTAAAAATTTCGGAGGCTATTACTGTTTCTACTAATTACGGGTGTAAGCGGGCAAACCGTTGGTGTTCTTCCAACACAAATAAGGTTCGTAGTAACCCGCTTACATCCTTAATAAAGCTATCTATACTCTTCAAAAGTTCTCTCTTACTCCGCAAATCAATAAGAGTTTGCTGTAAGCTGTAAGAAAACTCTTTTAGGATAAACCTCGCCTTTTTACATGCACGTTATTTGTTAACATTTATGTATATAACTTATGTCTGCAAAAAAGAATATATAGAGGTATAAGAACATCCACGACATATGGACACATGTATATATTCTAATATATATATAACAGATGTATATATTCTTCATTCTTCTTATTTTCATCATATGTTGTCTATTCGATCGCAATGATGACAATTTTAGATTCTTTTGTGTCTCATATCCAACCTCTTGAGTCACCTGGTCAAACGTGCTTTCAAAACAAAAAAACAAAAGGATTGTTCAGATCAACTAAATGCGACTAATTTCCTTCACTTTAATGAGGAGAATTCCTCGTAAGATATGACACTGAATGACGTGCACTTTATGGAGCGTTAAGATATGCATGCGCGTGCCAATTTCGCGCAGAATAATTACAGGAAATATGGTAATGAAGATCATTCTTTGTTTACAACAACGCGATGGACAAAGGAGGAAAATCGACGCGCTAAGTGGGTAGTCAGCCTCAGCGTAAATGGGTTGTCAGCCTTTACATTTTTCACTAACGAGTTAATCAGATACTAGCTTCTACCCGCGGCATCGCATGTGTTTTTTTATATAATCATAATCATTTATTGCATGAAAAATTAAAAATGAAAAAGGTCTTAAGCTTAAAATTAGTTCACATCATTCACTGGTAAATTCGGCATGCAAAATAGACACGAGAGTTTTTCGGTATAAGAAGTCTATATTTATAGTCTATACCTTTATTCCAGATCTAGAAGTAGGTACTTAACTTACCTCTATGTGAAGTTTCAATAGTTTGGCGTGAAGTGAAGACGTAACAAACATCCATACATCCAAACTTTCGCATTTATAATATACAAGCTGCGCCACATTAAAAGGTGATTTTCATCCCACGGGAACAAATTTATGGGATAAAAAGTAGCCTATGTTTTATTCCAGGATTAGAATTACCTGTATGCAAAATTTCAGCCAGATTGTCCAGTAGTTTTGGCGTGAAGAAGTAACAAACATCCATCCATACATCCATACATCCATCCATACATCCATACAAACTTTCGCATTTATAATATTATTAGTGTAATATTAGTGTGAAGTGTGATATGCTAATGATGCACAGCTGAACGTTGATGTCTGTGTCTATTTTGGTAGAACTTTGAACAATGCGGGAGTCTTCATCATCACGTGTTACTTTATTATACTTACGTGTTTCCCTTGCACAGAAATCAAATGTCACTATTGAACCACTTCTGGACCAGTTGTTACTTCGATTACATAGCACCACCGCGAGCGGAGCGAGCCCGTTTAAACTCGCAACAGTAAACTGCATACTACTTTTTTGAAAAGCAAATAGCCGAGCGAACAGGACTAAGCGAGCAGAGAGCGTTGAAATTATCTTTCATTTCCCGCTTATTACGCTTTCATGGTGGAAACCCAGATTTTTACACTCGCAAATAGTCCTTTGTTTACCATTATAACTTATCTTTACCAGGAAATCTGGTCTGACGCATTTACAATAGGCTATAGGAACAAGCATAAAGCACTGAAACAAAATGACCAGTTTATTGATAACCCGAGCATTTTCAATTCAAGTTTTTATTGTTATGGCTTTTGGTGTAATCGATTGGTTCATTCTGTGGATGGACAGGGCTTTAAATATGACTGAATAAAATGGCTCTGAGTTGTGTATAAGGTTAGCATGACAAATGCCTCTCTCCCCTCCTTACTTACGGTTTCCTGCAGAAAGAGCCCACGTCTTGAGTTGCTTTTTCGGCGACATCGGCTATTTGCTTGGAGCGCAGTATCGTGTCATCACCATACATCTATACTTTAGTATTCATTGAGGGCACCCAAAACCAGGTAGGTACAGATTTTTATCACCCGATAAAACGAAATCATTTTTAGCGCTTACGCTTGACGAGAAAATGTTATACGGAAATGGATTATTTCAAAAAATGCTGGACGTTCAAAAAATTCCCTTACCTCTTTTTGGTATGGGTCACTGTACTAGCCGAAAATGATACAACTTGTTGTTTGTATGTATATACGTACCTATACATACGTATAGTCTTTCTCAAAGGTATGCAACGAAGAAGCGTTTAGTTCAGGTCCTTTCTTTGAAGTGTGTGGGCCTTCTTAACTGGGATGTCGTAACCGCGTACCAAAGATCATTATCAATAGAAAGTCGTAAGTCATCGGCGGTCAATCATGGACGCTTCCGTGCGCGCTCTATACTTAGAGATCAACTATTAAATGGTTCACGTAACGCTTTCTGTGATCGATGAGCTCTCGAATGCGAGTGATCGTTGTAATGTAATAACGTCCGTTTTTATGGTTCTGTACCTCGAAAGATTAAAAGGAACACAAATTAATTAAATTACACAATTTTTTACCAAAACCTATAAGGTACTGACTTCCCTTCTACTGAGAATCATAAAATTTGATAAGAGGCACAAGTCTGACTCGCACTTGACGTTTTATTCAAAGATAATTAGACCATCCTTTTACCATAACCTCACCTGTTGGGCAAATGATTGGCTCAACACAGAACTTTATGCCTAAGCAAGAGCTAAAAAACCGATTAATGCTTTTGTGTTTTTCAAACAGAAGAACATTTTTTTACCATATTCTCAAAGAAAGAAAGATACCCCTCATGAAAACCTCAAAAGAATTCTTCATGGCGATGGGGAATTTGGAGAACGCCCGTTGGTTTTTTGGGCGATACCCAGCCGCGCTACAAAAATAGACTAACAAATGGAAATTTTCTTGTAACAATGTCGATTTTTGTTTGCTCACACGGAGTAAATTCAGATAATCTTAAAACCTTGAAAATTTACTTCAAATTCAGCTCAAATACATCATTCTTAGGGTTATGTACTACTTGAACTTAAAAACTTTCATCAACTCTGTCATTTTATTACATTTAAACGTTTTAGCCATTGGACTTAAATGCTAATTGCTAAATAGTCACACGTTTATCGTAATTGCCTCCGAGAAGACCTTTTTAAAATATCGTGGCATGTTTTACGTAAAAGCTTACATGCAAATTTCAACCCTAAAACCAGGTATTATGTATTATGCACATTTTATATTCACCGCCGAAACTCCACTTGTAGGTCAACACATCCATCCCTCTCTGACTTCCAAAGAATCATATCAACCTTTCGTGCTTGGCATGAGAAACGCCTTTAAAAGTGCATGTATTGTGCCCGGAAAGTTTCCTGAAACCTGGTGCTCGCGACGCTACGTGATCGCCATTTCAATCGATTCAGCATTGTGTTGTATCTCTCTTTAGGTTTATTTTCATTTGTATCGATTGGCACATTGAATGCCTCAAGCTATTTTGAGTTCAGCTTACCATTGCAAGTTATATAGTTTAGCTTGACATTTGACTCCCTCATGGTATCATGCCCACCGTAAAGTTGTGACCACCGAATAGAGTACTAGCTTCTGCTCGTGGCTTAAAACGCGTTCCTTCGAATTAAACAACTAATTCAACTACAAATTCATCTATACAAATATCAGCCCAATCCGTTCTGTAGTATTTGCGTAAAGAGGTATCAAACATCCAAACTTTTAGTGTGCAATACAAATTGGTGTTGTGTGATAAAAGAGGTGGATAGAGCGACTCTTTTCTCTTCTCAAATATCTAAGTATTAGTAACTTCTTAGCCTTCTTAGCCTAAAACTACTCTACTTAACTGACGGGTCCGATCAGCTTCAAGCTGTTCCGATACTGTCTTCTAAGTTTACAGTGTCACAACCAACATCCAAACTGTTCAGCATTAGCCAGTTAGTCAAACTTGGAGCTAACTGAACCGGGCACCCTTCCTGTCGCCAGTCATTATCCAATTCCCTCGGAGGTCGCCCTAGATAGCGGTTACCTTACCACAGCAGTGCCTAGTACTCTTACAAGTGTTGACATAATAATCAGCTGAGATTATGGGGTCAGCCACCGACATATATCACCTTATCAAACAAAGACATTAGTTGAATAAAATCAGATGAGGTTGCGTAAGAGAAATGCTAACGAATTTTTGGAAAGTGGAATTTGGAGTTTAGGAAGCACCTACTATCGACGAAGTATATACGTATTACTCAACCTAGACGGATTTACTCTCTTAAGTTTTATCCGTATAACGTATAAAAACCTACATTATGCTTATGGCATAGCCTACTATGCTATGATGCTATGCATATGGATTGATAAAGCTACGAGTAAACAGCGTATAAGGATTTTATAGCCGGTTTATGAACTCTACAATAGTATACAATTGCCTAATCACAATAGCCATGTGAACTGTAATAAAATTCAGATGCACCAACAATGCCAAAACGCCGGAACTGAATAACGGTGCACGATTTCCCATACGATAATGTACAAGTGAAATCACTGACCCATATTCAAACAATACAAGTAAATAAACCGAAATATATTTAAATTTAAGTGTTACTAAGCGAAACTACGTCAGGACTGTACGTACACTAGGTGAAAGTACTAACCAATTCAAAGCTTCTCTTGTATGAAGACTTGCTTGTCTGGGCTGAACCATATGCTATTAAGCTAACAACATTATTCTTTTAAAGTATACGTATAGGATTTTGAATATATTCGGTTCTCGTCTTCTAGGGACCGAAATACTGATATTGCAATTATTGCGATGTCAGACGGACAAGTTGATTTGGAACTTTCTAAACTCCTTAGGATGCAACTGACCCCGCCAAACCAATAATGTCGACAAGGGCTTATTATGACAATGTACCTACTCTTACCTTGAAATAAAAAAATAAAAAGGGTAAATTGCAGGTTTTAGAATCGTGCAGTATTTTAACGTAGTAATACGATAGGCCTTGCAATACACAGGCACATTTCCGAGAACCAAAGTAGGTCACAATTGTAAAATTCATTTAATTATCATTATGGTTTAACTCCGCGAGGTCAATCAAGCTGTATAGGCTGTGCAGAATAATTGTGATTGTTCAGAAATTCATTATTTGATAAACTGATTGACCCTTGCACCTTGGTTCTGTTCTAACTCCTTTATAATCATGCTAACTCTTTCGTTGTGTGAAATGCTAGTTGTAAATGTCTAGAATGAGGACCTTATAAGGTTCCAACAATTCTAGGATCATAGGAATCGTAAGACCACAAATGTTGCTTATATTGGCCGTATTGTTCATGCCCCTTTGAACCCGATTTGCTCTTCGATCAATGACTCGATCTAATTTGAATAAAACATTAGCATCATTCGCCAATTAGCACAGAATTCATATGATTTGGCAGAATACAGAGTTCATCGTGATTCCTTGACTTCGCACAGCGACAAATACTGACAAGATCACGGTCACGCGCAAAAACGAAAATAGTACGCTACATAACGTGTGGTTGTTACGTAACTTTTTATGTTCTTCTATCAATACTATGTGTAGTGTCAAATCAAATCTTTCCTCTTTATAATATTGGTATAGACGAGCCATTGTACCAGCATGTACAAAGGGGGGAACCTTTCTGAAATTTCGAGAAATATGTGCGAATATTTAACGTCTGAAAGTTCAGGAAAAAATACGCGTTCCACAACATTTTTAGCCACCTGAGGTCAAGATATTTGCGTCAAATGATCGACCTCACCTAATTCACGTGAGTCAGGTGTTACGAAAGGGAAATGACCATCAATTACCAATTTACATACGTCGTTTACACTTTACTCAGTCTTTGTTTCGTTTCTGTGCGATTCACTTCAGCAAATTTATCTTAGTACGTGATTTGTGTACCTATGAGAAACAGACTTTTTATGATTTAATGTTTACAAACATTTATATTTGGACGTGTTTTTTTTTATTTTTACGAGTATTTCATCTAGAGCGTTGATACGATCTCATCTGTTTTAGTTAATTACTAGCAGCGCCTTGCGGTTTCACCCGCGTAGTTCCCCTTCCCGCGGGAATTCCGTGATAAAATAAAGCCTATGCCCTGAAAAGTAAGCGTTCAAAGAAGAAAGATTTTTTTATTCGGTTTAAAAATTTCGGAGGCTATTACTGTTTCTACTAATTACGGGTGTAAGCGGGCAAACCGTTGGTGTTCTTCCAACACAAATAAGGTTCGTAGTAACCCGCTTACATCCTTAATAAAGCTATCTATACTCTTCAAAAGTTCTCTCTTACTCCGCAAATCAATAAGAGTTTGCTGTAAGCTGTAAGAAAACTCTTTTAGGATAAACCTCGCCTTTTTACATGCACGTTATTTGTTAACATTTATGTATATAACTTATGTCTGCAAAAAAGAATATATAGAGGTATAAGAACATCCACGACATATGGACACATGTATATATTCTAATATATATATAACAGATGTATATATTCTTCATTCTTCTTATTTTCATCATATGTTGTCTATTCGATCGCAATGATGACAATTTTAGATTCTTTTGTGTCTCATATCCAACCTCTTGAGTCACCTGGTCAAACGTGCTTTCAAAACAAAAAAACAAAAGGATTGTTCAGATCAACTAAATGCGACTAATTTCCTTCACTTTAATGAGGAGAATTCCTCGTAAGATATGACACTGAATGACGTGCACTTTATGGAGCGTTAAGATATGCATGCGCGTGCCAATTTCGCGCAGAATAATTACAGGAAATATGGTAATGAAGATCATTCTTTGTTTACAACAACGCGATGGACAAAGGAGGAAAATCGACGCGCTAAGTGGGTAGTCAGCCTCAGCGTAAATGGGTTGTCAGCCTTTACATTTTTCACTAACGAGTTAATCAGATACTAGCTTCTACCCGCGGCATCGCATGTGTTTTTTTATATAATCATAATCATTTATTGCATGAAAAATTAAAAATGAAAAAGGTCTTAAGCTTAAAATTAGTTCACATCATTCACTGGTAAATTCGGCATGCAAAATAGACACGAGAGTTTTTCGGTATAAGAAGTCTATATTTATAGTCTATACCTTTATTCCAGATCTAGAAGTAGGTACTTAACTTACCTCTATGTGAAGTTTCAATAGTTTGGCGTGAAGTGAAGACGTAACAAACATCCATACATCCAAACTTTCGCATTTATAATATACAAGCTGCGCCACATTAAAAGGTGATTTTCATCCCACGGGAACAAATTTATGGGATAAAAAGTAGCCTATGTTTTATTCCAGGATTAGAATTACCTGTATGCAAAATTTCAGCCAGATTGTCCAGTAGTTTTGGCGTGAAGAAGTAACAAACATCCATCCATACATCCATACATCCATCCATACATCCATACAAACTTTCGCATTTATAATATTATTAGTGTAATATTAGTGTGAAGTGTGATATGCTAATGATGCACAGCTGAACGTTGATGTCTGTGTCTATTTTGGTAGAACTTTGAACAATGCGGGAGTCTTCATCATCACGTGTTACTTTATTATACTTACGTGTTTCCCTTGCACAGAAATCAAATGTCACTATTGAACCACTTCTGGACCAGTTGTTACTTCGATTACATAGCACCACCGCGAGCGGAGCGAGCCCGTTTAAACTCGCAACAGTAAACTGCATACTACTTTTTTGAAAAGCAAATAGCCGAGCGAACAGGACTAAGCGAGCAGAGAGCGTTGAAATTATCTTTCATTTCCCGCTTATTACGCTTTCATGGTGGAAACCCAGATTTTTACACTCGCAAATAGTCCTTTGTTTACCATTATAACTTATCTTTACCAGGAAATCTGGTCTGACGCATTTACAATAGGCTATAGGAACAAGCATAAAGCACTGAAACAAAATGACCAGTTTATTGATAACCCGAGCATTTTCAATTCAAGTTTTTATTGTTATGGCTTTTGGTGTAATCGATTGGTTCATTCTGTGGATGGACAGGGCTTTAAATATGACTGAATAAAATGGCTCTGAGTTGTGTATAAGGTTAGCATGACAAATGCCTCTCTCCCCTCCTTACTTACGGTTTCCTGCAGAAAGAGCCCACGTCTTGAGTTGCTTTTTCGGCGACATCGGCTATTTGCTTGGAGCGCAGTATCGTGTCATCACCATACATCTATACTTTAGTATTCATTGAGGGCACCCAAAACCAGGTAGGTACAGATTTTTATCACCCGATAAAACGAAATCATTTTTAGCGCTTACGCTTGACGAGAAAATGTTATACGGAAATGGATTATTTCAAAAAATGCTGGACGTTCAAAAAATTCCCTTACCTCTTTTTGGTATGGGTCACTGTACTAGCCGAAAATGATACAACTTGTTGTTTGTATGTATATACGTACCTATACATACGTATAGTCTTTCTCAAAGGTATGCAACGAAGAAGCGTTTAGTTCAGGTCCTTTCTTTGAAGTGTGTGGGCCTTCTTAACTGGGATGTCGTAACCGCGTACCAAAGATCATTATCAATAGAAAGTCGTAAGTCATCGGCGGTCAATCATGGACGCTTCCGTGCGCGCTCTATACTTAGAGATCAACTATTAAATGGTTCACGTAACGCTTTCTGTGATCGATGAGCTCTCGAATGCGAGTGATCGTTGTAATGTAATAACGTCCGTTTTTATGGTTCTGTACCTCGAAAGATTAAAAGGAACACAAATTAATTAAATTACACAATTTTTTACCAAAACCTATAAGGTACTGACTTCCCTTCTACTGAGAATCATAAAATTTGATAAGAGGCACAAGTCTGACTCGCACTTGACGTTTTATTCAAAGATAATTAGACCATCCTTTTACCATAACCTCACCTGTTGGGCAAATGATTGGCTCAACACAGAACTTTATGCCTAAGCAAGAGCTAAAAAACCGATTAATGCTTTTGTGTTTTTCAAACAGAAGAACATTTTTTTACCATATTCTCAAAGAAAGAAAGATACCCCTCATGAAAACCTCAAAAGAATTCTTCATGGCGATGGGGAATTTGGAGAACGCCCGTTGGTTTTTTGGGCGATACCCAGCCGCGCTACAAAAATAGACTAACAAATGGAAATTTTCTTGTAACAATGTCGATTTTTGTTTGCTCACACGGAGTAAATTCAGATAATCTTAAAACCTTGAAAATTTACTTCAAATTCAGCTCAAATACATCATTCTTAGGGTTATGTACTACTTGAACTTAAAAACTTTCATCAACTCTGTCATTTTATTACATTTAAACGTTTTAGCCATTGGACTTAAATGCTAATTGCTAAATAGTCACACGTTTATCGTAATTGCCTCCGAGAAGACCTTTTTAAAATATCGTGGCATGTTTTACGTAAAAGCTTACATGCAAATTTCAACCCTAAAACCAGGTATTATGTATTATGCACATTTTATATTCACCGCCGAAACTCCACTTGTAGGTCAACACATCCATCCCTCTCTGACTTCCAAAGAATCATATCAACCTTTCGTGCTTGGCATGAGAAACGCCTTTAAAAGTGCATGTATTGTGCCCGGAAAGTTTCCTGAAACCTGGTGCTCGCGACGCTACGTGATCGCCATTTCAATCGATTCAGCATTGTGTTGTATCTCTCTTTAGGTTTATTTTCATTTGTATCGATTGGCACATTGAATGCCTCAAGCTATTTTGAGTTCAGCTTACCATTGCAAGTTATATAGTTTAGCTTGACATTTGACTCCCTCATGGTATCATGCCCACCGTAAAGTTGTGACCACCGAATAGAGTACTAGCTTCTGCTCGTGGCTTAAAACGCGTTCCTTCGAATTAAACAACTAATTCAACTACAAATTCATCTATACAAATATCAGCCCAATCCGTTCTGTAGTATTTGCGTAAAGAGGTATCAAACATCCAAACTTTTAGTGTGCAATACAAATTGGTGTTGTGTGATAAAAGAGGTGGATAGAGCGACTCTTTTCTCTTCTCAAATATCTAAGTATTAGTAACTTCTTAGCCTTCTTAGCCTAAAACTACTCTACTTAACTGACGGGTCCGATCAGCTTCAAGCTGTTCCGATACTGTCTTCTAAGTTTACAGTGTCACAACCAACATCCAAACTGTTCAGCATTAGCCAGTTAGTCAAACTTGGAGCTAACTGAACCGGGCACCCTTCCTGTCGCCAGTCATTATCCAATTCCCTCGGAGGTCGCCCTAGATAGCGGTTACCTTACCACAGCAGTGCCTAGTACTCTTACAAGTGTTGACATAATAATCAGCTGAGATTATGGGGTCAGCCACCGACATATATCACCTTATCAAACAAAGACATTAGTTGAATAAAATCAGATGAGGTTGCGTAAGAGAAATGCTAACGAATTTTTGGAAAGTGGAATTTGGAGTTTAGGAAGCACCTACTATCGACGAAGTATATACGTATTACTCAACCTAGACGGATTTACTCTCTTAAGTTTTATCCGTATAACGTATAAAAACCTACATTATGCTTATGGCATAGCCTACTATGCTATGATGCTATGCATATGGATTGATAAAGCTACGAGTAAACAGCGTATAAGGATTTTATAGCCGGTTTATGAACTCTACAATAGTATACAATTGCCTAATCACAATAGCCATGTGAACTGTAATAAAATTCAGATGCACCAACAATGCCAAAACGCCGGAACTGAATAACGGTGCACGATTTCCCATACGATAATGTACAAGTGAAATCACTGACCCATATTCAAACAATACAAGTAAATAAACCGAAATATATTTAAATTTAAGTGTTACTAAGCGAAACTACGTCAGGACTGTACGTACACTAGGTGAAAGTACTAACCAATTCAAAGCTTCTCTTGTATGAAGACTTGCTTGTCTGGGCTGAACCATATGCTATTAAGCTAACAACATTATTCTTTTAAAGTATACGTATAGGATTTTGAATATATTCGGTTCTCGTCTTCTAGGGACCGAAATACTGATATTGCAATTATTGCGATGTCAGACGGACAAGTTGATTTGGAACTTTCTAAACTCCTTAGGATGCAACTGACCCCGCCAAACCAATAATGTCGACAAGGGCTTATTATGACAATGTACCTACTCTTACCTTGAAATAAAAAAATAAAAAGGGTAAATTGCAGGTTTTAGAATCGTGCAGTATTTTAACGTAGTAATACGATAGGCCTTGCAATACACAGGCACATTTCCGAGAACCAAAGTAGGTCACAATTGTAAAATTCATTTAATTATCATTATGGTTTAACTCCGCGAGGTCAATCAAGCTGTATAGGCTGTGCAGAATAATTGTGATTGTTCAGAAATTCATTATTTGATAAACTGATTGACCCTTGCACCTTGGTTCTGTTCTAACTCCTTTATAATCATGCTAACTCTTTCGTTGTGTGAAATGCTAGTTGTAAATGTCTAGAATGAGGACCTTATAAGGTTCCAACAATTCTAGGATCATAGGAATCGTAAGACCACAAATGTTGCTTATATTGGCCGTATTGTTCATGCCCCTTTGAACCCGATTTGCTCTTCGATCAATGACTCGATCTAATTTGAATAAAACATTAGCATCATTCGCCAATTAGCACAGAATTCATATGATTTGGCAGAATACAGAGTTCATCGTGATTCCTTGACTTCGCACAGCGACAAATACTGACAAGATCACGGTCACGCGCAAAAACGAAAATAGTACGCTACATAACGTGTGGTTGTTACGTAACTTTTTATGTTCTTCTATCAATACTATGTGTAGTGTCAAATCAAATCTTTCCTCTTTATAATATTGGTATAGACGAGCCATTGTACCAGCATGTACAAAGGGGGGAACCTTTCTGAAATTTCGAGAAATATGTGCGAATATTTAACGTCTGAAAGTTCAGGAAAAAATACGCGTTCCACAACATTTTTAGCCACCTGAGGTCAAGATATTTGCGTCAAATGATCGACCTCACCTAATTCACGTGAGTCAGGTGTTACGAAAGGGAAATGACCATCAATTACCAATTTACATACGTCGTTTACACTTTACTCAGTCTTTGTTTCGTTTCTGTGCGATTCACTTCAGCAAATTTATCTTAGTACGTGATTTGTGTACCTATGAGAAACAGACTTTTTATGATTTAATGTTTACAAACATTTATATTTGGACGTGTTTTTTTTTATTTTTACGAGTATTTCATCTAGAGCGTTGATACGATCTCATCTGTTTTAGTTAATTACTAGCAGCGCCTTGCGGTTTCACCCGCGTAGTTCCCCTTCCCGCGGGAATTCCGTGATAAAATAAAGCCTATGCCCTGAAAAGTAAGCGTTCAAAGAAGAAAGATTTTTTTATTCGGTTTAAAAATTTCGGAGGCTATTACTGTTTCTACTAATTACGGGTGTAAGCGGGCAAACCGTTGGTGTTCTTCCAACACAAATAAGGTTCGTAGTAACCCGCTTACATCCTTAATAAAGCTATCTATACTCTTCAAAAGTTCTCTCTTACTCCGCAAATCAATAAGAGTTTGCTGTAAGCTGTAAGAAAACTCTTTTAGGATAAACCTCGCCTTTTTACATGCACGTTATTTGTTAACATTTATGTATATAACTTATGTCTGCAAAAAAGAATATATAGAGGTATAAGAACATCCACGACATATGGACACATGTATATATTCTAATATATATATAACAGATGTATATATTCTTCATTCTTCTTATTTTCATCATATGTTGTCTATTCGATCGCAATGATGACAATTTTAGATTCTTTTGTGTCTCATATCCAACCTCTTGAGTCACCTGGTCAAACGTGCTTTCAAAACAAAAAAACAAAAGGATTGTTCAGATCAACTAAATGCGACTAATTTCCTTCACTTTAATGAGGAGAATTCCTCGTAAGATATGACACTGAATGACGTGCACTTTATGGAGCGTTAAGATATGCATGCGCGTGCCAATTTCGCGCAGAATAATTACAGGAAATATGGTAATGAAGATCATTCTTTGTTTACAACAACGCGATGGACAAAGGAGGAAAATCGACGCGCTAAGTGGGTAGTCAGCCTCAGCGTAAATGGGTTGTCAGCCTTTACATTTTTCACTAACGAGTTAATCAGATACTAGCTTCTACCCGCGGCATCGCATGTGTTTTTTTATATAATCATAATCATTTATTGCATGAAAAATTAAAAATGAAAAAGGTCTTAAGCTTAAAATTAGTTCACATCATTCACTGGTAAATTCGGCATGCAAAATAGACACGAGAGTTTTTCGGTATAAGAAGTCTATATTTATAGTCTATACCTTTATTCCAGATCTAGAAGTAGGTACTTAACTTACCTCTATGTGAAGTTTCAATAGTTTGGCGTGAAGTGAAGACGTAACAAACATCCATACATCCAAACTTTCGCATTTATAATATACAAGCTGCGCCACATTAAAAGGTGATTTTCATCCCACGGGAACAAATTTATGGGATAAAAAGTAGCCTATGTTTTATTCCAGGATTAGAATTACCTGTATGCAAAATTTCAGCCAGATTGTCCAGTAGTTTTGGCGTGAAGAAGTAACAAACATCCATCCATACATCCATACATCCATCCATACATCCATACAAACTTTCGCATTTATAATATTATTAGTGTAATATTAGTGTGAAGTGTGATATGCTAATGATGCACAGCTGAACGTTGATGTCTGTGTCTATTTTGGTAGAACTTTGAACAATGCGGGAGTCTTCATCATCACGTGTTACTTTATTATACTTACGTGTTTCCCTTGCACAGAAATCAAATGTCACTATTGAACCACTTCTGGACCAGTTGTTACTTCGATTACATAGCACCACCGCGAGCGGAGCGAGCCCGTTTAAACTCGCAACAGTAAACTGCATACTACTTTTTTGAAAAGCAAATAGCCGAGCGAACAGGACTAAGCGAGCAGAGAGCGTTGAAATTATCTTTCATTTCCCGCTTATTACGCTTTCATGGTGGAAACCCAGATTTTTACACTCGCAAATAGTCCTTTGTTTACCATTATAACTTATCTTTACCAGGAAATCTGGTCTGACGCATTTACAATAGGCTATAGGAACAAGCATAAAGCACTGAAACAAAATGACCAGTTTATTGATAACCCGAGCATTTTCAATTCAAGTTTTTATTGTTATGGCTTTTGGTGTAATCGATTGGTTCATTCTGTGGATGGACAGGGCTTTAAATATGACTGAATAAAATGGCTCTGAGTTGTGTATAAGGTTAGCATGACAAATGCCTCTCTCCCCTCCTTACTTACGGTTTCCTGCAGAAAGAGCCCACGTCTTGAGTTGCTTTTTCGGCGACATCGGCTATTTGCTTGGAGCGCAGTATCGTGTCATCACCATACATCTATACTTTAGTATTCATTGAGGGCACCCAAAACCAGGTAGGTACAGATTTTTATCACCCGATAAAACGAAATCATTTTTAGCGCTTACGCTTGACGAGAAAATGTTATACGGAAATGGATTATTTCAAAAAATGCTGGACGTTCAAAAAATTCCCTTACCTCTTTTTGGTATGGGTCACTGTACTAGCCGAAAATGATACAACTTGTTGTTTGTATGTATATACGTACCTATACATACGTATAGTCTTTCTCAAAGGTATGCAACGAAGAAGCGTTTAGTTCAGGTCCTTTCTTTGAAGTGTGTGGGCCTTCTTAACTGGGATGTCGTAACCGCGTACCAAAGATCATTATCAATAGAAAGTCGTAAGTCATCGGCGGTCAATCATGGACGCTTCCGTGCGCGCTCTATACTTAGAGATCAACTATTAAATGGTTCACGTAACGCTTTCTGTGATCGATGAGCTCTCGAATGCGAGTGATCGTTGTAATGTAATAACGTCCGTTTTTATGGTTCTGTACCTCGAAAGATTAAAAGGAACACAAATTAATTAAATTACACAATTTTTTACCAAAACCTATAAGGTACTGACTTCCCTTCTACTGAGAATCATAAAATTTGATAAGAGGCACAAGTCTGACTCGCACTTGACGTTTTATTCAAAGATAATTAGACCATCCTTTTACCATAACCTCACCTGTTGGGCAAATGATTGGCTCAACACAGAACTTTATGCCTAAGCAAGAGCTAAAAAACCGATTAATGCTTTTGTGTTTTTCAAACAGAAGAACATTTTTTTACCATATTCTCAAAGAAAGAAAGATACCCCTCATGAAAACCTCAAAAGAATTCTTCATGGCGATGGGGAATTTGGAGAACGCCCGTTGGTTTTTTGGGCGATACCCAGCCGCGCTACAAAAATAGACTAACAAATGGAAATTTTCTTGTAACAATGTCGATTTTTGTTTGCTCACACGGAGTAAATTCAGATAATCTTAAAACCTTGAAAATTTACTTCAAATTCAGCTCAAATACATCATTCTTAGGGTTATGTACTACTTGAACTTAAAAACTTTCATCAACTCTGTCATTTTATTACATTTAAACGTTTTAGCCATTGGACTTAAATGCTAATTGCTAAATAGTCACACGTTTATCGTAATTGCCTCCGAGAAGACCTTTTTAAAATATCGTGGCATGTTTTACGTAAAAGCTTACATGCAAATTTCAACCCTAAAACCAGGTATTATGTATTATGCACATTTTATATTCACCGCCGAAACTCCACTTGTAGGTCAACACATCCATCCCTCTCTGACTTCCAAAGAATCATATCAACCTTTCGTGCTTGGCATGAGAAACGCCTTTAAAAGTGCATGTATTGTGCCCGGAAAGTTTCCTGAAACCTGGTGCTCGCGACGCTACGTGATCGCCATTTCAATCGATTCAGCATTGTGTTGTATCTCTCTTTAGGTTTATTTTCATTTGTATCGATTGGCACATTGAATGCCTCAAGCTATTTTGAGTTCAGCTTACCATTGCAAGTTATATAGTTTAGCTTGACATTTGACTCCCTCATGGTATCATGCCCACCGTAAAGTTGTGACCACCGAATAGAGTACTAGCTTCTGCTCGTGGCTTAAAACGCGTTCCTTCGAATTAAACAACTAATTCAACTACAAATTCATCTATACAAATATCAGCCCAATCCGTTCTGTAGTATTTGCGTAAAGAGGTATCAAACATCCAAACTTTTAGTGTGCAATACAAATTGGTGTTGTGTGATAAAAGAGGTGGATAGAGCGACTCTTTTCTCTTCTCAAATATCTAAGTATTAGTAACTTCTTAGCCTTCTTAGCCTAAAACTACTCTACTTAACTGACGGGTCCGATCAGCTTCAAGCTGTTCCGATACTGTCTTCTAAGTTTACAGTGTCACAACCAACATCCAAACTGTTCAGCATTAGCCAGTTAGTCAAACTTGGAGCTAACTGAACCGGGCACCCTTCCTGTCGCCAGTCATTATCCAATTCCCTCGGAGGTCGCCCTAGATAGCGGTTACCTTACCACAGCAGTGCCTAGTACTCTTACAAGTGTTGACATAATAATCAGCTGAGATTATGGGGTCAGCCACCGACATATATCACCTTATCAAACAAAGACATTAGTTGAATAAAATCAGATGAGGTTGCGTAAGAGAAATGCTAACGAATTTTTGGAAAGTGGAATTTGGAGTTTAGGAAGCACCTACTATCGACGAAGTATATACGTATTACTCAACCTAGACGGATTTACTCTCTTAAGTTTTATCCGTATAACGTATAAAAACCTACATTATGCTTATGGCATAGCCTACTATGCTATGATGCTATGCATATGGATTGATAAAGCTACGAGTAAACAGCGTATAAGGATTTTATAGCCGGTTTATGAACTCTACAATAGTATACAATTGCCTAATCACAATAGCCATGTGAACTGTAATAAAATTCAGATGCACCAACAATGCCAAAACGCCGGAACTGAATAACGGTGCACGATTTCCCATACGATAATGTACAAGTGAAATCACTGACCCATATTCAAACAATACAAGTAAATAAACCGAAATATATTTAAATTTAAGTGTTACTAAGCGAAACTACGTCAGGACTGTACGTACACTAGGTGAAAGTACTAACCAATTCAAAGCTTCTCTTGTATGAAGACTTGCTTGTCTGGGCTGAACCATATGCTATTAAGCTAACAACATTATTCTTTTAAAGTATACGTATAGGATTTTGAATATATTCGGTTCTCGTCTTCTAGGGACCGAAATACTGATATTGCAATTATTGCGATGTCAGACGGACAAGTTGATTTGGAACTTTCTAAACTCCTTAGGATGCAACTGACCCCGCCAAACCAATAATGTCGACAAGGGCTTATTATGACAATGTACCTACTCTTACCTTGAAATAAAAAAATAAAAAGGGTAAATTGCAGGTTTTAGAATCGTGCAGTATTTTAACGTAGTAATACGATAGGCCTTGCAATACACAGGCACATTTCCGAGAACCAAAGTAGGTCACAATTGTAAAATTCATTTAATTATCATTATGGTTTAACTCCGCGAGGTCAATCAAGCTGTATAGGCTGTGCAGAATAATTGTGATTGTTCAGAAATTCATTATTTGATAAACTGATTGACCCTTGCACCTTGGTTCTGTTCTAACTCCTTTATAATCATGCTAACTCTTTCGTTGTGTGAAATGCTAGTTGTAAATGTCTAGAATGAGGACCTTATAAGGTTCCAACAATTCTAGGATCATAGGAATCGTAAGACCACAAATGTTGCTTATATTGGCCGTATTGTTCATGCCCCTTTGAACCCGATTTGCTCTTCGATCAATGACTCGATCTAATTTGAATAAAACATTAGCATCATTCGCCAATTAGCACAGAATTCATATGATTTGGCAGAATACAGAGTTCATCGTGATTCCTTGACTTCGCACAGCGACAAATACTGACAAGATCACGGTCACGCGCAAAACGAAAATAGTACGCTACATAACGTGTGGTTGTTACGTAACTTTTTATGTTCTTCTATCAATACTATGTGTAGTGTGCCAGTGACCTAGACTCTAATAGGGTTGTTCGATTCCCGTCGTTGTTCGTTATTATGATCCTATGTTAACTCAATTGCTCACAGTGGCATATCAGCTATAGTAACTATCGCTATTTTACTATGGGATTCTCGGATTATCTTCGCTTTATCTCTTTAATATATATGACGCTCATACCAGTTATTATTTCCGGCACTCGCTTTGTCCACACACGCAATGTGCCAGCTTGTTTTAGTGTTTTTATATGCTTTGCTTAGATTGTGTCTCTATCTCCTCGTCTACTATGATCATACTATGCATCCACTGCTGTTTATATTCCTCTTCCCTTTTCCGCTGTTATGTCCGCTCCTGTGATGTCGGTCGATAGTCGATCCCCCCCCCCCCCCCCCCACCGGATATCGACTGATGCACTTAATAGGACCAGTGAAATATTTGACTAGTATCCGGTTTTTCAAAGTATTATTGCAATGCTGGCTAGGTCATCCAATACGAGTGGGTCGTTGAATGTTTTCTAAAAAGGCATTATTGCTTGTATATTACGCTAATACCGCATTACTTCACTAAAGAAGGCAATATTATACTTAAACTATCCTTGATAATATTCCTAATACGTTTTTCAAGAGCAACCAGACTACCTTGACTTATCGGCGAAGACTGTTTTGATTGCTCAAATTTCATCAGCATTTAATCCTGTTCAGCTGCCATTAAACGGTTCATCAAATAACAAATTCAAATCAAGTACACCCCAAAAAAAACCATGACCTCATCTTACTTTCAGAGGATCATTATGATCAGCAACTTTCAATATAATAGCCGACAAAAACGTCGTGTAGGTTGCGTATAATGTGTATTGGCCAAACAATGTTCAAGTTTTTTTGGGCGATGATTGTGTTTTCAACGAAACCCGATATTACCGCTACGCCGCTACTGAATTGAACAATTAAGCAGAAAAATCAACATATCCAATTTTCATTGTGGGTGGGTAACGGTTTGTATTGATTGAACTGACGTACTCAGGGTGTAGAGGGGCAGGTATTTTCTCGCTTCCATGCCAGGCAGGATCCAGAACTGTTCAAATGGTTGAACAGTTCTGGATCCTGCCAGGCTCAGACAACGGACAAAAAATAGTTCCCCTGGTACAACAAAATAATTTCTTCAGGGGTTAATTTTGGGTTAAAAACATTTGTTATCTCAGTCTCCTTGTTACCTTACTTGAGCAAGCAGACACAAAACCTCGGATACAAAAACTAAATTATGCTAACCCAAAATTTAAGTAAAAAGTCGTCTGACTGCCTTGTTCCTAGAACCATTATATAATTGAAATAGCCTGATATGAGTGGATACAGCACAAAGATATTTTTTTTAAATTGTGCATAGTTTTACAATGGTGGTTACCCCCCTGAGTCCGTTCCCACCATGCCCACATGACGTCATGACCCACATGCGATCGGTCGATGTCCGTCGCACGCTTCAGATGGTTAGAGTTCGAGAGGATACGCATGTACTGACAGTGACGCGATGCGATTTATTGGACAACCTCATCAGTTTGGCGTTTTAATTGATGGATGTTTATGGCAACCTTAATAACTTGGAGTTATGGGGACACTAGCTCAGGGTAATTAAGGACTTTTTGATCAGGTTTTGACACGCAATTTACGTTAAAACGCATTGGGAGAAAAGATATATGTATCTCTGTAAAACATTTCTTTTCTCCTTCCATTCGCGTTTAACATGTTCATGTTCTGATGTACTCTCTCAAAATAAATTCCACAACAAAATGTTGAACTAAGTACCTGGATTTTTTCTGGGTTTTTGGCAGCTTTGATATGACAAAGGCTAACTAAATATATCATACGTAAGCATGTTGCTCATTCGTTGTCAATGACTGTAGTTTTTGCAATGAGCCAATCGAGGGCTATCGCCCTTTCACTACGAACAGTGTAGCTCTGTCAGCTGTCGTATAAGTTATACAAAAATAAATGTAATCAGTGACATATGCGCAACTCTGACCTCACGCGAGCAGTCGTTGCACTGTCTTGTGACTTACGCTTGAGCATTACTTGTGTTTTTCCTTTTAAGCTTGGAGACTTTCTTCAGAACATTCTAGGATTGCATCAGGACCAAGATGGCCCCAGTTCTTCTGTCAGGAACTCCATTAAAAACACCTCAAAATTGTGAACTGCGCCTGACTGGTTCCTTTCAAGCTTGGACACTTTGATCAGAATATTACAGAAATGTATAAGAATCAAGTTGGACTACGTTCTTCTGTCAGGAACAAAATTGTTACTTGCACCTGAACATTACTTTTGTTATTTTTTTCCTTTCAAGTCCGGACACTTTATACAGAATATTTAAAAATATAAAGACCAAGTTCTTCTGAACATAAAAATTCGAGTAGTCCCAATTCGGGCCACGTGATTCATACCCGCGCGTTCCGAATAGAACTCAGTAACAAGGTAATACTGTCGTTTAGTGAATTACGCGGAGACTACCTTATGAATTAAACTTAATTAAAATGATCAATGTTCATTTACAAGTTTTAGAAAGTTTGGATTGGAAGAATCGGAAGAGAAAGAAGCCTTGAAAAGCAAGATTTTAATGAGGTATTAAGAATTAACTTCTTATTACCTATAGAATCTTAATAAATTTCTTGTAATGATTAATCCAAGACAATTATTAGAATTAATGTCATTTTCATAGGTAGAAATACATTTCTACTCATAATTCCATTTCATTATAAAATCTATTACTAAAATACACACACGGACTGTTCGTCAGTCGTCACGTCAGTCGATGGCAACCGTCGACCTGTGTCTGTTGCAGTTAACCTTGAATACAGTCGGACTGCCGTCGCCTGCAGTTGAGATTTGCAGTCGGCAACTTGCAGTCCGTGTATATGAGCCTTAAGGCATCCGGAGCCAACGAAATAGCATTTACCAAGTTTGAGACATTAACACATCTACAGACAACGTGTGAAGAGAGAAAGTTAACAAGTCCACAAACCTTAGACATAACAAAGGAATCCTTGACATGACACCGGTCATATTTTCACACTTTATTAAAATACGAAGTGAAATCATGTCTGACACCTACGATAAGTCAAAATGATGAATGCACGGTGATAATTCTTCCGATATCTGACTCACATTTTATAGATTACCTTCGATCTTTGTTCGCTGCTGAGGTCAAACCTACGACCTTTACCCCGGAAACGAATTTATTGGCTCTTGAGTTTGATTTTTATCATTGGAGGCAGCGCATCGACACTGAAATCCTTTTTACTGCCGTCAACACTGAGGTTTTGCTGCGTGTTACTGATCTAATTGCTAGTGTCATGTGGTCTAATTCTAGCACTAATTTGTGCTAATCCCCCTTGTTTGGGGGGAGACACGTTCAGCAGTGGACGGGGTAATGAAAAGGTGCTCTTTTGAAACACCTTTACAGGTTTTACTCAGATCGAGCTCGCTAAAGGTACTGACTCGGGTTGACCTTTTTAAGAGAGTCTGTAGGTCTTCTTCCATCTGGTTCATGGTGAGTTCTATGAAACGCAGGCTGCATAGAACTCACCCTGGACACACGCAGGCTGATACAATTTAAACAACGGCTGTCACGCTATTATTCAATAAGCATTACATCATCCAATAACCTAATTTGCGCTAGTGATACTGATGATCTTTACACTAGTCACTGGTGGCGTAATTCGATATACAATAACATAAATAAACCCTTCACGGAGCATTGTTGGTATCCTCTTCAATAGAACAGTAGAATTATGACCGATTCCGGCAGCCTTTCATTAATCTTTGTCAAGATAAAACAATGCCCTGGTAATGACTGACGGTCATGTTTACACAATCATAAAAGGAAATCTTAAAGGGTTCTCTGACAAAGGTGCTTCTACCACTTCAACCGTGTTCTGACCGGTGGTGTTACGGGGCGTAATGTACATTCGCAGCGAGCATGATACATAACACCGCCGTATGCTAGAAATCCACTTTGTTGCTCGTTGCGAGCTTTTTTTTTCCTCGTACTGACTACAAACACCCGCTGTGTAACGCCAACGGTGATTGATTACCCACATTTCTAGCTACGTACACGACGGTGTTATTTTTCGAGTTCCAAGTCCATCCCCTAATCATGATGGAAAACGAAACCCCTCTCTCCCATACCAGTTTAACATTTCCAACGATTACGAAACGAACCCTGACATTACAGAAGCCAAAGATTACTGGCAGTGAATCAGTATGTGAATCAGCTGGCATTCGAGGAATGGCGTAGGGAGATCGATGCCCTATCATAACGACCTCTGTGGCTGCAGACCAGACTGGTCTGAGCAGAAAACAAACTAAACAAAGGTCTGTCTGGTTATGTAATCGCGGTTAGCTGGCGGTTTGTGACGGCAAAAAACCCGGTTATTGTGGTTTAGAATGTGCATTTTGAAGAACCTTTTTCTAAGAACTCTACTCTAACAAGACAGCTGGTTTCGGGCATGATTTTGTTGAAGCTTTTCCTGCAATATTGAGATGTACTGCTATATTGTTTTCATTACTGTAAATGTGGAACAAACAACGAATTGTTGAGAGTTATATCAAGCTTTCATTTAGTAACCTGTCTGATCTCTGTTTGAAATAAATACGTGAATCTGTGCAAGTACATTGCTTCTAGATGATATCTATAGGCTGCTATAGAATCTGTAAAAAAATGGCACAACCCTATTTAGTTTAGGTTTATAGTTCGTTTATCGTATATAGTTCGTTTATTAAAAATAAATAAAAGCTTAAAAAAAACTACTTGTTTGTCTTCGATCACACTATTGACGGATAATGTATGTCTGTTTCTTCATCATGCCAAATCTACTGAACGGATCGGGCAGAAATTTTGCATGTATGCAGGTCTAAACCCAATGAAATTGGCTTATCCTATATCTATAGAAATTGAACGCAAGGACCCTCAAATACTAACGCCAGCTCATGGCAAATTGCTGCAAAATTCGATCGTCCATTTCCTCGCAGCGTCCGGATTCATGCCGAATTCCCCGCTGGATCAAGGGCTCTAATTGGATCCGTTGGGACCACGATCGTATGGATTTGACTTTGTATAGCTTAAACGTTAAAGCTGATGGAGAGCGGTTAAGTGAAGCTAACAGGTTAATTTCAATTTTGCTGCGTCTTTTTTGTCAATGCAGGTGGATCTGTACCTAACTGCTGTAAAGGTTTTTGTTTGTTTTGTAGAGTATAGATAGATGCATCCTTTTGTGAGAGAGATCCCATAGTAGCATTGAATTTCTGCAGTGACCAAGTTTAGGGATCTTCTTGATAGAGCTCACTACGATCTCCTCTGGTTTGCTCTTATATATCCATTAGTCTTTTACATATATTAAAATTTGTGAAATCAATTCATTTCAGGCGGTCAAAGCGAACCCGTTACCCGACGTCCTGCTTCTCAGAATTCAGTTCAAATATTAGGATCTAACCTGTTGCTGTAAAATCCATCGGCTTCATCTATTTGATCGAGTTCGCCTATCTAGACTTAAAATATTCTTGTGACTCAATCATTTCCGTTTTACGAGCATTCCGACATCTAGGAACACCGTGCTGAATAAAATGTTTAGCAAATTGGAAACTGGTTGGTTACTTTATCACGCCATCTACCGGTTAACTTTGCGAATTGATAAATTATAACACGGTAATACTTGCATTGGCTTGCGTCCTTGCATAATTTTCTCATTTGGCGCAATTTCTACCACCTACCTGCGTGAATTCTATAGGTACTTTTAATGTAAAATAAGTCTTATTACCCTGAATTTAAAAAACGATATACAGAGTTCCCAAGATTAACTGGAGGATTATTCGTCTTTACTCTTTTAGTACCTTACCTACATGTTTTGATTTCTCAACAATCGACTGAATTATAAAGCGTGGGAGAAGTCCCGATTTCAAAGCTTTCGGCCTCCAAACAATTACAAACTTTATTTATTGATTGCATGATTCGTATATCCAGTGAGATTTTGTGTTTCTCACGCTGCTCTTTGGATTTACAAAGCATATGTCAACAAATGTGTAAGGGGGGGTGTAAGGGGGTCCAAATTCCATCTTTCGGGCTCCAAGCCAACCTCTACCTGCACGTGGTACACCCTGCTGGAAAACAGACGAGGCTCTGGCGAACAACCCACCAACCCGCATTGGACCAGCGTGGTGGGTCACGGTCCAAACCCCCCCCAAATATGACAAGACACACTAAACCCCGGCCCCAAGTGCCCGGCGACTCCAGCGGCTGTCCTGGTGTTGACGGGTACCATGCCAGCCCTGGGGTCAGGGGTGCGAAGAATCTCCGGGCGAACCACCGTCAAACGACCTCAGCTATTTCATTAAAGGACACCGATTCGCTTAATATCCTAACTTATAACGTTAGAACTCTATCAAATGATGACCGCCTACTAGAACTTGAAAACGCTCTTCAGGATATCAAGTGGGATGTAGTTGGCTTGGCAGAAGTTAGAAGACAGGGTGAAGTAGCCGAAGAACGCGATGATGACATATTTTTCTACTTCGGAGAAACCAAAGGGCTGTATGGAGTAGGGTTCTTGGTGGCTAAGAAGTGGAAAGATGATATCATGGAGTTCAGAGGCTACTCCGAACGCATTGCAGTACTAAGATTTCGCATCAAAGCAAAGACCACACTCACGTTAATACAAACGTACGCACCCACATCTGCTCATTCGGACGAAGACGTAGAAAGCTTTTACGACCTTCTCAACACAGCGTGCGAAGAAAACCGAGGTACCTGGAATATTGTCCTAGGCGATTTTAATGCCAAATTAGGAACAAGGCAAGCGATGGATAACAACTCCGTAGTCGGTCGATTTGGCATAGGCCACCGAAACGACCGTGGCGCCAGACTTATGCAATTTGCATTCGGTCAGACTATGGCTATTGCGAACACTTTCTTTTACAAGAAGCCGCAAAGACGGTGGACTTGGTTATCGCCAAATAACACAATTAAAAATGAAATCGACTATTTTATAACATCCGACCTAAAAATAATTAAAGATATTCATGTTATAAATAAAATAAATTTCAGCTCCGATCACAGACCAGTGCGCGCAAAAATTAAATTCAATTTTAAAATCCAACGCTTCCACCAATTTGGTTGCAAAATCAAACGCCACTCTAAACATACTCTTTTAAAAAATTCCGAAGAATTTAACCTCGAACTTTCCAACCAGTTTTCAGCCCTTAAAATTTGTGAAATGAATGAACCTGAGGAACAGTATGAAGCAATATTAAAATCTATCGAAGTAAGCAGTAAGAAAATCAAGACGACAAAAAATTGTATAACTAAACTCTCTAAAGAAACGAAAGATAAGATAGCAAATAGAGAAACTATGGAAAGAGGCACAAGAGAATATTACAAGTTCGATAGATTAGTAAAACGCAGTATTAGAAACGATATCAGAACTTTTAACTCACATCTGGTTCAAGTTGCTATCGAGAAACACACCTCATTACGGACGGCTAAACAAGGAATTTCCTATGGAAAGCGCTGGATAAACAGCTTACAAGATGAGAACGGCAACCAATTTAACAGTCGCGAGAAAATAATGGATATTAGTACAAAGTACTACAAAAACCTCTATTCAGACAATTGTAAAGACGAACAAGAAATCGAATACAACCGATCAGAGATACCATATTTTACTGGAAAGGAGGTTTATGACGCAATAAAAACCATGAAGTACGACAGGAGTCCCGGACAAGATGGTATTACGACGGAATCTCTGAAAATGGGAACTAACACGTTACCTCACATCACTAATCTCTTTAATTCAATCTTAGATACTGGTCAAGTTCCGAAACAGATGTGTCACTCAAACATTGTCCTCCTTCACAAGAAGGGAGACAAAACTAATATTGGCAATTACAGACCCATCAGCCTAGTGTCACATCTATATAAGGCTTTCATCAAAGTTATTCAAAACCGCATAGGAGGTATACTCGACCAACATCAGCCACCAGAACAAGCCGGTTTCCGTCCCGGTTTCTCGACCACTGACCACCTACATACGCTTAACCAGGTCATCGAAAAGTACAACGAATACCACAAACCCCTTTACATAGCCTTTGTTGATTATGCTAAGGCATTCGATAGCGTAAAACACTCCGCAATATTCTCAGCTCTTCAAGCCCAAAACATAAAGCAAACATATATAGACTTAATTAGAATCATATACAATTCCAGCACTGCAAATATTAAACTCAACTCCTCCGGTCCAGCCTTCAAGATACAAAAAGGAGTAAAGCAAGGTGACCCACTTTCACCCATCCTTTTTACGGCCACTCTAGAGGAGGTATTCAAGAGGCTGGGCGACTCATGGGTAACAAAAGGCATTAAGGTCGATGGCAAGCGCCTAACCAACCTGCGTTTTGCAGACGACATTGCTCTCTTTGCCTCCACAGCACAAGAACTCCAAACAATGCTCCAAGCTCTGAGCACAGCTAGCTTTGAGGTTGGACTTCAGATGAACAGAACCAAGACACAGATTATGACCAACAGCACAAAACGTAGGGTCTCGGTAGACGGGCAGGTCATAGAGTACGTCGACGAGTACATTTACTTGGGCCAGCTAGCTAGCTTCGATAATAGACAGGACAAAGAGGTCGGTCGTAGGATTGAAAATGCCTGGAAAAGCTACTGGTCCATGAAAGCGCACATGAAGGGGAACCTTCCTTTGACACTGAAGCGCAAACTCGTCGATATGTGCATCCTGCCCGTCCTAACCTACGGTGCGCAGACGTGGTCGCTGACTAAACTACAAAAGTCCAAGCTCAAGATCTGCCAAAGGGCAATGGAGCGCAGCATCCTAGGCTACCGGCGAATCGATCGCGTTAGAAATACGATGTTGCGCTCTATGACAGGCATTGCCGACGTAGGAACTAAGACTGCCATACTCAAATGGCAATGGGCGGGGCACATTAGCAGGATGAATCCTGACAGGTGGGCTAGAGTCGCAACACCCTGGGTCCCGGAAGGAAATCGCGGGAGAGGTCGGCCACGAAAGCGCTGGCGAGACGATCTTAACGCCTTCCTCGGAGATTGGTGGGAGATCGCGCGTGACCGCACCAACTGGAAAGATTTGGGGGAGGCCTTTGCCCAGCAGTGGGACGAAACAGGCTAATAAAAAAAAAAAAAAAAAAAAAAAAAAAAAAATGTCAACAAATAAACTTGGGTTCTTTAATAATGTAAACTTATCGAAAATGTAGGTCATATTTTAGAGCTCGGCTGAGAGAGCTTAAAAGATTAGACGCTTTGTGTTTTATGTTCCTCATAAAATATAACTACTTGTTTCATCATCTTTATAAATGTTTTGACTCGATGTTGATCCCGAGTCTCTTTAAGAGAAGAGTGAATTGGTCTTCTAGACCTTTTTAATACATCTTCGGCCAAATTGTCACTTACCATCAGGTGAGATTGTAGTCAAACGAAGGTAGTCAATAAAATAAAGAGTTGTATTTTATTATTCAGCCGTTCTTGAGTTATAATTATGCAACGACGACGCAAGCCAATGTAAGTATTACCGTGTCACAATTTATACATTCGCAAAGTAAAAACTACTTTGTTTTATTTTAGATTTAATTGATTCATAATAGTCTGCTTAAACTTAGCAACTTAGCAAACTGCTAAATCTCGATCTATCTTCTTCTATTGACATAAGTCAGACTGAGAAATAAAACTACTTAGCAGCCGTTTTATGTTAGCAAACCATTATGAATGAGGGGTTTAGTTTTTAGCCTGAGAAATGAATCTGATGTCTACCATTTAAACTGGCGTCAGCCAAGTTCAACCCAAATAAACCACAAATTTTCCGATAAATCCGATAAAAATGTACTAAAATATCCTCATTATAAAACAAAACTAACAAATAAAATATTTAGTGACCAAAATATACACACCAACAGGAAAACTATAGTAATTTAGACCGATGGCGATGTCCCCTAAATAGGGATAAGAACTACGTCACAACGTTATCAGTCAGTCACCTACCGCCGCTTGCACTGAGATGCCAAGCCGTCATTACCACATTTGGTCATTACCGCAACTGACTGATATAATTTGATGAATGACAGTCAGACAAACGGTCAATGATCTAAAACTACATGATCATGTGTATAACATATGTACTCATACACGCCAAATGAACGTGCACGATTGTAAAATTTTGTTTTGTATAAATACAACTGCCTGCAGTATTTCTACAATCTTTCCTGCAGTCGTCATCCCTGGGATGATAATCTGCGAAAGACTGCAGGCAGATGCTGAATGCGTCAAGCTGAAGACAGGGTGATATGATGGTGCTCATTAAGGGAGGCCTATGTTCAGCAGTGGACTAGTATAGGTTGATGATGATCATAAGTACATAACAAATATAAAGATTGTGGTTATTATAGTTTACTCTATTGGTAATTTGTAAGAAATCTAATGCCCCGGCCCCGGTGCATATCCCTTAGTCGCTTACGTACGACACCCACGAAGCTAGTGATGCTGTGTGAATTGTCAAATTTTTTTAGAGAAATTTATATCTAGCTTCAAGCTAAGCATATCGTGTACAGCATACGCTATGTTTGCTAAAGTTTAACTTCTTCTACTCGTGAACAAAAAACTAAAGAATTCTCTAAGTTTAAAATAAATTTATATTTTCATATAATTAAATTTTTTGATAGATAATAATTGAGTTTTAAATTTGACTTGTCTACTAGCTTACTTTTTTTAAAGCCTAAAGAACTAAAAGTCTTTTTTATGTTGAAAATATACAAGATAAAACACTTTCTCCAAATCTCAAACGTGATAGAATTTGAAAAACATTAATTTATGGAAGCTTGATAATTTAAAGGCCGGATGTTGCTTTCCGAAGAATTTCGGTCATTGACTTCATCTATAAACAAACTTATCTACAAAAATAACACTAGTAGCTTCTGCCAGAGACTACTTACGTGGCACTAGAATACAGCGTAGCCTTATAGCCTATACTGTTGGGGTAAACGTGTTCGAGTGGAGAGCATGACTCGGCAAACCCCCTCCGACTAGATGGATGATGCCAGTAGTTCCGAACTCCTTATATATAAACCCTAATATTGGCTTCACCACATATTAGAATAGATGTATGTACCTAGTTGTAATTGGTGACAAGTTACTAAAACGAAATTAATTTGGCAGCATTAAAAATTATGCCAAACTTTGCTGTGGACACAGATGCTGATTGATACTGCTGACTGACACCTTAGTTTCTGATATCTGTGGCTGACACATACTTCGACGCGGCGACATCTTAATTGACTGACACCAATATCGACTTTATTTCAAAAGCTCTTCTCATAGACTAAGAAAATCCTAGACAAAATATAATGGCTTCTCCTATCGTAAAAAAAGTGACCTGATAGATGCGCCCACGCACGCGTTTAACTGTTATTGTTGTTTTTATACTAAGTACACGTATGAGACTGACGGATCTGTGTCACTAGTGAATCATTATTGTTTAAGTTTTTATATACATTAGACGGCTTGCTTTCAACATCATTTTTATGGTTAAGTTGACCTACAAGTTGTTATAATGGGTGATTAGCTTAATCTCTCTTTGATATATGTTTTCATCTGGTATGCGATACTGTGACTAATGGTTATTGCTAAAAGGTTGTTTTAATTTGGTGAAATTTTAGTAGGAAGGTATTATTGGTGTGTATTCAGATGTCGCCAAATCTAGACTAAACCACTCGTAATTTGACAGGACTAAAAATGATGCCATCCTTATTATTTTGATCATTTCGACAGGGACTTTGTCATTACTTAATTAGAGAGTAACAGTCATTTACAAACTAATTAACATTTACTACAAATTCTAAATCTTAAAATTGCATAAAAACCAAACCAGTTTAACTTTACGACTAATATCGATATTATTCGAGGTATAGTTTCTGATACTTCGTCTAGACTTGCTCTGCTCATGACTGCCAACGAGTCATTGAACCTTAGATGACCTTGCTCTGTAGTTTTGTAGTACAAACCACCGACCAAACAACCTACCTATGTTAACAAACTAAGCTACAAAAGTTATGTCTACTAAGTAAATTTTGTGAATGTTTGTTTTGATTACCACATATTCTTGATGTATACAGTACATCAAGAATCATCAAGATAGTAAACAAACCACGTCACAAAAAAGTCAAGAAAAACTCCGTGTATCTTACCATCCTGTTTACCTATTCAGTGGGCCCATTCCAAATAATCTGCCCGACCTACTTACCGACATCAAACGCAGTCCGCAGATCCAAAACCATAAAAGTGGACCGCCGAACCGTCCGCATATTTCCCCGGAAAGCCAGGCTAATGGACCACTTGATGTCACGCACAATGGGTACAACACGGCTGGTCTGATCCACGACGCAGGAATGGTTGCAAAAACCATAAACTCTTTCTAAAGCCCCCAATACATATTGGCTGAGCTAAGGCCAACGCGATGGTAGGCAAATCGATACAAGGCATGTGCCACCGTCTATACGTTTGGCAAGTCTACGCAAACTATTCCACCACAAACTATACAAACACTTGGACACGATTGGCCGAGTGAAGGCACGCCTTTGATTTGTGCAGAAAAACTGACACGGCTCCGAAGTGAAGCGAGTGGCCGCGAGCGGTGACAAGTCACTGCAAATGACTTCTATACACGTTGGCGCTTGTATCCACTCGGCCAGCTAGGCGAGCGATACCGAGCGATGGCAAGGCAATGCAAACGTGCCGTCTACGCGTTAGTGGCTTTCATTCGGCAACGTATACCAGCAAGATACATAGAAGATATCTCAATAGTTTACAGCTGTCAAAATTAGGGATGTTGAAAAAATATCGATATATCGATATATCGATACAAAATATTCAATATCGAAAATCGTATCAAAAACGATATATTTTTTAATTTCAAATCATCATAAAGTCAAAACGTTTATAATAACGCATTTTAAATCTGTAATATATTCGGATATATTCATTTAAATTACATGCTGTAAGGGGCCATATTGATTTATATTAAATGGACAATGTATTTAAGGTACTTAATTGGATTAGGATTTATGCTGTATTGCTTAAAATCACTTCGTAAATAAGCCATTTTTTCCCGTAAAATGTAAAGGATAAAAAATGGTTAATGTGGGTTATCCTTAAGAGGATCCTTCCTTATTATTTTGATTTATCTCATGGGGTTCAACCATCGTTTGCAATGTAAGCGCAAAAAAATGTGTTTATGTACGACATCACATAAAAAAACCTCTAAATTTATCAGTGTTTCTCTACAGTATTATGCATGCATTATACATTTAAACCTTCCTATTGAATCACTCTATCTATTAAAAAAACCGCTTCAAAATGCGTAGTTTTAAAGATTTAAGCATACATAGGGACGGACAGACAGCGACAGCGACTTTGTTTTATACTTTGTAGTGATGTTTAATAAATGACGATAAAAATACCTTAGTTTTATTAAGATTTTCGAACGATATAATAATATGCATTTGTACAAAACATTTTAATTGAGTTAGGCTTGACGAGGTTCATTATTAGTTTAAATTGCAAATTTATCTGAAAATTTGACCGATATATCGATATATCGATATTTTTTCCTCGATATATCGAGGCCGATATTGATATTTTTATAAATATCGATATATCAATATATCGATATTTTTCTCCACATCCGACATCCCTAGTCAAAATACGATGTTTAATCTAGAAAACATATCAGTCGTAAACTAGATCTTATTCAACCATGAACCATCACCACTATTATCTCCAATGAGCGCCAAAGTGCCCTATCTTTTATCGTTTAGATACCCTTAACTAATTAGTCTATTCTTTTACTTACACACACAGTTTCTGGTCTTCAAACCGATGATGGTGTTGAGTTACATGGATCGGAGCGGAGAGTCTGTGTATGTCGGTGGTAACGAATGCATCGTCGCCCTTTGACATTTGAGAAACACCATGAGGCACCGACTGATTGACTGACCCCGAGAGGTAATTGGGGAATCAATGGTGAGTGATGCGGGTCCTGTGATGCCTACCGAGGGTTAATTATTTCATTTTATTGCGAAAAGGGAAAACATTTGATGGTTTATATGACTTTTTGATTTATTTTTGTCATTGGTTGATGGGCAAGCTTTGGTTTTGTGAACAAAGCCGGACGAGTTAGGTATCGTACTTTAGTAACTTTAATACGTAATTCTCTTTAAATAACATAAGCGAAGATGTGGCCTAAGATATTGTGCTTACGAGTTTTTTTTAAATGACATTATTTCATGGTTATTTTAAATCTGTAAATATTAAGAACAATAAAGACAAACCCGAAAACGAAAGAAAGAAAGACGTTCTTTCGAGTTCGAATTATTTTATCGACAGGTACGAGTATAAATAGTTTTCTTATTGGCTTTTTGATTGCTCGTTCGGGAGGTTTTCTTTAAATGTAACTGTAATCGGATTACCAGGAATTTAGCCTGAAAGGAAGTTGCTTGACCCAAACTGTTGCATCATGGAGCAGAGGTACCAGGTTCGGTGTCCTGTATACACATGTACCTACATGTGCGCAAACGCAAGTCATTGTCCTTCGGTTTGGTTTTTATAGCGTCGCAAACTCTACGTTTTCCTGTATCGTCTGCTGTCTGTACTTAATTGGTTCTCTGAATTGAATTTTAATAGTTGACATTCTTATGCGAGGGGTAGAGGAAAGTGGAAGGTTGCTTCTGCCAAAACTCCTCTGCAGAATAATTATACCAAAACCAAACTGCGATCCCCAACCCGCATACCCAGCGTGGGGATTATGGGCATTACCCCTCATGAGATAAACGCCAATAAGGCGCTTATCAGGGGGAGGGCTGCGTCCAGCTGTGGACGAATACTGCAGGCTGTTGAGGTTGAGGCTTTAAAATGAGTTTATTTTATTTGAGTAGTTCAGAAAGTCAGTGGATGGAGTGAGGCGGCTCCAGACAGTTATTCGTAGTTAATTAATTAGATGATCCATTAATTTAATTAAAGATGAAGATTCGCTCGGTATTTATATTTAGAGATAGTGTTATTTTTCTAGTAGCCACAGAAGATAATTTTGCGTCACGTAAAATGATAAAGTTAAACGCTATTATACAACTTTTGCAAACTTTTGGGATAAACCGTCCCATGATCCCATGCTCCAACTAAAACAGCTTCTATTATTCATTCTGTGATTAATTATAACCTCCAGAACACGTTTCTAGTTTCACCATATTTCATAATTTAATTAAACTCGTTTAGCTATAAAATATTAATCGAGCACCACAAAAAGTTATCGCATCTCATACTATAAGTACCTAACCATTGTGTTTTTTTTACAGGTAAACGAACGAACTTGGAGTTTTTATGAGGCTAATCACGCCAGGGTTATTCGTCAGTTTGTAAGTAATAGATGTAAAAAGTCGATTGATCTAATATTCTAATTGTAGCATGACGTAGTTAAAATAAATCGATACAGGCTTTTGAGCTTATTCTTCACGAGAAATCATTCAATCGTCAACAGGGAAAAACTGAGAGTCCTACCATAACCACTCCGGAATTATTAGGTTTGCTGGAAGAAAACTCTTTTAACCGATTAAAAAAAGGATTGGGTTCTAAATTCGACTGTATTGTTTTTTTTTTTCCTAGGAACTTTTGACTGGGTGATCCGATTTTGATGATTCTTTTTATTATTTGAAAGTTCTTCCCGTGCGGATTTAGTCTAGTTCTGACAATGACATCCACGAGAAAACTATAATAATTCATGGAAGAAGTGGGGACTAAGGGATATCCACCGGGGGGCGGGCAGCTGCGCCCCCTGCAAAACCATTGTACTACCAAACTGCGATCCCCAAAAGTTCTGAGGTAAAGAAGGTTAATTAAAGATTAATTTCTACACGGGCGAAACCGCGGGCCCAGCTAGTAAATGAAAAAAATGGATTCCTCAGGACATTTGATCGTTAAGTTTAATTTAATGATCTTTGTACAAGTACATAACATTCTCCATTTAAGTAATTTATTCGTACTCCCAAGTCGTAACTTTTATAAGTTCCCATGTAGTAATAGTAATGATACTCCACTGAGTTTAAAAGCCTTTATGTTTGCTTCATGTGCATCCTATTAACAATAATTAACTATAAAAAAAACTATGTAATAAATTGGATAATTATAAAATGACAGATCATTACGATATCTTGATATTTTTACTGGCAATAAAGCTGTTTTTATTACGATTGTATAATATAGCGGAGAGGTTATCGATACTAATGTAACTGGATGCATTTTTTTTAAATAAATTACTGTAATATATCTTACGCACACATCCGCTTGACCTGTCCAGCGGTATGATAGGAAACGTGATTAGTAATTTATCCATATTGTGGGATATTTTGGTTGACGACCCATAGTGAACACAAGCTTTTTAGCTTTGTTCACTATGGGATATTTAACAAGAGTCGGTGGTAAATTTGACTGAAAATAATGTAAGTTTTTTTGTTATGTTAGCCTAACGCATTCACAAAAAAATATTTTTATTTATTTAAACCTTAAATAACATTATATTAGAAGCTAGGGAGGGCGCTTATCAAAACTTACGTAGGTATTCCTAAAGTTCGCTTTACAAAATTATACTTACTCAAGTCTTATGTAGTAGTAGTTTTATAATTTTGTGTTCAGCTGTGTGATGCTGGCTTAGAATTTATACCACCCCAACTCTTCCCGCGGATGTCGTATGCGTATGAAGGAATATCCACCGGAGGGCGGGCGGCAGCGCCCCCTGCAGAACAATTATACCATCAAACTGCGATCCCCAACCCGCATGTCCAGCGTGGGGGTTATGGGCATTACCCTCCATGATATAAATGCCAATAAGACGCTTATCAGGAGGAGGCCTGTGCCCAGCAGTCCCTTAGTCGCCTCTTACGACACCCGCAGGAACAGTAGGGGTGGTGCAAATTCTATGCCGCAGGCACCACACGGTTTGATAAAATCATTCTATTTATTTATACCATTAAATGATCTTGATTCGTCTTGAACCAGCATAAAGATTACTAAACTCTCCAAAACTGAAAGTAAAACAGCGTTTCACGGTCTCTGAATTCGACCATGCACACAGTCGCCATTGTAATGTTAATATCCCAGACACGATGTTTGTTATACAGGTAATGGGTGGTTGTTATACGCAATTGTAATTTTACCGTACATTTACTTAGAAATTACTATTTCTACAGATGCGATTAATAAAAAGATAAAAGATGCGACTTACCGATTTCGCCGATTACCCTCTGTACCCATACCATGCGTGCAATACGTTTTTTTTAACTGTCCAATAGTTTCCTGAACGAAAACAAAACACCTGTTGGTCCCAAAGAAACTTTTTGAGGGGCTTTCCTTTGTTCTAAAATCGGTAAAGCTAGCTCTGAATCAACATAAGTTTAAAATCATTACTCATTTTTGTTTCAAACTCATTCTTAATTTCGGAGAATTACTCTCCGAAATTATAGACACAGATTAAAAAAACTTTCCAATTATAAACAGCTTACTAAGTTTAAAGTTAGTAGAAAATCACCTCGAATAGGTACTCAAACGTCTCAAGTTTTAAGAAATTACGAATAAAGACGTAGGTGCTTAAATTTACGTTGCGTTTGAGTATTCGAAATACTAACCCTGAGTGCTCTATCTAGTAGAGACCTATTGCGCGGTAGGTAACTAGGTAGATAGCTATCTACCTACCTACCTACCGCATGAGCAAATCCGCGCTATCAGCAACAATCATAAACTCAATGGGTGGCCTTACCGCCTAGGCGACAGCAATCATTATTATTCCTATTACTACTACTCTGATTGCAGTAGTTATTATCATGTAGGTATACTAATAGTATACCTACATGAGGAAATATTTGATTGTTTGTTCGTTTGTATTGAATGGCTCCGAAACTAATAGAACGATAAAAAAAATCTTTCATCATTAAAAAACTTACTTTTCGGGGAGTGACATAGGCTACCTATATTTTATCCCGGGATTCGGGAACTATGCGGGTGAAATCGTGAGGTGCTGCTTTAATATATAAATTGCTGTTAACCATTTATATTATTATTTCATGTACATTAAACGATAAACCACAATTGCAGCAAACGTCATCGACCAGATAGCAGAGAAACCGCAGATAAAAGAGAAATCGCAATTTGTGTAATATAAATTGCAATAACAAATTGTGACCCGACAGCCGATGAGTATCTGGCGCAGCGCATCAGCATTGCCATACAGAGCGGGGCGATGCAGCCAGCGTCTTGGGTGACGATTTTCGACTTCACCAACTGCTTTAAGCCTCCAAACTTCTGTGCCACTCCCCCAGTCCTGTTCCTGTGCAACAATTGTAGCAAATACTTATTAAAAAAGAAAACTACTATAGATAAAGAGAATAATTATAAAAAAATTAGAACCAGCCTCCTGCAGACTGTTGTAAGCAATCAAGGGGTAGCTCAACTGATACATTTAAATACCACCGTCTTGATGATTTAGTTCATTGGCATTAGGGTGCCTCAGCTCGCGATATTTCAACTGGAAAACCGTTACCTCGCTTCGCTCGCCGGTTTTTATGTGAACGTCGCGTCGTCGTTCAAATCCGTGGCCAGACTATAGCTAACTAGTTGATTAAGTTGTAATATTACAATCTATACAGCTACATAAATCACATTTCTCCTATGAGAAATTCAGATCAGGTTTTTAATTTGATCAGTAGTCTCACAACGGAGCTAGGTCAATATATCTCGTCTGTCGAGTCTACCATAGGAGGACATGTTTTTCTGATCTGGTGCAGCGGTCAATATCAACTTTCTCTTTATATTACACATGAGTAATATGTATAGGCGAAAGGAAATTAAAGTTTTACTGTATATATCAGTACGGATTGCGTGGTCTTAATTCTACAATGAAAATATACAGATCTTCTTCATCATCAGTATCATCAGTCTATTACTGGTCCACTGCTGAACGTAGGTGTCTCCTCATGAGCTCCATAACGACTTGTCTTCCGCACATACAGCATGTGCCTGAGGTCTTTCGCATTCTATTTAAATGCATTGCAGTTCATGGTCAGAAATTAGATTTAGTCTATTTGCAACAACAAGTCAGTTTTTTGAAGTCTGTGGTACTTACATCAGCACCCAAGTACTAAATCAAGTTCTCCCACATTAACTAAAACCAATGAATAGTGACATCATGAAGTAATTTGAGACTGATTATCTCAAAGGCTTTCATTATCCAAATCGAATTCAATTTACGCAGACCCAGATTACATAGTAACGCTTATCCTTTAATATTGCGTAACAAAACAATCCATCTGAATATTCTGGATAAACTAATAGCCAAGATTCTATCCAAAACCAACAAATTTAACCATTGAAACCACCAATCTATTACGTTATCTAACTCTGTAACTACACAGCAAACATTACAGTAACCGTAACCCGAGCATTTAGACTGGCCCAAATACAGTTGCCAAAATTAATTCGCGTTCATCAAGTATCAAATCTCTCTTAACCGATTTCATCTGGATATGATCAAAACATACGAAACGTGTGCTCCTGAGAAGAGCTCAGCGTGGACTGGTGATAATTTTAAACATTTTGAAGTTAGTGATGTGCTACCTACTTCCATTATAATAAATCGATTGTTTGAAATCTAATAGTCGAAATATTTTAATCGATTGAGCCTACGGAATCTGTCAGTGAGCCTTTACTCGATTAGTCTGAAATGAGGCACTACTCTATTAAATAAAAAAGAAAAAATAATATACCTAAATACCTAGGTATTTGACATAAAATCGGTGGCATTTTACCGACTTGGTAATATATTTGCAATAATGCCGTTCTTTTTTAATAAAGCATTTGACTTTATTTCATAGAAGCTCTATAGATACATATATAAACTTGACCAAAAGCCTTCAAAAGGCTTTTATAAAAAATATTGCAACAGATTTAAAAGTAACGCGAATTACCGTCGTCGTAAAAACTATACTATTATTTCTTTGCTCACACAAATACAGTAAACAACTCAATTCCACCTTTATGGGGTCACCCTTTCAACAAAGAACATTGCTACCCCCTTCTCCTCTATGTTTTAACGCTTACGCCATTCTACTTTCGTTATCCCTTATTCTTGACCTATTTCGTTCCATTAGTTAATACTAAAATATATTAAGAGTGTGCCATAAGCCATTTTGGTAATTTTGTACTTCGAATCTGTGAGCAGCTTTCACAGATTCTGAGATAAATAACGATTCCGAAGTACAAACACACCTTCATATTTAGGGAAATATTACTTCGGATGTTTCATCTTGAATTACGTGGTTAAAAACACGGTTGGTGAAAGTTTTTCATAGATTTTTTTTAATAGGTAGGTGTTTTGCACACATTTTGCTATTTATCTCCGGAACAGCACACTTATTTTCTTCGGTTTTGTTTTGCTAAGAAACCTAGAAGTATTTCTTTAGTTCTGTCTCTTAATTTTTCGATTGGTTGTTTCATTTACTTGTGATTAGGTAAAAACAGTTTTGGCGCATAGAAAATTCGGTGCATGTCTCTCCTCTGTACTTACGCGAGAAACCCATATCTTGTCTTGCTGAAATCGGTCTTGTAGCGGCGTTATTGCACACTCTTAACTGTTTTGATCTCAAGTTATGTTTATAGAGGTATTGGTTCTACAATGATGCTATTGCAGGAGGTAGTTGATTGTGCGGTGAATAACATGTTTTATATGTTTTAAACTTAAATCCTAAGGTTTATGTTTCCCTTTATAACGTACTAGCTGCGCCCCGCGGCTTCGCACGCGTTGTTCCTATGGAAACTTTTAAAGGTGATTTTTATCCCAGGGAAACTGATTTATGGGATAAAAAGTAGCCTATGTTTGATTCCGGGTTTAGAATTACATGTGTGCAAAATTTCAGCCAGATCCGTTCAGTAGTTTTGGCGTGAAGAGGTAACAAACATCCATCCATCCATACAAACTTTCGCATTTATAATATTAGTGTGATGTGATGTGATTTTTTGTATTTTATGTATGAGTTGTCAGCAGTAAAAAAAAAGAAATAAATATAATTAGAATAGAGTTTATAGTATAATGAATAATTGGATTAGAGAGAGAATAGTTATCAAGTTTTGTTACATGAATGTTAGCCACTTTGCCAGCAATTCACAATTTTAAAAATCCCACAAGTCATTACAAATATTAAAAGCTAGCTGCGCCCCGCGGCTTCGCACGCGTTGTTCCCATGAAAACATTAATAGGTGATTTTCATCCCACGGGAACAGATTTGTGGCATAAAAAGTAGCCTATGTTTTATTCCAGTATTAGAATTACCTGTATGCAAAATTTCAGCCAGATCCGTTCAGTAGTTTTGGCGTGAAGAAGTAACAAACATCCATCCATACATCCATCCAAACTTTCGCCTTTTTAATATAGTGTGATAGTGTGATGTGATGTTAACAATAAGTTATTGCCCAAAATACCTTCTATTGCCTACCGAATAAAAAAAAACAATCGATTCATATCGATTTTAAATCGATTATTCAAAAACACTCCCATCACTAAAAGTTGATCTATTTTCGCACATCGCCGCCCCGCGCTGCGCCCGCGCACATTATAAATAGAGCGTAAAATCACATGTATCGTATCGTATATTAGTTCAGTCGTCCACGAGATTTTGTACAAGCTGGACGTTCTCAAGATATTTATATTGTCTGATCGCGGATGACAACGCAACGACATGCCGTGTGGTGCTGACTTAGAACTTGCACCATCCGGGTGTCGTAAGAGGCGACTAACGGATTTCCACCAGGGGCGAGAAGCAGCGCCCCTGCAGAACAATTCTACCACCAAAATGCATGCCCAGCGTGGGGATTATGGACATTACTCTCCATGAGATAAATGTCAAAGGCGCTTATCAAGGGGAGGCTTGCGACCAGCATTAAATCAATTTCGGCTGTTGTGGTTGTGTGGATGAGTTATCATGTTGTGTGTATGTTCTTATTCTTATCATGAAGTGGCTGTGATATTGCTATCTGATGCTTTCTCCGTGTCCTTTTGACTACTAAATAAAACTATTGGTTGATTCTTATGGTCTTGCCGATACTGGGCTCTTGTTAAATAGATGATGGAAGATGGACTCTTTTGAGATCTTGGGTAGTTTGTGAGTGATACTGCCTTAGAATTAGCACCACCCCATTTCTTCCCGTGGGTGTCATAAGAGATATTCACCGGGGAGCGGAAAGCAGCGCCCTCTGCAGTAACAATTCTTCTACCGAACTGCAATTCCCAACCTACATGCCCAGCGTGGTGATTATGGGCATTATCCTCCAATGAGAAACGCCAATGAGGCGCTCTTCAGGGGGAGGCCTGCGTCCAGCAGCGGGGCCAATATAGGCTGTTGAGGTTGAGGTTAGTTGGTGATTGGCGGCATCAGCAGGGGTATTTTCATTCGTCGGAAACGCAGTCGGATTCGATATCGGAAACTTTTGACAAATCAAAATAGCGTTCTAAAGTTCAGTCGGAATAGAAATTCAAATTCGAATCTGACTTTTTCGCTTTGGAAACGAATCGAATGAATTAAAATACCCCTGCAGATGACAGACTGCTCTCGGACTAGTCGTTAGAAGCTTTTCAGAAGCCATTTTGTCACTGTAAAATGAATGCACGTCTTTTGGCAGTGTGGAAGCGATATTGGATTAATAAGCGCAGTAAATATACTGAAACTCTCCAAAAATATGCACAGTAGATACGAAAACACGTGTAAATTGTAAAATTATACAACTTTAAACAACCTGGAGTTGATTTATAGCAATTTCAGTGTACTTTGCCCTAGTCCTCGAAGAAACATGAGTGCATGCAAGAAACATGTAGAAACCCATGTCGACACTTACACTTTTCAATTGCTTATCGATCAGAAAACGTTAGGGCAAACCATAGATATAAGTAATATTCGGTAGATATGGTACGTTCTCACAGCAGCGCTAACTCAACAAATCAAAGATTTAAGATACATACGCCCTTGCGCCCAAAAACTGTGGCATTTTCGCATACCGACGCACGCACACTACGAGTAGATAAAATTACAGTGGAATTCTCTGATTACAAATGACAAAGACAAGTTTGTGAGCTCACAAACTGCGTATGGCACGGACAGGGCCTATCAAATGTTTTAAATCTTTTCAACAAATGGAAAATGGCCGGCGTTGTGTTACAACTAAACAAAGACACGCTATTTCTTTTGCAATATATATTGGTACCTAATGAATAACAAAGATGGAAAGATGTAACTATATCGAAGTGCCACCGAGACAACAATACCGACTCTCATTTGATTGGTTTTGTTCTGGTCTTAACTGAATAGCGCCTCCTGATTTTGATCACAACAGTCTGCATTATGCTGAGCCTAGGCCATTAGGCTACAGCCGCACAATTTGTCTCCTACTTATTTATTTATTTATAATTCCTTTTTTCAATGTATTGTTCTGTTTTTATTGTGTAACTGATGTTAATGTATTTAATTTATCTTTTCATAATTGTTCATTTATATTGTGGTGGCAAATAAATTATGTCACTATGACTGAGGTGGGTGAACCTAACTGGACCTAATTTGAGCGTTCCACTTTCGAGAAGCTAGTATAGTACCCAATGTCCTGAATTCTACTTATATCCATGGGGTAAACCCTATCAAGAAACCCTGCATTGGGTGGGGTGTGCTAACCCTATAAGGGGCTGCATTAATGAGGTCCTCACATGCTTTTCACCGTCACCCTTGCAATTGAAAGTGTTTTAGAGTTGCCAAAATAGTTTAATACTTACAGCGTATAATTTTGTATATAAGCAAATTTTGTCACGGCTGTGAGTGTTTTATTCAGCTTATCTTGTAGTTTCGGCCGGCAGCTTCACTTGTGGTACCAACTTCGATAATACGAAAGTTATCATCATGTAAGAATTATACATACCTACAAGTATTATAGCTCTCTGTGAAATACATTTTAAAATCATAACATTCATTCCGACTTCACAAACGGCGTTAAATTATTACTTTCATTGAAACAAAGGCACGGAAAACTTTACAATTACACTAATGATAATAACAGAAAACAGTAAATTTATCACTAAAAACTAAACCACACCTTTCAACAATATGACTGCACAATCGCAGCAAGGAAGTTCAAATTCGAGTTCAAAAATTAACGATAGGGCTAGACGTTAATTGATGGATGAAAGCTTTTGAAACTATAAACTGTATCGAACTTCTCCGATGATACCAGTGTCATAAAATATTTTCCTCTAACATTTTTTGGTATTGTAACATCTTTGTTTACAAAAACCATCTCGGATTCTAGAACCGAATATAAAGTACTTTACTTAAATGTGTTACGAGTAGGTACATGATTTTTACAGTAACTTTCCTTCAACCATGTAAGTAAACGATAGCTAAGTAGATACTAACATTTTACTCGGGAGCAAATTCCATTATGATAATAGGAGCCCGTACTGAGTAAATTTATTATGATAGTGCAAAGTTTCTGTATGTTCTGCTTGCAGTTTCATTCACGTAGTAACATAAAAACTAAGTAGCCGATAGCAACGGAATGAAGCACAAACGTTTAAATACGAATATACTTAGATCAAGTTATCGAGTAGCTATGATAGAACAAATAGCGTGTTGCAGTTGTAGACGAAAGGCTAAAAAAAGGATAGGATTCGTAACGAATACATCCAACAGAGAACTAAAGTTATCGCACCGACAATAGTATGTAAGAACATACATTAGTTGTGTTGGACTTAGATATGCAATGATTGTATTAGTTGATAAGCGATAAACTTGCTAGTGGTTTCTTTTTCACTTCTTCCGCTAGTGGACAAAAAATTTAATTGAATTAGAGTCAATTGCACCTTGTTTCTTATTTGATAGTCATTACTATATATTGAGCTGTTTATATAGTAATTTGTAGTAATTTTACTTAGTGAAGTGACTGAAGTGGCAGTGGGCCTGCCATATCTCGCGAAGAACTGACAACCGCTGGGGGTAAACGTGTTCTTGAGTGGAGACCGCGACTCGGCAAACGTGACGCCCTCTGCCAGGTGGGATCCCTGTGAAAAACTGCAGGCAGATGCTGGATGGGCAAGATGGACAGGGCATTATGACGCTCTTTAGAGGAGGCCTAGTATATCCAGCTGTGGGCATATATATAGTTATGTTGATGATGAGGATGATGACTGAAAGCTGAGCCAAAAAACCAAGTTTTGGCTTTCATAGTTATGTTCAAAGTGCAAACCAAGGTATGTAGCATGAAAAACTGCATCAGCTATGCGAGCTAAGTTAGCTTAACTAACTGTATTTTACGCGTGCATCCGTGTATAGTATAAGAGCCCTAAGTTAGCTTAGCTCTCAGTCTGGTTGCTATCTACTTTTACAGCTACCAACCGACATTAAATAAATTAAATAATCATTAAAACTACTTGCTTACCGCTTAAGTCCATAATGGCCCTGACCTCGCGATATGCTTTCAAGTTCATAATAAAGATCTGTTTACCAAAAATGCACTCCTCGACCTAAAAGTTATCTCTTACAAAAGATCTCAAAGTTTTCTTTTTACGCGACAACGACCTTTCTCCGCTTCACCTCTCCCTCTTTCCCCTCGGGACTATCGCCCCATCTCATTCCACCCCGATTCCGGGTCTTGACAGTGATCAATTCATCTCGCTTTAACCTGCTGGAATAGTACGTCTGTCTCGTTCTTTAAACCTGTCTCGTAAGATTTAATTTGCCTTTTTTGCGGCTGCCCTAAGCGGATCTTAAAATTGCTTCAAACTTATGCAGCGGATTTTCTTGCATAATACGATCGGAACGAGTTTAGTTTGGCTTCTGTGTTGAATCACTATTTACACTTAATGCAAGAGATTTATCAACAAGACGAGTTTCTACCCGTGGCACGCGTTGTTTCTATGGAAACGTATAAAGGTGATTTCTATCTATGGAGTAAAAGCTGTTGTGTTGTGTTTTATGCTAGGCCTATAACCACCTGTGCAAAATTTCAGCCCAATCCTTTCAGTAGATTTAGCGCGAAGGGGTAACAGATATCATTTAAAACAACCTTCTGCATTTATAAAATTTGTGTGATTTGTTAGGTCCTTGGTATTGAATTTATCATGTAATATGCTTTTCTTTCTCTTTATAAGTCTACATTTATTGTAGTCATAAAACCATTATGGAAATAATGCAATTTTGAATATTTCACTTTAATCTTAATACACGTAAGCCAAGCACGGCTATTGTATTCTGTGGTAGTAGAATTGAGAAAAAATTAAGCTACATCGTCATCGAATGCGTAAAATATATCAAAAAATTCCATCAACTTCAATAAATTACGTAATGTATGACGGACGAAGCCCTTTTTTTTTGTTTTCCTACCCTAGACACTAAACGCTGCACTTGACATATAGGCCCCCTCTGAATTGTATCTTTCCCATTCTCACATAAATTCAAAATCACATGAGCCCATCAAAAGTAATAGCCAGTGTTGTGTTTTGACTGTTTCGCCAGAGCCTTTGATGTGGCCGAACCCCATCGTTTTACGATCCACACATGGTAATCAACAGCTGTTTGAAAGAAACATCCTCGTATCAGAGTAATATACAAAACAGCTTCATATACTGGAGAGTTTTGTTTTGAAGTTCTTCGTAAGGCACTTGTTGCTGATCTTTGTGGAGCAGTGGTTTTGTTGAGTAGATCAAATAAAATCAAAAACCCTATTTCTATAAATACAATAAATTTACACCTAGAAAATGACAAATTATCAAATTACTCCGCGGCTTAGCTTGGGGCTAGATGGTACTGTGTAGAGTGTGTAGATTGTCCAGCATTTTTTTATTGTTAGGGTTCCGTACCTCGAAAGGAAAACACGGAACCTATATAGGATCACTTTGTTGTAGTTTTTTAAATCGATCCGGTAGTTTCGGAGCCTATTTAATGTTATAATTATAATGTATATCAGTGATCTAATAATAACACAAGCTCTGCTTAGCTTGGAGCTAGATAATGCTGTGTGAATTGTCCAGCATTATTTATTTATTTATAGGTAATGCACAATACACTCCTATGCGAGATGTGTAGATCTCAGTTTCCCCACTTAGAAATAGAATTAGGCCCTATCAGACAGCTTCTTTGTGGGTTGCTCAAACTAAGAACAAAAGTAGATACAAATAATTCTTTATTCATCACCATATCAAAACAGAAATTTACATAATTAAACAAAGGTAATACAGAACAGCAAAAGAACTGGCGGCATTGACGCCTAAAGCGATGTCTTCCATGCAACCAAAACGATTGTGAGAAAATAAACGATGGCAGTGCTTCTTTACATTAAATCTCATCTCTATAAATACTAAATACACATAATACCTACTAAAGTTTTAAACTAATATATACAACAAAAAATGCTAAGTAACTATATATGGACATGCTAACTCACCTAGAGTAATATGACATTATTAATTGACATTTGTGTGATTAAAAACTTTCCTCATAAAAATGTGATTATCCACATCACCACAAAATAGGTGCTCTAAATGTTGTGCTTTTAAAATTGGTGCCTTAAAAAGAATTTATGAGAAAAAATTATGTTATATAATTATATTAAATTATAATTTATGAGAAGAAATTTCGTTAGTACAACGAAATTCAGAACTTTAGCTTTTACATCTAACATTACCCTGAGCGTGGGTTAGCTATATAAGGGTGGATAAGGTTTCCCTACTTTAAATAAAGGATTCCCAGTAAAAGGGCGATCTAGATTAGATGGGGAGAATTGCAGAGGGTGAAAGCGCAGTTCACTCTGCTAAAAGACATTAGACAGAACTTTGCTCCCTATTACTTGAGTTTATGATATTTTTGCCCTTTCGTGTCAGAGTCAGAGTCAAATCGTTTATAATAAGCACTTAGACAAGTCAAATTGTTTACAATATAAACAGCTTGATAAATAGTTATTACTATCAAATAAGAAACAAGCTGCAATTGACTCTAATTCACTTTATTTTTTTGTCCACTAGCGGAAAAAGTGAACAAGAAACCACTACCAAGTTTATCGCCTATCAACTAATACAATTTTTGCATATCTAAGTCTATATTTTATGCGATTTAAAAGTAGATAGTTGTCATATTCGTGAATGTATTTATGTAGAAAAGTGACGAGATTTTTAGATCAATATTCCCAACTCAGAGGGGTTTGGATCTCTAACCAGGAGTTTCCTAGGCCTGGTATGATGGATGGCTCAAGGTATGATGGATTATTCGGAATTTAGGAGATAAATGTTTACAAATACAAATTATTTAATAACTAGCTGCGCCCCGCGGCTTCGCGCGCGTTGTTCCTATGGAAAAAAAATGATTTTCATCCCACGGGAACTGATTTATGGGATCAAAAGAAGCCTATGTTTGATTCCGGGATTAGAATTACCTGTATGCAAAACAGCCAGATCCGTCGAGTAGTTTTGGCGTGAAGAAGTAACAAACATCCATCCATCCATACATCCATAAACTTTCACATTTATTACATTAGTGTGATAACACCAAGTTACAAGTCACAAAGATAATAAAAAAAACTGTCGAATTGAGAACCTCCTCCTTTTTTGAAGTCGGTTAAGGGTTCCAGACTAATACATTATTATAAAAATTATTCCAATGATAAATTTACGTAAAAGAAAAAAAACTATTCAAATAACCTTGCTTGAATAGAGTTAAACAAAGACTTGTAGACATATACAATGTCATGGGAGGCAGGCGCATTGTGAAGAAGCAGCAAAAACGCATCTTACTGATAACATCCGTTACAGATAACACGCAGCGAAATCGCGAGCAAGAACTAGTTTAAGATGTTTTCTCTTTTAATGAGAACGCTTTTAATTCTGTTGTTTTATACTGCCATTAATTCATGAATATCATGTGTTTTTAAATTGGCAAAGTGAAAGGAGGTTTATCTTGAGTGCTGTGGTTAATTGTAATGATAAATGACTCAGAAGTCTTATTTTTATCTTTATTTTGATCTGTGTTACGTAAATTCGCGTATTATATCTTCTGATTATTTATAGGAAAGTTTTTGTTTGTAAAAACGAAAATAAAGCTACAAAAACTGTACACAAGTTCCTTCATAAATCTGTGATATTGAGATTCACGAAGAAGTTTTGGTTTAGCAGTGTTCGTTTGGCGACACTTACGGTAGATGTCTTGTGAGGCCTTTATGGGAACGCCATAAAGGCCTTACCCACAGCTCCGGTATTCGAATGTGTTTCTAGAATTAGCAAAGTGTTTTATACCTATTTTACGATGCAATATCTGAACCTGGACCTCGATCCGACCTTAATCTAATAAAATTCTTCATAATGTATTGGTATATTCGAAGTCACTGACCGGAAAATCTAGTCCACCCCTCAAGAACGATCGAATACCACAGTAAACCTCCAGGATGCCAATTATACATGTATCTGAGCAGCAAAAGAGGCAGTGCGCGCCCGAGTAGGTTCCACAGCCTTCTTAATGTCATATTGAAAATCACTGTCCGGCAAAATCTAGCCCACCCCGATCTAATACCACAGCAAACCTCCAGGAAGGCAAGAATATATGCTCTGCGCGGTAGTAGGGGCGGTACGCCTGCAAGCGGAGCCTAAAAATGACATATTTAAAATCACTGTCCGGCAAATTCAAGCCCACCCCTCCAGAACGACCTAATACCACAGCAAACCTCCAGCCAGTTAAAAATACACGTACTGCGCAGCAGAAGAAGCGGTGCGCGCCCGTGTGTAGTGTGGAGACCCCTACTTAATGTCATTTAAAATCACTGTCCGGCAAAATCTAGCCCACCCCTCCAGAACGATGTAATACCACAGCAAATCTGCAGGAAGCCTATACATGCCCTGCGCGGCAGTAGAGGCGGCGTACGCGCAACTCGAGCGTGGCGCAACGCACTTCCGCTGGCGCTGATAATGGAGCCTTCCGTTTACGCAATGCTGGTCACAGTAGGGAGCTTTGGGTGCTTTGAGCTTTTATTATAGGTTCTTATGGCAATTTCTGTAGAAAAATACTAGCGACCATCCTCCTCCAGCTTACATAAGTGATATTCCGCCCAATGCTGAGTGAAGTTCAAATAATATTAGTAGGATTGTGGTATCCTAGGGCGTGAGTGGACGAGTCTGAGCAGTGATCTAATTATTTTTTATTTTTGTTTCAGGTATGGATATTTAACGCATTAAAGTACCTAACGCCAACGCTCCTAATTAAGGTAGTTATTCTAAAGATAACACAAAGCTATGAAACTAAGTACTACCCCAGTTGTTCAAGCAACATTAGGGTATCGGAAGTCGTTGTATGACCGGAAGGGACGATGTTTTTGCAAAAACATGTATTTATCTTATACTGTTTCTGCTGCTACATAGCCTGCGTAGTTTGCCTAGGAAGAAATAACAATTCAACCAACCAAACCCACGGCTTTATATTCGTGAAATTTTAACCTCAAAGATTTCTACGGATGCTGCAAGCAAAATGTGTCAAACACATTGTGTGGGAAAGTTTCAAAGTGCCGGTATCAAGCTGTGTTTTTAGCTTTCTACGGCGACAATAAAATATCAATTTTGCTAGGCTCTGAGGCACAGATTATCTTACAATGCTAGCAAGAATGTGTGGTGTGCCTGTAATTTCCTAGGTTTTACCGCCCTTGGTGGCTTTAGAGGATGGCTACAAAGGCCAATGACTATGCTCGGCTGCTTTTGTTCGTCTAGAGAAGAAAATTGTACTGTTACTTTGAAGTGAGACCTCAAACTTATTTTATAATGTATTTACGTTCCACAAACCGAAAGAGATGCTCATAAAAATGTAATTTTAAACTTGACGACATTACAACGATTCTTTTAGCGACTTGTAAATTGGTATAGGTAACAAATAATTAATTTTTAGTAATTATGTAATAGTAATAAAGGCACGATTCCTGCCAGTTTTCTATTGCAACACCTTAAAAGGGTACAAACTGTGATCTTTACTTAAACTCACCTAATCGCTAAGACCTGAATGTGTGAATGCAATAAATACTGAATATGAATACTTCTCCGTATAAGGAATTTAAATAATTATAAATTTCGTTTCACTTTAAGAGGAGGATCCGTACGAACATAAATCAAATATTTCTCCAAAATTAAAAACTCCTATTTTGGAGCACAATAATTAATTCGATTTTGATTTTTTGGAAGTCTCTAATTAAAGTAAAAATCGTAACCATTTCTTTGATTGATAATGTTTTGACATTCCTTTATTGGTCAACACACAACGATCCATCAACCGTATGATACTCGTACAATTATACCAATAACAGAAACTTCTATATGGCAATGAGTTATTTATGAGAGTCTGTTTTGGGCTCTAGAACCATTAAAACGGCCAGAATAGACAATTTCCACCAATTAGTAAAGTGGGTGTCTGTCTACTACTCATCAAAAATTTACGATGGGTGTCGTACCTCAAATGAAAAGCTTGCTTGAAACTTTGCCGCGACCGACGGCGGCGCCTCGGCATAGTTCTTCGGTCAATATTTTGTATTAAATGTATTATTGTTATTAGTAACTTAACTAGTGTGGTGTGAGTTTCGAAAGCTTTTTAATTTGTTGATTTCTTACTCGAAGTCAAAATTCCAGTTGAAAGAAGTGGTGTTTCCAGGGTCAAGTTTCATTCGAGTCTAGCAAAATACTCGTCATCATCAGAATTTAATAGCTCACTGCAGATCATAAATCTCACTACCTAACTAGGTGTAATTCTACAATCCTAGATATTTAAGGTAAACAAAATTTACCAAGAAAATAACATTCGCCTAGTGAATAGAAAGAAAATCGAATTTACACAAATTCACACAATAGCGTCTACATACAGCATTAACAATTTAAAAAGGAACACTTTGAGCTAACTGTATATCGTTGCAAACAATCTAGAAGTAGAAGGAAATAAAAAAAAGAATCATTAGTACTGAACTGCAATAAAAAAAATTAAGTTTAGATTTTATCCTAACAAGATACCTTCTGATCGACATGATGATCAACGAAAGTCAGTCACGCAACACTTTTCTATTCATCTAACCAATTTGTGTTTGATTAAAACAAGTCCCCACTAATTGAACCAGCTCTGTGTTGTAAAGTTCGGTGTCATAAACAGCTGATGAGGTCAATGCCCCGGGCGTTGACACCGGCTCTCTGGGACACCAATCCCTCTGATCGATTACGTGAAACTGTTAAAATATTATCGGTACAGTTGCACTAGATTCGTATTACTACAGATTTTATTGGATATTAGTTTCTGCCAGTAGCCGCTTCTGTGAGTTTCCTCGATAATAACTTTTTTATTCTCGATAGAATGTAAATAACACGTAAACTTGAACTTGACTTTTACAAAACGGATACTTAGATCAAATAGTTTTCCCACACTCACAATTTTTTTTACAACCTATTAAACAATACTGCTCCATGAAGTAAATGATAAAAAAAACACTCCCACTTTACTTAAGAGAGCACTTAATTTTAACCGACTTCAAAAAAAGGACGAGTTTCTCAATTCGACTGCTTTATAAATGTTTGTGTTTGTGGTCCGAATTTCATTATTCTTTTTTTATTTAAAAGCTGGTGTTTGCCGTGTCCATTTTGTTTTGGTCCAGCACTGACAATTGGATCGATGATACGCTCGACGGATCTTACGTCAGATGTGAACCGACCCTCAAAGGGAGCCAATATACAGCTTTTCTAATTCAGCTTTTGCTTTCTACTTTATACTCCAACTTTTTATTGTTATGCTGTCCTTACCAAGGTCATATAATATTCCAGTATAACTAAGAAGGTAAACAAAGCAAACAATCTCTGGAATTACAGTACCACGGGTAAATTGTGTCCTCTGTCCACTCTCACAGCATTTTGGCGTTATCTACGAGCGTGCATTACGGTCTGTCTGTACGTATTGTTTGTTGTTGCAGGGATGCACTCAGGGTAGATTTTGGGGTGCCAGTTTATTTGAGGGCGCTGTTACGCTCGCATTGTGAAACGAGATGGTAGACAATGGCTTTTTCAAAGTTAATAATAAATGAAACAATTCAAACAGAAAAAAAACACTAACTTGATATCGTCGCATCGGTCTTAAATCTTTTTACCACACCACTAAATCTGGTTTGAGATGGAAAAAGTAGGAAGAGAAATTAAAACAATTTTCAAACACTTCGTTAATGAAAATCGCTAGTGACACTCAAGACGACTTTTGAATTAGCTACTCTGAACATTTTTTTGAAGATTTCTCCGGCTATTTTCACTAAGGACTATGCGCCTACCTGAGTGCGCGCATCGTTTCACAGCTTGCAATATAGCCCAATTACCGAGTAACGGGCCAATGTCCTGCGGCTTGCGGCCTAGCAATATGCTGGACCCAATCTACCCCTCCCCTTTCCCCCTCTCATATTCGAACTGCACTGTCTCCCTGCCTGGTCCTTCAGCCTGTGCTCTCTAGTTTTCCCGATCACTCCGTCTATTTTCTCTCAGGACCATGCCCCCACCTGCATTTCCCTGAGTACGTCCGCTCGTCTCGCATTGTTAGCTTGCAATATAGCCCAATTACCGAGTGACGGGCCAATGTCCTGTGGCTTGCGGCCTAGCAATGTGTTGGGCCCACTCTCGTGTTACGCTCTCTCTCATGTTAGGTTTGCACTTAACAATATTAGGTTTAGTGTTCCAAACTACCCCCTACTATTATTCCATTTCACGTTGGAAGTAAACGGTTCCAGAAAAGTTCGCAGTTACTTCATTTCAAGCAATATAAACTGTCTGACTTGGAAATCATAAGTCATCATAACTTACATCCTTCGATCAGGTATTTCGTGACTGGCAGGAGCAATCTTTGATCGACTAAATGTTTTTTTAAATTTCATTGTTCCAAAAAAATTCAGTCCAAAGTCATTACCATAGTCATAATATTTATTTGTTACATTGTCTAACAATATATGTAGGTCATAGTTAAAATTAGAATACATAAAATTTTTAACTTTCTGTAACTTAGTAGAACATAATTGACCCTAAATACTATTAACATCTGTGTAACCTACATTGTGTTCAAGCAAATAAACTATCTTCATCGTTATCTTTGAGTTTGTTTTAAAAAAATAATCAAAAAGTGACCCTTCCGCTTAACGGAGCTGAAGAAAGTCTTGAATGCAGAACAACATCACCGTGTCAACAGCGAGACCCACCAGCCTATATTGGTCCACTGCTGGACGCAGGCCTCCCTCTGATAAGTGCTTTATTAGCTTTTATCTCAGGGGATGGGGGGTATGATAATCCTCACGCTGGGCATGCGGGTTGGGGATCACAGTTCGGTGGTAGAATGGTTCTGCAGGGAGCGCTACTGCCCGCTCCGGTGGATATCCTATAGTCGCTTCTTACAATACCCGCGGGGGGACAAATTCTTAGCCGGCACCAGACAGCAAAACATCATAAAATATAAAAATTCGGTATAAGGTTCGAAGAACCTGGCGATGCTGATATTTTAGATTTCTCGCTTGGTGCAAGAACGGAAAAAAATCTCTGATCTTATTGCTATATTCCATATAACCTTCACAAGAAATTCACAAATATCGTACACGTTTACCTATATATAAGTTTTATTTCTTTTATGGGACTTTATAAGCCACAAGGATCATATTGATTCCTCAACTTATAATCTACACGTTGAACGGGCCAATGCCTTGCATTGACCTTGCCCTAGAACTTTGAACTCTATTCACAATTATTTTCCCCTAACAACCGCGGGTTTTTTTTGTCAGTCTATTTCAACGTTGTTAGTAAAATATCCTAAGATTGGGTACTAGTATGTTCTCGAAAGTGGAAGGCTCAAATTAGGTCCAATTGGGTCTACCCACCTCAGTCATAGTCGGACCGGCATGCTAGCTGTCGCGAAGGCGAAGAAATATTTTGAGTAGGTACCTACCTAGGTTGTAGGTAGGTTGATAAAGATTTTAGCGGACTGGCCATAACCGGTCGAGGCGAAGCGGGCGCGCGCACAGCGCGGTCCTTCGGCGATGAACGGCCGACGATTCATTCTGTTACGAGACAGCAAGCGAGACACATCGGTGAGTGACTTTGAGTTACATTGTATGCAATTGAGATCTTTTGCCACCGATATTAGAAGCAGTTTCAGATTATAATTGTTGTGTGTATACCAATTCGTTGGTCTGTCTGCGGACAAGTAGATCAGAGATAAAGTGTGAGGAACGGGATGGCTATAGGGGAGGATGGAGGCCATAAGGGGAATTATCCCCATAACAGTAAGAATCAGTAACCAGAGCACAGGTGGAACAGCCATCATAGCTCACTGAACCAGAGCACAGGTGGAACAGCCATCATAGCTCGCTGAACCAGAGCACAGGTGGAACAGCCATCATAGCTCAATGAACAACAGTCCGATGGAACAACCATCACAGTCCGATGAATTAGTCATCACATCAGGATAGAACAGCTAAGTATCATGTCAAATGGCTTAGAACCTTAGAACCGGTGGAACAACCACCTCGTTGTTGCTTAACCTAATTTCAGCACTTCTTTAAATACTTTTTTAATGTTTACCACATACATACCTACATATAATATTCGTCATGATTCAGAGTATAGAGGTATTTGGCGACATGGTGGAGATGCAGGGATATATTATCTCAAACCTTACAGTCTAAAAGAATCGGAACACAGTGAGTTATAAATTTATAATAGATACACTAGTACGCTAGTAGTAGTAATTCAATGTCCGTACATGATTTCGTAAAATGTCATGTGGGTAGTTTTACTAAAGGTGTTCGCCCGGTTCGACGGAGTAACTTAGTAAAATTCTATAATTAGATCGTAGAATATTTTACGACTTTGCTTATCTGCAAATTTGCGAAGTAGACCAAATTTTCAAGCATTTTACTACCGTTTGGTAGACCAGGTACCTACCATATTAGTAGGATATTATGCTGCATGACCGTTGCTTTCTTGCACTAAAGGAATTGTGTAGATTTTACACTTTGCCCGGGCGTAAAAGTTGGTTTTTATTTAGATGTAGTGTCGATTCGCCCATTAAGGATCATTTTCACAATTTCCTCATAGACTTCGCAAGGAGGATTATGCACATTAACTGTACAAAACAATACCAACAGGAACAACTTATGGTAGTTAAGAGTGTGCAATAACGCCGCTACGAGATGGATTTCGAGCGAGATCACAAGATATGGTTTTCTTGTGAGTGAGAAGTGCAGAGCATACGTGCACCGAATTTACTATTTGCCAAAACTGTTTTTACTTAATTACGGGTTGATGAAGCAACCAATCGAAAAATTAAAAGACACAACTAAAGAAATAAGACTAGGTTTTTTAGCAAAACAAAAACCGAAGAAGAAACGTGTGCTGTTCCTGAGATAAATAGCAAAATGTGTGAAAAACATATATTTTTCCTAATAATTAACTATTGAGAAAACTTTCACCAATCGTGTTTTTAAAACACGCAATTCAAGATAAAATATCGAAGTAACATTTCATTAAATATGAAGGTAGTAGATTTCACAGATTCTGAGATAAATAACGATTTTAAAGTGCAATTTTGAAGTAAATTGCTTATGGCACACTCATAAAGAATTAAAACAAAGACTGAGGCCGTTGGCGCAATGGGCGGCCTTATTTGTTCCAGGCAACCTTTGAGCAAGATAATAAATCTACCTATGCACTAGACCCGCAGTAGGTATCTAGGGTGTTCTTACACTGTATGACACTTTGAGTTTATTAAAAGACCTACACCTAATGTGACTGACCTGTACCTAATGTGTTACAAATACAATATAATAGGCCTACCAAACAAGTTCGGGCATTGTATATTAATACATGACAAAGTAACGTATTTTTTTGTAAATTCAGGTAAAGTCTGTTTGTTAAAAAATGCTGTGTTATTTATTGATCGTGAGAGTCAATTTGCATTAAGTGCCTTACTGCTACAGCAGGTGAAAGGGGACCTTAGTCCACTGCTGGACATACAACTAAATAAGGTTGCAGTAGGTTAAAAAGTCACTAATTACCTTCTAAATAAACCTAATGTCGAGAGGTTTTAGTAGAAACTTACGTTGATATGTACCTACTAAATTCCTTGGTACCCACGTAGACAGTAGATAGCAAGTCACAAATAAAAATCTTGCAACCTTGAAATAAAAATAAAGCTTCAAATACAGCCCTAATGCAAAAAGATGAGACGTTGGGAAGAGGCGGCGTCTCACATGAGACGTTGGGAAAAACCGCGTGTGAGATATTGAGAATAGCTCGTAATTGCTACCTATAGTACCTAAGAAACATAGGTAGGCAAGAACTTAATACAAGTAAGTTGCTAAATAAATTACAATGTTGTTGTAGATTTTACATAAGGACAAGATCTTTCGCTCATGGTCAGTTCAAATGAGGAACTGTACTTAAAATAAACAAAATAAGTATCGTCCTAACCCGTTTGAAATTATTGTACGAATCAGTACAATCGTGCATAAACTCTGCCCAGTGTGCCCTTAAGCAAATATCTGATGGTGAAGGTAACTAAAGAGAGTTAGAGTACCACGGAGCTAAACTTAAGAGTGCTACTCAGAGGTTTGTGGTAAAAATCCACATCTATTGTAAATAAGCTACAGAAACTGACACTGCTAAGATAACCGAGTACACGTTTATACAAATTCAGGCTGAAGATTTGGGAATATAATTAGATATTTGTATATAGCGCAATGATGAAAAACGTAGTGCAGCCACGATAAATGGCGGAAATCTTAATATTTCTGGTAAATTGACAAGAATGGAATTTACTTTTGATGGTGACATTCTCAAGTGACAGGTACCATATTTAGGACCAATTGTCATCAAATACTGACGGTAGAAGTATCAATGAAATAGAAGGATAAGATAAGACACAACTAACACAAATAATAGCATAGCTGTCCAAACTCTAAAGGAAAAGTTCGGTAAACCTGCGGCAATTATTGACGCACATTATGTGGCATTATACAGGATAAAACCAGTCAATAAAAATCAAATAAAATAATGCAGATATGTACTTAATGGAATAGAGAGACACCTACTCGTATTGAGCTCCCTAGGCGAAGACGTAAATCACGAGCATCTCGGACTGATGACAATGGAGAAATTCTCTAAATATCTAATCTAAGAAGTAAGAATGAAGATGATAGACGAAGAAGAAAAGTAGACGGTATCAGAAAATATCTAGAATACATAATATCTGCTATAGAGACCTCAAATAGACTAAAGACAGACACAATAGGTGTAAAGATTACAGAACCGGCAAATATAGAAGAGAAAGACATCACAGAAAAAATAACAATAGGAGCATTACATATAAAAGCTGTAGAAATAACGAACAATAGGCCACGTATAAATAATAATAATAGAAAAGACAAACACAAAAATGATAACAGACAATTCAGTAAAACACAATCAAAGAAAAGACAAAACGATGTCTCAGAAAGTTCAGAAGAGCCACCTAAGAGGAAATTTACGAGAAATGTATATGTTGTAGGCAAGATTATTTTAATGCCAAATGTACAAGGTACAAAAATGTTCACAACAGGAAAGCTCAACTAGGAAACCGTTGCTTTAACTGCTTTCAAGAAGGTCACAGGCACAATCTTAGTTTCGGATATCTGTGGTCACAGGGTAAGCACCTGTAGAAATAATCGCAAGTGTTAGTATTGCTCTGAATATGGTGCGTATAACCAGGCCATATTTTGTCCTAAAAAAAAAATTGCACAGGATGGTAAATGAAGTCAGCTAAAACAGAGAGTTAGCATAATTATGAATATGGCTATAAACACCACGCTGTTTAAAAACCTTGCTTAGTCATAGTAAATAAGATCTGAGAAAGATTACGATTTCTCAGTTACGGCTGTTAGCGTTCGAGCATTGCCGAGTCAAATACCTATAGCCATAACTATAGCCTAAAGATGCTTGTTCATTACTGATTAAATAGACCTATAAGTATAAGTATTAACTTTTTGGTGCGAAATCACCACCTGAAATGAATGAATTGAATGCCTTTTACGAGTAGATTGTAATATGCAGAAATAATGAATCAGGCAGTGATTAGATTGATAGTAATGAATTGACTATTATTTATCTTCGTTTTTCTCGAGGGAAAGGGTATTCATTATTTTTTATTTGGTCAGGCAAAATCAGTGGCATTATAGAGTCGTAATTAGTTTAGTACACTGGCGTATTAACTATCTACGAAGTACCCCTCCTGAATGATGTAATACATATAACGGAAAGGGATCCTAACATCCGTATCCAATCCGACTACCCCACAAAAGCATACAGAAGGAACTGCTTGCGTTCGTAAAGATGTAAAATTAAATAACGAAAGTTGTTAAAATGTAATTATTGCTATCATCCACAAAACTTAAGGGCCCTTCCCGGTCCTATTATCGTCAACGAGAGCGTGATTGAAAAGCTTGTTATTTCAACCAGCGCAATGTAAAAGAAAGAGGCAAAGCGACAAGAGAGAGGAAGCGCCTGATCCCTCGTCGGCATTTGGTTAGTTTCGCAGTTCACTCGCAGGTAATCGGCCCTAGGAAAAACAGTGTTTAGAAATTTCATGAAACTTGCAACAGGGAAATAAGAGTTTTTTAGTAAGCCTTACAAGTTTGTGTGAAATGAAACTTTGTGTCGTTTAGAATCTCCATTAGATTTGCAAGGTTTCTACCTAAATATTGTGTTTACTTATACAATTTATGTTTATAATATAATATACCTTTTAGTTAAAAGTTTCAAAGAAAGATGTATTACAACGCCATAATCACGTAAGAGCGTTTGTATGAAAAGTAAGACGGGTTGGCCGCTCTTAAATAGAGATAAAGATAAAGATAAAGATAAAGATAAAGATAAAGATAAAGATAAAGATAAAGATAAAGATAAAGATAAAGATAAAGATAAAGATAAAGATAAAGATAAAGATAAAGATAAAGATAAAGATAAAGATAAAGATAAAGATAAAGATAAAGATAAAGATAAAGATAAAGATAAAGATAAAGATAAAGATAAAGATAAAGATAAAGATAAAGATAAAGATAAAGATAAAGATAAAGATAAAGATAAAGATAAAGATAAAGATAAAGATAAAGATAAAGATAAAGATAAAGATAAAGATAAAGATAAAGATAAAGATAAAGATAAAGATAAAGATAAAGATAAAGATAAAGATAAAGATAAAGATAAAGATAAAGATAAAGATAAAGATAAAGATAAAGATAAAGATAAATATCATTTATTTGCTTAAAACATGTGTAGATTTAAGATTTTATAAACAGGTATGCAAGCATCAACATGTTTTACCGATTACGGTGTACAAATTATGAAAAATGCCATGCAACAGAGACAGAAGCTAAAATAATAATGAAGTTATTAAGGTGTGTATAAGTTGTAATTGTAAGTGCATTGTACAGACTCTTCAATGCAAGTGTACGCTGTAGTTGTTAATAAGCTCAGTTCTTTACACGCTAATATTAATGTTAATTTTGTTATTGGCAAGTCTACATTAGTGCCCTTAAGGGACTAAAATAACGTTCCGGCTCGTAGACGAGAATTGCTGGTAGTTCATTTCTATTGTGATGTAGATTGATAAATTATGTCACAGTTTTTGTATAGTAACCCACAGAGTTACTATTTTTGTAAAGACAACTGTATGATGCATGGGCCGATCGAGCCTTTCGTGACTAAACGCCCGTGCCGGAAATAAAATCACTATTGCTTTGACTAATAGCAATCTAGTTTCGAGACGGTGTAAAGTAATTCTGCCATTTGTGCCGCGAATAATGATTTCTAAAATGAAACAGATTTAAGTCACTACAAATAACCTACCAACAAAACAATATCTGTCTGGTATAGATTGAGTACCAAGGCAGATAAATAGACTGGTAAAGGTATGCGATGCTGCGTTGCTTTGCAGCGAACTTGTATCGTGAGCGCCCAGGGCAGTCAAAGTATTAAAGTTAAAATTCAGGTTGAGTTTCTGTCAAAAATCTTGCAGCGTCCAAACATCAACATTTTTGGACTAACTCCTTGGTTGAGGAGGGTCTTACGAATACTATTACTATAGATATTGTCGAAGAATGAAATTAAATTAGAATCAAATATGCTAAGCTAACTACTCAGAAGCAACGCTAGGTTTGCCACATAGAGAGAGTAGTAAAAGAACTATATGTCGGAGAATGTTTTCTTTCCATAAGAACTATGTAGCAGTAACAAATTGCCATAGTTGATTGTATCGGATAACGTCAAATAATTCAAACTTACAGCTACACATAGGAAGCAATTGACGCTGAAATGTATACTAGAATTAGCTCCATGGTATGGACTGAATGGAGGTTTGGACCGGAATGGTGTATACTATGAAGAGAGTATTGGACACACACAATCAGTTGTGTACGAAAATAAAAGAGCTTGAAGCTATGATCACAACCGCTTACGACGACGGTAGTTGCTGAGCTGGAGTAGGTACGTGTTTACTCGTCAAGATTATCTGCGTGTCGATGATTTTGCAGAATAGATTGATGGTAACTAATCAATACAAGAAAGGTTTATCTACAGATAAAATCAGAGGCAAATAGGGCGCACTGGAGGGTTGGACGAATAGCAGAACTAGAAAACATTTTGGATTGGCAGGTAAAAGTTGCAAGAGACATTGAAAGAGACACAGATCCACTTAAACAGATTGAGTCCCAAATGATAATAGGTAAAAGATAATTTTTATTGGCTCATAAAACAAGAAAGTATAATGATAAATAGAAGAAAATACACAGTTATAAAATACAGTATGAGACCAAAAGACTGCCACTCAAAGAAGAGAAAAGGAATGATGAAGAGTAAAATGAAGAGCGCAGGTCTTCTGTAGCACCTGGCGTAAAGCGCATTAATTGAACAAAGAGCAAAGTGTAGTTTCAAATGTAGACCCAGTTCCACTGATCAGAGCTAAAGGTTCTGAGGAACATAGAATAAAGTCAGTACATCATGCTGCGGTGCAACCAGAATCAAAAACTGATACAGTAGAAATCAGTATGAGGCCTGATTGGCCTCATACTTCAGCTCGGGCTTCAGCGGTTAAAGTCAGAGAAAAGGTCAAGGAGTGGACCACTTACTTATTAATTGTTTCACCAGTAAATTCAGTTAATGTTCAAAGGCAGATTAAGTGATCGACATACAAATCCTTGTTTGATAAATAGTATTGATATTAATATCTTTATTTCTCATTCTTCCTTGAAGGGGGGGAATGTCGCGAAGGCGAAGAAATATTTTGAGTAGGTACCTACCTAGGTTGTAGGTAGGTTGATAAAGATTTTAGCGGACTGGCCATAACCGGTCGAGGCGAAGCGGGCGCGCGCACAGCGCGGTCCTTCGGCGATGAACGGCCGACGATTCATTCTGTTACGAGACAGCAAGCGAGACACATCGGTGAGTGACTTTGAGTTACATTGTATGCAATTGAGATCTTTTGCCACCGATATTAGAAGCAGTTTCAGATTATAATTGTTGTGTGTATACCAATTCGTTGGTCTGTCTGCGGACAAGTAGATCAGAGATAAAGTGTGAGGAACGGGATGGCTATAGGGGAGGATGGAGGCCATAAGGGGAATTATCCCCATAACAGTAAGAATCAGTAACCAGAGCACAGGTGGAACAGCCATCATAGCTCACTGAACCAGAGCACAGGTGGAACAGCCATCATAGCTCGCTGAACCAGAGCACAGGTGGAACAGCCATCATAGCTCAATGAACAACAGTCCGATGGAACAACCATCACAGTCCGATGAATTAGTCATCACATCAGGATAGAACAGCTAAGTATCATGTCAAATGGCTTAGAACCTTAGAACCGGTGGAACAACCACCTCGTTGTTGCTTAACCTAATTTCAGCACTTCTTTAAATACTTTTTTAATGTTTACCACATACATACCTACATATAATATTCGTCATGATTCAGAGTATAGAGGTATTTGGCGACACTAGCCGACGACTAAACTCGGCCAACGAACGCGATTCCTGGACGAGTTTGGGGGAGACCTTTGCCCAGCTGTGGATCAACACAGGTAAAATAAAAAAGTACCTAATTCGCTAATGCTGATGCGAAAAAACAAGGGACTCCAAAGGTTATGCGATGAACTTTGACTCGACTTCTGACGCTCGCATAGAAACCGTTTACGAATAATCGGGCTTGAACAGATTTCGTGAATTCATTAAAGTGAATAAAAAAACAACTAATAGCTAGCTCAACTGATCCATATCAATACCAGACAGAACTCGGAAGCGTCCTTGTGATGCTGACTGCATTGCCCCGCTGTATTTTTTTAACGTTTAAATAGACCTTCGTTTGACCGCAATCTCACCTGATGGAAAGCGAAGATGCGGCCGACGGTGTCTCACGAAGATCTATAAGATACCTATTCACCCTTGTCGAGAAGAGATTGTAATAGGCCGGAAAAACAGAGGCAGGGAGCGAGTTCCATTCCTTTGCGGTGCGAATAATATATTTGGAGGATGAGGAGGTATGACAATGCTGATGCGCTGCCAGATGATCACCAGCTCTCGGGTTACGTGACGCTTCGACAAGCCGCTCATTTTCAGATTGATTAGCAACAAAAAAGGTAATTTTGAATATTTCGAGTAAATTCGAGATCATTTATGTTCAAGGTTAAAATGTATATCAAAAAAGAGCCCTGTGAAATAATATGTCTTATCATTTTGCGAAAGCTCGTGTGTGCGGGAATACAGATGTAATGAAATACTCGAGGGGAATATTTACCGAGAATACGAAGAAAATTCCATACAAATTCTGAATTTACGTTAGCAATAAATTAAGTAAACTAGACTTAAAACAGCCAACTAGGTCCAAGTGGGACCTAAAGGTGATGGCTTTTAGGTGCGATAGGTACCTACGACTACCGAAAGGTCCCGCCTGTATCTCCGAATTCCCACTTGAAAGTCTACTTTCGAAGCACCGACTTTAATACTAGACGTAAAATTTTACCAATGTTCATAAGAGAAAGAACTAAGTACTTACTACTATGTAGTACTTAGTTAGTGACTTAACATGCCTATGTTAGTAATTAACTTTATGGTCAATAAAAACATATTTAAATGCAAGAAAGTTTAGCTAAAAGGCATAGCTTAAATAGGTCAGCAATCATGATAACCCGCTGCTGAATATAACCTGCCTGCTCTCAGTTATTACCCACCTGTATCTAAAACCGGCTTTAAATCATCATGAACATGTTTATTAATAACGTGGACACAGTCCCATTGTGTTACTGAAATTACTGCCCCCAGTATATAAGGGGAAAGATCCAGTTTTTCAAGAAATATCCTCGAGACTACAAAGAATAGGTCTTACAAATTAAGTGCTCGAGTATTGACCCCTGCGCAGTTGTAAGGGATAAGACGACCTGCAGTGTGTGGGTGGTTTAGGGCACCTTGTGTTTAATAGCACCAGTGTGTAGGTAATCGCTGGCACAAGGCAACATTACTAATCTGGAGTGAATTAAAGGAAAACTAGCGGGTAAAAAATCAGGAGCGTATTTGTGACGGTTTTGTAAGGAAATATCAAGTTTTCTTCCTTCTATATTTCTGTTAGAATTCTAACCATTTGAGTAGTACCATAATTCGATTTGCGGTGCGGCTTAATCATAATATAATAATATTTTACTTGCTCGGTAGAGTAACTATTATATTATAACATTGAGAAGACCCAGATATAGGTAATTCACTTAACAGTTAATCACTGTCTATGTCTGATTTACATAGAATAAATAAAAAATTGGCCGAAGTCATGTTAAAATTGCAAACGCCGCCGCCGCGGCGCCGCTTTGTTTGCCCCATTTGCACGATTAAATAAAGTTTATTTAAACTTTTTAATAGACTTCCTAAAAAGGAGCAGGTTCTCAATTTCACTGTTTTTTTTAATCTATTTTACCTAGTAACTTTTGACTGGGTGATCCGATTTTGATAATTCATTTTATATTTGAAAGCTGGTGCTTCCCATTTCATCAGTTCTGACAATGGTATCCAGGGAAAAACCATATAATTGAAGTCGGTTTATGGTTTTTTAAAACAATCAATTAAATTAAAACACATCGATTACTACAAAACGTGGAATCCGAAGAGTATCGCTTCACAACGCAGTGAAAGCGTCAGCAGGACGTCCTTATTACTCGGGACAATGCTTTGCAAGGCAAGTTACAGCTTAATTTGTGTCGACAGATAAATTAGTCGGAATGCTGCGTAGGAGTGACTTACTTCAGGCTTGATGCTGTGTAGAACAGCTGGCACACTCACCGAGCTTAGTTGTTTTATGCTGAACAATCCACTTAGCATTATCTAGCATCAAGCTAAGCTGAGTTTGTGTTGTTGGTACTAGCTGTGTGGTTCTGGCTTACAATACCACAACAACTGTTTCCGCGGGTGTCGTAAGAGGCGACTAAGGGATATCCATCGGGGGGCGGGCAGCAGCGACAATTAAACCACCAAACTGCAATCACCAACCAGCATGCTAAGCGTGGGGATTATGGGCATTACCCATTACCCTCCATGCGTTAAACGCCAACAAGGCGATTATCAGGAAGAGGCCTGCGTCCAGTAGTGGACCAATACAGGCTGTTGAGGTTGAACTACTAGATGCCTGATATACTTTCTCAGCAGCCTATATTGATCCACAGCTGGTCGCCTCCCTTTGATAAGTGCCTTATTGGCTGTTGTCTCATAAGGGGTAATGCCCATAATCCCTACGCAGCCGGGCATGCGAGTAGTTCGCAGTTCGGTGGTAGAATTGTTCTGCAGGAGGCGCTGCTGCCCGCCCCCGGTGATATCCCTTAGTCACCTCTCACGATACCTGCGAGAAGAGTTTGGGTTGTGCAAATTCTAAGCCGGCACCACACGGCACGATGATAGGATGTATGTTCATCATTGTCACGTTCATTTGAAAAATGCAAACAACAAAATGGAGTAGACATTTTTAGTAAGGGCTACATATTGATTTATTAAAAACGAAGATGAGGTACTGGTTGCTCGAAAGTGGCAACCTCAAATTGTGTAAAATTGTGTTCTCCCACATCAGTCACCGTCTGACCGGCGGCGGCACGGGCGGTCGTGATTCGCGTGAAATATTGTTGTCTCAGTCTCACTTCGGTCCTAGATACGTCTTTCCGTCTTTGTTCTTCTTTGTATTGCACAGGACTGGAAATATAACTGTGAGCGTATGTGTTTGCGTGTAGTTGCAACACATGCCAATTTTTGAGTAAGCGCTGGGAGAACGTAACCTATCTTCCCTTTTTAAATTAATGGGGCTACATGATGGTTTGGATGAATGGTTCGGCATTATCATCATCACCATCATCAGCCCAAAGACCACTGACATTTATTAATATATATTCATTTGTACCAGCTGTACTGAATTAATTACATCTGCGTGGTGAATGAAATGTTCAAGCAAATCTAAATGAAGTGGGCTGTGGTTATGCAGTTTGTTTGCGAAACTGTTTCGAAATTATTCTAATAACTTGTAGGAGACATCTTGCAAGAGCTTAAAACTTAAATAGCTAATCCTGTGATACTAATTATTATGTTGAAACTAAAAGAGTGGGTTCTTCTGGTACCTCCCATGAAGCACTAATAAATCCTATACTATTTAATAGTAGGTTAACGTATCATTCAGTTATAATAGGGTTTGTTTTGAAAAACCAATTCTAAATCAATTATATGGTTATCTTGTGGATGCTATTGTCAGAACTGGACAGAATGGAACCACACGGAAAGAAACAGCTTTCTAATAAAAAAATAATCATCAAATGTTCTCCCAGTCGAAAGTTCTAAAAGGGTGGGAGAGGAATCATAATAAAAAAAAACAGTCGAATTGAGAACCTCCTCCTTTTTTGAAATGCAATAAAAATAACACGATTTCGTGGAAAATAAAAAGATTTACTTAAATAAAACTAAATAGGTAATAAGCAGTTTTTGTTTTCTTGTCAATAGAGGCCTTTTCACCACTTTTCTCTAACTCCTATGGTTTCTGATTTGGTTATCCATTCCTGTCTCAAAAAGACACCCTGTAAATATTTATGTAACATAATAGAATATCACAATTAGTTTCACTGTGCGTCCATCTGTATGTTACGGCTATTCTCCGAAACGGCTGGACTGATTTCGAAGGGACTTTGACTAGATAGCTAAGGTTGGGTAACTTGGGTTTTTTTAATCACAGAAATCGGTTTATTCCGGACTTCTACGCGGACAAACCTGCGGTCGCAGCTGGTTTATCAAAAAGTATAATTAAAAACTACCCTACAAACAAATAGAGTAAATACAAATAAGTTTTGAGAAATTCAAACAGTTTCGCATTATACGAATATCAATGCGTTCATAAATTCCCAGAACGCAATAATAATGAACGAAGCACTTTATTAAAATCAATAATAGGGTGCGGAAAATTTATATTCACTTCCCCTCAGATAAAGAACCATTATAATAAACTAAGAAACCCACTATAGTCCTGATATATTATATTCTAATCGCATAACGAACGGGAAATAAACGGCTTTGTTTCCTATGAAGTATAGAGAAGGATTGTTATTTGTGTTCTGTAGGTGTTTTTAACCGACTTCGAAATAATTGAGTTTGTTTTAAAAAACTATAAACTGACTTCAATTCTATGGCTTTCGCATGGATGTCATAATCAAAATTGGAGCAAATTGTAATGGGACCACAAGGGAAGCTTTCAAATATTTTTTTTTTAAATACGGTCCTATTGAGACTCCTCTTTTTTCGAAGTCGGTTAAAAAGATTTTTATGTTTTTGACCTCATAACTTTTGACTAATTGTATGTGTTTAAGTTACGTTTCTCCATTTTTTTATTCTTATGCTCTTTGTGTGAATTTGTTAAGTACGAATAACTCAAATACTTCATGATTAGGTATGTATTTTAGCGCCTAAATACACATTATAAATCCGATTTATTATGTTCCACTTCAACCCAAATAAATAATCTTAAAATATTTGTTTTACTAATCCAACAAGTTTAAACCAAAACAAATAAATTAAACAAATTCGAGCACACACGTTTCATCCTAAACAAAACACTCGAATGGACTTAAAATGGACATAAAAGTAAGTCACGCGCAGTGTGTTATTAATAAATATTATTCCCCTATAATATGTATATTCACCAAACGCTTGACAAAGCAGGACTAAGCTATTTTTATATGATGCAAAAAAACATAACTTTTTCCAGCTGTGCATCGGCTGATGGATAAGGTTTAAATATATTTATTATCAAAATGATGATGTTAAGCATTGATTTAAAAAGGGAATATAGGTTACGTTCTTCCAGCGCTTACTCAAAAATTGGCATGTGTTACAATTACACGCAAACACATACGCTCACAGTTATATTTCCAGTCCTGTGCAATACAAAGAAGAACAAAGACGGAAAGACGTATCTAGGACCGAAGTGAGACTGAGACAACAATACTTCACGCGAATCACGACCGCCCGTGCCGCCTGCCGCCGGTCAGACGATGACTGATGTGGGAGAACACAATTTTACACAATTTGAGGTTGCCACTTTCGAGCAACCAGTGCCTCATCTTCGTTTTTAATAAATCAATGATGTTAAGATATCAAGTAGATTTTATAGCTAGACGTCCACGAGTACCGGACGACTCACGCTCGTGCAATCATAATGTAACATTACTGCAATAGTTAGTAGTTACTGTAACAATAACTGTTTAGTTTCATAATCGAGTCGAGCGACATTGGCGATATAGCTATTCACGTGTGTAGTACAGTCCGCTATGAAAATCATAGCAGGGACGATATTATCAAAGCTTGTAGGAAGTATTTATTAAGGCGCATACCCGAGTCGAAAGTGATGCCGCCACCGATTTTATCTTATTACTAGCAGCGCCTCGTGGTTTTACCCGCGTAGTTCCCGTTCTCGTGGGAATTCCGGGATAAAATATAGCCTTTGTCTCTCCATGTAAAGTCAGATTTTTTTATGTTGAAATTGTTTTAAATCGGTCTAGTTGTTTCGAAGCCTATTCAATACAAACAAACAAACAAACAAATCTTCCCTCTGTATAATATTGGAATACATTACATTTAACACAGGAAATTTTAAACATCCATCGTACAGTTTGCGACAGCTATTATAAGCTATTTATTAATGTCTCTGTAATCGTTTTATTTTAAACATAGTATGTAACATATAATCATAAAATAAGTGGCGGCGCGGAATTGGCTCGGGTATGCGCCTTAACAAAGAAAATTACAATAATTGCAACTATCATTTTTTGAAGATGTTTTAGACTAATGACATTTTACATTACACATAATAAAACAGTTTCAGTCATGATCGGATTGTTTGTAACAGTCTGCAGTTAGCTCAATTGTTTCTATTGTAATACTTAGTTCTAATTTGTTTTAATTGAAATTATCTTTGTTTTTAATGGATTTAAAAAAGAGACTCGTCGTATTGATTCTCTAAACTATACTAATATTATAAAGATAGATTTGAATGTTTGTATTGTATTGAATAGTCTCCGAAACTACTGGACCGATTTTAAAAAATCTTTCAGCATCGAAAAGCATACTTTTCAGCGAATGACATTGGCTATACTTTATCCCGGAATTCCCACGGGAAAGGGAACTACGCGGGTGGCACCGCAAGGCGCTTCTAGTTACTTCTAAAACTGTTCAGCTACGCTCATATTTGTAGAGCCGACCTTTAGACTTGTTCACCGTAGGCGAAGGTTTTTTTTAGGAGTAAGGAACCCATCAACCGTAAATTATACACCTTATTTATACTGGCACGTGCAGAAACCACAAGTATAGTGTGATGCAACTTACTACAGGGTACCGTCGACTAAAGCATTCAACTAGGCGAAGTAAGTTTTTACTGTCTCTTTAGTTTATTAACCGTCGACTAAAGCATTCAACTAGGCGAAGCAAGTTTTTACTCTTCTCGTCTCTTCAGTTTAGTAAGAAGTCAAATAGGTACTTTATTGAAACAGAAAATTAAATGCAAATAATACTTATAAATACAAAATTAGAACTAGTATTTACAATAAACAAACTGCCGGCCTAAAATGACATCGCATTATCATACATTGTGTAAATTATTGAAGAATTTACGCATTCAATGACAAAGCGACGCGTCGCTTTGTCATTGAATGCGTAAAATGCGTAAAAATTACGTCGCGACGTAATTTTTTTATATTCTACCCTAGACAACAATCCCCGTGCTATGCCTACTGCTGTCTGTCTGTCCTTATTATAAGACATATATATTATAAGACTGCGATCCCCAACCCGCTTGCCCAGCGTGGGGATTATGGGCATTTCCCCCATAAGATAAACGCCAATAAGGCGCTTGTCAGAGGGAGGCCTGCGTCCAGCAATGGACCAATACAGGCTGCTATGGTTGAGGTTGATCTAGTCTGCGTACGTTCTACGGTAGCTACTCACTGATAAGAGTGATAAGCTACCGTAGAAAATGGTTATTGTTCGATAAGCAACTCTAGAACAAAGGGTTTATAGAACTTATTACTCAAGTGATAAATTATAGGAAACAATGGCGGTGCGTTCGGAGTAATGCAGTAACGCACGATTTGATTGTCGATTCTATTAGGTAGATTCTAGTAAACGCTTGTGTTAACCTTACTCGTGCTAAAAACGCATAATTATTCCTTCATCATCATTATTCAGCCGAATTGGTACCATCTCGCCAAGGCCTTTTCAGTTTGAAACTATTTTGCTTTGCGTTAAAAACAAAAGATATCGAGCAAGCCGGGGTTGGCAACTATTCACTTCACAGAAAATTCACCCTAGTGGTGGTAAGGCGCAATTTTTGCTGACTATACTGCCTATTTTAAAGTAGCCTATGTCCGATCCCGGTATATAATTTACCTTCCTGCTAAATTTTATTGAGAGCCGTTCAGCTGTTTTAGCGTATAAAGGTAACAGACAATAGAGCAAGTGGAGTAATTTATAGTATGGATTTTCTGTTTCAAGTAAATCATGATTTTGTTCTATTCTGCAGCTATGTAACTTTTTTACACACTAGAACCTTACATTACAGAATGCTTCTCAAGCATTGTGCCGAGTACAGTAAGAACTAAATGTTACTAATACTGTAACTTACTTCATTTTGTCTACAATTGAAGTTAAACTAAAATCCATGAATCCATTGGCCCCATATATAAAAATAAACTATGACATCATACATTAAATTCTCTAATGGCCCTCATAAGGCCTTCAAAAAAAGTTTAAAGCAATATAGTAAGTGTTCCGTCGACACTCGAATTCCCACGGGTGGGGTGATGTACCCCATGTGGGTGTAACGCTTATTGATGGGGTTCTTGAGTGGGTTATGAATGGTTGATTTGATTATTTTATACGCGAACTAGAATGTGTTTAAATTATTTTTAAACATTTGCACGACTAATTACTTAGTCAAAATGCTCTACTGCTCTACTCAATTATAAAACCATCATTTAAGTAAACCAATATAATAAGCAAATAAATACTATTTCATTTCATTTGATAAAAAAACAAATACGAAAATTCTAAAATCCTCGAAGAAAATTTTAATTTGAAATGCTCTCTGAATAACGCATAAAATATAAATAAAATCTAAGTACTTACTAATTGAGCCGACGACCTCTGTGGCGCGGTGGGCGAAGGTCTGCCTGCGACGCAGGAGGTTGCGGGTTCGATTCCCGCCTCGGGACAAATGTGTGTACGATCTGCAGACATTTGTTCAGGGCGTTCTGGATGTTTATTAGTATAATAAATAAAAAAACTATCTATGTAGTGTATTGTATTATGTATATCAGTTATCTAGTACCCATAACACAAGCTCTGCTCAGCTTGGGGCTAGGTAATGCTGTGTGAATTGTCCAGCATTATTTATTATTTATTATTATTATTATTACCTACCAAGTTAATTTGCAAAGTATCCTACTAATAATTATAAACTACATTATAAATGAGAAAGTTTGTGTGAATTTTTGTTACCACTTCTCTCCGTAACTACGAAGTTAAACTGATTTTTAACCGACTTCAAAAAAAGGAGGAGGTTCTCAATTCGTCTGTATATATTTTTTTATATTTGTTACCTCAGAACTTTTGACTGGGTGGTCCGATTTGCATGATTCTTTTTTTATATGAAAGCTGGTGTTTCCCGTGTGGCATTTTAATTTTGTTCAGTTCTGACAATGGAATCCATGAAAATTCATGAAAAAACTGTAAACATTGAAGTCGGTTTATAGTTTATTAAAACAAAATTAATTATAAGTGATCATAATTTCATTGACAAAATAAACACATGAGACCTGCCTAACCTCCTTATTTTATTACATCCGTTCAAAGAGTATGTTTTCTTTGAATCGATTTTATGTACAACCCTCAGAAATTGCCGTAAAACCCTTGTAAGACTATAGCCTTGGCAGTTCTTTTGCCATAACCATAAACTAAGAATTAATAAAAGTCTAGAAAGCTATTTTAATCGAGGTAGGGGTAAGGGAGTTTACGCCTACGCAATAGTCATGTAAAGAGGACCTTATGTACACCAGTGCAAAAATCATTGTCCGAACTCGTTTGTATTTAACACGTTTATTGCTCTATGGCAAAACAAGTCCAGCGTGTGCGTTATAGGCACCCAAAGTATTCAATGCAGTATTCATTAAGGTCCATTATCTTCACAGACTTTAATTTAAAAGATCAGTGATCGTCCTTGTGTCATATCTTTAACGATATGGTTATTATTTGTGATGTAGCAGACCTGGGCTGCGACAATAATAATACGAATTTGCACGATCTAAAGATAATCAAAGAATAGAAACAAATGAGCATTTACAACTAAAAGAGTTAAATTGACTGCAGAATATTACAATCCGAGGTCGCAGAATTGAAGAGTGGGCATTAGAATGAACGTGACTAATTTGCGGAGGAACAAATAAAAGAATTAAGTATTGGAAAGAATGTAGTCTTGACTAGGGAATGACGGTAATGGACCTATTGCCAATACCGGTAATTTTTCGGTATCAATATTTTTAAAACCGGGATCCCGGTATTTCGGTAATTTTTCGGTATTTTACTATAAATATTAAAAAAGTCGAAAAAAATATTTTCTTCTGCGTGTTAAGGTTGAAAGCAGCATTTCCTCTTGCATTTTTACGAATGCGGTGTTAATTCGTTCCACTAAAGTTTCTTTTGTGGGCACCTCTGTTGCATAAACTAATTCTTTTGCACGTCCCCATATGTAGAAATCCAGGGGTGTCAGATCTGGGGACCGTGGTGGCCATGGTATAGGGCCAGCTCTACCGATCCACGAGTTAGGAAATACATTATCTAAATGTTCTCGTACCGTTCGTTGGTAATGTGCCGGACAGCCATCATTTTGGAAAATAATTGGCACATCTTCTTCTAAAACACACACTGTTTTTAAACTTGTCACTGCGAAATGCTACGATACACTGATTACGGTTTGAACCTTGTGCTCGTGCGTAGTAACAATTGATAGATAACTGGCCTACCGAGCGAGAGCGCACTATGCAATTCAAAATGTGCGTGACAAAGAAAGAGGCACCGCACGGGTCCGACGGTTTGTTTCCAAGAAATTACAGGAACAATACTTGTTTTGCACTCGCACCTGCATTCGTCGTTAATTTCGTCAATCAGTTTTGAGCTTTATGCATACAAAAATAATGTCCCGAACGCTATGCTCGCTATTAGCTAGGCGGCTTGCTCAAAGCCACCCGCGTCCGTCTATCTGCTTGCTAGTATACTTTGATTGTATAAAAATATCTATTTATAGATATTTTAAAACTTTTATAAAAGTAAAGATTTAAATCAAAAAACAGTCTAACACTATCCTTCGGGCATTTGGTCTTTTTTTTAATTTGAAGTCGGTTTGAGACCACGTGAAAACATGGTGAAGCGAAAACATAGACTGTCCATCAATTTTACAATCATTATAAATTTAAAATAAGTTGTTTGTAATCTAGAGCCGCCTTATGAGTTTTTTTCATTTATTTTAACGTTAAATTCAAAATACCGAATTACCGGTATTTGCAATTTCAATACCGGTATTCCGAAGTGCCTGAAATAACTCGGTATTACCGGTTTTTCGGTAATACCGAATACCGGTGTCCATTCCCTAGTCTTGACCATTATGTCATGAAATCACTCCCCTGATCTATAGCAATACCGAATGGAAGCGTCCCCAAATAGCTGGCTTCATTGCCCCACTGTATAGCAATGCTGATGCGATAAGAAGACAATGAACTGGGCTAGCTAGAGCGCTGATGAAGTGACGCTGTATGAAATCTAATTATTTATGACCATACACGCTCAGAAGCAGTATACTAATCCAAAACAATGTGGCTGCATGAGCACGCAGCAGACCAAACAAAGGTGGATGAGCAGACAAAGGATGCTGGACCTCTGCCAAGTGGAAGGCGACGCCATTATTACTCAATTGTCTACAGCAGGGACGCAGTTAGGGTCTATTGCACTGGGATCGAATCAGCGACGTTTTACAAATGTTAGCTCGGCAGAAAACTCGATGAGAACACAATTGTTAAACCCCGACGCAAAAAGACGGTGTTTTATGTTTTTCGCGTCCATCATTGTATGTCTGTCCTACTCACTCTTTAGTAGGTTAGGTACGAGTAAGTAAAATTATTTTTTTCCTTAAACACAACTTAGGGCCACTTTAGTGATGTTTGTTACCTCTTCACACCAAAACTACTGAACATATCGGACTGAAATTTAGTCCTAGTTTCAGGACTGGAATAAAACATAGGCTACTTTTCATCCCATTAATCACCCCATAAGATAGAACACGTTTCCATAGAAACAACGATTGCGAAGCCACGGGCATAAACGAATAAGGGCTCTTATACACGGACTGCGCGTCTTATATACATGGACGTCGACTGTCGGCGACTGCAGTCGACCGACGTAGTGACAGAAATAATTAAAAAAGATTTTCTCATTCCTTAGTTGAAGAAGAAAGAGTTCAAAAAAGTGTCATCTTGTTCTCAATTCACAAATATTTCTTGAACCCGCTGTAAACGTGTATTTCTTTCAATGCTGGCGACGCGACGACTGCCGTCGCCTACAGTCGATGGGTATAGTTTGCAACTTACATACATACGTGTATGAGTGAATGAATGAACAGATCTACCTTTCTCACTTTCGCCTATAAAATATTAGTGTAAAAATAATAACATAATAATGCCCAGCTGGCACAATCATGACTAAAAATAAATAAATAACACAATAATGCCCAGCCCTGGCTTCGCTCCTGGCGCTGCTTAGCCCTAACCGCATGATTTATGTATGTCGGACTGTCAGTCCGCTACCGCGAACGATCGCTTTACGAATGCAGTGTTTGTTTTCATTACAATAATGACTAATTTGCAATGGATTTGACCATTGTCACGAGGCCGCGACGGTAAAAACTTAAAATTTATCTCTTAGAGTGAAGAATTTCTTTAGGATGTTTTTTTCTTTTGTTTATCAAAAACAAGGCTCGATATGCATGATTCCTCTGGGGCTTTCTCCTCAAAAGTATCTCAGTATCCATCCTAATTCTAATTTCATCTTAAATCCGATGCGTGAAGATCAGTGGTTCCAGCTCGAAATCGAACATTAATCGACGTTAGTGTCATAAAAACTACCGTTATCTTACAGAGTGATTTTACTTGATATTGGAGCTGCTGACTCGTCAGAGTCAGAACCGTTTTAAAACACCTATTTCTAAACTAGCTCATGCCCGTGATTACGTACGCGTTTTTCTGAGATAAAAGTAACCTACATGTTAATCCAGATCCAAAATTTCAGCCCGATCCGTTCAGTAGCTTTAACGTGAAGAGGTAATAAACGATCAAATATCTCATCTTTTGCTTAGTTTTAGATTTTATCGGGTTTTTAACGTATTCCCTTGGTTGTTATTTCCCCTACGTTTTTGACAATTCGCGAAAGTTTAAAAAGTTTCATTTTTTGCATATATAATATTATAGTTATACGAATAATTTCTTTCTGACCTCACTAGTTAAAAATGGTCATAAAAACTTCTCAACTCCAGCCTATAAACTAAATGGCTTGAAAATTCCAAAAGCTTTTCATACTTCCAGCGAAAAGCTTTCTCTACCATTAAGCTTCAGTTTCCTGTCGGTTTTGTTTCCTGCCCTCTAAACTTCATGATCAACAGGTGGAATTGAAAGTGATCAGGTTACGAATTTGCATGACAAAGCTTGACACTGTAAGAGCTTCATTGCCTTTGATGTGATTTTAGTGAATTTTAATGAGGAAACAAGTTTGTTGAAGGCGTGTGAACGTGTTTATTCTGAAAGCGTTGGAATTGTTAATTATTAAGTAGATATAGTAAGCCTTTAAACGAAGGGAATTAAAAAAAATAGAGGAACTTAAGAGGAGCTTTTTACCTTTTGCACGGTGTTCTTGAAAGAGCTAAAAGATTGGAAGAGAACGATTTGGTAGAATTGGTTATTTAGACGCAGTAGGATACGCGTTCCAAGCTATTCTGTCTTTTTAACCGACTTCAAAAAAGGAGGAGGTTCTCAATTTGATTTTTTTTATGTTTGTTACCTCAGAACTTTGACTGGATGGTTCGATTTTCATGATTCTTTTTATATGAAAGCTGATGCTTACCGCGTGGTCCCATTTATATATTAATTTTGTTCAGTTCTGACAGTGGGATCCATGAAAATTCATGAAAAAACTATAAAAATGGAAGTCGGGTTTTTAGTTTTTTAAAACAAAATTAATTATGATACAATACGTTTCCGTTGATGATGTAGATTGTAAATCACGACGCTCTGTCTTTCGTAAGACGTTGCTTGGGAATAACTCATAATTTCATATACACCAATACATTTTCAAAACAACAAACCCCCAATTTCTTATGAAAATAATTCTTCTTAGATTATAATTATATGATAGGATCATCCCCTAGTCCCCATAACACAAGCTGTTTATAGCATTTCTGTAGATAATGCTGTGTGAATCGTCCAGCATCATTTAACTGTATATTTCTGACTAGGTTTGATACTGGCTTCGTAGTGAAGGGTTTTTACGACTTGAAGCACCTACTTACGTCTTCGTATGACAATGAAACATACATTACTAGCGCCTTCCCTTCTCGCAGTCGGCTAACTCGCTCGCCTGGCAACAAGGTGTTGTTTGACTGCCTGGCCTTGGCAGCAGGTCGCCTTTGTGTCTGCTTCATACGGATCTGATGAACTGATGAGTTTGAATGATGATGATGATTATGGCAATGCGGGTATGATAATAACATAAAAGCAATATTCCTATTATTTTAGATAAAATTTTAAAAGACTACATAAATTAAAGGAGAATAAGCAGCAGAAGCGAGATTAACAATAATCTTAAGATAAAATTATGTAAGAGATATTCCTATTGAACTATGTTTTTTGTGAAAAATTCAAATCTCATCCTGCATGCGCTTATCTATAAAAATTAATTGACCAATAAAATTAAATAATCCTGCAAAAAAAGTTAATGTTATTTTTTTACTACAAAAAAGATGGATGTATCTTAACATAATAATGTTTCTTAACATAATAATAAAACCACATGGGAACACGACCAGCAAAAAGCTCTAATCATCGGTTATTTGTACTCGATATGATTTATGGGACTTCACAAATGAGCAATATTTCAAACCTTACTCAAAGTCTATAGGTAATAATGAACATTAGCGCTTTTGGGTTCCGTATAAAAGATCCTTCAAGTTTCATTAACACACGTAACTCTACCTCAAGCTGTCATGTCACACAGATGTCTGTAACAGCACAAAAAATATGCGATTTAAATTTCTTAACAATAATAACGGAACCCTTTTCGCGTCCCACTCACAGCTAAATGTATTTTATTAAACTTGATTTTGATTGACAGACCAATAATTCACATAGATATGAGAATTACTTTATGAGGAATGCTTAATATTAAAAGTAATGTACCTTGAAACGAAATAATAAGCTCTGATAAGAATCTAAGTGCTTTGAACTACAAAGACCTTGGAATATTGACTAGGTTTTTGCTCTACACATTAAACACGCTTGCAGCTAAGGTACTTTATCTATTTTAAGCTCAAAGACCTTAGGCAGTCAAAATAATTTTAAAAGTAGTGTATCAGTTGTCTATTTCAAAATGTGGTATCTATTTGTATCCCTGTACGTACGTACATGTAATGTCAACAAAATAAATCAATAAACAGGGTTGACAACTTTAAAGCGTTTAGCATACCACATTTTGGAAACTGACATTGTTCAGGCATTTTGGTCGTTGACCTTTTAAAATAGATTTGTTTCTCAAAGCTGTTCCAACGGTTTCCTAAGTTTCTACAGCCAATAAATCGTAATATTTCCTCTCGTATAAAATAAGTTTTGTTATATTCCTAAGGCTTCCGCCATAAGTCTCAAGGTACGACATTACAGCTAACGAACCTAAATGTATGTTTTCTTTGATTTCAGGTAAGACGCAGTCTTCAGAACAACAATAGCATACAAGTAAACATAGAACAAGAAAACCACAAAAGCATAGGGACCAGAGAGGACAATACTTATAAAGGGTTTTTGGAAATGTGTATCCTCTTGATCTACTTCAGTGAAGAAAAACCCTAGAAATTTCGTAAGTATGTTTATGAAACTAACGCGAAAATACTAACAATGTAATAATTTTGGACCAGACGAGACTTCAAAAAAGGAGGTTCTCAATTCGACTGTATTTTTTTAAATATTTGTTGGCTGAGGATCCTCAGATCTGTTGACTGGGTGATTTTGATGATTCGTTTTTATTTTTAAGCTGGTGCTTCCCGTGTTTTAAATTTCCAGTTCCGATCAATGCCATCCATGACAAAACCATAAAATTAAAGTCAGTTTATCGTTTTTTTTTGTAAACAAAGACAATTGATTGTATCCTCTTTGAAGAAAAACCCCAAAACTTTCGTAAGTATGTTTATGACTAACACGAAAAAACCAACAATACAATCATTTATTATCGTATTGCACGCAAATGGTAAAGAAATATTAAACAAAATTCCCATTTCCTGATACAGGCATAACCAGATAAGTAAATTGATACCATTTAATTTTACAACTACAAAATCAAATCTGCTTTTGGATTATAATAGTTTTTCTACCATTTACGGCTCTTCTGGTTTGTAAAAGTCATTCAGTGAAGTCAACACATAATTTGTGGCTTCATAAAGTCTTAAAAAGTTATTGAAATTGGTACTTACTGTGTTATTATTGTGGGAAAGAACGAAAATGTTAAAAACGTCCGTGATTCCGAAACTTGTTTGTGCAAACTGGCTTTATGCAGCTTATTATCGACGAATTGGTCAATATATCCTCTAGGTTCAAACTACCGTACTTAGCTAAGACATTAATATACATATGTGGCAAATAGGAAATAATAGATCAATATAGGCTGTTGAGGATGAGGTGGCAAACAGTCGTCCCATAATGTAAAAAAAACCTTTTTAAAACAACTTTTCTCTCTGTCCAAAATTGACGAGGTCGTTTCATTTAGTAATTCCTATGGCCTCCCTCCAGCTCCATCATCAGGACCATGGTCAACATCTGGTACCCAAGTGCTTTGGAAGACTAATCCAACTAGGTAGGGTTACGTCGTCTCCATCATCAAACCAGAAGTACGCCAAATTTCAGCTCCACCGGTGCAGGGTTACTTCAGTTGTAAGATTTGTCCCACACGTACATACAAACATACTTTCTTTTTAATTCTTATTTATCTTAAGGACTTATTATACCAGCCTGTCTGTCCTATCGTCTGTATGTCCTACCTATATATATATATATCTACCTAACAACAATGTAAATACATATATGTAAAACTTAACAAAATGAACTGTATAACATAACAAAAAAATATAAAAAACTTAGTATGTAAAATATAACAAACAAAACTAATCATTAACCAACTTATCTATGAGTTCCATGAAAGTAAATATACCTTATACATAAAGATAGGTAGGTATTTAAAATTTAGGTAGATATACCTAGCTACACTAGATTACAGGGAAAGTGAAATAAAAGCTTGAAATAATAGGTAGTAAGAGCATCATCTGTACAGTTATAGCAGAATATTTATTAGTATATATTTATTTGTTATTTATCTGTAGGTATTTATCTTATTTTTATATCGTATATATTTATGTTAGAATTTATTAAATTTAGGTTTATTAAAACAAGATTATTCGTAATATCATATTTTTTTGTTATGTTCGTACACTTAACTATCCATATTCATTGCACTACCTTTCTCCATACCCAAAAAGTTTACTGTTAGAAAACTACTCTTTCTCACTCTTGTAGGGTTAAGTTCGCCTTTGTACATATCCTATAAGTCATCAACTTTTGTGTATTGTTTTATTTGTGTACATTTGAAATTTATAGCTGCGCCCCAAGGCTTCGCACGCGTTTTTCCTATGGAAACGTTTAAAGCTGATTTTTATACCACGGGAACTGATTTATGGGATAAAAATTAGCCTTTGTTTGATTCCGGGATTAGCATTACCTGTGTGCAAAATGTCAGTTAGATCCGTTCAGTAAGTAGTTTTGGCGTGAAGAGGTAACAAACATCCATCCATCCATACATGCATGAAAACTTTCGCATTTATAATAAATATTAGTGTGATATGTCCCCTTGGCAGTACTTAAGTGTTCCAACAACCACAGAAATCGTTATCATTATTACAAGTTCTGTAGTTGCAACAATAAATTCTAAGTTAATATTAACCACCAACCAAAATAATATCATACTACCATTAAATCTTCTAGGAATATAAGCCGAAAGACTTCTAGCTATAAATAAAGCATTCATCCGTAAATGCATAGTGATTCATTACGTAGGTTTTATCATTGCTATCAAATAGTTATAAATCAGTTACTGTTAGGTTCAAGGCTCCGTTAGGTCATGCTCGGTTGTGTTATTACGAAATCACTTTATTGGTATTCTAAGAAATTCCTTTACTGCAGATATTGCAATCCTTTGAAGTATGCTTGTGGTTAAACTTTATATTACGTTATTATATATGCTTACCATTACTACGCTACTGTACTTCCCCATAACTATTTTTCCGACTTATTCGTCAACTTCTAATCATACGTTGAGCATGCGATTAGTTTATTCCAGCTTTATTCGTAATAATACCACGAAAAAAAGCTGGAATAAACAAATCGCAAAAAATATTGTAAAAATAATAAAATTTTACCATCAGATAGATAAAATACAATGTCGATTAATGTAAAATTAAAAAAAGAGTTAAATTCCAGTGATATTATTGAGATTTTTAAATTTACTCGTAGTACAAAAGTCGATGAAAAAAGGCCGTTTTTTAAACTTGCAACTCAGGCTTGTTTTTCAACAATTTTTGTTTTAGGAGGAGCTTCAGTTCATCCCAATCCTTTTTTCTTAATAGTTGATCGTTTAATTTAAAAGTTAGACCAATTTGTTAAGTCATTTACACCGGTATATTTACAATGATTTGCGTTTTGAGCTTTCCAATATTCCATAAATTCGTGACACCGTGTGTATTTTTCTATTTTTCTTTCACTTTCCATCTATTGAAACAGTAGTGTTGAAGTGGAGGGCTAAGATTATGGTAAAAAGTTTACCGGTATGGGATCTATTGCCGTTATACTAAATTTACTAAAATCCTAGCCCGCGTTGACTTGTTCGAAACAATTACTTGTAACGGCCTACTCCACATTTAGCGATGATGTGCGATTGCATGACAACACCACATAACCCTTATCGATCCGGATAACCTACATTGAATTGTGATTGTGCTAATGTCGAGAAGACAAGTACATTAGGTACAGTAGAAACTGGCATTTACATACATTAGTTGGGAAAATACGTATGATGCGAAAAACTTACTCATGGGATCAAACGTTGTGGGGTAAAAAAGGTTTGGAGTCAATAATTTCAGCTTTACTGTAAAAACGTTCGAATAATTTTCCAGTTTTTTACGATTTACCCGTGCTTGTTACGTTTTTATTCTTACTATTATCCTGGTACGCAATGAGCAAAGCTACGTGTAAAGCTATTGCTTGGGACATATAAATAAAACATCAATATATCCCTCATAATACCTCTCATAATACCTACAACAGAGAACATCCGCCTATCCGATGATATAAGGCCGACGATATGAAAATCGTCTTGGAACTCGGAAGTGTTGTTGACAAACAAAATTCCTGTAAATTTCCTTTCTAAATCTATCCCTAAGACCTTGTCAATGACATTGGCGCCAATTAATAATAGAGGTCGGGGGGTCTCACCTTGCGCGATGCCGACTATTATATTGACACTGGATCTTTTAAGATGCGGATGTCGTGACGTGATGCTTTGATGGGATTGATATAGATCGTGCTCGGAAGAACAGGTTGAAGGTCTTTAAAAAGGTTACTACTGAAATCTTTATTATGAAATGTATCTTTATATTCGTCTAGTTCAAGGTTTTCTTTACTCACAATCGTACATGCATTACCTTTCATGGAGATTCTTTGATCTTAAGTCAGTGTTTGGCATTTAGCTTCCTCTATAGGTTTTTATGAGCATCACTACTATTAGATTCCGGATATCATCTCACTGCATGGCAAATGATTGAACCTAGTGGATTTGCTAAAAAAAAAAGGTCTAGATCTCAATAATCCTACCACTTGATCGCCGTGGTAATAAACAAGAATTACATATAATTCAAAATTTTATCCTCGGTTCATTGGTTCCTATGAACGCCAAATACTAGACTACTAAAGACTACCTTTTTCACAAAATGGCGCACAATGCGTTTCTTAATCATCAGAGATAAATATATAGAGATTTTTTTTTTTACAAACACAACCTTTAACATGGCAGATTAATACAGAACAGAAATAGAACATAACTTACAAATAAAAAAAATTACATGAAATACAAAAGTTCATAAATGAAAAAGACCTACTGACCCACTCATCTTATCACTTTGTTGTCCACACCACTCAAAGGTTAACAAGTAGAGAATGCTATGTAGCATCATGCTAGCCCATGTATAACGCAGGTATTGTGCTCTTTTTAACAGACTTCAAAAAAGGAGGAGGTTCTCAATTCGACTGTATTTTTTTATGTTTGTTACCACAGATCTTTTGGCTCTTTCGTCAACTGAGGCCGCTCTAAACTCACCCCACGATGAGATGATGGATGATGGTCCAGTATTTCTTAGAAAGGTTCCTTGACCGATGTACTTACATAAAAGCCTTAATAAATCCTTGTTATTTGCAGTTATTCTGATAACATAGGTGTTATTGTGCAAAATTATCAACATTTACAGAAATGCCAAAAGTTCCAAACCAATTAATTCAATAAAATATGGTTAATGCCAATTGTAAGTTGCACGCAATAACCAAAATTACTGCATTTTAAGGCTTGAACAAAACTTATTTTCGTATAACAATAAAAATGGCAGGTTACACTTTAGCCGCTGGTTAATTTTAGTTATTAAAGATCACGGTAACATCCTTGCCATTAACATATTTAAGAGTAGCTTCGTATGTGTTTATTGTAATAAAAAGTAACCTATATGCTTTTCCAGGTTCAGATTTTTGCGTGTCTGTATGTCCAAAATTTCAGCCCGATCCATGCAGTATCAGTAGTTAACTAAACATCTTTACAATAACAGCACAGTCTTTCGCCTATAGTAATATTAGAAGGATCTATAAATAAATGTAGTAGTAAAATCTCTCTCACCACGTCACCACTGCATTATCAACCACCAGAATTCTGAAATGTATCGGCCTTTACTGTCCCACTGCTGGCAGTAAGCTCCTCTTCTCCTGCGATCCTCTTCTTCTATAACTAAATATCAAGCTCGCGACAGAGATTATTGGAATTCAACTCTTCTCATTTTGTATTACTACCTAAGCTATTTTACTAGACATATAGTATATATATATATGATACACCGTCGTCGCCCACAATATCGCTTTCCATCAGATGCGGTCAAACGAAGGTCAATTCTCCATAAAAAAAGGATTCAGAAAATATATTTTCGGAACGCGGAACGCGCGCGTCTAGAACCGCACTCGCCCTGAAGATGACCCTCGTTAAGGGATGAAACGTTGGTGTTCTTCCAACACAAATAAGGTTCGTAGTTAACCCGCTTACATCCGTAACTAATATATTTTCGATAACAAAAACTGTCGACAAAAACTAAATGTTATCCCTGTATATAACTAGGTACCGTGTCCCTGATTAGGTCACGCTATTAAGATGCAGCTGGTGTACTGCCAGGCACGACCCTGTGGGAACGACAGTACTCGACCAGAACGGTCAATTCTAATGCAGGGAGCTTGTATTATTCGCTTACTAAGAAAGGGTGATATTTAGCAGAGGGAGCGTGATCTTTTGATACAATAAAGTTTAATAATTCATTTTTAGGTATGAGAAAACAAAAACTTTGAATGCATTAAGTCCTCCTAACCGAATTTCGGCTACGGCGGCGGCCAGTTTCAGCGGGAACTAACCTTGTGCGTAAGGAATATTATAACTATACTAGAGGATGTGATTTGACACCTCCAGCTTCCGGACTCCGGGCTGCTACCACGAATTGTTCTTGCTAGAAAAAACCCAATACAAAATTTGGACCGACCCGGGATTCGAACTTTGTTTTATGTCAACGAAGGGCTTTGTCGCTTAGCCACCACAGCGTCTCATAAAAATCAAAATCATGACAAACAATTTACCTAATTTAATAACAACCATCTATAACTTAGCACTAAGTTTAGGAAAAACTACTAAACTAAAGAAAACTAAATGTAAGGCAGGCAAAAGCATGCATTTATGTTACATTATTCAGTAACCAAAAATGGCTGATATTTGTCAGCGTGCCCTTTGAGTCCACGAACCTATTGATTTCTTAACTTTTGATTAAACTTTAAAGTTTAATCTTAAGACAAGACCAGATCGGTGAGTTGACAATGTTGACACGCAGAGTTCATATTATTAATTAACCTAGAAAGGGTGATATTGGCTACTGACCTTTTAAGCCCTAAGATCTATTGATTTAATAGGCTTTGAACTTTAAATGTTATATGTATATTTGTGAATGAAATCGTTTAATGCGATCAGTTGTCCTGAGAGCAGGTGAAGATGGCCCACTTAAACCAAACTATATTCTGTATTCATCATCAGCCCATAATATCTAGTCCACTTCTGGCCATATGCCTCCCCCAATGACGGCCACAGCACCCTTGCCGCATCCAGTATCTGCCTGCAGTCATTATCAGATCATCCCACCAGGGCGTCCTACACTACGTTGGCAAACACTTTTAAGTACAAACTCGAAGATCTCTTCACAATTTACCCATCAAGTAACCTGACTTACCCGACTCACACTTGACCTTTCCCGTAATGCTCGTAATTAACCCGCTACCTCACATAATTGCAGCGATAGCTACATTGTATTGACCTACGCTGAACTGAGCTATCCGTTATTGCGATTATTGCCATTAAACTGGTTAAATTGTAAAGACTGGAGCTTAGTTTATTACTAGAGTTTAAATTGGGTCTGTAATTGTTTTACTAATTGTAACGAGTTAAGTCTAGCGTTTTGGAGTGAATTGAGAAACCTCGGCAAGTTTGTCATAAGCGCTGTGTCACAACTTGCCGTCTGTGTATTTGAGACGTGCAACCCGTGTTTAAGACCCTTTAGAGAACTAGCTTCGACACGAGTCTTCAGCAGTGTTTCAGGGTTCCGTACAGACAGGGTGCAAAGGTGCAAACAACACCTTATTATTAAGCATCTGGGGTGTCTGTCCGTCCATAACTAGTGAGTATACCAATCATCGAAGTTAAACAACGTCGGTCGCGGTCAGTACTTGGATTGGTGACCGGGGTGACCGCGACATGTTAGCTTTTGCTTATTTTTTTATTCAACTAAACATCAGTTAGTTAGGGTTTCTTTTGCGAAACTTTTGTATGTATGATGGTACGGAATCCTCCGTGTGCGGGGTGACTCGCACTAGCCGATTTTAGTCTTAGGGCTCTTATACACGGACGGCAAGTTACCCGTAGAGTGGAGGCGACGACGGGAGTCGTCGACTGTCGCCGAGTGCCGTCGCCTACAGTCAACGGGTGTAGTTGTCTTGCAGTCGGTCCGTGTATTTAAGAAGTGCAGTCCGTGTATAAGAACGTTTAGTGAAATCAAAACTAGCTTGATGCTCTAGCTACAAACTAAACCAGATTTTATGTATAATTTATGCGTGACCCGTTCGTAGTTTCCGCAAGAATACAAAGAAGCCGAATCCATGACTGCCTCTAATGATATAATTGATTTCTAAATCCGCCAATTAATGTGAGGAAACGGCGCTTAGCGTGCTAATCTTAGATTAGCCGGTGCCGATTATTGATGGGCTATTGATTGTTCCAACCCAAAACAGGTGTCAATTAAAGGTATTAACCTGTATTTGTGGAAGTTAAAAATAATGCTGGTCAATCCACACATCATCATTTAGCCCTAAATTAAGCTGGGTTTGTGTTATGGGTACTGGATAACGTTGGAACGTTAACCTTAAATATACTTCATACCTTACATTTATAAAATAAATTAAATAAAAGAAAACGTGTTTTATTTTAAACCATGGTCAATATTTCACAACAAACAATTAAAATGTATTAATCATGTCAAGTTCATACAGTCGACCCGCATTTGTTAAAATGTTTTTAATCGTTGATATTAATTAGCAGTCCATTGATACGCAAAATATTAAATTAATCTCTCACGCGGGTATTTAATTGACTAAGTCTTAATGAAACATAGATTAAAACCAATGACTTATAAATATGGTTAAAGGTATAGAACAGTTATTTTGACTGTAAACAGAAAATCAGTCACTCACCCGCTCGTCCGTAGGCAAAACGAAACGAACGTTTTTTATATACCAGAAAAGCACCCTGAATAAATCTGTCGATTGTAGAAGACCTGTTCTCTCTTGTATTCGGTTGGATTTATATTCTGGCTGTGTCTGTTGTACTTGCTAAATAAGACAACTATTTCAAAACCGTACACAGCATTACATTTAGTCACGCACACCTCTGCCCAATAAACTTCAAAGTCACTTCATTATTCGTATTTAACTCCTCAGTTAACCTGTCAACCAGAATAACCTATTCGTTCAAGCTACAGTTATATTAATTTACCCTACAATATACTGCACCCTTCGACCTTTAATAGTTTATTTTAACAATCGTTTCCTATTTATAGTACGGGGATATTTTATAGTTTTCCTTGTCCTTTGCTTGTTAAAAATAACCGAGATTTAAGTAAATATAGTTTATTATATCAAATGCTCGTTAATATTTTTACAACGTTAACTCATCTCAACTAGTTCCAACGCCATCTTTTGGCATGTAACTGAAAATCAGCTTATAGACCGTTCCTAAATGATTCTTCCTGCTGAAACTAGATGTCGCTCTCCGTTTCAGATACTCGGAATACATTTTAAGAATCGTCTCGCGTCGGTTTTCTTGTGATTTTTTCGTTTTGCCTACGGACGAGCGGGTGAGTGACTGATTTTCTGTTTACAGTCAAAATAACTGTTCTATACCTTTAACCATATTTATAAGTCATTGGTTTTAATCTATGTTTCATTAAGACTTAGTCAATTAAATACCCGCGTGAGAGATTAATTTAATATTTTGCGTATCAATGGACTGCTAATTAATATCAACGATTAAAAACATTTTAACAAATGCGGGTCGACTGTATGAACTTGACATGATTAATACATTTTAATTGTTTGTTGTGAAATATTGACCATGGTTTAAAATAAAACACGTTTTCTTTTATTTAATTTATTTTATATCACAAAAGATATATGATTTAATCAATCATTTATGTTTAGTACAGTTATATCGTGTGATAATTTAAATATGATGTTTTTTGTTTCCAATTTTCAATAAAATCTTCATATAGCTTATTATATTTTTTAAGTACAATAAATATAAAATAAAGTAATACTAAATTGATATGTTTTTCCTTAATATTAATTTCCTAAGTTAGAATAATAAACTTACATAATAGGAATGACATTATAGAATCGGTACCGCTATGAAAAAAATATTTTTAAAATATATTTATTAGCGCATTCTAAAACTTTATTTCATTTGCAATATATTTATAAAATTTTAGATATAAATTAATTAAACAGAACCTGCACTAAAAAGTTAGTTACACAAAAGCATAGTCTGCTGATAATTTGAACTATTATAATATATTAAATTAACATATTCAATCCCAAATGTTGAAAGCAATCATTAAATTGAATATTCACATAGATGAATACAATAAATGTTTATATTCCTACGGTTATGTAGGAAATTCATTTTCCTATCCTCATTACAAGATAAGACAAGAAACGGAACCTTATAATAATAAATTTAATACTATTACAGTAAATGCAATAATAACAATTTATACCATATTTATATCAGTATAGTCAGGTTCCTTGGTAATAATTAAAATAATCGATAACCGTTTTTTGTATCATACAATAACGAAACTGATTTAATCTACTTAAACTACCACAACACACACAATATCACAATTAAATAATACAATAGTAATTATACAAGTTCTGTGAAGTTTGAATAATTAAACATCTCATAAATTTCTGTCTGGGTCTACAACCCGGAATTGACTTGGCAATCACTACTTAAACCTTCATTTGCCAATCATAGAAATGCATCGAATTGAGCAATTTTAAACCATAAAACTACCCTCAATTATTTAACTTTTTGAACCGAAAATATTGAGGAACTTTGTCTTGATCGTTAGCAACGTGGTGAAAGATCTCTTGACCTTCTTCTTTGGCGAAGTCTCTGCTCTCAAGAAAGGTTCTGAGTATGACTTCTGCAGTGGGGCAGGTCCTGCATTCTCATTTTCCTTAGCCCCCAGCTGGTATTTATACTCTTTGACCACCTTCTCCTCCTTAGGATCGTATCTATACAGAACAGAGTAAGTTCGCTTCACCTTCTTCGGAATCCTGGCAGTATTGGCGGTTCTCTCACTCTTGCACCGCTTCACCTGGTTTCTACCATAATAGTCCTGGTAGGAATCAGCATCAACGTATATCACCCTCTTCCCCAAAGCTTGTTCGCGCTCTTTCTTCAAACTCTTCCAAGACGCGATGACAGACTCCCTTCTGAACGTTCTGTTAGGGTTATGACGGCTGATGTAGTAAGCCTGGTCGGAGTCCTGAATGTTGGACGTGTCCTTCAGAGGCGATCCTCTTGGACTTGACACGTAGTCCTCATAGTCATCTCTCACAGTTGACACCTGAAACAATACAAAACCATCATGAGTTCTTTATAGACTATTGAGCTACTATCTCCCACCCTACTCGTAAACAACCTCGGGCCGGGCATCAAGCGGATTATCTTAAGAATTAATAACATAAATTTCGTACGTGACCGCCCGGACGTGAGCGAAGGGCTCGTCCATCCTTCTCTATCACCGTTAGATTTATTGTACCGTCTCGCTTTCGTCACTCGAGCCCTTCGCGGTGCCCACATGTCTGACACCACCTGTCCACCACGCCATGTTTTTCATGGCCCGTCAAAGCCGATCTTTCGATAGAACATAACCATGAACTGTCCAGGAAGTTAATCCCTAACTGAAGAATTATCTCCGGTCATAATTTTACTAATCACGGCCACTTCCACAGAAAAACATACGTGTATCATCAGTAAAAATAAACAAAGGTTGGAAAAGGGCGACCCTTTAAAATTAAAATATATGAACTGGTCCTTCGGCAAAAATATTTGTTTATGTATCTTTTGAAGTACTTAAAAGCTTTTGAGTTAACGATTCCGTTGAATAACTGTTGCACAACGGTTAAGTGGTAGATTTTTACCCGGCGATGTTTAAATTCGTCGTTTATGATTGTGCAATGTTATATGGGAATTTCTTGAAATTCAGAGATTTGATGGAGGCGGCCACCCCGGTCAAATAATAGGTCACGCAGAAATAGACGGTGTATTATTGGAGTTCATTAGAACATGGTGTAGATGAGACGTAGGAATAATGTGGATAAGCCAACTTTATCAACTGACCGGCAAAATTTATGCTTTCCTTTTATCATGTGACAAATGATCGCCATAAGTTACACCCGACAGGTTTTACATTCGAACTCTTTTGGTGCGAGCACAGTTGAGGCAATTTATCACCGGCGCTACTATTGCATCGGAATTGCTAGCAGCATTCTGTCCCCATTTCTTGATAAGCGATACAACTTAAAAGAAAATAAATTTCAATGTCTCTATGTCTGCTGCTACTGACACGAGAAATCTGTTCGACTCTGCTTTTTGACAGTTCGGGTTGTGTAACATTATTTTAATGGGTTAGTGTAAAAAAAACATTGCACTGTTGCGAATTCAGGTCGCAACAGAAAATAGGTCACTTTTAAATAGTTTTTCTGTTAGTGGCCTTAGTTTGCACGGTCTAATTAAAAGAAATTGACGGGGTTACATGTATTTCTTTTGTCTAACCTTGTGTTTTTCTTTTCAGGTAATTTTTGCTGTCAATCATTCATGTCTGGTGACTTTGGTGAGTTGTGACGTATCCACACAGTGCTGTCTCATCTACAGAGTGTTCCATATCTCTGTTATGTCGTAATGTGTTAAAACGTATAGTATTTCTGTGTTTCTGTTGTTACGTGCGCCGTTATTTCGGGACGAAGGTGATAATACTAAATGGTACGGTTAAATTTGTCACATGCTATTTTCAACAATGAGTTTGTTCAATGCAAATCTATTATTATATTTCCAGTTTCGCCTTGCGTATTTTGTGTTTTGGCAAAGTCCGTTTCTGTCAATTTTTTATTACCGTTTTCAAACAAGCCATGTTATGTAAATTATATTACTTTATTGAAGCAGCATTTATCTTTATTATTTAACAGTATCTGTGTGTATACGTTTTACGGTATAATATAAACAATTTTACGGCTCGCCCTATATTTAAGCGAACGATCTTGTACCGACCGAAATACGTTTTGAGAATCGATAAATACAGCATTATAATCTATTTTTGTTGGTTCTAGCATAGAGTTCTAAAATTAGGCTCAAATCTATAAAAATGTTCGATCGAAGAAAGCAGCGGAAATTGATTTCTATAAGTTTGAAAATTTTAGTTAATAAACCTGTGTGGAAAATACGCGAAGTGGTTTTAAAAGCCATCTTTATTACAATACATTTTATTGTTTGGTTAACTATAAATTAACTTAGTTAACTATTGCATAAAGTAAGAAGGTACATAACTAACGAATGCGGGTTCAGTCATAGGTTACAACGTCATAAGTAAAGAAATTAATAAGCAATGTGACAAACTGAATATAGAATATGACGATACTATCTGAGTAACCGTAAATTGCCCACGCGCATACCTCTCATCAGACATTAGTTTTACAATGAGTAATATATTTTTTACATATTTTTCACGTTGCGCCACATTTTTAACGCTTCGATGATAATGACCTAAGGTTTATTGACACAGTTGCATAAAATAACAAAACTTTGTAGCTTATTACAGGGACTTATATAAAATCAAACATCTTATTACGAAACAAATTAGAATCTAAGATATTATCTCCAAATCACTCGTATCGGTTTCTTTTTAAATGTCATTTATCAAAACTCGTTACCAGTTTGTAACTTTCGAAATCACCGGTCGAGTGACAGTTCTTCCAACCGAAATGTGTTAGTCATTACGAGTCTTTGATCAACTGCGTACTTTACGGATTAAACGGTGAAAGTGTGGAAATCAAATTGGCATAAACCGGTACGACAATCATATTGACAGTGATAAAGAAACTAGCTGTTATGACAGCTATTGATACTAGTTTTGACAGGTCATTGTTCAATACAATACTTTCTAATTCATAAGAATACGGATGAAGATTTTCGTTGCCATTTCGTCTGGGATTACAATCAGGATATCATACAAGCGATACGAAATGACAGTTCCATTTTTAAAACAATAGCGGTCGTGAGTGCGGCCATAGACAAAGGTTTAATTGTTTTTTCCTGAGCGCTTAACGTTTTCTTTTCGAAGATGGGACTTGCTTTTAGCAGAAGTAGATTTTATTTATAATGTAAATTTAAAAAAAGGTGCATCCATAAAAGTATTATAAAAGTTTTTTTGTCTGTTTAGATAGGTAATCTAAACGACTGAACGAATCATAATGAAAGTTGGAAGTACACAGGCATCTTATCCCGAAAAAGCGTGTGCGAAGTCGCGATCAGATCTTAGTTTACAATAACTGTAAATTTCCTATTTCACATTTATGTTAGCTGTTAAAAAACTAGAAACTTTTAAGTGTGAATGTATAGGTATGCATCCAAAAACAAGTTCTCAATCTCCTCAACCGAAGCGTACAAAATTACTTGACGGATGCAATCACTCTGATTAATCTGAAACGTTTAATCAGTTACCGGAGATCGATTCATGTCATTGATTTATTTATTTAACGCTGGAGGTGTCAGTAACCGTGGAGCGGGCCAAAAGCAATGTCAAGAGCTTTGCCTTTAACGTAATCCCATATTCAAACGGCGCGCACGCACGCTGCAGTTCAATGACAGCGGCCATAGACAAGTCACTTGCCTTTTAAGCGCATTAAACTCGCCTCGCCTGCACTTTGCGTAATAGTTACCGCCCGTTATACCGTAATAATAATAACCTCTATCTAATCCTAATAGCTGAATTCCCACTTACCACACTCTCCCAACTGCCTCCAATGATGCTCTTCTCCAACATTGTTGATAAACACAATCCAAACACTTGTAAAAAAACTGGCAACGAAAACTCGCGCACGCTGTCACTCGGGAAATGCAAGATTTGGCACGGTGCTCCCTCGGGCTCTCCTGAACGACTGAAACGTTCGCAACTTCAGCGGTGGTATTTATAGTGTGCGTTTCGGGGCGGGTATCAGGAAGACCGTATTTTAGGCTACGTGTAGTAATATAGTTCGGGGAAGCCCGTCTATATCGGAGGACGGGGTGCGGGTTTGTCCTTCTTTCTCCTAAGTCTTGGAATCAGGGATGAGACGGATTTACTGAGAATGTCGTGGATTTTAGAGCAGCTTTTTCCTAACTTGAACGTCCTCATTTCACTTGTTCCTGTTCGTACATGAAAGGGAAGTTCTTTCAGCGGGAACATAATTGTTACCTCAGGTCTTGGAACCGGTAATGCAATCAAGTCTTACAATAAAATCGTCAATGTTCTGATTCAGAGTTTTCGAGCTAAATAACGTTCATCGTTTCTGAAGTATTAACAATGATTGGTATGTGTGTAGGTATGGAATACATCGCAACCATCATGTCCATCATCATCATCCGCAGTCGGTTTCAACCACTATAGGAACACGACCTACGGAATATACTTGTAGGTGTTCCGAAATATATTAAGTATATCATCAATTGCTATTCACGCATTGCACGGTCCTGCACTTACCGCATCCATGGACACCCCGCTGCAATATCGTATATTTTCTAATTTCTTACAAAAACATCCTCTTGATCATATCTCTTGAACTATCACTATATGGCTACATCTACAACATGGCTATGTTCTCATGTTGTCTTTACGACCCCTATTCAACTATGTTCACTGAGCATGATAATCTTCAATGCTCGTTAAAACATTTCTTATTAATTTCTCCACTAATTAAGTTTCTTGTGGTATGAAAACAAGTTCACCTTAACATATCCAACTTTGTACGCTTTACCTATCTTTACTTACTCAAGCTTGAGTGTCCAATTTTAACTCCTAGTTTCAATATAGTTCCTAACTCAGCACCGTTTAAAATCTTTCCTTTTGGTGCCCAGTGTGAAACTGTACTGATGTTCATTTTTTGATATGAATAGAGTACATTAATATATAGGGGGTCCTATACCATCCTGAGAATATGCAGGGTAAGAAATACACTATTTCGTTATAGTTACCATCATTTCAAGAATAAGCAGTTTGTTTCTTGTATGTACTTTCGAATATTTCAATATCTTTAACTTTCACACCGGCTACGATTTAGCTCTTGAAGTTAACAGAAATAACCCGACCTCTTGCGCGCACAGTTTTGGTTTTACAACCTGTTTTACAGTATCGGTCAGACGTTAAAGAGTCGCTTTTAGACGTATGCACTCCTGGTATTGACGTCATAGGCTTACTTAGCCTTGTTGGAACATTAAGCGGACTTATTGAGCGGAAAATTAAAGACTAACCTACGCAGAAGATATATTAGTAAATGGAATTGCTAAAACAAAACTATTATGGGTCTTGCTTGGTGCACTCTCTAAATTGATACAATGAAAATGTTCACCATTGTCAGCATCAGCCTTCAGTCAGTGTAATGCTGGACGTAAGCCGCATTGTGTAGCCTGTTGCATCCAGCGATCTTTAGAAAGGATTTTTTGAAAAGTACCTAACTATCCAAATTTCTTCAAGTGTTTTGCATGACGAGCTCATAAAAAGTTTCGCCTTCGACAGATCTTGAAAATCCAGTTAGTACAATCACTAAACAAAAAGCGACCAAAATTGAAATTCTAGCAAATAAACCCAAGCCGTCAGTCAATAAATCCGCTAGATATACTAACAGCTTGCATCCGAGCTTTTAAAGATGAGGGGCTTTCAACCCCCACTTTACTATCATTTGTCTGATACTATACAACTTGTTTACTTCCACTCTACGTCGAGATATGGATCTAGATTGTGGGATAGCAAACAAAGAAAGCCTGGCTTTACCGCAAACAGTTATTGACCAAACGTGGTATGAAGCTTCACCTTATACGAGCGGACCTTGTAAGTCTAGTGAACTCTGCCATGTAACGGTCAACTAGTTTTGTGTACCTTGTAGAATGTCCACAGAACATGAAGCTAAATACTGAGGCTGAAGTTCCGTAGAAATGGTTTAAATTAAACTATACGATTAACAGAGTGACAGACGAATGGTTAAGTTTATGGTACTATTGATACGCTGCTGGTGGTTCAATCCTATGAATAAATATGTACAAGTCCCTGTGTATCTGTTTGTTTTCAACTTTTACGACAGCATGGCTGAATGACTCTTAATAAAATGCAAACATATACACATAGGGTGCCTTTTGTCTTACAATCCTGAAGTAGGTTATAAAAACGGCCGAAATAGCAAGTAACAGTAGTGTTTCTATAATGTTTACGATTTCCGTGTATTGTCAATAGTAGTAGATGAGTCAGTTAGTATATAAACAAACGTTTGGCGTTGTTTCTCACTCATACGTACCTACACCTACTGTCCTTGTGTCAGCTAACAACCAAGTGCGCGAAACTAACAGGGTTTTACTGTACTTTTGACCTCCATAAACATCTCTTGCTAGATGATAGATTTCTAAGTAAACGTTACTAAGAGAACAAATCCTAAGGATGGAAATAGAAAAAAGTTCAGTTAACATGCCTTCCGAGCGAAGGGTTTTTGACCGGCTTCGATTGATTTTATTACCATCACATTTCAATACATTTTAATTCGAGTTCGTTGCTGTCCGTTTGCCTTCGAGACGAGTTTCGCTGATTAATTCAATTTAAAGGGTTTCAAGTTGATTGTTCTGTTCTGTTAACCTTTAAATTGTGAATTCTTATAAAGACCTCTCTTTCATAACTGCTCCAATCAACTCAATCAAAGCTATAGCTATTTCTTTGACGTCACACTATGATATGGCTCATTTGGGATCAGAGATGCGTATTGTTTACGAGATGGCCTAGATAGGGGCCTTCGTGAGCCATTCCAACCATAGACCTAGCTTTATTCTTGCATGGCAAACGGAACATTGTAACCTTGTCCCATTTGCGTAATTTTATGAATTCATAGAAATGCGAGTGAAAAGCGATCGTGCCTTATCCTGTCTGAATCTGGCTGATAAACATTGGTCTCAGAATAAAGTTAAGAGAATGAAAGAAGAAATCATAAAATGATACTCTAATGTAAATGCGACGTTACTATCCAGTTTAGAATTAGACGCCACGTCATCCCCTTTGACTGAAACACCAAGACAAACAAAACTAACAAGACCAACGTCAACAAAGCCCTTCAACAGCGTTATTTCACAGCAATGCACAAATGCAATCCCGTCTCCTTTATGATAAAACCCTCGGATTGTTATGATTTACTATGGCAATAAACGCAATGCTGCGACCATGCCCTAGGCGTGATTTAGGGAGGACTTAGGGCACTAATTTCCTCAAGGAGTTAGCGATCGTTAAGTTCTGGGTAATAATAACAATTGACAATAGTTTACAAGGCCTTCATCAGCCAATGAATTGAGTGATCTAAAAGATGAGGTGCTAATGAACCAATCGGACACCAGGGAAACGTTTGTGCTTGCACGGCCCATGAGAAAATCCACAAGGTCCTTTACATGGCCTGGCTAAACAATAAGAATATTCAAAGCCAAAAACTGAGGTGGCACTAAATTATCGGGATAATAGGTTGAATTTCATAGCTTGTATGACACGCGCTAAAAATTACATATCTGATGTTTACTTGTCTGAACAATTAACTCCTAACAAAGCATGATTTATCGGCCCGTAAACTAGGTCTTTGTTTCTCTTGGAATAGGTCCAATTCGGTTCTACCGTGCTGTAATGTTTTTATGCCGTTTTTTTATGTAATTCTTGTCAATTGCATTGTCTCGTCTGGAGACGTCAGTTTTTATATAAAGTTCCTTCACTTTTGTATTATATCAAGGTCTTTATGTTATCATTAGATATTCACGAGAATCAATGAACTATCATGTGTCTCATGACCCTTTAATAAGCTAAAGGGTCGGTAGACACAAATATAATTTTACTTAACAGTAATTAACAGACTGAAAATTATGATTGTGTGATGGATGATGTTTTGTGCCATGTTTATGAAGTCTCAGGGTCTCTACGATGGGGATTGCGTACGGCGTAGAATGATTGACGTGACGTAATCTGTCGTTGACAGTTTCAAGTTTGTCGATGACAGGACGCTGGCCGAAAGCGAAAAGAGGATACATGGATGTCCGGTAGCTAATGAGACAGAATTAGGTGGATCGAGGTGGGATTTGTCCAGAATTAGAAGGATTTACTAAGAAAATATAAGAGAGCGATACCCTGGGTTGTTCTCCTGACATCAGTCTAGTTTTCTTTTTCACGGTGTTCCGCGGTTAGATTCAAATTTTTCAAAATTATTTCTATCCTAAAAATAGCTACATTTCCTACACGTTACAGCGCATTAAAATCAAAGTACCTACTTATTATTAGACTAACTTAAAGATGAATTGGATGTGCTGAAGGGTAATTCCATCATCTCTTGGCAAACCCCAAATTAACCAGTCACTTCTCTCATAATCATAACTGACTTGGTAACCAGCACATTACCGTCTTGCCCAATACCATCATGTCACTGTTACGCTTTGTTTACACTGCGCTGCATGCTGATGACGTCCGTACACAGACCACCAGTGTGCACTATAAATAAAATATTGACCTAAATCTGCGCTCGAGTTCGCCATGGGATGGGAAGGCGACAGGTTCTGTGACAGGTACAGGGGATATTAATAGTTTTAGTCTGAAGTCACTGGAGAAAATATATTTCTCTTTAAGAAGATTACAGAAATCTTGCACCTTGTGGAATTTTTGCTGGTGCGACCCTACAGAACTGTGCAGAATAATTTTGAAAGGAAAATGTTTTTCGTGTGAGCATGGGAAATTTTTGGTATGATAAGCACTTTTAACAAAAAAAAATCGGCCTAAATTTATATGGGATACATTTCTGGGTGCACCCTTTCCAACAAAAAAGAATTTCAAAATAGGACTACTCTGCAAAAAGTTATGCGTAAAATACATAAAATTAAAAATACGGCCGACTTGAAAACCTTCTTCGTTTTTTCGTTGGTTAAAAACGCTGGGCACTTCTTACTGAAAAAAGCCAACTGTCGCCTTTTTCTTAATTACATCTTCTTTTTAAATGTGCTTGTAAAATTGAAACAGAACACTTTAACACTTTTATAAAGAAAATATTAGTAATTCAATTACATAATTTGTTTTCTGTTACTAGGCGCTCGTCAGACAGTTCAAATTTACAGTTAGTAACGTTTCTTCTGCGAATAATGCGCAATCGCAAACTTAATATTTTCTCAGTAAGTAAATAAGAGAGTAATAAAAACGCCTGTTACGATTTCCGGACGGTTTTTGTTAAAAAGTTCTTTCGAAAGTTACGCTCTAGTTCAACGTACAGTAAGTGAATTAAATTTTATGATAATGTTGTGATGATCGTATGGGTAATAAAAATGAAATCTGTTATTTTTCAGTCACATTAATTTTATCATTATTAAATAAGCTGTTTTATTTTGTTGTTTCATTGTGGATTGACAGAATAGTGTTTTTAATTAATTTTTACGTTGTGTTACTTTCTCATCGGAAAAGGTGTTAACCTGAAAGTGTGTATGAAGTCTTTTAAGTGATGGCTTGGGAAGACCAGACATCTAAGACTTTCGTGATACATCTTCGACCATATCTTCACTTGATCAGATAAGATAGTCTTCAAACGTAGGTCTACTGACTATAAAAAGGCCGACTTGTTTACTTGTCATGAATATAGCTATTATCATCAAAAGCATATTGAAATTTTGGTCAAACGAAGGTTTATTGGCTACAAAAAATCGGCCAAGTGCGAGTCGGACTCGCGCACGATCGGTCCCGTACCATTATCTAAATATAAAATAAAAAAGCCTTTTATTCCATAACCTTAAATAAAATAGTCAATTATGCTTAAAATATTATTGAAAATTTCATGAATTAATTAAAAAAATTGTTATGTCAAATATAATAGAATTTATGTCATAGGTTTGATTCATTAATTTAGATAAGTATATCGTTTATTATTTATTAAAATTTTATTTCGTCAATAGGTAGCCTTTACCCCTCTCGGGTAAAGGCCTCCTCCAGTTCTTTCCAGTGTTTTCGGTCTTTCGCGATGTCTGTCCAGTTTTGTGTTTTTAGGTATTTCCTAATTTCGTCTGACCATCTTGCTAGGGGTCTACCAGTTCGTCTTTTGCCGTTAGTACCTTTCCATGAGGTCACTAAGGTAGCCCATCTTTCATTTGGCATTCTTGCGACGCGTCCGGCCCATCCCCACTTCATTTTAAGAGCATGTTGTAGAGCGTCTATGAATTTTGTTTTTGATCTGGTTTCTGTGTCGTACCTTGTCTTTCAACCTTATTTTCATTATGTTTCGTTCGATTGCTCTTTTACCAATTTACCATTATCTATTAAAATAAAAATCTTTCCGCGTAAAAGAAACCAAATCAACGTGACGCGGTCACCCATCTAAGTACTGACCGCGCCTGACGTTGCTTAGCCTCGGTGATCGGTTCTCAGGGTGAAAAGAACGTTAATTATTAAAATATTTAACGTTTATTATTTGTTGTTATAGCGGCAACAGCAATGCATTATCCGTGAACATTTCAACTGTCTAACTATCACGGGTTATGAGATAATAGCCTGGTGACAGACGGACAGCGGAGGCTTAGTGATAGGGTCCCGTTTTACTTTGGGTACGAAACCCTAAAAAGGCTTACTTATCAATCATGAATATAGCTTTTACCATCAAAGTTATATTATAAATTATAAAAGTTATCTAAGAATAATTATATTTCATAGTTCCATTAGTAGAAGATAATTTTTACCACGTAGTTACTTGTTCTGTTCGGTAACCAAACCTGCATGCTTTAGAGTCGATAAATTTTATCGATTACAACATCAAAACACCGTCCCATCCCTACTCGCCAGCAGAACGCCATTCTTTTTAGAGCATAGCAAAAGCAACCAAAAACTGGAGCTGGGATGTAGTGGGTGGGTTCTTGTGTCTTCTACTAATGGAACTATTCATATAATAGCGATTGAACTTCACTTGTTAAGTTCTTTTAATCATCTATGTTATGTCAGCGTCGTAATCGTAACACACACCCATTCACCCGTATGTATATATATTATGTATTGTATGACCCATTTGCTAAACCAACGCGACAAAACTCATTAATATTAATCAGTTCTTAGAATTTTTCCGGCCCATTTATTTTTCACGTGTACGACGTGTTCTTTGAAAGAATATTTCTGTTCCAGTTCATTTGCTAATGCATCAATATAAACTATAAAATATTAAGTATAGGTACTACCAATGTCTACGCCACATATATCGACATAAAATGTAATTTTATATTAAATTTGGGATGAACACCTACGCCAAATAATTTCCCAACTCAACAAAATCTGTTTTACAAAATATACTACTCACTTAAAAAAAAAAACTTTGTGATAATTACCTTTCTTAGCCCCCTAGCAAATACACGTGCGAAGCAACGGGCTATTAATCTATATTTTTATCGTAAACCAACAAAACATTGTAGTACTTACCTATTTTTAACCAACTTAAAAAAAGGAGGTGGTTCTCAATTCGACTGTATTTTTTGTTATGTTTGTTACCTCAGAACTTTTGACTGGGTTTGATCCGATCTTGATGATTCGATTTTATTTGAAAGCTGGTGCTTCCCGTCTGGTCCCATTTGGTCCAGTTCTTACAATGGCAACCATGAGAAAACCATAAAATTGAAGTCTATTTATATTTTTTTTTAAACTAACCCAATTATTCTCCACACATTCTCCATTAAAGGAAAGTGCGAATAAATTGGTCGAGACAAAACCCCGGTTGGCTTCCACAATCGTGTTTTACCATTAACTATTAACTAAGTTAATTGGCAAGTGCCGAGAAGAGAGCGTGACCGTCTTGATTCCTCATCACTCGATCGAAAGTATGCGCTGACTTGTGGCTGTTAACGGAAGTACTTGTATGTGTTTCCGGCTAGGCCTAGGTTTCCTAGGATCTATGGTCACCCCGAAATACTCAGACGCAACTCAAACTTTTCCCTGTAGGCCATTTTAATGTGTTATAGAGCAGAATATTGCCAGAATGTGGGGTGGGGCGAAAAAATTAGGTGAACGTGGAACAAATCGATTTAAGCACGTCTGAAGTCGCGATTTTCTGACAGTTTGCAATATAATCTGTCATAGAATTATGACCTTTTAAAATTTTCATTACCGTTTCATTCTGAACTTAGCTGACAGACATTTTATCGCGTGTCTTCATGACTCACAAGGGTTTGGAAAAGGCTTATGTAAGTATACCAGTGCTTAAAGAATAGCGACTTCTTAACCAATAAGTATTGGATATCCAAGTGGCGCCAATTCTTACTCGAAGTTGGTAAATAAGTTTCCTTGAACTTTCATGAAATTAAGAAATAATTGTAACATGATATTCATGCCATTGCGCAGGGCATATCGGTGAAGTAACACGTTAACAAAAGATTTACTTTTATTTATTCGTTCTTTTACTAAAAAGTTCAACTTGCCCTCTATATACATACAAACGAAAAACACAATCCATAAAATATTGTGTAACTGTATTATTTATTCCTCAAATAAGTTAATTAGTTTTCACCTAAAACACTACGTACATATGTTAATAAAGTTGATTATGTATAATCTCTGATAAACGTAAGAGAAAACTGAAAGGTTAATTAAACAATTTTAAGCCCAGGAGCCTGATTATGTTTTCAACGGAGCTTATTAGCTAATTTCGGGAACCTGACCCTAGGAGTGACTTCCACGGTAATTTGATAAAGAAACCTTGGGCATTTTTTCTCGCGTTACTGCTAAAATTCGCCTACTCAATTTGAAACGTAACTTGAAAATTATCTGATCTTCGAGCGTTTTCTTTTATTGTCATAACTTGGCATAAACTTTCTGAGCTTATTAGTTATTAATTGCGTTCATGTCTTTTTTTAAGTTTCGTACCCGAAGGGTGAAAACGGAAAACTATTACTAAACCTCAGTTGTCCGTCTGTCAGTCCGTCTGTCAAAGGGCATCTTATGAACCGTAAGAGGTAGAAATTTTCAGAGAATGTGTGTTTCTGTTGCCGCCTGCCATAAGCAGCAGATAATATAAATATGTACACTCTCTTCAGCATCCAACGCTTGCTGGTTGCTGTCGGGCATTGCTAGAGGCGACCAATGCGTGTTGCTTGGCGTCTGTCAAATCTTATCCACTAAAATATTATACAAAATTCGGCTTTGAACAATATTATTTAATCCTTTAAAGGTATAAGCGGTAATATCTCACAGACTGTCAGTTGTACCGAAAAAATGTGCCCGTCAACGATTTCGCTTTCATATTTTAATTATTCATGTAAATTTACGGGCGTTCGTTACAATTTTGTAAACGGGCTTTCGAATTACGAAATGTTATATTTTGTTATTTTTTAACCATCTGAAAAAAGATATAATATATTTCAGATGGTTAAAAGATATTTCAAACATGTTTTAATGGGGAAAGAACAAGCTTAATGGCGTTCCAGCAGATAAAAGTCTCATTTATTACTATTAAATAAAATTGATCAGTTTATCCAATGAAAAACATGTTACTTTATTGGATAGCGACGAATGACATTAAGTATACTTTTTTTGCGTTGAGCAATTTTCTTGGAACTTGTGAGTTATAGACAACGCGGTATCAGGCAGACTCTTTGGTGCGTGTTCTCTAGGGATTGACACATGGAAATAATGACACAGCTGGCATACTTTATTTCTTCTAAAATCGACACCGATCGAAAGGGAGAACAGTACTTTTTCCAAAAACATAATACATTCGCAGCACACGTAAGGTCAGTCTAAGACGAGGAAAAAAATATCAAGAAATAAATAGATGAGACAGATCATGGAGAAAATCGCTGCCGCCATGTTTGGCTGAGATGATGAGCATGATCATCAGCCTATACTAGTCTACTGCTCTACATAGGCCTCCTACAATAAGCGCGCTAGCATCCTGTCTTCAGTAAGATGTATCCAGCATCTGCCTGTAGTCTTTCGCAGATCGTAATCTCATCTGGAGATCATGGTGATGACGCTTGAAGCCTGAGTTTTGATATCAATTACTCCATCATAGAATGTATTGGCTATTTAATTATTTCCTGTGACAAAGAGGAAAATTGCCAGCAAACCGCGCAATTATAATACACAAGCGTTTTTGCGATTCAAAGTTCTGAACCCCTTCCAATTTGTTTGGATAAGCGGCGGCAGAGTTCCTACTTTATGTTAACTTTCAATTGAAATATACTTTTCCTTAGACTTCTAATGAGAATTGCAAATTACTCTTTACGTTACTCTGTTTGCGAGAAGGAGTTAGTACCTGATAAATATGACCGTGTAGATTGGCACAAGTTTGGAGTCACCCAGCAGTGGGTGAATTCGGGCTGCGGAATATGATGATGATGAAATCTCAGACCAAATCATCCCTTGTTTGGGGAGGTATGTTTCAGCAATGAACGTTGTAACTGCATGCTTTATTACTCGAGTTCCAACGAAGGAAGTCGATTGATTCGTCTCAATACCCCGGTGGTTATATATAGGTTATATGAAGTCAGACAATATTGGGGGTTGATTATTTTGATGAAAATAATAAGCACAATCGGTGAACACCGTAATCTGGTTTTATATATTTTATCTTATAGGTACTCTCTAATTTTCTAACCGTATCAAAAGTTTTGAGGTAAAACTTTATGGAGGCCTGGATTTCTGAAGTATATAACTTCAGAAATCGAGGCCTCCTCGTAACCTCGGCGAAAACAACCTCAAAAAACAAACACAGTCCCATACGAACGTGAATAAAAAGCCGCACCTATAACAATTACAATAAAGTAAATTATCCCATAGCACCCTTTCTCGAAAAAGCCGAGTCCTAAGTAGTCCTAGTAACCTAACCTAACCTAACCGAAATGATGGTAATAAGCGAGTGAATAAAGCTCTTACAATGAGCTTTTTTTCTGGATAAATCTGCCGTTTTGAGTTAATTTAAACCAAGGTTTTTGCATTTTTCATTTGCGCTACTGATGGGCCAATTTTGTCAGTAACCTGAGTGTAGCATTAGCTATGATTCTAATGAAAACAATTGAAAGATTCGTAGGGAATATGTAAACTGTTGAGGGCCTAGCCAACCGGCATTCGTTATGAAGCTAATCGAAAACAATTGAAAAATTTGAAACAGATCACGTGACATATGTATGTCATAAGCAAACCCATACATTTTTGGACTTTCTACTATCGCTTTCGACTTCGATTGTTACATTGTCTAGGCCTTCTGATCATCATGACCTCATCATCTAAGGCATAATGTCAAACCCATACATTTTGTACTTTTCTACTTTAGCTTTCGATATCGATTGTTACATTGTCTCTAGACCCTCAGTTTATAAAGGTACCGGTTTTGTTTCCCCTATTTGTATTGCTATTATTAGGATGGACTTTAAGACATTCCTCTGCTAGAAATATGCCTCCTCCAAGAAGCACCTTTAACGCCTTAAAGTGGCTACTTGATTTTTTTTATAGTTCGTATAAGCTGATATGAAAGCTTTTTACTTGGGGTTGTCAAATTAAAGTGATCCCTAGCTCATTTTAACATTACATTACATCCCATTGGCATGTTCTTCTCTTAGCGGGGGATCCCACACAATTTATATGGTTGAAAGATTAATGTTTTTTTGGAAATGGCCTCTTTCCGATCGTATCGATTCAGGGTCTCATAACGCTGTTTTCTTCTAGACCTGTATTAATATTGAATATTTATGAAACATTTGCTTATTCTGCCTCCAAGTCTTAAAAATACTTATTTACTACATTTAGTATGCTTGTGAAGTCTTCTACAGGCGCCATGTCCATATCCGGTTATTTGTCCAGTGTATTCTAGCTTTATAAGGATGTAATTTGCATATTCAATGAATTTACACTTTATTTTATCATTCTTAGAAGCTATTTTTGATATCGGTTCTGTTACTAGTATGGGAAAGGTTGTAGTAACATTTACACCCAGTTAACTCTTATCCAGTAAATATATTCTTATATTGGTACCTAGAATTCTAATGAAGCAATAGATTTTGGTGTGGGCTACCTTAGCAGAATATTAAGTTGCATTAAATTCCTCAAAGTGTCTACAATTCTACATAATCTTCCTACTTCTTACGTATGTATGTGATGTATTGTATTAGGTATATCAATCATCTAGTACCCATGAACAACGCAGTCTGGGGGAATGTTGGGCCTAATCATGTGATTGACGACCTCTGTGGCGCGGCAGGCGAAGGTCCGCCTGCGACGCAGCGCAGGACGTTGCGGGTTCGATTCCCGCCTCGGGACTAATGTGTGTACGATCTGGGTTATTTCTTCAGGGCGTTCTGGATGTTTTCTATGTATCACAAAAAATATCTAGTGCGATCACAACGACTTGACACTTGGGATTTATTTTGCGTTTTTCATACTTATATTAATTATTACATTTTTATTGCATAATATTAACTAATGCATTGAGCATCACTAATTGTGTCCAATTTCAAAAGGATGCACATGATTTCAAAATCACCGTATATGTAGTGTATTGTATCAAGTATATCAGTTATCTAGTACCCAAAACACAATCTCAGCTTAGCTTGGGGCTAGTTAATGCTGTGTGAATTGTCTAACATTATTTATTTACGGTTTTACGATATGAAGCTGTGTGAGTTGCCCAGTATTTCTTCTATAGTCAATAGACCTTCGTTCGACCACATTCTCACCTGATGGAAAGTGACGATGTGGCCGACGATGTATCATGAAGGTCTTGTAGACACCTATCTACTTAGTTATTACTGTTAGTTATCAGTTCTTAACAGTGGAATAAAATATCTCCGACCGGCCTACCACTGTGATTATTGTATAGGGAAGAATAGAGGAAGACATCGCACCGTCATACATTGCGTAAATTATTGAAGTTGAAAGAATGAATTACAAACATTTTATGCATTCGATGACAAAGTCAGCTAGATAATACCACAATACAGTTGCATTTTATATCTCTAAAACAGAAATAGTCAGCACGACACGTTTTCAATGTAATCGTCTTGGATTTCTATCGGACGTTGTAGCGGGTCAAGGGCTTACTGAAATACCGCTGTCAACCAGTAGTGTTATTTACTTACTGTGATAAATATCTAGGGATGTTTAAAAAATTATCTGTTTATTTGCATGTTGAAATCTTGTGAGGATGGTGTATGGTTAAGTATTTGTTTTGAAAAACTATACACCGACTTCAATTATATATTTTTTTCATTTATTGTTTTGGATCCCATTGTCAAAACTGGGCCAAATTAAAATGGAACCGCACGGAAAGCACCAGCTTTCATATAAAAAAAAAGAATCATGATTATCGTACCACCCAGTTAAAAGTTCTGAGGTAACGAACTTAAAAAAAAGTACAGTCAAATTGAGAACCTCCTATTTTTGAAGTCGCTTTAAAATATATGGATTTGGATATCACATTATACTTTTTTTTATCATACACTATTGTGACATTATAGTTTTTTTATTGTACATCTCTTCGATCGGTATATCTAAGTAGTAACCAGAAACAGTTATTTTAGCACAAATATAGGTAACAATAAATATTCACGGGTATCTATCGCATTTATTTACTTATTTTCCCGACGTTTCAACAGGTTTACACAATATCGTGTTCACGGGGTAACTGGAGTTCTGGAGTACCACGACAGAGTGTAAGCCTGTTTAAACGTCTGGAAAAATAGGTTTGATCGCGTAAGTTTAAAAAACTTGAAATATAAGTAACATGAACCGGTGTAAATCTTTATTTCAAACTCAAAAATATTCACTAGGTTATTTTAAAATCTTATAGGCTATCACGCTACATAACGTCTCTACTACATAAAATCTCCAATAGCATCTTAAACTTACTATAAAAACATTACAATCATGTACATTCGTGTAAAAGATGTAATTTAATACATTGTATGATTGAGGGATTTTTACATTGTGAGCAACTTTAAATGATAAAGTACTATTAAGAACTGTTTTAATGCGGTACTTTATAGCTACCTTAACCTGCAAATCCATTTCGCAACCGCTGAATAGCTTTTAGCAACCTTTTAGATCCCCCATTATAGCAATATTAGCAGTTTCCACATCCACCTTCGTTATTGGCAAACTGGCACGGTAAATGTTTACTTCTCAAATTGTGTGGATTTTGGTTGTAAAGGGTTGCGAAAACAGTAACAGCAGGATCTAATGAGATACGGTTAAGTAAATCTGCTAAAGTAATTTTTCAAATTTTAAGTCTATCAAAGAATTTCGTCAGAAAGTCGACAGAAGGACACCTACCTACGAATATAAGCGTATAACTTGGCTTATGTAAATTTATGTACTTGTACTCTTCTATGTCCCAGGTTTTGTTATTATATTGCGTAAGCACTCGTACTCAGTTTTTTTTTTTTAATAATAACCAAAGTAATTAATTTTGTTTTAAAAAACTATAAACCAACCGTCTTGAATTTTTATAATTTTTTCATGATTTTTCATTGATCCCATTGTCAGAAGTGAACAAAATTGAAATGGGAAGCACCAGCTTTCATATAAAAAAGAATCATGAAGATCGGACCACCCAGTCAAAGTAACAAAGAAAATAATATTGATGAAAATATTGATAACATCCTCTTTTTTTAAGTCGGTTAAAAAACGACTTTGCTGGGAATTGAACTCGTAACCTTCCCTCAGTATGGGATACACTACACTGCTAATCTCGACACGAGCAGCGTTGCTCTGTTAGTCTACTTGACAAGACTATTTACTTACTACATGTGATAAGCAGCAAGTGCTTTTAGACCTACTTGTTTATTTTTCTCGTATCTGAGTTTAACAAACAAACATTATCGCTGCTTCATTTATCAAGTTGGCAACTCTTCGGGTGAATCACGCTGAGTTCCAAGACTTCCAAGGGACCACCGGAGAGTGGTCACAGAAGTGACAAAACTGGACTGCGATTCCTAAAAAGTGTTTGTTTGTTTTTTAAAGTTCTTTACTTAACATAAAAGTTTTACATCGTAGATTAACTAAACACTGTTTAGAACCTAACTAAGTATAAGACTATTTATTTTTAAAGTAACTCAACAGGCTAAGGACGCCTTTAAAAGTTTTTTGACAAAATTACTATTTATAATAACAAACACTTAATAAATCATAAACTAATTAAATTATACAACAATTTGTGCATGAAATATAATCATCATATCATGAGCACTTTGTACAGCGCGCATTTTTAAAGTTAATGTTTTCAAGCCTTCTAACCTTAAAAACAATGAAGGTTATTCTTAAAAAAATAAAATAAACGTGAAATGTTTGGACATACTTACTTAATTAATTCCTTCAATTCAAACATACGAAAAATTAGGGTACTTATAGGTAATTGCGGACGGCAAACGTTTCGATTCCTAAAAAGTGAAGCATCTCGAACTTATGGTTGGTATCGAAAAAGTTAGGAGCGCAGGTAACAAAGTCAAAGTCAAAGTCAAATCGTTTATTTCTTTAGACTTACAAAATAAGTACTTAGACAAGTCAAATTTTTACTATATAAACAGCTTGATAAATAGTTATTACTATCAAACAAGAAATAAGATGCAATTGACTTTAATTCACTTCAATTTTTTGTCCACTAGCGGAAGAAGTGAAAAAGAAACCACTAGCAAGTTTATCGCTTATCAACTAATACAATCTTTGGATAACTAAGTCTAACTGGTCTTACATACTATTGTCTGTGCGGAACTGGGCGACATCCGGCCAAGCATTAACATCATTGACGTAGTCATCTACGGAGTAATATGCTTTCTTGATAAGATTTCGTTTTATGTACAGTTTAAATTTACGAATAGGGAGCTCAGTTGCTTCAGATGGAAGCTTATTATAGAATCTTACGCAATTGCCCACAAATGATTTCCCTACCTTTCGTAATCTATATGATGGGATGTGTAATTTGTTCTTGTTTCTTGTATTTTTATTGTGAACATCACACCTTTTCATAAAGTTATCTCTGTTTTTGTGTGTATACATTAGATTTTCATAGATGTATTGCGATATTACTGTTAAAATATTTATTTCTTTAAATAATTCCCTCAACGAATCACGTGGATTTAATTTATAAATAGCGCGTACCGCCCTTTTCTGAAGAATAAAGATAGTCTGGATGTCAGCTGCCTGTCCCCAAAGCAAAATACCATAAGACATAACACTATGGAAGTAACTGAAGTAAACTAACCTAGCTGTATCTTCATCGGTAATGTATCTAATTGTTCGTACCGCATACGCTGCTGAACTAAGTCTGTTTGCGAGAGCATCAATTTGCGGTCTCCATTGAAGAGAGGAATCAATATGTAACCCTAGGAAAACAGTTGAGTCTACAAGGTGAACAATCTCATCCTTTAGCATTATCTTAGTTGGGAGCTCTCTTACATTTGGTAACATGAATTTTATGCATTTGGTTTTTGAACTATTGAGTAAGAGGTTATTGGCGGTGAACCAGTCTAGTATTTGTGAAAGAGAATTATTTACATCGTCATAATTATGTTTATTTCTGTCAACTTTAAAAATCAATGAAGTATCATCAGCAAATAAGACTATATCACAGAGATCTTTTGCTAGAAATGGGAGATCATTTACATATACTAAAAATAGAAAAGGACCCAATATTGATCCTTGCGGGACTCCTAAATCGATTTTTGATCCCCTAGATCTTTCTTTACCAATATCTACTTTTTGGACTCTATCCGATAAATATGATTGCATAAGGTCCAGTGCCTTGTTTTTAATTCCATAATGACTTAGTTTATTTATTAATGTACCATGGTCCACGCAATCAAAAGCTTTAGAAAGGTCACAAAATACACCAATAGCGTTTTTCGCTTTATCCCATGCATCCAATATGTGCTTTAATAGAACTGTACCAGCATCAGTTGTCGATCTACCCTTGGTGAAGCCAAATTGATTTTTATGTAACAACCTATTGAGGTTGAAGTGAGAGGACAACTGTGTGAGAATAATTTTTTCAAAAACTTTACTCATTGCAGGAAGTATTGAAATTGGCCTATAATTGGCCGGATCAGTGTGGCTACCAGATTTATAAAGAGGAACCAGTTTACTATATTTCATGAGATCAGGGAAAACTCCTGCATCAATACAACTATTGAAAATGTAAGCCAAGCATGGAGCAACTTCCTTAATAATAGAACTCAGTACTGTGGTTGAAATACCCCAAAGATCCTCAGTATTTTTGATGTTAATAGACTTAAATGTTTTCACAATATAATTAGCGTTTACATGACTAAATATAAAAACCTCGGTACATTTATCTACAGATGATTCTAATAATTTAACCGCGATTGAAGGTGAGGAGTTTAGAGACCGGGTAACAACTTTAGGAATATCAGAAAAGAATGAATCAAAAGCATCGGCAATATCTTTATCGTTTATAAGTATTGAATTATTAATTTTTAACCTTATTTCTCTTTTTCGTGACTTAGATTTACCAGTTTCGTTATTTATAAGTCTCCATGTTGCTTTGATTTTATCAGATGAGTTTACAATTTTTTTCCTCAAAAACAGGCATTTCGCTGTGTTACAGACTTTTTTAAATGTTTTTGAGTACTTTGTTAAATACAAAAGAAACGCAACAACGCTTCTTATCAGGTAAAAGCTAGCTGGTTCATAACATAAAATAAAAAGACAGGGTCGTGGACTTGATAGTTTGGCTGCAATTACGAAGTTCCATCACAAATCGGATTTTGACTAAAATTTTACGAAAGTCCGAATAACTTTTGAACCGCCGAATATTGTTGAATATACATGGGGGTTAAATTGCTATTTAGCCACCGATGATCCACGGATCGTGTTACACCCGTATATTGTATTATTTAATTTTTGTCATACAAGCTCAAAGACCACATTCAACTATTTTAGTGCGAAATAAATACATAATAGCCATAAATGTACAAAAATAACACTCTGAATATTCGACTGTGCTGTTAAAGTTGATGCTGACTCCTTTATTTCTCCAGAACTGCCCGCATTCATTACCATTACTTGTTTTAAAAGAGCACACACTTCGTCAAATGTCACCTTCTGACGTTTATTGGTCGCTAATGCAATGGCAGGTGCGCTGATGATAAGATGAAGATGGCCTTTTCGCAGTAGGATGCTTTGAGCAGGATTCTGAGAATCCTGATCAGGATCTCATCATTATTCTTTGCCATCTTCAGAATCTTGACGAATGAAAGTCGAAGGTCTGTAAAGCTGGGTACTGGGACTGGTGGGGGGCGTAATGTACCATCAGCGAGCATGAACCGTCTTGTCGCTCGTTGCGAGAGCCTTCATTAGGGTTCTTATACTCGGACTAGCTGTGTAGTGGTTGCTTAGAATTTCCACTACCCCATATCTTCCCGTGGGTGTCGTAAGAAGCGACTAAGGGATATCCAACGAGCAGCGCCCCCTGCAAATAATTCTACGCATTCCCAGGTGGATTATGGCTATTACCCCCCATTAGATAAACGCCAACAAGGCGCTTGTCAGGGGACAGGCCTGCGTCCAGTAGTGGAATAATACAGACTGTTAAGGTGAAAAACACGGACTGCAAGTCTGGGTGTAGTTGCCTTCCAGTCGACAACTTGCCGTCCGTGTATTTGAGACGCGCAGTCCGTGTTTATGAGCCCTTATGGGTCCTGACTGCACGAACGCACGCTGTGTGACCCGTCACATCACGTAACCCAGTAACACCACCGCTCAGTACCCGACTAAAAATTGAAGTGAATTAGAGTCAATTGCACCTTATTTCTTGTTTGATAGTAATAACTTTTTATCAAGCTGTTTATATTGTAAAAAATTGACTTGTCTAAGTACTTATTTTGTAAGTCTAAAGAAATAAACGATTTGACTCTGACTCTGACTAATACGCTTTCCGATAGTAATAAATAGAACCTAGTTACTACAAGTCTTTGACTTGAATTTGTGTCTACGACTTCCGAGGAGAATAATGGTTTTATCATGTGAAGATGGAATTTAGAATGTAGACTTGACACATCATTTAGAGAATCCGTAAATAATTATTACACTCCAAATTGAACGCACCAGTAATATAATTTAATTGCCTTGTGAAACGAATTATCCAATTAAGAATCAGGAACCGGAAAAGAGAGTGTTAGTTCATTAACCCTTAATTACTTCCTTGTGAATCTTGGAATATTAAAATTCATATTTTCGACCCTTTTCATCTTGCATGTGGTTTTAAGAAACCCGACTCCCTTATGTGGCTAAGTGCTTGCTGTTTACTCTACCTCGAGGTTTGTTTGACTGTAATATTTCTGAATTACGGAAGACACATTTCCAGGACTCTTTTTAAGAAATTCTCCGGATTTCTTCTTTGAAATTGAAACTTTCTCAGAAATTCGCGGTATATTGCGGTGTCCTACATCACGCATTATCTAATTAATCTCGAATAATCGTTAAAATAATTAATTGCCTAACCGATAAACCTAAATATTATGATTAAACACGGTCTTTTAAATCCAGATTTTATTCGGGGAATTAAACTGAAGAGCTCTGTGGCTGATATTTAATAGGACTTCAAAAAAGTATACCACCACCATACCACATCCGCTGCCGGCAGAAACTGCTCAGTAGAGTTCGACATGAAAATTAAGAGTGTGCAATAACGCCGCTACGAGAAAGATTACGAGCGGGATGACAAGATATGGTTTTCTCGCGAGTGAGAAAACCATATCTTGATCATATCATATCATACAGAGCAGAGACTTGCACCGAATTTTCTATGCTCCAAAACTGTTTTTACCTTATTAGGTACAGGTTAATAAAACAACCAATCGAAAAACTCAGAAGACAAACTAACTAGAGAAAACTTTCACCAATCGTGTTTTTAAAACACGTAATTCAAGATAAAAGATTGAAGTTACATTTCCCTAAATATGAAGGTGGTAACTTTCACAGATTCTGAGATAAATAACGATTTAGAAGTACAAAATTGCCTAAACTGCTTATGGCAAACTCTTAAACTAGGATCATTGGGGACTACATGTACTAAACAAAAATTATGGATAAATTCTAGAATAAGATAATTATTTTACATATTATTAATAACTAATTTAGATATTGACATTGTATTAATTTGAACACTGTATTTATTAGAACATTGTATAACATACATTTACTGTGACATTGCATGCTTTAAAGCTGATCATGGTTGTGCTCATTCTATTTTAATCTTACATCTCTGTTACCCATGTTTCGCAAAATAAATGAATTTGATTTGATTTGATTTACGTTATCGTCCAGATGCAATCATCATGCTAGTGTGTCATCATAATAATATCATAAGAGTAGGTTTACGAAAACGAATCAAAAACTTCGCTTTTCGTTTTCCGAGGAGTGGACGACGCAAACACGGACTTCATTCGGTTGATACAGACAGATTAGTAGTCTTTACTCTACTCTAGGAAGTTTCAGGGAATAAGATGAAACAATAGTACGAGTATATTAAGGTAAATTGATAACATGGTAAATGTGCCATAAATAACGCATTAGATTAGTGAATCTTTAATGATATTGTTATTTGTTCAATAAAGTTAAGTTAATTGAAAGATGTCTTAGATATATAAATATATTTGGAAACGATAATGCCACAGATATAAAGATATATGAACTTATAATACCTCTGATAACTAACAAACTATGGGCCAATTTCAATGATAAAATTTATTTTCTTTTCTTAATTAATAGTACCAGTAAAGTCTTTGATCGTTATGTATGTATACTGTATACTTTACTATCATGTAAAGTACGATCTAAATTATTAATCAAAACAAACATTTACACTCAAGTCAAGAAAACAAGCTAATCGGTTTATTTATTTACAGAAACATTAACGGTTATAAGCGGTATTATCGCTCGTAAAACTATGTTTCCAGTAGTAAAATTACCAATTACCGATTTTGCACGTACCCAATCAGAGATCTTGCGACCTTGTTTGAAAAAGCTTTGAGTTGAAATCGTGAGGTCGCCGTGATGCAGATTTTATCTTCTGGTTCCGTTGATATGTCTTCTAACAGCGTTGCTATTCTGAAATATCGTTTAATAAACACGAAACGTGTGAAAACGCATGTTGGACTTGACATGAGCTTCAGTGCGGCTTTAGTGATCGTTTAAAAATAATTTTGGGAGGAATAACCGAGCTTAGGTAAAATACCGTTTGCGGAAAACGGAACGACAAAATTTACGACAGAGAACACTGATGATAAAAATGATACAAGTTCATCTGATAAAAAATAAGCAATTTGTATCGCACAAAAACTCAGAAGCTTCTTTCACAATCCCAAACAAACAGACTATTATCTAGACATGAAATGGGTGTGTCCGAAAGCACTCAATCTATCCCGATTTAGCTCCCAATGCCGCTTTTTATTTCACTGTAGATTCTACAATCCCGAGATCAATGCTAAGCGTTCATTGAGAATCTACTAAAGAACATCATCCGCCGAAGCGTTCCACATTTTGATCGTTTCAATTGACCTAGACCTTTACCGACAATCATACGAAGTATAGAAAATTCAATGACGGTGCAGAATCAGACTGATAAGTTGTATAAACTTACTGTTTTATTGGCGGAAGTGCGGTGGATTAGATAAGATAGACGGAGTAGATAATTTGACCCCAGCAGCCTGCACGGCACGTCCGTGCAAGGGTGAATGGATCAGGTTGTCTGATGCGATAAGGAAGCCTGCATCCTCAAAGCGGTATCAATAAGCGGCCCAGGAGTTTTGTAGACAGTTTTTTTGTTTCCGTGTGATCCAAAGCCTTCGTGTTCTCCAAAACTCACGTTATTACTTAAGTCTCGCGTTGTCTAAAATCCTCGGTGAAAATGGTCGTATTGTCCGAAATCCTCCGCTTTATTATACTGATTACCTTTGATTTTGTGATTTAAAGGATTCGATGCTTCAGAATACGTTGCCCTTCGCTGTCTGTAGCGCACAATATTTGCACAGCGAGTAAAAACGACTGACTCTGTTTACTGGTCCTTGGTTCACGGACGTATTTTACGAATCCATCAATTACATTCGACGTTTCGTTAATTTTGAGCTTTGTTGTGATTTTTTTAACCTCGCCGCGGGAATGCCATGGTCTTTGCCATTATGCTGCTTGAGTGGCTTATTATTTTTTCAATCTAAATTCGCTTTTTCAATAGCCACTATTATTTGAATGCGTAATATATTATTTTGTCTTCTATTGATAAGTTCTTATTTCTTTTCTTTTATAAAAGATTTAACCGTTACTTGTATCTAGTCTAGATTTTAATACCAACTTTATCTGCAAGAATAGACGGACAGATCAAATTAAATCTCAAACAATAGCCTGAGCTTCTTCAACAGCTGTGTTACATCTGAAATTGTATATTCGGACGATGGTCTACGTGATTTCGTTCTCATCTCAATGTTCCTTCAATATTTCGGGTCATGGTTTTTCGTGTTTATCCTACGTCTGCTTTATACGTTCCTCTTTGTCAACAATCAGGTGTTTGATGACTAATATCACTGACGACAGTACTTCATCACCTATTTCACCCTCTGTTTGTTGATTTGTTAGTTCTTCATTTTTGGTAACTAGCCAAAAAAGCTAGTTTTAGAAAGTCATGTTTAAAAGTTTTAGTTTTACTATACATTATTGTAATTAATTCGCTCTTCTTGCATCTTCGCTTCGTTAGCTTTTTCTTTGTTTTGTTATTTGTACACGTAACTTTTGGTTTCAGACTTAGCGTTAGGTAAGATAAAAGTGTTAAAAGTCAGGTCAGTCGTGTCTGTGATTAAACAAAAGTTGCAGCCATAAAGTGTAATGAATCACACAACGTTGTCGTCTGGCGGTGACACATTGCGCAACACTCGCGCACGTGCTGCCTTATCTCACTGTAAACATTACGCGAATATTTCACGCCATTCAATAGCCGACACTAATGCTCTTGTAAAGTGTAAATTTGTGATTTGTTCAGCTGAACCTTTGCGTTAGATTTGGCTGATTTGAACTTTATGAGTTGCTTGGTTTGTGTAAAATTTATTTGATGTTGACTTGATCGATTGAGGACAAATGATGTGAGGATATAAAGAATTTATTTCAGAAAAATTTACCCATTTTAAAGCTTTTTCATCGAACACTCTCAACTAATCACATTCAATGCTCATCCCACTTCTGGGCAAGGCTCCAACCACTTTTTCCCTCTAGTTCGGTGGTCATCCTCAGCCAAGTGTGACGAGTTCGCAAGGAATACGCGGAATTTCTCCCAAATTAAAATGTTCGCGCGAAAATTTCTTTTTAAAAATTTGCGGCGTTCGGTGACTCTGTTCTGTTACATATTGCGTTATCGGGGACGTAGCCGAGATATGTCTTCTCATTACTGACATAACATTTTGCATTGCAAATAGTTTGCGAGCAAATTCCAACTTTACTACATCAACTTTGTTATATATTTTCACACGATTTTCAACAGGCAGTTGAAAAATACACTGTATCCACTTAGAACATTAGTCTCGAAGGTTATGAAGATTGTTTTTCTGCGGTTTGTGATTTTCTTGACCCGGTTTCTTTGTTAAAATAATGTTTTGTAATAGATTAATTACGGTTTATTTCGTAATTCAAAGGAACAAGAATAGATCTAGCGCTGAGTTGAGTCGGTTTTGGTTTAAGACTTCTTTGTCAAGTCACATTTATTCTTATGTTTATAAGAGATAGAATGTCATTACTAAATAATTCAATACAGTATTAGATCTTTCATCATTCTTACAGTTACAACTCGTAGTAAATATTTCTGGCAATGTTGACATGGTCTTAAGTCAAAATAGAGAAATACACGATCTCAACAGTAATCCTCAAATGTCAACTCTCTATTACGTTTATCAGTTATCCATCATGCAGCCTTCAAATCTCTGCTATTCTATAATGATTCCACATTTTCTTCAGCTGACCCTGTTACTTCGTCAGGATCATTCCGTTACCACCATCATTACCTGGTTAATCTTCGTTCCATTACACGCAGACAAGGTCATAGAGTACCTGATAATGTCATACAGCAGATCATGTCATCTAATGACTTGTTAATTCGCTTGTAATTAGATGCTGAGCATGCGATGCGTGATATGTGCTGGTATATCAACCTTGGTTTGATTACAAATGATGATTGGATGACTTTGAATATGTAATAGATCTATTATTGAAGCTCTATCATCATTATTCTAGCTGTGTGCTAGTGAAACGGTTATTTGAGGTACAAAAACAACAAAATGTATTTCCATATTATCCATGTAGAGGTTGGGTAGGTATTAATATCGAAGATGTAATATCACCTTGCGTTATTCTATATTTTCTTTAGGGACAAACAAGCTTTGGGCGTTTTGTGCCTGTTCTTGTTTTATCAAAATATGTTATTTTTGGATTTAACATCGTTTATTCGCAGGAAATCTTTGTTTTCTAACAATATAACATCCGTTCAACGTTCGACGTGATTCATGATATCATGAGTGCTTTTATTACTAAGAAACTTTGAAATACTGCTGTTTGATCGTTTGCTTAAATCTATAGAAGACTAGCGCCTGCGCGCGGCTTTTCATGAATCCACCTCCTATATGCGACTATCGTAAACATTCTTACTTCTACTTCCAAAAACCAAGTGTCTGCATGTTTATATTTCATCCATGATAACTCTTTTCAACGTTTTCCCCTGATTGATTACAATAACGAAAACAAATCTTCGTATTATTTGAAAACCATCCAAAGAATTAATGAGGAAAGTACTTCCATCGTAAATTTCTCGTAATATAACCACTCCATCATGTGCCTTCCACAGAAAGTGTCTAAATATTTACTGACGCAAATCATTTACTACGAAAACTCAGTCCATTGTAGCAATTGTTTGAAGGAAACCTAATTTCTGACGACTACTAGCTGAATCGTATATAATACAATATAATGCAGGTTATGTACTTGGTTAGTAAGACCCTATAAACGGGACAACGAGTACCAGGACATTGGCTGGCAATTTTGCTTTTAGATTACAGATACTTGTAAAGCAGGATACTGTAAACAATGTCTGTTTTTACTACGAAATCACAAAAAAATATCTACCTCCATATATTTAACAAGCTCATGCCGCAGGTAGGGTTGAAAAACAAATTAAGTTGTTTTCACAAGTTTCGTTTTACATATTTTTTCTTCTCTTAATAATGTTACGTTCCTTGTCATCCCTGGAATCATTATATATTTCACCAGGATCAGTTTTCCTCGCTCTGCCTTAACATTTAGTAGGGCTTGGTGTTTATCAATATCGACACGTTCCAGTTTACGCACTTCCCGGAAAAGACCCTCTGCGTCACCAATCCACCATCTTGCATCAATAAACTCACCATGTTTTGACATTCACCCAATTTGTTAGCCTGATGTTATGCAATACGCCTTTAAACGATTCTCGCTCTTATTGTTGATGTTACAAGGGTAAGGCTCGATTGTTTTGATCAAGATTAAACGGAAACTGAAATTGGGTTTGATTACGTGTTCTGGTTGCAACGGAACGCTTGGATGTAAACAGTGGGTACGAGACGTAAAAGCATACATTTTGCTAAGGGGACAGATAGAGTTATTACTATCTGTCTTGAAATCAATAAGTATTTATATTTCATTAGGTACTACCTTAGACTACTCGAGCTTCAAAAAGATATCGGATTAAACACCAGAGTCAATTTCCCAACCATTGACTGCCGATTTTAATCAAATAAACTCATCGCGCGACAAAGTGGCTCTCACCGGTTCACGTAAAACTTTTTTCATCTACCCCGGCCCGGTACCGGAGGAAATCTACCGGGATGAGACCAGCTCGAGTTTTCCCCAGTTTTCCAATAAAAATAAAATAATCCTAGGCTTTGACAATTTGACGGCTCAAAATGCATTCGTAAGAGCATATTGAATTCGCGGAAGAGCGTGTTGACATATTTCAATGAATAAATTCAGCAGCCGTCAGAAAGTTAATAACCTAGTTGTATATTTATTTTCTATGCATTTTAGGGTGTTTTTGGATCAACTGGGTGAAATGTATACCGCATTTCTGCCAGAGACATCATCAAAAAGTCGATGGCCTGAATGTTTGATGATTGAGCGTCAAATCGAACCATGCGGAGGAATTACTATACCATACCAATATTACCAATGCCTATCCACAGGTGCCGACCAGTAACCAAAAATAAAACAAAACATAAAAACAATTTATTCGACACAAAATAACAGTATTACAGTATATTATATTAAATCCGTAAGAACTAAGATCCTAAACTAGCCTAGGCTGTATTTCAGCTTATTCTTTTTAAGTTTTTATGTAGTCACCTGTTTTGGCCAAATAAATGTATCATTATTTTTAGCTGCATCTTTATCTTTATCTTTATCTTTATCATTATCTTTATATCTATCTCTATCTCTATCTCTATCTTTATCTTTATCTTTATCTTTATCTTTATCTTTATCTTTATCTTTATCTTTATCTTTATCTTTATCTTTATCTTTATCTTTATCTGCCTTACGTAATAAATAAGCTAAAAATCGAACTCAATAAGACAGAATGGGTAGGTATTAGGTATCTATCTACAGGTACTTCTGGAGCCAAGGTGAAGTTCCCAGAACTAAGGAGTCTTTCATTCTCATTTAATGGGTAATTATTGTTTTTCGGATACCTGCCAAAAACTAGAAAAACACCATTTGGCAAGTAAACGCGAGTAAATATTATTGCGTTTAAAACGTTACCGGGTTTAATTCTTGATTCGCTTGATTGAGTTTATCCGTTAAACGGTTGTTGTATGCTATGCCAAATTATGTTGATGTTTAAAAACAAAACGAGAAGTCCAATCAGTAATCTCTTCTATTATTGTTATCATTGCGTCTACTTTATGTCGCTCATATCCTATCAAATTACAACCCAAAATATATAATAAAAAAAACTAAATATTTTACAGAAAACGAGAGAATTTCTAGTAAATTTTCCAATATTACACTGTACAGAAAGGAGTGAGTCTTGTACATTGTACCTAATGATTAGGTCATTGGGTCCATGCCAATGACTGGCGCTTCTCAAAAGACAATCCCCCAAGCGCCAACTGTCATCAGCATCAGCTTTCTACTGAACATGTCAACTGATTTACACTTAAAAGAATCACATTAGACCCAGTTCATTCACATTTATTGAATGTGATGAATTTTGGGGGGGGGGGGGGGGGCGTTGAGGAAACGTTTGAGCTCATAAAAAAATGTTGAAAAATCTGACGTGATCGAGATGACGTCATAACTTTGTTTGATCTCAAAGTAAAAGTTGGAAATCTTCAGGAAATTCTATGATGATCTCTAATGATAAAATTCTTAAATCGTGACCATCTTCACGAATTGGCTAACGATGATGCAATTGTGATAAAAATATTTCCAGTCAGCTTTGGTTCCATCCTAAACTAAAAATCCGGTTTCACATCCCCTCCAACTAGAGAGGACATAGGGGATGTGTAAAAACAACTACAAGGACCTAGATCTTTGTTTGATAATACTGGTGAAAACCGGCCCATGTGGCAAACGCTAGTTCTCATTGGTGGCAAGTCTAAGATAATAAATGTTTCTCGATCGAAACAAAATGTATGGCGCTCCACTCGAATATTTATGCTCGAGATAAAATTTGCCTATGACATACGACTCACGATGGGAAACCGATCCTGCGACAAGAATGATAGATACTATGCAATAACGTAGCAAGCAATAACCCGGTTTTATCCTGCTCAGATCTGTTGAAATTCCGCGCTAGGAATCTTCAAAACGGAATTTACATGGAAGCAAGGGCATTCAACGTAAAGTGCACACAAACCAGTCTTCCTACAAACCTTTGTGAATCGCTACAGGCGATGGTATATCGCGAAGATGAATTTAACAATAGGCCAGTTAAGGACAGAACGGATACCTTAGCCCCCATACAAACGTACTTCCCGCTCCATTTGGAAACTACGTCCCCGATCGTATTGAAATTTTTCATACATAATCGGATGACAAATAGCCATGTCTGTAGTTTTTTCGTTTTTTAAAAAACATTATGATCTTTAAATGAGAGCGAAACTAATTTGCCATATTTTGACCACCAAATCGAGTCATTTTCAAGCTATTTTTTATGCATGATAGACACCTTTATTCGGAAATCTGTCACACTGCAGACATCCTAAATATATTCACAATTAGAAATAATCAAAAATATTTCTAAAATCAGTCGTTTCTTCAAAATGAATCGGGAAGTACGAAAAACTATCAAAAATTGGTGAAATTCCTTCTAGTTTCTGCAACCGCTCGCTCGCACGCGGGGGGCGATGCGGCGCGCAGGGGGCAAAATTCCGAAAAAAGGCGAACATCGCCGAATAGCCGACACGATGCGATGACGACGACCGACGACGCGGCGACGAATCTTTTCGTAGTCGGTCGGGCGTCGTCGGCTATTCTGTGCTAGTTATTTATTTCTGCTACACGTATTAGTATTTTGCCTTATTTAGACGTAATCAAACGAGATACCTAGGTAGGTACCTATTATTTCTATTTAGAAAACTTACGACTTGGCCTGTGTATTGGATTTGGATTTTGCCTTTGACTTGGTAAACTACGAACATACTTGCAAATGACCAGCAAAAATGGACCCATCCAGTAAGTAGGTACCTAGCTAAGCTACCTATCTAACCTACTATGGATTATGGACCGAATTATTTTGCTGTTTTATAGAAAATGGTTCTGAATTGATCACATAAAAGTTTTTCAATCGAAGGATTAGTATTTATCCCGTCAAGCTTAAAAAACAACCAAATAGGTAGGTAGGTACCTACCTACCTACTTCAGAAAAACTACATTTTGGGTGACATCTTCGCCAAGTCTGATCGAAGTTTAATAATTCTTTCTTTACTGTCTAAAGTTTGAAACATAAAAAGTAGGTAGGTAGTATCTAAAACATCCTCTTCTCATGATAATTTCACTGATCTATCTTTATCTATTTATATAAAAGAAAGTCGTGTTAGTTACACTATTTATAACTCAAGAACGGCTGAACCGATTTGGCTGAAAATTGGTGGAGAGGTAGCTTAGAACCAGGAGACGGACATAGGATGGACATTTTGTTCCCGGCTGAACGAATCTTGATGAAATTTGGCAGGGAGGTAAACAGTATCCCGGGAACGGACTTAGGCTACTTGAATAGAGCGTGGGAAGCCGCGGGTAAAAGCTAGTTACTAATAATTTATCTCTATGATCCCCATGGCAACGGACGTAATAACAAGAGGCTTATAAAATTGATGCGAGGATACCTATCCAAAAAGTATCAATGAAGACGGATAGCATAGAACGAAGGAAGATCAGTTCTGGGCTGATGATATTGTTAGGGTTTTGTACGCGTAAGGGTCTCAAAATTTGTACCTATTACCAAGCCTCCTGTCTATCAGCGGGCTGCATTTTATGAATCGTGATAGTTAGGCACATTGATTTATTAAAAACGCGCCCTTTTTAAATCAATGGTTAGGCATTATAAATTTTGACTGAGGGCGTATTTCTAGTGTTCCTCTAACAATAAATTATCATCATCATCATCAGCCTATATTAGTCCACCAATGGACATAGGCCTACCCAGTGCTGGATTTACACATTTGCCGCCCCAAAGCTTTAAATTTTTTGCCGCTCCTACCGACTTCTGTGTAAGTTATCTAAAACTAGATACACTGTTCACAATAAAGTAAATTCATTTTATAGCCGACTTCAAATAAAGGAGAAGGTTCACAATTCGACCGTATTTTTTTAAAAGTTTCTTACCTAATAATTCTGACGACCTCTGTGGCGCGGTGGGCGAAGGTCCGCCTGCTACGCAGGAGGTTGCGGGTTCGATTCCCGCCTCGGGACAAATATTTGTACGATCTGCAGATATTTGTTCGGGGCGTTCTGGATGTTTTCTATGTACAAAAAAATATATATCTATGTAGTGTATTGTATTACGTATTATTATTATTATTATAATTTTGACTGGGTGGTCCGATTTTCATGTTCTTTTTTATTTGATTGTGGTCCTATTTTAATTTCGTCCAGTTACGACTATGGGATTAATGAAAAAACTATATAATTCAAACCGGATTCGGTTTGAAGTTTGCTTTTGGGTTTAATTTTAAGTTAAGAAAAGCAAAGCAAAGGTTTGTTTTTACTACACTACTTATAAGGTGTGGTGGGCTAAGGAAGATAAATAGGTTAGGTAAGGCCAGATACTGGTAACCATGCACCTGTCAACGTCAAAATATCCAAAAGTTGCTCGTACTTGGTCTCAAAAAACTCAAGTCTATAACCTCTGGGAGCCGTGATATAATAAAACTTCTATGTCAACGCGATCAAACGTTACAACCGTTTATGTCCGAATATTTTGAAGTTAACAAGTGAATCATGTAGAAGCTAGGACTAAAATTTGTTAATTTGTAGCTTATTCACAAAAAACAAATATTTTATTCAAGCCATAGTCCAATCACTATAGTTAGAGGTACCTATACCTACTTCCCGTTGAGCTAGAATCTTGATATTTGGCAAGAAACCAGGTCTTACAATTATACGAAACCCTTGGTGCTCAAGTCCGAATCGCACTTGACATTTTATTGTACTATGTGGTTTGATTTAGTTTGTCGCCATGACGTAGAGGTTTTTAAGTTTTTGAAATTTAGATTTTACAAATGTAATTAATTGTCGGTCATAATTAAAGATGTGATTTGTTTGATGTCACGTCTATTATGCTACGATGCAAGCGTGCCAAATATTGTTGATATGCAGGGCCGGATTAAGCCAGCGCGGGGCCCGTAGCAAAATGTGAACTGGGGGCCATTGAATTCATTACTGTTTCAAATTTAACGTTAGTTCAAAAATGAAAATTTGTGCAAAGTTACTTTAAACCAGGGCAGGTTTTAGAACCAGCAGGCGGAAAGATACATTTTTGTTCTTTTAGGTACATTTTATCTGTAGTAGTAAGAAAGAACTGAAATTTGATCGAATTTGAGGCAAAAGGCGTAAGCAAATGTTATCGCAAAATTTACGTGTTTTACCTATGTCCATGTCCATTTTGAATGAGGCATAAACGTAAATGAACCGCCCATACTTAACCTTAAATTCACTTTGTTGGCGCGTCCTTTTATACGTAATTTACATTACTTGTCGATTTTAGATCCTCCCTTGAATAAAAATGGCTTACAATTATATCTGAAACTCGACGCCAAGCAAGTGAGATTTTGTTATTTGTGTCGTATTTTGTTTACTAACATGCTCGGTTGTGTGCCTAGGTATTTGGATGTTGTCAAAAAGCTTGTAAAACCAACACAATAACGAGCGGAGCTAGCTTAACTCGTATCTAAGACCAAGACAAGCAAAATTGCACACAAGTTTCAGACTTTTACAGCTGCTGGCAAAAAAAAAAGAAAGCCACATAACGCGAAAAAAGGCGTTTATTTTTGTTAAGATTTTAGTGAACGTCTATCGATAAACAACTTGTAGGCACATTTTTCTAGCAATAATGAATGAAACAAACACAAAATAAGAACGGCGAGCGGGGCGATCGGTAAAAAAATATGAGAAGTTTGGGTACGGCAATCAGCAAATAAAATAGCTAAGACAATGGTGAGCAAAGTGAACTGCACAAATCTGAATCTGATTGAGACTTATTATTTTGTATTAAAAAACTTTTTACTCGCATCTAAGACAAGAATGGTAGCAGCTCTAGAAATAAAGTAAAAATAAAAGTTTTGTAACTGCACAAATCTGAATCTGATTGAGACTAATTCTTTTGTATAAAAAAACTTTTTACTCGCTTCTAAGACAGGAATGATAGCAGCTCTAGAAATAAAGTAAAAATAAAAGTTTTGTAAGATTTATTGTAAAGGTTTTTAAAAATAACTACTTATTAAAATCTGTCTTTGGCGCAGAGCTACCAACTAAAAACATTCCAGGTAGGTATGCATCCAAAAATGTACAATGGTGCGTCAAATGAAACACAAGTCGACTTGCGCTGGATGATGCTAAAGGTGCTTTGTGAAGATGTTTTTGAAAGATTTAGGACTGCTTAAATAGCAATGAGTATCTGCAATAATTTTAGAACATAAAATGTTTTACACTTTTATTATTTTGGCCCGTAGCTTTTGCTACTCCTGCCTGTGGACAATTCGCCACTGATGAGTGGTTAATTAAAAGTTCAGTAAGGATTTAGGCGTCTTTTACTTATTTTCACATACGCGCCGATTACGCTGATGACACCGCCCTCGCCAATCAATTCGATGCCGGGCGCCGCCGCCGCCGGTGAAATGAGCAACGGTGCACATGTCTAATACGTACTTAAATTATTAATTTCTATTTTCAAATTGAAACTTCATTAGTAAACACGATATCTATTGTTTTTTTTTATATAAATAATACCATATTCTAAATAATTATAATGTTTAGTAATTTTTCCTACTTACCAATTTTTTTTTGTATACTATTATAATGTAAATTAAGTACCTAACGAACGGACACGAAGGCAGTCGAAGCGGCAGCAGCAAGCCCTCCCCAGGCGGCAAGAGTGGGAAAAGCGGCTACTGCCGCCGCCGCCACCCCACCTCGTGTCCGCAACCTTAATTTTTTTTGGGGTCAATTTCGCCGCCCCCCTAGTTTCGCCGCCCTAAGCTTTAGCTTTTTCAGCTTCTATGGTAAATCCGGCCCTGGGCCTACCCTAATGAGCGTCATAGCACCCTATCTTCAGTTTGCCGCGTCCAGCATATGCCTGCAGTCTTTCGCAAAACGTTATGGAAAATAATGTTCACAGCTGCTAAGCAGCGTTACTTCTCACTCTGAGTTATGTCAATAAAAGAAGACAGAGTGAGAAGTAGCAGTGTGCTACGTTACAGTCCGACCGAAACTGTTGCACCGCTCCTTAGGAAAGTGCGGCGAGGTGGGGGCCGGGGAAAAAAAGAGCAAGAGTGCTGAGAGCTTTCTTTCGGCCACTTTAAAAATGATGGTCTTGTTATCACGAGATAGCGCTCTTTGGATATTTATCTCGTGTGCGTCTTACGACTTTCCCCCCCGTCTCGCCGCGCGCATACCTCAGGCGCGGTACAGGAGTTTCGGTCAAACTATAGTAAATTATTACCTCAACAGCCTATATTGGTCCACAGACGCAGGTCTCCCCCTGATAAGCACCTTTATTGGCTGTTATCTCATGGAGAGTAATGCCCATAATCCCCAAGCTGGGCATGCGGTTTGGGGATCGCAGTTTGGTGACAGAATTGTTCGACAGAAGGCGCTGCCCGCCTCCGGTAATTAGCTGGGCCGGCGAACTTCGTTCTGCCCTAGTTCACTCACTTTGAGATTCAAAATATATATTTTTTTTTTAACTTTTCTTCTTTACAAACCTTGTCCTAACAATAACGAACACAAATAAATAATGCTGGACAAAACCACACGAGATTATCTAGCAGTATATATTATAAAACAAAAATAATTATCGAATTTGGTGCAGTCGTTCGGCGATACATTTTTATTTATAAGCTGCTCCCCGCGGCTTCGCACGCGTTGAAGTTAGAATTACCTGTATGCAAAATTTCAGCCAGAAGGGAAAAAACCAAAAGAACCAAAAACACTGGGTAGGTAAGTAAGGGTGGGTAGGTTAGGTAGGTACCTTTATTTAGTAGTACCTACCTACGGATAAACTTTTGTAAAAATGCACGCCCCATCTGGTTTATCTCTACCTTCCTACACTTGATTGATTTGATACGTAGTGGTAGGTGGGAGTGGGAACTAAGTACCTAGGTAAGTATAAAATACGTGAAAAAAACAATTGGAATATTGTTCATAACATAAAAAGCACACGTTAGGTAGGTACCTTACCTACCTACCTAACGAGTGCTTTTTAACTGGGCGGAAGCTTGATGAGTAGGTATAGGTTAGGTACCTATACCTACTCATCAAGTTTCCGCCAAAAAGTCTCAAACATGTCACAAAAATAAAGTTAGTAGGTACCTAGTTGGTAGACCAGCATACTTGCTTGCCTATTCTATTATAGGTACCCACCTATTTTGTAAATGATTGCATCAACCGACTACGTACTAATTAGAACCTATTCTGTGCCGACACTGGGCACGAGCGCACACACTCACACACACACACATCCACAGCTTTGTATTTGATGGTTAGATGCGCTTTCTCACTCATAGCGCGCCCCATTTCATTCGACGTGAAACAACAACAAATCCGCATGGGCCGGCCGCTGAGATTTGGAAGACGTTCGTGGCCACCTTAACCATTCAAACTATGGATCGGATCGCGTGCGTCAGTCATTGCGTGCGCATACGCAGTGCGTGAGGTTTATGGGTAACTGGAAATGGTTACTAAAGTGGTTACTGTTTAATCATCTAACAAGGTGAAGCCAAGGTCAAATTTAACACCTGGGCTCAAAAATGGTAGCTTTGGAAGTGAAAGGTTGGCCTATATCTAATCTGACTGAAATATAGAATCATTAAACACAGGTGGCTAATTGTTAATTAATGTTATTTCTAAACCGAGAGCGCTAAAATGTAATATCCTAAATCTTTAAGTTTTTTGAGACTTCTCATCATAACATATAAACCTATATACCCAAAAACGTTCTCCCACTCTTAAAACGAATCGGATAAATCGATCTCAGGGTCAATGGTGGCACATTCGTCATCGAACCCAATAAGTACTGGAGTAAACAAATGGATCTAATTCCCATTTGACCTGTTTTTCTCTCTTATCCCTGAATCTTTTACGATAAGACAAATATTTGTAAAAAATACGCCTTTCATTTTGTCGTTTTTGATACTATAATTATTTGACTCACGGTACCTTGTGTTCTTTTAAAGATCAATCGTAATGTTTCTGAATCACAATTCGATAGGTAGTCTTTCATTTTCGTACGGTCAATTATGGTTCCACCAACCAAGGTGAAGAGGTTAGATGTGTATAAATAACCATTGTATAGAATTATGATACATTGACACTATCGTAAACCATTAGTTGTGTGTCCCCTCCGAGCTATTGGTAATCGCTAATCCTAATTGATGAAGACCATAATAAATGAGCCGATGTTTGACAAACCAAAGCCTTCTAAATTTGTTCCTGAAACTATACATATAATATATAAATTATGCAACTCTTGTGTGGCTGATTGTATCAACTTCAGTATTATTATAATATTTATCAAGTTATATAGTAAAAAAAATTACTTGTCTAAGGCCCGTATTATGAAAGCTTGCTCAGTCATCGAGCTATGCTTGAGCAATATTTATACTATAGAAAAGCGTAACTCAATCAGAGATTAAAGAATGAGCAAGCTTTCATAATTGTCATCGAGCTATGCTTGAGCAACATTTATACTATAGAAAAGCGTAACTCAAGCAGAGATTAAAGACTGAGCAAGCTTTCATAATAAGGGCCTGACTGCTTATTTTGTAAGTAAAAGAAATAAACGATTTGACTCTGACTCTTGACTCTCATAAATAGCCCAAGCTTAATCTGAACAAATCATTAACAGTACCTCTCCTTCTTTCCAGGTGATAGACTTCGGCAGCTCATGCTACGAGCACCAGCGGGTCTACACGTACATCCAGTCGAGGTTCTACCGCGCGCCCGAGGTGATGATGGGGGCGAGGTACGGGATGCCCATCGATATGTGGTCGTTGGGCTGTATACTGGCGGAGTTGCTTACTGGTAAGGGTCTCTTACTTAGTCCTGTCGCTTAGCGACAATGTGGATTTTACCCGAAAATTCCTGGAGCATCTGGATATAACATTTTCTCTTACCTAACCATGTGGCTCAGCTAACGAAAGTGAATCTGACCTTCAAGACCTCTGCAGGCTTCTCGGTGTAACTAGAAATTAGGCATCACTCAGCCTTTATGAGAACTTAAACGTTAGTCAAAGATGTAGAAAGGATACGTCCCCTTTACTTTAGTTTCTAGAACTTTCACTTATTTTTGTTCCCTTAAACCACGATTTGCAAGGCCACACATAGCTTGGCTTCTTATCAAGATTCTTGGTAGCAGAACCTTCTGCTGAACTTCACGACATCACGATCTGATAATAAAAGTCAATCTGATTAAAGTTTTTGATGCCATAAATTCTAAACAGCAAAGCTTCAAAACTATAATAAACTGTCGAACGAAATAGCGTGCAGATCTTTGTATTTTTTGTCACATACTAAAGCACGGTAAACTAAACATGAAATTTTCGAACTTTCCATAGAACAAGGTTTAAGTTTCCAGACACGAAAAAAATCAAAGGATGTCTGGCTTTCCGGCTGAAGGCACAGACAGCTTAAACGCTGTGACTCGACTAACCCTCAGTAGCTTGAGGGGAACAGCTAGTCTCTTGGAAACGCCAGAAAAAGACCTAAGCTTTTCTCTAAATTTTCATCTTTTCTCAAAATATATGTCAAATGCATGTCAAAGCAACTCCTGAGAATGAATCAAACGTCTGCAAATATCACCAGAAAAGACATTTGAGACTGTATAAACCTTTTTAGTCATGTAGAATGTAGACCACATTAAAGAAACTATATTCTAAAGTTATGGTGGAACAATGATACAGTGGTTTTACTTTAGCTGTGCCGCGCAGTAACTTTTCGGAATCGGGCGAGACGTTTAAATGGTCGTAATTTTGCAGCCAAAATTGCAGCTCTATAAATCTGTGAATATACAAAATGTCACAAGTAAGCGTCGATTTGGCGCAATTGGCTCAAATATCACCCTAGGTTTCGTTGGAACTTTCCTATTTATCATAATGCTACATTTGTATGTCCACCCACATCATTGTTTCTGTAGCTAATACTGTCGGTCAATGGATAAATACGAGTAAGGTTATGGACCTTTTGACACAATCGCTTGCAATATAACAGTAATTTTCCAGTTATAAAAGTCTTCACAGGAAATATATTTTCATTTGCCGCTTCAAATGTGGCAGCGATACAGGAAAAATATATTCTTTGTCGTTAGTGAGTCGATTTGGCTGATGTCCACCTGATATGATATCATTGTTAAACCCGTCTAGACATTCTGTCTGATACGTTGTGTACGTCATTATGGGATTTTATCGATTTACTAAATAATTAAGAGAATGTGTTGGTTAGTAAATCCTAAACCTTGACTTTTATAGTAGAAGTCCATTCCATGACGGGAGAGAAAACATCTCTCTGGATGACTAATATCAATGCTGGATTGTTCATTAAAGATTAGGAACAAATTAAGACGTCTAAGATCGGGAACAAGTGAGACATCTAATCGATCTACGTACGCCCAACCTACGCCAATATTAGTCACCGTTCTTCCCGATTACTTGCTGAAACATAAAACTAGAAAGTTCATCCGATTATTAGATTATCCCACTACGATTTTACTGAGAAATAGCTATAAATAAATCCATGACCGATTCAGATACTTTTCGTGAGAGGGCTTTTGTCTAGTCAAGTTCACTTCACTACTCTTATCCCCCTTCAGAGTGGTTCTTAGAATTCTTATATTTAGGTTTGTGAGCGGATTGGTATTGTTGAGGTTTTGGCAAGCTTGGTAACCATTTATTTATAGTAAACTAGGTACCGCTTGCAATTTAGCTCTTTTGGTACCAAGATAAAGTATATAAGTCTTGTCGATATTTGGAACGCAAGGCACATATCGTGCCCATGACAAAAGTAGACATGCTTTTAAGTTCTATTTGTAGGTTGGGCAGTGAATGTGATAAAAAGATACTTAACTCTAAATAACTATGTGGGATATGGATAGAGACTAGAGAGATACCCATCATTTAAACTTACAGTTCCCCGTGTATTTATAAACATTATTTTCCTATTTTCCAGGCTTCCCATTACTCCCCGGCGAAGACGAAGCAGACCAGATGGCCTGCATAATAGAACTTCTCGGTATGCCGCCCCTCAAGCTGATAGAACAGGGCAAGAGAGCGAAGAACTTCATCAGCAGCAAAGGTCTGCCGCGGTACTGCACCGCGACGACGTTACCTGACGGATCTACCATGTTAAATGGAGGTGAGGTTTCCTTCCATCCACTCAGTCAGACTTCAACCGCTGGACCTATGTCATAGATCTTGCAATGAGCGCTGACGCTAACAAGTTTGGTGTTCCTAGGATTGTTTATTAGTAACGCTAAAACCTCTGAATGGAGTAGGCTGCAATTTTGAAGAGACGTAGGTAGTTTTAAATCTAAAGTTCATGTCACCCTAAGGTCTCAGGAAATAGTCTTTGGATATTTTATTGGTCCCAATTGTTTTCTTATGTACGAGTTCTCGTAAGTGAATCGAATCTCATACAAAATTAAGATCTTTATGCTGATTTTTTCGAACGTACAAATCTACCTTATTCAAATTGACTTAGAGATTTGATAAAATTAAAAGTAAAGGTACGAATAAGTCATAGAAAATATGGATGGACTGTTTAAAGGTTGAATGAGTAGAAAAGGAGTGAGTTCTGAGATGACAAACGATATAAGTGAATGGAAGAAGAAGACCACTTAAGCCGACCCTACAACACTAGGATAAGAGATACTAGAGGTTTGAGCACAAATTGATAAGCAAATGATTAAGATACTTAATAGATTCAGGCGATACTTTGCGGAAATCCATTGTAAGTATAAGAATGAAAAATATTTATTATCAATTCCGCGAAAAAACCCTTCTGTTCAATGATTTAGTTATCATAACTGTAATTTGAAACTGTATCCCGAATCCTGACATCATAATTGCTCACCGTAGTGGCGCTAACACTCAGACAGCTGAGTCAATTCTGTCGCGACAGGCGACGGCAAAAGGCCAAGGCGTCAAGTTGTATACATAACTGTTACATCACTGAACTTCCTTGAATGCTCAACGACGTCGACGCACTATTAATATATAGATGAGCTTCTGGTGTTCGCGTTAAGTTTGTTGAATCAGCTGTTAGTACAGTCGGAACATTGAGGCTTGCCAATTTCATCGCTGTTTGAGGGTAACCAGACACGAGTTTTCGTACTCATAAACGCAATAAGCCCACCTGCTTATTTAATAAATTCTATGAAGGACAAGATATTTTTAAGAGCATTTACTCCTTCCATGCGCAGTTTGACTCAAAAACAGTACTTTTCAAACCCTTTAATATCATTAACCACTTATCTTACAGTATATGTTTATTACTAATAATTGTAGGAAATTTTGTTGTCCAAATAGTTAGTTAAGAAAATATTTCGATTAATATAGTATGTACGCGTTCTATCAAGATAACTTGTTAGAGGTTTTCTTAATTTCCCTTTCAGCATCAGTTTCGAAGGTCAAAATATTATGAAAATACTGACATATCTAAATAACAAAAAATAATTACCAATCAATAAGATCCTTGGGAAAATAGTTAGTTAAAAAGATGTTTGGTTTTGGTATCCACCTAAGAGAAATTAAATTTTTAAAAATGTGAAATATTAAGAATTTTAAATGGTTTTTTCTCCGATATACCTTATTAATTTGATATAATAATAGCTTACCAATAAAGTAGAGCATCTTCTTTAAAATTATACATTTAAGTTTTTTATTATTTTGTTGTTATTATTTTTCTGTAAATATTTTAAAACTACTATAAAACGCTGCGCTCAAATCAATGCAAATCAGTCCGCCGCGAGGCTTACTAGAGTGTGGTCACGTCGTTCGGCGCTCTGACTGACCTTTGTCGTGCGTATAGGACGAGCGGACATAATACTTGCCTACCAGGTTTTGGTACTTTGGTAAGTAAAATATTTTATGATAAGTTTTGATGGCAAACATATTTTTAGAATGTATTTATATTGTAAAAAATCATATTTCAGACAATGGGAAATAAAACAAAGTTATTTTTAGCGAAGAAACGAAAGCGCCAAAATCTAGCAAACATGGAAAATGCAAGAGCTAAAAGGTTGGTTTATACACGTTATCACACTAATATTATAAATGCGAAAGTTTGTATGGTTGTATGGACGGATGTTTGTTACCTCTTCACGCCAAAACTACTGAACGGATCTGGCTGAAATTTTGCATACAGGTAATTCTAATACTGGAATAAAACATAGGCTACCCCGTAAATCTGTTCCCGAGGGATAAAAATCACCTTTAAACGTTTCTATAGGAACAACGCGTGCGAAGCCGCGGGGCGGAGCTAGTTTTGTTATACTAGCTTCAACCCACGGCTTCGCCAAGGTAAGATACACATTTTCCTATCCGTATACATGTATATACCTACTGATATGTTTATTTTATATTATATTTAATTTTTTTATCTTATTGGTCGATGTGGGCTTTCTAATATGTATATATATATATATGTTTGTTCGTGCATTTTTATGAAACTGTAAGGTAGATTTTTAATAATTCTGAGCTGGCTCCGAATTTAAAAGAATCTAAATATTTTTGCTTTTGAGTGTTTCTATGTCTAAAAGTCTGTTGAAATTTGTCTATTTTATAAATTTCCTACGTATGTTTCATTAACATTATTTTCTTTTATTTATTTACTGCATAATGCTTGCTTTCAAATAACAAGGTGTGTGCTTATTGGTTGATGGTTTCACTTCAGGCAATGTAAAAAAAACGCAAGCGAAGAAAATTCAGAAATAGTTGAATGTGAAAACCAAAATATGGAGGTACTTTTAACTTTATTTGAAACTTTTAAAATTTTAATTACTTTTTTTCTCTTTTTACGTCATAATACGCCATCATAGACGATTTCATAATATATGCTGTGTTTTTTTTTCAGAATTCTATATTAGAGCCACCACAAAACATGTCGAATTTAGTAAGTTATGGAAGTAGTTAAAAAAAAATCAAACCACTAAACTATTCACTACTTTATTCTTTTATTATTTTATGCTGATGTTAATCTAAACTTGAAAAAAAATATGTTGTTTAAATTCTTCTTTTAATTTGCAGACTATCGAGCCCGAAATTCCAATTCAAATAAACACGGTGTTTGAGGGCCGCAGAATCATTGATTTTCAATATTTTTGGGATCAAATCAAAACGATCAATAACCATAATAGAGCAATGGGTTGTACCATTGATAATTTACAACTGTTGAAGGAGCACAAAGTGGGCTTGCAATCAACATTTACAATGAAATGCAATATGTGTAATTTAGAACTTCAACTCTTCAGTTCGAATCGTTCCGATTCAAGTATGGACGTAAATCATGGCGCTGTTACTGGAGCTATGATGACAGGCTTTGGCAGATCAAATTTAAATGAGTTGTTGGCTTCCGTAGATTTACCAATAATTGCACAAAAATTGTATGCGACACGTCATGACGAAGTAGCAAAATGGTGGAAAGAAGCAGCTGAAGATAGTATGCAAGAGGCTGCTAAGGAAGAAGCTGCTGAAGCTATTGCGTGTGGTGAGGTAAAAGACAATATTCCCATTGTCACAGTTATAGCTGACTGCTGTTGGTCGAAAAGATCTTACAAAACCAACTATTCTGCTTCGTCGGGTGTCGCTGCTATAATAGGTTTAAAAACTGGGAAAGTCCTTTACATGGATGTAAAAAATAAATATTGTGTAGTTTGTGCGCGGGCAGCAGTCAAAGGTGAGCCTCCTGCAAACCATGAGTGCCATAAAAACCACATTGGATCTTCGACCAGCATGGAACAATCAGTCATAGTCGAAGGTTTTAAAACATCGATTGTGAGGCAAAACCTGATATATGGTACGCTGATAGCAGACGGTGACGCGAGCACGTTTAAAAAAATATTGGAAAGCAGACCTTATCACAATTATCAGGTTAATAAAATCGAATGCACAAACCATCTACTCAGAAACTACTGTGGAAAGATCCTTAATCTGTGTAAAGACACGTCCGTTCCTCTTAGTGAAAGGAAGTTGCTTACCCTCGATCGGCAAAAAAGGCTTCGCACAGCCATCAAATGTGCAATCCGTTTTCGGAAAGCGCAGAATCTGACTCCTAATGAGCAGATTGTTAATTTGAAAAAAGATATTCTAAACAGTCCAATGCATATCTTTGGCGATCACAAGGCTTGTGAAAGCTATTACTGTTCGGAAACACGGAAAACGGAAGAAAATTGGATTCCTAAAGCACGATCTTTGATAAGTAAAATAATGGGTCATACGGCACAGATAGCATTTCATTCAAAAAGTTTACTCCATAAAGTAACTAACAACCGAGCAGAGCAATTTAATAGCATTGTGGCAAAGTTAGTCGGAGGCAAACGCGTAAATTTTTCACTGAAAAACTCTTATACAGCACGATGTCATGCCGCAGTTGTCTCTTTTAATTCCGCAAGACCTCAGTACGCCATTTACAAATCCAAATTTCAAAAGAGTCCAGGTAAGTACATTTCACTTAATTTATTACTATAATCTAGTTTTAACATAAAAAAAAAAATATTCCTAGGGATGTCGCTGAAACGCATTGAACTTGCGCGTCTCAAAAGAAAACAAAAAGGACAAGCATTTCGTCGTCCTAGAAGACTAAACTTTGAGAATGACAAAGCGCATTACGGAGAAGAATGTCAAAAACCGGACATGCATGCAGATTGTTATGACGTTGCCAAAAATATATTCCTCAAAAATCTTCAGGAACAGGTGAAGACTTGAATTTTGCAGACTGCACTACTATAAATTGACGTGAAACTAAAAATAGGGTGACTAAAGTGTAATATTTTGTATTTAAGGTCAACAATAGAGAAGAGGTGGAGAGAGATACTGTACTTCAGGCAGAAAGCACACTTTGGCTTGAATTACGACGATGTCTTGTTACAGCATCATCGTTTGGCAAAGTGTGTAAAAGAAGACAAAACATAAGCTCCGCCCCACTAGTAAAGAATCATTTATACTCTTATTCACTAGACAATATTAAAAGTATAAAGCACGGAAAAGACAATGAGGCAACTGCAATTCGGCAACTTCAAGAACAACTAAATATAAATATAAATAAATGTGGCCTGTTCATTGATGAACACTTCTTTTTTCTGGGAGCTTCACCCGATGGCATTTTTGATGAAGGGATTGCTGAAATAAAATGTCCGATTTCAGCGTTCGGAATGAATGCAGATGATGCAATTAAATTAAAGAAAATAAAGTTCTGGAGTGCTAACGGGTCTGTCAACCGTCGACACGACTGGTTTTATCAAATTCAAGGCCAGTTACATATCACAAAGAGGAATTTATGTTTGTTGGCTATCTGGACAGGTAACGAATTTCCCTTGAAAATTGAAAAAATCACCCGAGACGATGAGTTTTGGCGTAAAGAAATGGAAACCAGACTCATAAATTATTATAATGAGTGTCTGCTCCCCGAAATTGTAGACCCACGCAAATCTAGGTCGATGCCGCTAAGAACCACAACATATTGATTTTATTTAATAAAACAGTTAAAAATAATGTAAATGACTTTATCTGTACCTAGTGTTTTATTGGTCGATGTGTACTTTACGGGACACAAGTTTTTTTTTTTTTTTTTTCATTGAACTTTTACCCTGAGTTAGCAGTCAATGATGCCCCCCCCCCCCCGCTACGCGGGGGGGGCATAGGGCTCTGGGTGCAGTTATACATATACACACCCCTTTCAGTCACAGAGTCGCCACGAACCCGCCCCCCCCCGCTTCGCGGGGGGTGGCGGGCTTCGCTAGGAGTAAGTTAATGTTGAGGGACCCCCCCCCCGCTTCGCGGGGGTGCGACGCCTAGAGGAGTATACGTTAAATGTCGGTTCCGGTTCCTTACACCTTCCGTGTAGAGATGACATTGGTCACAAAGACAAGTTGCACCCCCTCCAGGACTCCGCAAAAAAAAAAAATATAAAAATTTTCGTCAAAATTTTTTTAAGTCTTTTTTGCCTTGTAATTAAACGACACATTTTGACCTCTAGCACCAAGGTTATTCAACTTGGAGGTAAATGCCAAGAAGAAAAGTTGCATCCCTAGGGACCCCCTCCAAGATTCCACAAAAAAAATATATGTTAATTATACATAAAAATTTTCGTCAAAAATTTTCGTCAAAAATTTTCTAAGTCTTTTTTGCCTTGTAATTGACTGTGTCCCGTAAAGTATACTCCAACCGTTTTATTAGTACATATTCGTAACCTAGTCATCTGTTAGAGTTCAAATTTAAATTTAATATTGCTATAATAATTTCACTCGAATGGATCAAAGTAGTTTTTCAAGTAAGTTTGACTATAGAACGCGCCAGCACGCGCCAGCGCTACGCACACTCACGCATGCTTCTGTGTGGGTTTGAATTACTACCTAAACTTGACATCGCGCGCTAGGCGTAAAGGCTCTTAAGGCGCTGTGGCGTTTATTAGGAGGCCTATAACTTGCAGTGGACTAACATAGGCATGATGATAATCATTTTTCTTTGGTTCACAAGATAAATACAATCATATAAATAGGAACTCGCTGAATGAAATAAAACTTACACACTGGTATTTAAAGTGTAACAATAAAAATAAATTAATGCTGGACAATACACACAGCATGATCTAGTCCCAAACTAAGCAGAACTTGTATTAATAGTGTACTAGGTGAGATAAAAAACGATATTTTTACCATACATAGAAAACATCCAGAATACCCGGACAAATATATGCAGATAGTACAAAAACGCGCTTAAGCTACTTGGCACCCGTCAATCTGAGGCATACCTACGTGATAACCCTCATGTGTCCGTTTTTTTACCGGCACAACCCTTCCCATCGAAACAGCAAGCTGACTAGCTACAGAAAAAGCCATGGGCACCTACTTTCCCAGATGATCATTACCAGTGCGTCATTATTATCATCCTGAATTATAACACAAACCGAGTTATAGAATTATAGATTACAAACTAAACTAGAATCAAAATAAACATTGCAAAGTTCAAAATTCCGTCTAAATGACACTGCACTGATCATTTCTAAAAATATTATAAATGTCACAGCATCCCTTACGTTTTCACCTACGTGTCATGCGTCAGGAATGCACTGATTCACGTGGTGTCCTAACCTTTCTCAAATCGTCACTTGTGTTGTTAATTAGGATGTAATGAGTCAGATCATTGATCAGACTATTTACTCATTACGATGTCTGTGTTGTAGACAAAGTTTATCAGGCGTTTTAGAAGATGACTAGGGCGTTCCTATTTGTTTGTATTTGGTGTGCAATAAAGAATATTTGTATTGTATTGTATCGTATTGTTCCTATGCAATCCATACACTCCTATGCGAGACGTCCGTGCAGATCTTAGTTCCCCCACTTAGAATTAGAATTAAAATTTGAATCCACCCATCGTTGACTAGTTGATTAGCGACCATATCAAACAAATTCTTATAGCCAAGAATTTTAAACAACTTGAAATATAAACCTTTTAATAGTTTAATATAATCAGGTACTCGTAAAAATGTAAACGAAGCTTCTGATTCGTTTACGTGCAAACACTTATCTTATGATAACGAAATAAGAGATGCTTTTGCATGAAAAAAACATTTTTTTTTAAGGTGGTTATTAATTTACGATTTATAGTTTGCATTTGCTGTAAAGTGACAGTTGAAAACGAATTCTGTAATGAAATATAATGAATTCATATTCACAAATTCCAGACTAACCTGAAAACGTGAAATTCATGAAGTAGGCTTCTCACTAAACCTCCCAACTCCGGCCAAGTTTTAATCTGGCGGAGTTTACAACTTGGCTGCGACATCGGCTTGATAAACTTTTTTTTTTGGTTTAGTGCCAAATGTGGCGTGTGATGCCTCGGATATTTGTACTCGTGTTGTTTGTCTGGTTAATTTCTTCCGCTATGAGTGTATAACGTCTACGTGCGTCAGGTTTTTATTAGTTTCTCATTTTTATGTAAATTAATAGCTAATGTTTGTTATCTACAATATTGCGTGCTTTATATCGTGTAAACGATTGCTGCTAAAAACCCAATTACATACACAATAAAACAGAAGAAGCTGACAAAAGCTATGTTTGTAGTAGTTTTACTATCTTGGTACAGTTATTTATTGTTTTTTCAAGCTTCTATTTGAATGAAAATATAGAATGTTTTTTTATCACTTGGATATTATAGGCCTCCAAAGGTCAAGGATTGAATTGACGTCCTGCGGTTTGAACTATGCCGTATATCCACCTCGTAACTGGATGCCTGACGCTTCTTTGCCTTTCTTTTTAACCTGTCAACAACAAGATTATGAACTTAGTTTTTTTTAATAATGTTTAGATAGAAAGGATCCAATGATGGATGGATTAAAATTAAATTCATTGAATAATTACCTTGTTTTTAATAATATATTTTCGTTTTCAGGTATGTCGAGAAGAGGTAAACCGAGAGGTCCGCCCGGCTCGAAGAGTTTCGTCACAGCCCTGAAAGGATGCCAGGATAAGTTCTTCATCGATTTTATTAGAAGGTACGAATTGCTACGAATCGATTGAATAACGATATCGTAGTCCTCTCTTATATATGATGATGCTGATGATTATTATGTTAGCTACCTGAACCTCAACAGCATGTATTGGTCCACTTCTGGACGCAGGCCTCCCCCTGATAAGCGCCTTATTGGCGTTTATCTCATGGAGGTAATGCCCATAATCCCCACGCTGGTCATGCGGGTTGGGGATCGCAGTTTGGTGGTTAAAAAATCAGCAGGGGGCGCTGCTGCCCGCCCCTGGTGGATAATCCTTAGTCGCCTCTTACGACACCCGCGGGAAGAGTTGGGGTGGTGCAAATTCTAAGCCAGCATTACACAGCTGCAATCATTGTATGGTAGCTAATCCTACTATTATTATAAACACGAAAGTTTGTAAACATGTACATATGTATGTTTGTTGCTCTTTCACGCAAAAACTACTGAACGGATCGGGCTGAAATTTTGAATACAGGTAGTTCTAGGCCTGGAATAACAGTAGCCTATGGCTACTTTTTATCCCATAACTCAGTTCCCGTAGGATAGGCGTGCGAAGCCGCGGGGCGCAGCTAGTAATGTAATAATGATGGCTAGGAGTGCCCTAGCCGTACTTTGGCCAGGGCGGCCAGTCTCAACGAAGACTAGCCAGGTGCGCAGAACATATTATAGTGCATAAGTGTGCGTACAAACACAGGTGCACGCACTCTCATAATCCAATGGGACGTGTACATACATACATATTGTGTGTCCAGCAAAGAGTTCATTATTTATTATCATAAGATTTATAACAACACTAAATAATATGAAACGATTCAGTATTGAGTGTCAAGCAATAATGCAGCATCTTTTACACAGCAACATACCTACTTAAGGCCCATAAACCAGTGAAAGTGGCGCCCCCAACTATTTAATCTTATTTTTACGTTAAACGCAGGAAGCTTTAAAAATTCATCGTTCAGTTTGTGGTATCTATTATAAGTTATTTATTAATGCCTCTGTAATAATTTCGTTTTGTAAGGCTTAGGCCGAGATACTAAGTTGCGCTTTTTGGCCACCAAACTCTATTTTCGCATCTCCTCCTAAACTATATGAGATAAAATTATTACATAGGTATTAAAAAATAGCTTATAATATATACCACATACTGTACGATGGCTTTTTAAAGCATTATCTAATTTTATTGGGAATTGAAACCGTAACCTCCCGCGTTTACCAGAACATTTTTCCTACACTACAGAGGTCGTCTCCCAATATATTTTTATAAAGGAATCAGGCAACAAACCAATCGAGAAAATAATCAGAACAGCTATATCGCTTCCCAGTATCATGCTATTTCTATGATGGAAAACACCCGTGTTTTCATTGTTTTCCGCTATGGGATTGTGTTTGGATGTAAATATTTGCTTTTCATTCTGTTCGATTAAGTTTTCAGCGAGCTCGTTTTGTTTAAACTAAAATCCGATATGAAGAAGCTTTTCAATTTGTTCCCGCCTATACCAAATTGTATATTTGTGTCAAGTGGGGTAGTTAGACCTTGGTTTATGCATTGTTTTGGAAGATCAGCTTGTTCAAATTTAGGTGATTATAGTCACAATCAGTCTCTTGTCTCTTATCCCAGTTTGAACCTCGCTACACATCAATCTCTCAGCTGGGAACACCCACTGTCGAGAATATTTCTCTTATACATAGTTCGTTAATACGCCACCTCTTTCTGACGCTCTTGGTCCGGCCGGTTCACTAACCAATTATCCACTCATGGCGTATGAGGGATATTCACCGGGAGCGGACAGCAGAGCCCCCTGCAGAACAATTCTACCACCGAACTGCGACCCGCGTGCCCAGCATGGGGATTACGGTTATTATCCCCATTAGATAAATGCCAACAAGGCGCTTATCAGTGGGAGGCCTGCGTCGAGCAGTAGACTAATACAGGCTGTTGAGGTTGAGGTATATATTGGCACCACAGATTTACATCTTTCATCCGAGGCCTCCCCTTGACCCAAACTGGGTCCTGAATCCAGCAATGAACCATTATAGGATGTTGAGGATGAGGATTGACGATGTATGTATGGCGTAACAATCAGTACAACAAAACGCGCCACAAAACACGACACCACAATAATGTAGTTCTTGCTCAAGTCTGAGCCTCGAGCTTCCTACATTCTTTTCTTTTACGTCTTCGACCGTTGACTAAACCCCGATTTTTTCATCTCCAGGTGTCTAGAATGGGATCCAGAGAAGCGACTAACCCCGGTGCAGGCACTTCGGCACGCCTGGCTGCGCAGGCGCCTGCCTCGCCCCCCGCACGACGACGAACCGGCGGCGCCCACCAATCACGTTAGTATTGCGCTCGCCAAGCGCAACCAACCCAAGTGCACTGATAAATAGGTTTGTTTTTGTTTGCCCCTTATTATTTTCTGGCGCTTTTTGGTGGATGGGACTAACTTTTATTAACAGAGGTATGCTATCACTACACTAAGCTCGGTTTTTTATTATCTGCATAAAAAGGTAAACAATCCCGCAGTACTTAACCTAAAATTAACTTTCTTAGTTGTAAATATGTAGGTACTGTACTCCGATTTAAAAACCTGGATATTTTTTTGTATACTAAGGGGTTATAAAGCCTAAGGAATATCGTTGAAAAATATTTAACGACATTGGTAGAATCGAGGCTAAGCACAGAAGCTCGAAACAATTTTTAGATTTCGAAAACAAATTAAAAAAAAAATGCTGAACGTATGCGTTGTTTTTAGTAATAAACTTTTCTTAGTAGGCGATTTTGTTAAGTTTTAATTGATGAATGTCTTTTAACGTAAAATATCTTGGATTCTGAATCGGACTATAGTTCCAATTTATTTACTCGTATATTTGATTGTTATTTTCTATGTCAATAAACTTTCTCTTTCAGTTTGCTTTCGAAAGTGTTATTTTTTTCTAGACATTTTAAGTTTTCTGGGATTTTATTGTAAATTTTTACCACCATAGAGTTGGGGGAGGATTGGTGGATTTTTAGTTTTGATTCCGGCTTCACCAGGTTATGTTTATATTCTTGCTTTTAACTTTTAAACGCAATTTAAATTGCGTGTCAATTTGAGACACTTCAATAAATAATTTTAACTGTTATCACTATCTCGACTCCATGTGAGTTAAAGTTTTTTGTTCTGATTTGTTTACATAATTTGCAGCTAATTCTAAACTTGACCAACAATAGATACGAAGTCGTTTGTACTCAGCTGTATGTATACATTTATTTTAGTACCTTGTTAGTACTCAGCAGTGCTTGTTTATTGAGGGACTGAATGTGGTCGTTGACCAAATTAAGCTACTACTGTACTGAAATGTGTATATATATATATATCGTAGTGCAGCCGAATGACTATCCTAACACTAATATAGTAAAAATAATACAGACTGTTTAAAAAGTCATCAAATACCCATTTCATTCGAACTTATTTAAAGGCAATCGCTTCTTTTTAATCCCATTAATTTCGCGCACTTTCATTGCAACCTATCACAACTCATGTTATGTTTTTAATATTACTCCGTCCATGCATTTATTTCCTTTTTTATATTTCTAGTAATTTCGAGTTTAGAGTAATTACTGATTCGATTCCATAATGACAATTGATTTTGTTCATTGAAAAAGATGATTTATCTTTATAGGAGTGCAATTGTAAGAAAGAAAATAAATGCGTGGACAGCCAACACACTGTAGGATAGCTTATTTCACCATATTTTTTTTATTCATTTACTTAATATAAGATCCCATAACATAAACCTTGCAGATTGCAATACTTATTTAAGTTTTATGCCAGTATGTAAGTTAGACAGTATTTTTTTTACTTTGTTACGTTAACAAAGTTTGTGAAATCATCCGCAGGGCGGTATTTGCAAGATGACGTTGAGTGGCGACCACGGTTATCATGTGGAGTGCGTAGTACCCGTTACTGGGGTACCTAGTACCCCAATGACCCCGGCACAGCACAATGGGAACTCGAACGTTTACGCTAATGGTTGATGTATCAACTGATCATCGGTAGCAGCCATCGTCTAATCATAAGGCTTTGTAAAACTGGCTTGGTAACAATAAGTCTCTGATAAGTTTATTTTAAAAGTAAGACTTGTGCCCGAATACGTATCTTAGATTTACACGTCTCAAGTACTTTACTCATTTTTAACTGATAATCATTGAAAACTGTCAAAAAAGCGTGAGACGTGCTTAAATATAAGTTGCGTTTGAGTATTCGAGGGTTGATTTCTTACATTCGGTTCCACTTACGTAGATCATATTTCAAGTTAATCTTTTAATGGTCAAATAAGTTGTCAAGATACAAGTCTCCCAACCAATCATTCTTCAAAATCTCTGGACATTTATTCGACTGACGGGTTTGCAGGAACGGTTTTTAGACATTATAAATGCTTTTTTAACCGACTTCAAAAAAGGAGGAGGTTCTCAAGTCGTCAGTTTTTTTTTTATGTTTGTTACCTCAGAACTTTTGACTGGGTGGTCCGATTTTCCTGATTCTTTTTTTATATGAAAACTGGTGCTTCCCATGTGGTCCCATTTTTGTTCAGTTCTGACAATGAAATCCATGAAAATTCATGAAAAAACTATAAAAATTAAAGTCTGTCTGTCTGTGAAAACAAAATTAATTATTTATTGAATAGATCTTCGTTTGATCGCCATCTCACCTGATGGAAAGCGAAGATGTGGCCGATGATAGATAGATAGATAGATTGTCTTTATTGCACCATCAATACAAAAAAGAATTAAAATAGGACTTATTGCTAACTATAATCTAGTGTGGCACAATCGGCGGCCTTATCGCTAAAAGCGATCTCTTCCAGACCGATGGTGTATACAGAAGGTAGAAGATACATTTTCACCCGTGTCTTGAAGAGACGCAGGTTATAATTGGCTTAAGAACGTTCCTGAAAACCCGTATGGTATGCCCAAATAGTTGTCAAATCATAGGTAGCTTTAGCTACTAGGGTGGAGCGATTTTTTTTTTATTTCGTAATCAATTTGGAATACCTGTAAAAAGTTGCTGTTCTAACTCACAAATATGCTCACAAAATTTTGTTATAAACGTAATATATTTAGAGGTGCCCCCAACCTCATTAATTTTAGAGAAATTCGCAAAAATTGGTAAAAAAGTACATTCGTCTTATTTATAATAAATTATATTCTGAAAGTTGCCCTGTTAGTTTATGATAGAAAATTTTAACATTAAGACGTGTTTATCGATGTTCAGTACGCGGGGTACGCGGGGAGGTAATTTCACTACCCTCATCAAAAGTTGTTTCAACGTCATTTAGTCAATACTCGCGTGCGATTTTTATTATTTTATGGTTTGCCAGTGAAGTAACCAGTATCTCAATAGCGTACTTATAATGATGTTATGACATATTATTTATTTATTTAAAAATGAATTAAAGACAGACAAAACAACAAAAGAGCCGACGGTCCATGACATATCCGAAATATTGGCTCAAGAAGTATGAGATATTTGGCAAAAAGCTTCGCTGCCAACAGTTAGCCGTAAGAGGGTATTAATAACTAATTCCTGCCTACCACGAGAAATAATTTATGACTCGAAATGAAAGGTAATGCAACCTTATCATAGCTGTCAAACCAACACAAATTATCATCAGAAAATTAATACATTAAAAGCCTCAAAGACTCATAGATTATTCGATATTTGCAGTTGCAAATGCAAACTTATCTCAAACTGTTCTTGTGCAAAAGACAGTCGTGTTCCCAAAAAAGAAAAACATTTTCTACTCGATCAATTAATTAACAAAAAGAAAAATGATGATAGGTGGTTTAGATCTAGCTGCAACTATAAAAAATGTGAAAAAACAGAGAAGAAAACAAAAACGTTCATTTCTTAACGGAGAGATAATTGATTGCGAGAAACCGTGTTGTTCTCGTCCTTATATAAAGATGTGACATTGGCAATCCAAAGTATTAGGGTCAGTTCCAGTAATAGCGAAGCTTTTAGTCCACATCAAATTCCATTTGCACCACCAACAAAAAAGAAAAGGTTAAATTTACCATCTCGTTAGCTCTTGCGTGCGATCGCACTGGAGTTTCTGACAGAGCAGCTGCTATTATAGCTTCTTCTGTGTTAAAAGATCTTTGAATGATTTCTTCAAACGATACCAGTGGTGTCATTGATCGAATACGTTACGCCGTGAGAGAACTAAAGTCAGATCAGCTTTACAGAATGCAGATCGCGATAAAAACATACGTGCTATTTATGCTGTAGAAGGGACAAAACTTTGGTTAGTATTCAGAAGGATGGTAAATTTTACAGAAAAAGAGTTTCAGAAGACCATTATGTGATTTTATCGGAACCAAGAAGCGACTACTTCGGGCATGTGAGTCGGAAATCGGTTCACTGCGGAAGGTATAAAAAGTATTTTAACTTACTTGAAATCCAAATTGATGGAACTACGCGAAATATCTGTTGTTGGTTGCGATGGAACAGACTTTAAAGGTGGTGTGATTCGCTTGATGGAAGAAGAAATTAAAAAAACATTACAGTGGTTTGCCTGTCAGTCACCTTTGGATGAATTAACTTTGAGACACTTGCAATTTAATCTATACTAATTTTATAAAGGGCAATGATTTGATTGTTTGTTTGTATTGAATAGGCTCCGAAACTATTGGACCGTTTTAAAACATCTTTCTTCATAAAAAAGCTTACTTTTCAGGGAGTGACATAGGCTATATTTTATCCCGGAATGCCCACGGGAACGGGAACTAGGCGGGTTAAACCGCGAGGCGCTGCTAGTGTTTAAATAAAATTGCACTTTGGCATTTTTATCGTTTCTTAAAAAAAAAAAAATATTCGAAATAAGTTACGGCACTTTTAGTAATTACATTTCTAAGTAATTATACTGATATTCATTTAATGGTAGTCCTGAAATTCAGAAAAATACTTTTTTTGAACAATTTGACAAAGAGATAACAATTGTAAAAAAATGTTATATATACCGATTTTCAATTGTGTTGGGGCACCTCAAGACATTATAATAGATTAACAATATTTCGTACATTTGATTTTCTCATTCAAAGACAACTTTATATCGCTATGCCATCCAAAAAAAAATAAGTTTATTTTTTTTCATACACAATCACTCCACCCTATTAGCTACGTTGTAAGTCATTTAAATTCTAAGGTTAGTTAGGTTATTGCTGCCTTAAGAACAGAACGGATACCTTAGCCCCCATACAAACGTACTTCCCGCTTCATTTGGAAACTACGTTTCCGATCGTATTGAAATTTTGCATACATAATCGGATGACAAATAGCTATGTTTGTAGTGTTTTCGTTTTTTAAAAAACATTATGATATTTGAATGAGAGTGAAACTAATTTGCCATATTTTGACCACCAAATCGAGTCATTTTCAAGCTATTTTTTAAGCATGTTAGACACTTTTATTCGAAAATCTGTCACACTGCAAACATCCTAAATATATTCACCATTAGAAATAAGCAAAAATATTTCTGAAATCAGTCGATTATTCAAAATGAATCGCAAAGTACGAAAAAATATAAAAAATTGAGAAATTCTTTCAAATTTCTGCAACCGCTCGCTCAAACGCGGGGGGCAATGCGACACAGGGAGCACAATTCCAAAATAAGGCGAATGCCGCGGAATGGCCAACACGATGCGATTCTACGTGAAACAACAACAAATTCACTCGGGCCGGCCGCTGAGATTTGGGAGGGGTTCGTAGCCTTCTTAAGAGTAGAAACTGTTCAATACTGTGACGGCATAGTTCTTTCCGCTAGTTTCGACCGAAGTAAAATGGTAAACAAATTGGTTTTTTGTAACATTTCTTATTATTTTGTCTTCTTCTCCCTACAGGAGAAAAACTCTTTGGGTACCAAAGAAGAATACCAACCAATGTTTTCAAGGTTTTGAATAGTTATCCTTCTTAAAGTTATTTACAACGGGATATTCACCATGATTTGAGTTTTGAGCTTTCCAATATTTCGGCACAAAACTCAAATCATGGTAAATATGCCGTTGTAAATAACTTTAGTATTAATAACCATGATGGATTTAAAATTTATCGTTCTGTTTACAGCAAACAAGCGTATGTAGCGGGAGCGGCGGAGGCAGCGGCGGCCGCGGCGGCTCGTTGCGGACGCCCCTCGCACGCACTCCCGTCACCTTCAACGCATCGCAAGTCGCCAGTGAGTATTATATCATGTTGATTTTCTGGTGTATACACTGCATTACATTGTACGTACATCCAGGGAAGGAAGGGCCAATTCCTATCGAGTGTGACAATTTCGGCACCAGGCGCAGCCGAGGCAGTCTTAAAACACACGAGGTATGAATCGCACTTTCTCCCGAGTGATACATAGTGCTTTATAGACACTAGCTACCAGCTGATACGTCACCTCCACGGAAAACTTACGAATCTGCTGTTTTTGTGATAGCAGATTCGTATGTGCCCATGGAGGTGACGATATATAAACAAAAAAAACTAGTGATTTCCATACACGTTTCCCTCCCGCAGACGCTTGTAAAATGAAATTCCATAGAGTTTATCGTTCTATATTTGGGTACGCCTGCAAAGACGTGCTACCTTATGTTTGGTAAAGGAATAAGCAACTTTCTGAGCTGGTGTAGTATTATAAGCATTTTTCTATTGTATTGTATTATCATCAGGATGATTGATGGGGCCTGTGTTAAGCAGGAGTCTACCATTTGTCGACCAACTAAAAATCACTTACTATGCTTTTGTTCAGTCAATCCTGCAGTATTGAATAAAGTTCTGGGGAACAGCTATAACTTTTATTGGGGTTATACAATATAGAACAGGGCAGTATTGTCCGCCGCTTTGAAGTATTTTTAACCAACTTCAAAAAAGGAGGAGGTTCTTAATTCGAGTGTATTTTTTTTATGTTTGTTACCTCAGAACTTTTGACTGGGTGGTCCGACTTTCATGATTCTTTTTATATGAAAGCTGGTGCTTCTCGTGTAGTAGTCCCATTTTAATTTGGTCCAGTTCTGACAATGGCATCCATGATCTCTTATTAAATCTTCTAAGATTTTTGTAAGTATATAGTGAAACGAAAAAATGATCTGTATTTTCAGAAGCGAAACAACTCCAAGCGGCCATGTCTGAGGAGAGCGGTTCCAGTCGCTACTGGCCGCCCGCCCACGCCAAACTACCGCACCTGCCTGCGCCCTCCTAGCCCCCGCCCCGCCGCCTCGCCAAGGTAACTACTGACCACTAGTGCTCCTGGCGGCATACCAGCCCAACCTCAACACCCTGTATTGGTCCACTGTTGGACGCAGGCCTCCTCCCGATAAGCGCCTTATTGGCGTTTATCTTATAGTCCAGTCATTTTAGTAAGTTCACCTCGAAATTTGGGATACCTAGCTGTAAGTCTGTAAATACTTGTATATCGACACCCTTAAAGTTGTCTCAAAACCTACATATGGTATGGGTGTGCGCAACTATTAAATTTCAAGGTCACAAAAAATCGGTTTTTTGTAAATATCTCATTTCCTATAGGTTTTTTGCTATTTGTATGTATGATCAATATTGTAGCAGACAAAATTCTCTACAAATTTTGTTTAATTTTTTTTTTTATACGGTGAACCGTTTTCGAGATGGAGGGCGGCGAACGCGCGGTCACAGCATCACGTTTCGCATTGCCCAACCCCATACCTGGGGTTCCAAATCATGCCCTTATTAAGTTTGAACTTGATAATATACACGTTTGAACTGTTGATGAGCAGCTGCACTTGTTGGTGGAATATTTGAAAGCTGTACGGGTTTATGGATGGATGGATGTTTGTTACCTCTTCACGCCAAAACTACTGAACGGATCTGGCTGAAATTTTGCATACAGGTAATTATAATTCTGTAATTAAACAAAGGCTTTTATCCCATAAATCTGATCCCGTGGTATAAAAATCACCTTTAAACGTTTCCATAGGAACAACGCGAGAGAAGCCGCGGGGCGCAGCTAGTATAATATAATAGTTAATAAAAATTGGCAAATATTTATAATCATTGATTTATTGATAGTTCATCAACTATATATTATTATGGCGCGTTTTCGACCGGAGCACCGGTTGACCTGAAGTGATGCTCTGACCGCGCGCTCTCCGCCCTCTATCTCGAAAACGGTTCACCGTATAAAAAAAAATTCAACAAAATTTTTAGAGAATTTTGTAGTCTACAATATTGATTATAAATAAAAATAGCAAAAAACCTATAAGAAATGAGATATTTACAAAAAAACGTTTTTTTGTGACCTTTGACCTTGAAATTTAATAGTTGCGTACACCCTACCATATGTCGGTTTTGAGACAACTTTTAGGGCGTCGATATACAAGTATTTACAGACTTACAGCTGGGTATCTCGAATTCCGAGATTCTTACCTAATTTAAGCTTAAATGACTGGACTACTATGGGGGTAATGCCTATAATCCCCGCGCTGGGCGGGTTGAGTATCACAGTTCGGTGGTAAAATTGTTCTGCTGCTGCCCGCTCCCGGTGGATCCTGAATATCTCTAAGTCGCCTTTTACGACACCCACAGGAAGAAATGGGGTGGTGGATGGATAAGGCGTATATCAGGGGAGACCTGCGTCCAGCTGTATAGGCCGCTGCTGTGAGGTGACGTGTACGGGCTGATGATGAAGATTGAGTTAGTTTCCTGTAAAATTCGTACATAACTATCCCAACCATAATAAAGTTTAGTTTATACCTAAGCATTGATAGCACATGTGAGATAAGCTTTCTGAACACTGTAAAGTCTAGTTTATAAGTACATACTTTAATTAAAATATTATTTACCTCCTAATGGGCCAGGTGAGAACTCTGTGTCTAGATAAACCTAACATAGGCTTTAAGACTTTTGTATTAATACTTTAGTCTTTACTTTGGCTACTGTGGGTTGTTTGTAATGAAAGATGTGACGTACGTTGAACCGAGTCTATTGATTAAACAGAACACACGTACATGAAATTACAATAGAATGCTAATCTTTAATCCTTAATTAGGATATTACTACTCAAATGGGGTTCTACGAAGTGACTTTAATATATTCTGTAACCCATAATTAGAGTAGGTGTTCTCTGGGAGAGCTTGGTGGAGTCTCGCCAGTCATTCCACCAAGCTTGGCTACTGAAAAAGCTGATTAAGCGAAACGCGTTTGCGCCGCGTACTGCTAGCTTAACTGTGTCACCACAAGACACTACTAACCAAAATGTAACATTGTTTTCTTTACCTAAATAAATTATTCTATTCTATTCTAACCAATCCATTGATGTTTGTGTATGTACCCACATTCGTTAATATTTAAGACAGATTCTTTGCGGTTGCAGGTGTCGTCGTTAGAGACTCCACTGCGGCGGGCCTGCGGAGCCCGGCTTGACCTGGAGCGACGCTCCCTGGACCTGGAGCGCGAGCTACGGGCCGAGCGGGACTCCGACGCCTCGCTCGACGACCGCGACCATCTCGTCTAGAGGACTAGGGAACGCAATGTCTGTAAATGTCTAATTGATGTTGAGAATGTCAGTGTGAACTGGAGAGGGAGGCGTAGTCGACAGTGTCAGTGAAGAGAATCATTGTCTACAACTAAAACACAGTGGTATAAATATGTCTGTTTTCAAAATAAATAGCCTCTTTATTTACCAAACAGAAGCTTCGAGAGGCAGTGTACAGACGACATACAAACTCAACAAAAACTAAAAAAAACTGCAGCTATTTTACTGTGCTCCGAAGTCAATATTTGTAGACGATAACCATTCAACGCTCAAGAACAATACTACAACAGAATTTTAGAAAGAAAAAATTACGTGAAACTGACTGACACTGCGTCACAGACACCTCCATCAACTTAGATGTTTACAGACACTGTCCCGACGGTATGGTTGCGGGGTCGACGCTAGCGACGCCATAGGAGTGCGGCCAAAACCGGCAACAGTGATACCAGTCTTCTTCGACAAGTTACTGTGAAGTGTCGGCGGGTTACTGTGTAATGTCGGCGAGTTACTGTGAAGTGTCGGCGAGTTACTGTGTTGCGTCGGCGAGTCATTGTGTGGCGGTTTTGTCGCTCGTTTGCCACGTTACTCAGAATCTGTGCTCGATCGGAACAGTCAAACATTTGAACCTTTTTACATAACAATGTTCTGATTATGTTTTACCACAATCGAGTAGAGAATTTGACTTCCGTGGTGCGTGGTCTTTTTCGCCATTGCCTTATAGTGAATCTGAAGTACATTGTCATACAAATTTTAATACCAGTTCTTTTAAAGTTGGGTTTGATTCCCTTGAAATGACACTAAACTATACTCTTGACCATACTATACTCTCTGTGTCCTTTCGACAGAATCGATAGCAACTTTCATGTACCTACCAAGTTCCTATGTTTATAACCTGCGTGCTTAAATAATGGGATTAAGAAAGACGTAATGCTGTCTTGATTAGTTCTAATCCGATCTGAGCGGAGCAGCACGAGAGACGACGTCATTGTCAATGCCAATCATTAAGTACGTATGTTATACATACATGGTGGGTAAACAAGGAACGTTTATTGTAGAAGTAGAATTTGTAAGCGGAATAGTTCAAATTTGTAATTTTATCGCCGGTGTTTTGCTCCTTGTTATAAAAATTGATTGTTTAAACACCATGTATATCGTAGTTCTAGGCAATGGCGAAAAGGCGTCGGTCAGTGGCAAAATAACGCTTGGCGGCGAATCCAAATAGTGCATAGAGGCAAAATTGATCTCAATAACATAAAGACTATAATAAGTTAACGGACATCTAGTGGAATTGTGCGTAATCTAACGTGTTTTACTGTTTTCTATGTATTATATACGTACGTAAAGAACGTTCCGATCTGTCGGTGTTAGTGCCTAATAAGTCTGGTTTAGTGATAGGATCTCGACCATTAAGAATATCTAGAACCGAACGACGAGCTGTGGGCTCGCAGCTTCTGTAGACGTTCCCGAATTGGTAATCTTGCGATAAATAAAGCAAGATTTTCACTGAATTTTTTGATACGTTTTACCCAAATACGCCATACGCTTATTGGATTGCGTTCCGATACGACAGCGGAGCGAGCGGGCGTCCGGATTTTGTTGGTAAATCGATAAATTCCCTCGAAGCTACTAGTGTAAGCGAACTTGTGTGTAACTAAACAATTTTCTACAAAATGTAATGTTATATTTAATTGTAATTTAATTTAGTTCACAATATGTGTAATTAGTTATTATTTCTTTCAAGTGATATAGTGATGTTGTAATTATAACAAAATGGTGACCTTATACGGAATTTTTAATGCATATAAGGGTAGTTAATACAAGGCCTTCTAAAAGTAAGCAAGGCGCGTTTGGAACTATCTGTCAAGCGTAGATGTGATGTATTATATTCTTTATAATTATTACTAACAAGTTTATACCAGTAGGTAACAGTTCTGGCCATATTACCTATTTATGGAAAGTTACGTTTATTATACTATTCTTAAGTATGAAGTACATTTTTCAGCATTTTAGTATGACTTACTCAATGTGTTTTGCTAATTTTTGGTCGAATTACAGGCATAGCCAAAGATTTAAATTGTTAGATAGGCCCTTATTGTAGTGAGACGGCGTGTGGTTGCCAATCAATATGAGATAGTTCGCTCATTTTGAGTCAATGCATTGTATGTTTCTTCACAAACGTTTGTGCAATATGATTGCACAATAAATGGTAATAATGTCTGTAAGGTTTATTGGATAAAACACTTTTTTAGACTTATCACTAGTGTGAGTGTGTGTATGCACTCACACTAATGATCAAGACAATGCCACAGTTTTTGGTGTAAGGGCGTATCTAACGATATAAGTCGTTGGTCATAGCTATTAATTCCCACTATAGTGACAGAAATAATGAACTCTGTAAATGATTACCCAGCATTTGATGACAAGTTAGCACTGTACGAAAGTACAGTGGTTTCTATATTATTCTGTCGACTAAGATCCTCAGTGGAATCACTCTCTTAACGCTGTTAGAACGGTGTCGGAATAAGGCTGTATGACAAATACTTTAAATAGTCTAGTCAAAAAAATCTCATTACGACAAGGTTATTCAGAGTTGATGATTCCGACTGTTGGACCCATGGGTGGACCGCCACTTCTCTCCAGTGCAATATCTACTTTACAATATATTTTGTCTTCCTTACCAATCATTTACAAAGGCCTATTTACGTGTATTGAGCATTTTTCTTTTAGATTTTTAGATTATGTATACATAGATACAAAATTATTGATTATATTCTAATGAAATGTATGTTATGATTGTGGCTTTTTCACACGATTTGGTTTGTGTATGTGTGAGTAGACAGTTTTAAATGTTGAATTTAAATAGATGATGTGACAGTCTTATTAGTACTTAATTTTTAAAACATTTTAACACGAACATGAAGAGTTATATCATAAAATTGAAAATTTGTTGCCTACATGTAAAATATAAGGATGAAAATATTTAGTAACAATTTTATAAATTCAATTTTCATTTTAATCCTTATATTTTGCAATGGATTTCCGCAATGTAACGCCTGCATCTATTACGTAGACTACATAATATTCTAAGTGCTAATTGACCTTGATGTTGTCCATAAGTTTTTGTTCACAAAATCTACTTCGAAAATAAAAACGTGTGTTGAAAGCTTCGTATTTAGAACATGTCTACTTATACACCAATTTTATCCAACGACCAAACCTAACTATACTCAAAATGGCATTTTTTCGTTGTTAATTTGACTGCCTTACGTTGTTATGCTCAAGAATAGTTTGTATCGTGGTTGTCTTCTCTTTAGTGACATGCGACGACATTAGTGGAATACGGTCAGCTTGCCAAAGCCGATCACTATTATTTAGCGCATTTTCTTGGGGATGTTAGAACACGAATTTTGACTTCGTCTTGCGCACATTCAAGGTTTTATTCAAGCTATTTTTTCTATAATTATTGCTATAAAAGAACCTGTGTGATGTGAAATATGATTTCAGTATGATAAGAGAATGTTAAATTTAAACTGCTCTCAAAGTAATGAAACTCTGTAAAAATTAGTTAGTCTCGATAATTTTCTTAATATGACCAACGAATTGCCAGAATTTAAATTCGTAAGCAGGTTGTAAGCTAGGTTGTATGTGTTAGTTCAGTGTAGGTTGTAAGTTTATGTCAAATTCGCCGCTTCGAATGTTCCCAAGTCCATGCCAATATCGATTTAAGGTATTTAGTCAATTAATGTATAGCTTTTTTATTTTAACTGTCGTTTGGCTGGCTCTGTTCATCAGCCTATGTTTGTGATAGCTTATGTTCGCTTAGTTTCTTTTTAGTCCAAATTTTTATCATTTAGTTGTAGCTGCTCTATATCGATACAAACTTTTTTATGACAATAATACCTTCCTATTGTTATTTGTAGGTTTTTAGATATATTTTGTTAAAATACGCCATGTGTTTCTGTTTTACATTTTTGTACCTCAGCGAAACCATAGCGAATTTGTGTAAAAGTAAGTTTTCTCATGATAATTACTTTTTATTTAATGTTTACAAAGTCGTGGGTAGTGTATGCAGGGTTGTCAACCTCCTAAGACTCATTATAGACTTTTTTCCAATGACACTGTGTGCGTATGTATGAGACAAAATTGCTTACAAGTATGGATTGATATACAGCAGCTATCAAACGTAAGCTATCAACTTGGCAACGATCAGTATTAAATCATTTAACTTCATACCTTTAACAAAACTGCCAAGTACATTTACCGACGGAGTCGAACGAGCGTTGTCACGTGAGCTTTATTTACCTAATTATTAAGGCTCAATTTCGAAATGACAGATATTTTGATACTAAAACTGTTGTATTGAGCTTTGTGGCAACGGTATAAGACTCAATTTTGATGCAACTGTTCGTTTGTCGGGCTTAGGTAAAAATACTTTGCTTAGCTATGTCCGTTATCGGACCGCCATTTTGTTGATAATATTGTAATTCAAGATGGCGGTGCTTGCTGTTAAAATTAAGATGGAAACGGAATTGCCCTTTAAAATTGTTGATTTTCAGAACTAATTAGTAAGTAAATAAAAAGCAATAAGCATAAGCAATGTTAATTTATCTGCCTGAGCTCCGTCTTCTTAAGTTATAAGTTTGCGTATAGCAAAGATCTAGTTACTACGGCTTTCGTCAGAATGCTGCATTTCTCTTAAACCTAGTTATTTTGTGAATTGTGTTTTTTAATGTAATGCTGATGTTTCTCCCGGAACACGTAGCGACAATGTGAATACTATACAATTAATAAATGAATTATATAAATACATATAACGCCTTTAAGTTTTACCAATCCTATATACCTATTTGTAGAAAACGTGGGCTATTCTTATAGGACACCGAAAGGGGTGAAAGAGGGGTGAGGCCTTTTCCCTGCAGTGGGACACAACACTGTCATGGTTCCAGACGCACTTGTCCATGGCAAGCACCGAGTGAGTCAAGGCTGGGCATTGAATGCGTTAACCAGTAAAATATCTTCAAAAAAAATAAGTAAAACGGTTTTAGGTAATACACTGTCATCAGAACTAAAGGTGCGTACCAAATTTCAGATCTATCCGTCAACAGGAAGAGGGTCAAATTTGAATTACTAGATTTAACACAAACGGGCTCCTTGCCCATGGTCTCGTTCAGCTAAAAAAATATCTTTGCTGGTGCAGTTAACTCGACCACTCATTCTGTGTGATAGTTTGTTAAATAATATTATTCCATGTTATGAGCAGCTAATGTCAAAAATGACAGATAGTAATAAAATGTTAAAATTTACAGCTTTAATATATACCGTGTCCATTTTGAATGAAGCACAAAAGTAAACAAACCGCCCATACTTAACCTCAGACAAAGTAACCTAAAATTCACTTTGTTGGCGCGTCCTTTTATACGTAATTTACATTACTTGTCGATTTTAGATCCTCCCTTCAATAAAAATTGCTAAATTAAAAGTCTCAAGTCAATTATATCTGAAACTCGACGCCAAGCAAGTGAGATTTTGTGTCGTATTTTGTTTACTAACATGCTTCATTCAAAATGGATAAACTATAGATACTATAATTTATTTTAGAAAAGTAGGTACAAATGTCGAAATTGGTTATTTGGTTCCTTGAACCAGTTTCATCGTTAGCTGTGAGATTTCTTGTAAATAAGCAAAACATTCTGCCCATTGATGTTTACGGTTTACACTTTTTACATCAATGGCTCTACCCCTCTTCTAGGAACGCGAATTATCCCAACTTTTTCACTTCGCACTGCGCCCTCTGAGTCTTCATTATTGACTCTCAGAGGGCGCCATTTTTTTACAATATCTAGTTTGAGACTCTATCTAACTAAAGCACCGATGTAGGTAGTAAACAAAAAACATTTTACACACCACAGGACATTCTTAAGTGCATCGCAAGGAGCAACTTGCAAGAGCAGTAAAACTGGAAAGAGCAGCATTACCGTTTCCATCTTACCGTTATGTACGAGTAGCAAACGAGTAGGTAGGTACTTGCTTGGTGCCACAGAGATGAACTTAGTGCTTGTCACTAAATCGGCGAAGAGCACCAGTTTACGCTTTGGTCAAAAACATGATGTCAAAAAAACGTCATAGTTCCACTTTCCCAACTTGGATATTAAAAATAATTTAGCGCTAAGTACCTACTTAGACCTTCATTATGTGGACTACTTACCTATTACGTTTTAACCGTCATCATAGTTGGAAACTGACTCATGTTACTGTGTCCGGAATTTTAAAGTAAAGATTCCTCCCTCCCCAGTCCTTTATTTAGCAATCGCCGGTCATTAGAATATTTCGGTTTACCCATCAGGAGTACCTAGTGGAGCTCTGCCACCAATCTATCATTAAGTAGGTACATACCTACTGCTTTTACGTCAGAAGAACTAATATAGTCAACGGTTTTGATAGATTGTATAGGTGCCTACGTCAGCACTATGTCTACAAATACAATACCTAGACTCAATGAGACATCCCTGATCCCCATCAATATCTCTGTAGAAAGAAAGCATCGATTCAATTCTATTGTCTAGCTAAATCCCCACCAATTTCGTCGTATGTTGCAAAACATCGTTTATCTGCAGGCAGTAGGTACATTTCTACAGGTATATTGCGACAGTGTTCGGTCGTCCGCCATTCTGTCACTGTGTTTTCCCGCTCTCGTTTTGGCGCGAAATTACTTTTTAATAACATCGATTTAGAACTTGTTCGTTTCACATATCCGCGTGTTTTTTTGTGAAGTGACGTGAAACCGATTAAAAGTTTTTGGTGAGTAGATACCTAAGTTATATACTAAGTATTTATTAAATTAGATTCGTATTTAAAGTTTCATTTTATTGGATAAGTTTACAATAATGAAGGCTTTGCTCCAATAAGGAAAATGGAGGCCGTTGTATCAATTTGGGAACAAGGTTTTTGTTATGTTGGTATCCTTGACAGATTTTGGGTGTACATACACATACATATATACATATATACATTAGTACACATATATATACACTAGTAACAATATGTTCTATTTGGTTGCGTTTTTCAACCAAAGGCCCTGCCTAGATTACCTACCACTTATGTAAGCTAAAACATCACCAAGATTTTTAAGTTACAGAACAATATTTTACTGTACCCTCTACCTATAGGTACGTAGAGCCGAGAAGAGTAGAGAATTGTGACCCAAAAATACATAAGTAAATTGCATAAGCTATGCATAACACAGTGTGGGTAGAGCAAGGTAGAGGTCCAAACTTGACCATAATATTATTTATGTTTACTGATTTGTTTCTTCATTTTCATCGTCTTCATATAATTATTATGAAAGTCTAAGTCTACAATATGTTAGTGAAATTAGTCCTCCCCTAATGAGCGCCATAGCGTCCTGTCCTCAGATTTCCGCTTCCACCATCTACATATAGTTTTTTTTTTTAGATTTTGTAGAGCTTTCTATGTTATTAGAGATTCGTGTATATAATTATATCCAATTGGAGTGATTCAGTTTGCTTTGACAACTTGACTCTCGGCTATTGTGTTAATATAGTATTGTTATAAAAACATGAAGTGATATGTCATTCTAGTATAGTAGGTATTATAATATCTGTCTGTAGGTAATCTAATAACACTGTAGTCCTATGCTGAAATAAGTCTATTATTAAAAAAGATATGAAAAATTTACGAAAATAGAGCTTAGGTCCTTATGCAATTCAATAAGAAAATACTTACAAGTAAATCTCAAAAACCTCTTATCTAGAAAATTCGTTCTGAAACCTGTCATTTCATTCTTTTATCACTTCAATTTCCGTTTATTTGATTACCTTACAGTACTTATATACCTACACGTCGTAAAACAGGTACATCTACATACATAATGGCATTTCAGTGATCGTTATGTAAACACACGATAACAGTAGCGTCGTTTGTCTTAAACATCGACTTAGTTCTTGCCCATGGTTTTATCCGGGAAAAGTTACTAATTCCTCAAATACTGAAAATAAATTGAGAAAAAAAATTGCGACTTGGAGTGTGATATTTTTATAAGTTTGACTATTCTTATTCGTAGATTTCACCCCCAAATACTCAAACGGAATTCAGATTAAGCACGTCTTAAGTTACCTACCAATTTTTACAGACAGTTCTATTTAGTTCTACTTAAGTATTTAGTATTCATTTAAAACTTTTAGAGTTTTAAATGAATACTACAAAAATCGTGAAAAATCGTGCTCAAACGTAAGTTACGTTTGCGTCAGTTGTGATTTGTAGGTGTTTGATTTGTTAGTCGTGTTTTGTCTTTATCGCATTCACTGCCCAGCCTCGGCGGTGTAACCATCATCGTACCTTCGTAAGCCATGAAAATGTTCACTTCGCTCTTCGTACCTCTTCGCGGCGGTGACTCGCCAATTGCATACAATAACGAACGAGCACCGGTCGTTCACGATTTTAGTATACTGTACTCCATTTTAAGAATCTCCGAAATGTCAGTCAGTAAAATAAAGAGTGCAGCTTACAATAACATCCGCCGACAAACAAAAGAGAACTGAGAGCATTTAGTTCGAGTGTCATACAAAAAACACTCGTTACTCGTTTTCGAGAGCTCGATAGTCTCATCTGTATGGAGTTACAAAGTTATTCGTATGATGGAGCTATTTTGCCAAAGGTGGCATTTGGCACTGTTGGCAGTCAAAAATTTGATTGTTTTATAAAAGTTAAAATCGTCTCTACATTCCTTATTAAGTACTTATTCCTTATATATCCCTTAGTCGCGTCTAACGACACTCGCGGGAGGAGTTGGGGTGGTGCAAATTCTTGGCACCACCCAGTTACCGCTAGCTACCGCTACCGCCAATGGTTTATTTAGATTCAACAGAGTCAAACCGCCAGTATTTATTCTGTATCTCTTGTTACAAAAATATGATGATGATTGTATGAATGTTTATTGTTTTACTTACCGGCTGTTTGGATTGTAACAACATTCTATTGTTAGCTCATACCCACGTCAACTCCACATAGTCTGTCTGCTCGAAACGGCATATAATTTGCAGTCAATAGTTTCAAAATATCATTGCGTCACACGTGTTATGTAAATTATGTATTTCAAAGATAGTTAATTATTATTTTATGCATCATTGTCTAACTTTTAGGTAGAGAAAACAAAAAACCTGAGATTTTTCCGTCGTGTTGATTTTTCTAGTATAAAATGTAATTTATGTTACCCGGGCTTATATCAGCTATCATCACAATTACAAAAAAAAATAAAAATGCGATTTCAATATTGTAAACCTTCCTCTTCACAACGATTGAAAATAAAGGCTGCCTACTTTTTAAACGTCATGGGGTGACGCCGCAGGCAGAAATTAGTTCCTTATAACAGCTGTGCCGATTGAATCCATTGAAACTTCATTCAACAAAATCTGTGTTTCTACCATGAGTTGTCACAGTTAAATCGCCTCTGACACGCATATAGTGGAGCTAGGGGCGCTCTAGAAGTTTCCATACATTTTTTTAACTACAGTCGCTAGCGAGTATAGATTGTCTAAACTCTTGGTAGACAGACACACTGATGCTCACGCTCAGTTTCGTTGCTACTACGTTACGAAAATATGTGAGTAACAAAAACCAATCTCGTTCTTTTGATTTTGCCTTAGTTTGGTATAGTGTAATTTTTACCCATAAATATTTACCCAAAGAAAACCAAAAACAGAAAAGGTTCCTATTGAAAAATTAGAAGGAAAGGCTTATTAGCTTTTTGAATCAACTATGTCTATTTGGTTGCATGATTCTAGTAAGGTTTGACCTTCAAGAACACATCAGAAATAGGTATATGACAATCACTTCTAATAGCAGGTTAAAATTGCAGTCTATAAACCAGCTGATTACAAAAACGGCTGTCAAGCACGCAAGATGAGAGTATTTACGGATAACAGGATAATTCTCGGACAATAATACTGCTGTTTATAATAACTATATTTCCGTTTACATAATTGAAACGCTTACCTGTTATCATATTATAAGTGGTAGATTTATTATTGTAACAAGAGGTGCTTAGTAAATTCCTAAATGAGTCGATCATTCTTGATGACAAATTTCTATACAATTTTTACTTCTTATCCTATCTTTCTAAGGGATCATTGATAGGACTGCATGTCTCATATCCATGGTAAACGGCAGTAAAGTAATGTAAAGTAAAGTAAAATAAAAGTATATTTATTGCCATTACATGTGAAGAAGATGGTACATACAGAAATGCGTAACAATGTAATTTACCCTTTTTGGGGCGTGCTATTATCTTTTTGATTACAATAACATTAGAAGATTCTATAATTAAAAAAAAAAATTAATTAATATTCAATTAATATTCAAAAGTCATAGGTACATAAAATGGATATAATTTTTAAAATATATTAGTTTTAAAGTTAATTGTCAAAGTTCTTATCATTAATAAAATCTTTCACTGTGATTTTACAGTCAATATGGTTCTCAGCTTTCTTTGAAATATCGTGGTCGGTAATTCTCTAATTGAGAGTGGAATTTTATTATAAATCGACGGTGCCATAGCAAAGAGACTTGTTTGCAGTATTCTCTTTCTCAGTCGCCGACTGCAGTAGACTGCGGCGACGGCAGTCAACGAATAATTGAAAAAGGGTTTCTCATTCCTTCGAAAACGTGTATAGAGTGTAAAAAAGTGTCCATCTTGTTCTCTATAGATTCACTATTATTTATCTTTTTCGTTGACTGCAGTCGACTGATGTAGTTGGCAGTGGCGGGTTTTCGCAAGCGTCAGAGCGGAGCCTACCCGTTTTAACTCGCAGAAGTAACTGCATAGGTGCTTGTATTACCAACAAAACAACATATAGTCGAGCGGAAAAGACTGTGGGAGCAGAAAGATAGTCGAATTGAAAGGAGTAATCGAGCGATTTTTGAAATTACAGAAAATTTTGTGCCGTTCTGAGAAATTTTATCCCGTTTCGGAGAAAGCGCTAAATCTTCTGAAGATAAAGATAATTTATTTGCAAAAACACGTGTTAACAGAGGTGGTAAGTAATTAATGGCACAACATGTTTGACCAATTTATATCGGTATGCAAAAATAAGAGTATGGCATGCACATCTACATATAACAGTTGATTAGGTAAACATTCATGCAGATTTAATACAATATTATCACAGTCAAAGTAATTAAGAGAGTATTGATTATTAAAGTTGATTGTATAGTATAAAATTAAATTAATCAATTAATCATCATTTATCATCATCAATCATTCATCATCATCATCATCAATCATCAATCAATTAATCATCATTTAAAAATTCGTCAATATGGTAGTAACATTTTTCACATAAAAGTTTTTTAAATGTAGTCCTAAATAAGTTTACATTTAATTCTTTGTAGCTCTTTGGTATTTTATTATAAATTATGGGTGCCATATAAAAGGGTATCTTGGCTTACAGTTGGGCAGAGTTTATAAAGAGCATAAGCCAAGCTACTGATCGAAATGATATTTTGCACAGATAAAATTCTAAATCTGAGTTGTGTGCGCTACGTTTTTAATGGTGAAAAGCGTGCGAGCAGAAGCTACCTATGTAAAAAAATTCTCCAGATCTCACGCTACTATCTATCAGAGGCATTGAAATTGTAATTCAGAAAGTGCACGATTAAATTAGACAAATATGTTTTATTCACGCGTAAGGTTAAAGATGGCTCAAGCCCATAATTTAAATCTATGCTGTAGCCTAATGAAATCTCGAGATCCATTTTTCCGTTTTTTGAATTTAAAAAAAGTTATTAGGAAATTCTCGATCCCAGTCATTTAAAAAATTGTGAAATTTTTACTTATTTTGGAAAATCTTAGAAAATACCGACCTATTTGTGTGTATATCATTGTATTATGTATATCAGTTATCTAGTTTCCATAACACAAGCTCTGCTTAGCTTGGGGCTAGATAATGCTGTGTGAATTGTCCAGCATTATTTAGTTTATTTATTATTATTATTTGGAAATTTTAAATGCTTTTTGGAACCCTTCGGCATACGCACATTTTGACATGCGGCACATCCGCGTACCGACCATATCTGCGAAAGAACAAGCAAATGCTGGAAAATGACAGAATTTCATAAATTGGGACACTATCATAAAATTTTCATTTAATTAACATTGAAAACATAAACATTTTCAATGTTAATTATCATCATAGTTCTATTAGCACTGCTTTACTTTTGTTGATTTCGCCGACAATAGGGCACAACGATTGTTAATAGGTACTTACTTATTTACGCGATCATTGATTTGCAAATATAATATATTTATCGCCTTTAGTAAGCCGTGACATTGTTGCATGAAATCGAACACGTGGTAAATTTTAAAAGGTTCTGAATCCGACTGCTTTTGAATTTCATATTTCGATTGAATTTCATACTTACTTCAAAAGCTAAAAAATAAGTCAACTCGAAAGTTGACTTTTGAATTTCATATTTCGATTTGAATTTCATATTTCGGCCGATTTTTCCAGAAACTTGACCATGAAAAAACGATATAATTGAAGTCGGTTAATAGTTTTTTAAAACAAAATCAATTATCTGAAGTCGGTGTAAAATTAGATGCCAACAGCTGACAAAATCTGACCTATCTGTCCTAGAGAATGTAAAGTCCCGGATAGAGCAATCTAGCATTAGTAGGGGACGATCGGTCTGGTTCAGTGGCATGATATATTATGTATAATTACATTTAAACAACGCTTTTTACTCTTAATCTATACTAATATACTAATAATCACAATCTCACTAATATTATAAATGTGAAAGTTTGTGTGGATGGATAGATGTTTGTTAGGTTTAGTCCGTTTTCGCAATTGTAGTTTCACAATTAACTGTGAAAAATAATTCTTTTTTCACAGTCAATTGTGAAACTACAATTGCGAAAACGGACTAAACCGTTTGTTACCTCTTCACGCAAAAACTATAAAACGGATCTAGCCGAAATTTTGCATACAGGTCATTCTAATCTTGGAATCAAACATAGGCTACTGTTATGCCATAAATCAGTGCCCGTGGGATAAAAATAACCTTTAAACGTTTCCATGGGAACAACGCGTGCGAAGCCGCGGGGCGCAGCCAGTAATATTATAAGGAAAGGTTTGATTGTTTGTATTGAATAGGCTCCGAAACTAACAAAAAAATATTTCATCATTAAAAAGCTTACTTTTCAGGGAGTGACATAGGCTATATTTTGTCCCGTGATTCCCACGGGAACGGGAACGACGCTGGTAAAACCGCAAGTCGCTGCTATATTTTAATAAAAAAGAAATCTAGACACATTTCTAGACATACGAGAACCTCCTTAATTAAAAAGATAATACCTACAAAAACTGATCTTTACTTTGAATCCTAAAAAGATACCTATATGCTACCCTATATGCGCTCTAACTCACGAATCACAATTTCTCAGGTCACACCACGCTTCGCTATTATTAAAAAGATAATAATAATAGGTATTGTTATCTATTTAATTAGGTTAGGTAACAAATCGAACACATTCCACTTTTAAGTGAGTAGTTCCTGAAATAACTGTTCGACAATTAACCTGCTTTAATTTGTTATCATAAGCAGAAGTGTTTAAAGTTACTTAGGTATACATAAACACCTCATTATAATGTACATTATATTGTATTAAGGCCCATACACCAGCGAAAGTGGCGCCCCCAACTATTATATCTTATTATTACGTTGAACGCAGGATTTTTTAAAAATCCTACGTTCAGTTTGTGGTATCTATTATAAGCTATTTATTAATGCCTCTGTAATGCCTATTTTTGCATCTCCTACTAAACTATATAAGATAAAATTATAAAAGAGGTATTAAAAAATAGCTTATAATATATACCACAAACTGAACGTAGGATTTTTTTGTTACGGAATTTCTGGATTCGGTCTCCACGCTCAAGGCACGCGATAGAAGCTATGCAATAGCTTAAAATATTTTTATAGAAAACATACACACAAAACGAAAGAAAATCATAAGCTACTAGATAAATCTATAAACTTTCTCTCAGATATGTGCGCAGACGATTCTAAGGCAAATATGGCCTCCACTCAGCGTTGTGCTGGATGAACCCTAGTGTGTCCACCCAGCGCTGGTTTTCAGTGAGGGCTTGTTACGTCACGACCGTCTGGAGTAGTACAAAATAAAACAGGAAATACTAAAATAAGAGATATACCTTTATAACATGATTAATAAAAGATATGTCTATATCTCTGTCTATGATATGTCTAGTACGCATTACACAAGCTCTGCTTAGCCTGGGGCTAGGCTAGATGATGCTCATGAAACACTATAAAGTGCGACTAAGGGATTCTCACTCAATGACTCACTTCCAGCCGAACTGATGCCATTTAAATCATCTTTCGTAAATGTAATTTCATTAGTATCATCTAGCCTAGCCCCAGCAGCCTAGTGCCGGCTTAGAATTTGCACCGCCCAAACTCTTCCTGCGGTTATGTCGTAGGACGCGATGGGATATTTACCGGGGGCAGAGCCTCATACAGAATAATTCTTCCACCGATCTGGGATCTACCCGCATGCCTAGCGTGGGGATTATGGGCATTACCTCCATGAGATAAAAGCCAATCGCTTATCAGGGGGAGGCCTGCGTCCAGCAGTGGACCAATATAGGTTGAGGTGTGTTTCTCGTGCCGCTATAAAATAAGATATTTTATTAAAACTCAAGGCGGTGAAGGGGATCTGGAATATGCACTGACATATCGCATGGTAGAGCATGGTCCCACTGCCTAACAACGTCCTATGCGACAATATATCCGTACGCCGACATTTGTCGAAGTCAAAGTAACATTATATTACATCGACTTAAAATATTGTCGGAATTAGATAGTGTTACCTCAACTATTAGAGTCAAAACGTTTATTTCTTTAGAATTACAAAATAAGCACTTAAACAAGTAAATATATATACCTTATAAACAGCTTGATAAATAGTAATTCTTATCAAATAAGAAATAAGGTGCCATTGACTATTCAATTTTTTGTCCACTAGCGGAAGAAGTGAAAAAGAAACTAGGTGCTAGATATTGTCGATATAACGATATTGTCGGCTTCATCCGAAAGTCATCAGCTAATAAACCGGTGAAATTCTCAAATAACAATCCCAAATCCGATCTTACCTTGTAACCTTGCTTGTAGAAGGAAGCTATTCCAAAGCTAGCCTATTTAACATTATGAAACTGCAATAAATCCGAGTCAGGTCAGTGTTACACCGACAGTGCCGGTGATGCGTCAACCTAGGCCAAGGCCTGCGGGGTGTCCCCATTTGTGGTATGAAACGGGTTACGTATTTAGATAGGTAAGGTACCTTACCTACAGAGCAAAGATAATTTATAACATCGAAAACAATTGAATTGAGAGATCCTTACCATAGAGCAAAGATAATTATAACATCGAAAACAATTGAATTGAGAGATTGTGGTTAGTTTAGTTATTTTAGTTATCGTATTTACTGCACAGCTCTGCGGTGCGACCCGCAGCTACACGAAGATGTCCATCTTCCACAGGCACCTGCGTCTTGGGCCATGAAGGTGTTAAGTGGCTCTTGCAGGTATATCGGCCACTTTAATATATAGTTTTCAAAACAAGGAGGGGGTTCTCAATTCGACTGTATTTTTTTTATGTTTGTTATTTCCGAACTTTTGACTGGGTGGCCCGATTTTCATGATTCTTTTTTTAAAAGAAAGCTGGTGTTCCCGTGTGGTCTTATTTTATTTTGTTCAGTTCTGACAATGGGATCCATGAAAATTCATGAAAAACTATAAAAAATTAAGTCGGTTTATAGTTTTTTAAAACAAAATTAATAACTGAAACAGCTCAAACGTAGAAAGTAACTGGATTGGTAGATAACGTGATTATGGTTTTTTTAAACCAAAATCGCCGCGGGAGACTTTCATATTTTTTTTAATCAAGTTGAAACGTCATAATGAACTAGTACAAAGGGTTTTCTGCGCAGTTTGTATTCCTTAATTGTGCTAAAAAGACATCGTGGATGCACAGCTGCACCTCAACCTCAACCGACTGTCCACGGCTGGACGCAGGCCTCCCCCTGATAAGAGCCGTATTGGCATTTTCTAATGGGGGGGTAATAATAATAATAATGGGTATTACCCCCCATTACCGCAGTTCGGTGGTAAAATTATTCTGCAGGGGACGCTGCTGCCCATTTCCCCCGGCGGATATCCCTTAGTCGCCTCTTGCGACTCTCTTACCGCTGCACCGGTTGCATTGATTCTAGATTTCTAGATGTTTAACGCCAGTGACATGAATCGTAGAAACTGTAGAATGTGCTTTTTCAGAATGTGCCATGTTCAATCCAACGATCCTATCCAACCACGGTTGTCTGGTAGAGATCGCTCTTGAGCGATAAGACCGCCATTTGTCACATATTTTGCAATGTTTATTTTGTTTGTTAAAGTTGTATCTGTAATGTTTAGTTTGTTGTTAAGTGTGCAAAAAAGAATTTTCTATCTATCTATCTATCTTTCATAAAGACTCCTTTTGAAAAAAATACATGGTTTTCATTAAATACCTACAGACTTCAGACACAGTAATAACCAGATGATTGCTGTATATTTTAACTTATAATAAATATTAATCGTAAAATATTATACCTATTTAAAATGAAACCAAAATGGGACTACATACTTTTTACCTGTAAACAAGCAAACCTACTAAACTCAAAAGAGGATGTTTTCAAATCATCAGCATCTGTCACATCACAAGTCACAACTTTATGAGACCACACTCGGAGGAACAACGTCATTAAGGAAGATGGTTATCTACCGGTCGGGCAGGATATTTTGATGTAGTGATATGGAAACGTTTAAAGGTGATTTATAGATAGATAGATAATTCTTTATTCATCACCTTAATAAAACATAAATTTACATAATTAGATAAAAGGACAAGAACAGCAATAGAACTGGCGGCCTTATAGCTTAAAGCGATTTCTTCCAGGCAACCAAAACGATTGTGACAAAATAAAGGATGGCGGTGGTTCTTTACATAAATCTTAAATATAAATACTAATACACATAATACCTACTAAACTATTACACTAATATGTATTGAATTGTATATATACAACAAAATAAAATTATACATATCAACTATAATGGATATGCTAAATAACCTAGTGAAACAAGACATTTAAATAATGATAAAAAACTTTCCTCTTAAAAGCGTGATGTGATGTGGACTTCATAGTATCCACTGGCAAATCGTTCCATAGTCTGACAGCTTGAGCAGTGAAAGAGTTGCTGTAAAAAGATGTTCTCTGTACTGGAGATGCGAGGAGCAGGGTATCCGAAGACCTGAGAGAGAGACCGTGAGAAGAATGGAGAACCTGAAATCTCTCCTTAAGATAGGAGAAAAGCAAAGAGAGAATATGCAGGTTACGGCGTTGGCAAATAGGAAGCCATTTGAGCTGGGCTCGGTAGGCTTGATGATATACATGATCATACTTACGGAGGCCAAAGATAAACCAGATGCACACGTTTTGTAAATGCTCCATTTATATCGCACGGGAATTGATTTATGGGATAAAAAGTAGCCAATTTGATTTCAGGATTAGAATTACCTGTATGAAATTTCAGCCCTATCTGTTCAGTAGTTTTGGAAAAGGTAACAAACATCCATCCATACATTCATTAGGTACCTACACCATTTACATCCAAACTTTCGCATTTATAATATTAGTGTGAGATCCACTAGCCAAACTAGTGTATATTGTGGTTGGATAGGTACCATTACCTATCCAACCACAACATTTAAGGCCCATACAGCAGCGAAAGTGGCGCCCCCAACTATTATATCTTATTATTACGTTGAACGCAGGAATTTTTAAAAATCCTACGTTCAGTTTGTGGTATCTATTATAAGCTATTTATTAATGCCTCTGTAATAGTTTCATTTTGTAAAGCTTAGGAAGAGATACGTTGTTGCGCTTTTTGGCCACCAAACTCTATTTTTGCATCTCCTCCTAAACTATATGAGATAAAATTATAAAAGAGGCATTAAAAAATAGCTTATAATAGATACCACAAACTGAACGTAGGATTTTTAAAAATTCCTATGATAAACGTAAAATTATGATAAAATAGGAATTGCTGTCAGATGCGCGCCATTCTGTGAGAAGGATAGTCAAAAGATTTGACGTTCATAGGAGCGGGACAGAGCATACGTTTTTGGAACAGCGTTAGACGCTAAATTGATGTTTTAGTAAATTTACAAGAAAACTACACCACTTATGAAAAATCCCAACCGAGGAACCAAAGAATTAGTAACTAGGTAACTACGAATCAAAACAAAAAGCTTTTCTATAGACCGCGGGGATCCTGAGATCTAGACTAAACCATATTACACGCAAAACAGTGCACTTTCATGTTTTTTTTTATCGTATTTTTTTAATGAATCGTTTTTTCACAACCAAGGAACCGAAGAAAAATGTTGAACTTTATGTTATTCTTGTTTTTTACCACGGGGATCCCGTGATTACTAAGATCCAGTTAACAAATCGAACCTAGTGTAGGTTCGAGCATTGATTAATTAAAAAGGGAAGATGAGGTACTAGTTTCTCGAAAATGGCAACCTCATATTGTGTAAAATTGTGTACTCCAACCTCAGTCACCGTCGGACCGGCGGCGGCGGCACGGGCGGTCGTGATTCGCGTGAAATATTGTTGTCTCGGTCTCACTTCGGTCTTAGATCCGTCTTTGTTCTTCTTTGTATTGCACAGGACTGGAAATATAACTGTGAGCGTATGTGTTTGCGTGTAATTCTAACACATGCCAATTTTTGTGTAAGCGCTGGGAGAACGTAACCTATCTTCCCTTTTTAATTAATCAATGGGTTCGAGCATAAGGTTATGGGTATTTATTTACTTCTACAACGCAGAAAATACAAAAAACACAGTTATTCGAAACAATCAACTGTTCCCAGTAGGTAGGGTACCTATGTCCGTAAATGCACATGTTCTGGTTCAGTAGTGAAGGCTGTCTGACAATGGTATTCGAACCTGCTACCGTGACGGATATCGCTTAGGCACTTAATTGTGTTTTTGTCCTACACAATACGTTTAGGACAGCGGTTTTGCGAATCCTTATTCGGTTAAGTTAATCTGAACGAGCCTCCAATTTTTTTTTTATTTAAAACTTTCGACTCGAACAAAGTGTTAAACACTACCCTCATTACCCTCAACCTCAACAGCCTGTATTGTCCACTGCTGGACGCAGGCCTTCCCCCGATAAGCGTCTCATTGGTGTTTATTCTTATCTAGGGTAGTGCCCATAATCCCCACGCTGGGGATGCGGTTGCGGATCGTAGTTTGCTGGTATAATTGTTCTTCAGAGGGCGCTGCTACCCGCCCCCCGGTGGATATCCCTTAGTCGCCTCTTACGACACCCGCGGGAGGAATTGGGGTAGTGCAAATTCTAAGCCAGCACCACACAGCTCTACTACACTCACTACCCCCATAGAGTTTACTTGTTACCCCACATAAGAATGACACACTTCTGTGGAGCAGCGGGCGACAGTCCGCGTGTGACGCAGGAGTCAGGAGGCTGCTTGCGGGTTTGATTCCCGGCTCAGGAAAAATAAATCATACTAAACGTCTAGCCTAAGAATCATCTAGCCTCAAATATTTGTACGATCTGCAGATTGACAAAGAAAAACACAATCAAAAAATAGAAATAAATTAGAATTAGTCTTTGCAATTGAACTAATCGAGCTAACTGCAGACTGTGGCAAATGACATGAAGCCCTGTTGTATGGCAAATATGGCAATTTTCCGACGGGTATTTATATGGATTAGTTGAGCTAAGTGTAGATTGTTTGCAACAATCTGCAGTTACGCTTAATTGTTAATACTAGTTCTAGTTTATTTATAAATAAAATACACTTTAACGTAGTAACTGGTACATTTATTTTATGGCGCGATCTCTACAATACTTAACTGCAGATATTTTGTTGGTTGTATTTTGCAAGACCCAGTTAAACTTGTTTTGCGTAAAGGTTTTGAACCCGTGAGATTTTATTCAAGTTTTATTCATTATGTACCCTACCGTCGTAGGTTCATGTACCTAAACCTTCACAATGTATAAGTAAGTACCTATAATATAATCTTAACTAACTTAACGACCGACGTGGGACTTCAAAAAAAAAAGACGTGTGGCACTCGGGGACTGCCGCGGTAAAGCTATTGCAATGCCATCTAGAGGCGAGTTGCTGAACTAAAGAGACAAACGTCAAGGTTTTTTCGTTACGGAATTTCTGGATTCGGTCCCCGCGCTCAAGGCCCACGATAGAAGCTATGCAATAGCTTAAAAACCTTTTTATTCTGTCGAGTATTTTCAACTATATAGGTAATTATAGCAGATAACCCACCGAGTATTCTATATAACTAGGTAGGTACAGGTACTTGATCAACAAATAATCAAATTTTTTGAACTTTATACTAACTTCAGTAGGTACTATATTTATAATAGATTTCCGCAAGTAATTTTTAGTTTTTTACCATTTTGCAAAACGTGGTTTACAAATGCTTTTACGTATACCTACCAGGTAATTCACTCAAAATCACTGGCCAGCCTCCGCGGTGCGACCCGTACGGGCTTCGAAGACAGAAGAAGATTCTATTTGACGTTTGGTAACGAGACGTGATCGTTACGTTTAATTTTTGTATAGGATTTGCGTAGTTCTGTCCGCACGATAAAGCCGCTCTGTACCACATTGCATGGATAATTGGGTTTGTTTTAAAAAGATGCCAAAAGGATGCCATTGTCAGAACTGGACAATGGCATCCTTTCCAACAGAATTTAAATGGGACCACACGGGAAGCACCAGCTTTCAAATAAAAAAGAATCAATCATTCAGTCAAAATTTCTCAGGTAACAAACATTTTATGTTACACTCTAATTGAGAACCTCTTCCTATTTTGAAGTCGGTTAAAAAAGGAGACGTCACGACCACTTCTCGTTACTACTACAACTAACTGTTTATTTCTGTTCGTAACAAATCTATATTATTATTTTTTTGAATATGAAAATAAGGTTCTTCTCCTGATATGTTAATACTAGCTGCGCCCCGCGGCTTCGCACGCGTTGTTCCTATGGAAACGTTAAAAGGTGATTTTCATCCCACGGGAACTGATTTATGGGATAAAAAGTATGTTTGATTCCAGGATTAGAATAACCTGTATACAACATTTCAGCCTGATCCGTCCAGTAGTTTTGGCGTGAAGAAGTAACAAACTTCCATCCATTCATCCATACAAACTTTCGCATTTATAATATTAGTGTGATGTAACGAAAAAAACACGCGTAGCTTGGCACTCTCAGAAATGAGATTAGATGAATAGATTAGGAGAATAGGCACTTTAGTTTTCCTGTTATCAAGTTAAGAGCCTTTCCCACTTATAGCAACTCACTCCAACGCACATTCATTTCAAAAATCAATCTAAATCTGATCAGTAAAGATACGGTCGCCTGCATTGCAATGCAAAATGACTGTATCTTTACTGATCAGATTTAGAATTGGTAGGTAATAAAGGTTGTCACAGACTGCTGTGTGGCTTTGAGTTTGCACCACTTCAAGTCGTCGTGTCGTAAGAGGTGACTAAGGAATATGCACCGGGGCGGGCAGACCACTGCACTGCGATCATCAACCCGCATGCTCATCGTGAAGATTTATGGGCATAAGGCACCCCCCATGAGATAAATATAATGCTCTTATCAGGGGGAAGCCTGTGTCCAGCAGAGTAACAGTCAGAGTCAAATCGTTTATTTCTTTAGATTTACAAAATAAGCACATATACAAGTCAAATAACACTATCACACTAATATTGTAAATGCGAAAGTTTGTATGGATGTACATAGAATAGAATAGAATAGAATAATCTTTATTGTCAAAGGTGAAACACATTAAAATCATAAATATACAAAATTTCAGTGTACAGGCTAAGACTTGTCAAATTTATACAAAACTAAAATGAAAAGTACAATATGTAGATGTTCGCTGTATAAGGGCGAAAGTCAGTTATATAATAATAGTTGCTAGCAACATTGTTACGGCACGGAGCCTTTGTTCAATTCTTTTTGTCCATTAATATACTGAGTTTAGTCATTTTCAAGAAACTCTTTTACTATACAGTTTTGTAAAGAAGAAGGCCCTTCACTTTATTTATAAAATTGGTATAGTTATTTACTTTTATATCCTTCAGTTCAGGTGGTAATTTATTAAAAAGAGTGCGCCCCATTTGAAGAGGAAGTTTTGTTGATAAATTAAGGCGACTAGGGATTGTTTCTAGGATTAAATTATTATTTCTAATAGTTCGCTTGCTTTTAATAACTCGAATTGAGTAGAGATCCCAATTAGCTCTCACATATTTCAAGATTTCCAGTATGTAGACTGAAACCGATGTCAGTATTCCTAGTTCTTTAAAAAGATCGCGGCAGGATTCTCTGTATTGGGCTTTGACTAAAACACGTATTGCTCGTTTTTGCGCTTTATAGTGTGTTATAGTGCATAGATATGTTTGTTACCTCTACGCCAAAATTACTGAACGGATCTGGCTGAAATTTTTTGTTTCCATGGGAACAACGCGTGCGAAGCCGCTGGGCGCAGCTAGTTTTTACTATATATAAACAGCAATTGGACAATATGTACTGTTAGGCATATGAATATTTTTTTTAAATTTATACGCATGGTTGAAGTGCGGTGAGATGAGATTGACCGTACTTGCGGTAGCGGGTTTGGATTAGTGTACGCAGAGCTTTACGACACCACAAAACCTCAACCTCAACAGCCTATATTGGTCCAGGATTGGTTGGCTGGACTCAGGCCTGGTTTTTATCTCATGCGGGGTAGTGCCCATAAACCCCACGCTGGGCTAGCGAGTTGTGGATCGCAGTTCGGTGTTAGAATTCTTCTTTAGGAGGCGCTGCTGCCCGCCCACGGTGGATATCTCATGATCGCCTCTTACGACACCCGCGGGAAGATCTGGGGTAGTGCAAATTCAAAGCTAGCACCACAGAGTCAGAGTCAGAGTCAAATCGTTTATTTCTTTAGACTTACAAAATAAGCACTTAGACAAGTCAATTTTTTAATATATAAACAGCTTGATAAATAGTTATTACTATCAAACAAGAAATAAGGTGCAATTGACTCTAATTCACTTCAATTTTTTGTCCACTAGCGGAAGTGAAAAAGAAACCATAAGCAAGTTTATCGCTTATCAACTAATACAATCGTAGCATAACTAAGTCTAACTGTTCTTACATACTATTGTCGGTGCGGAACTGGGCGACATCCGTCCAAGCATTAACATCATTAACGTAATCATCTAAAGAGTAATAGGCTTTCTTGATAAGATTTCGTTTTATAGACAGTTTAAACGAATAGTGAGCTCAGTTGCTTCAGATGGAAGCTTATTACAGAATCTTACGCAATTGCCCACAAATGATTTCCCTACCTTTCGTAATCTATATGATGGGATATCATATCACACATCCTCTTCAGTTTGATGCATCTCCGAAAAGTTGACTAGCCGTTTTCTAAGTTGTCCATTAATGCTCTCTTTAGTAGGTAATGATCTTTTGAGGGGCCGCCGTTGGTGTGTGAAACCGACGACGTCGACGAAAACCTAAGTTCTCGCTCTCTCTCTGTCCTTTTCCCTTCTAAATATCTCAGCAACGACCGAACAACCTATTAACTTAAAATTTAAAATAATGATAGCTTTTGCCCCCGGCTTCACACGCCCTTTTTCGAGATAATAAACATAAACATAAAAAAAACATATTTTTTTTATTGGTTAAAAAGTAGCCTATGTCCTACCCAGGATAGAATCAATAAAGCTAACCTTCAGTTAACAAAGAAAATACACTCAAAGTCCCGGTATCTAATCTCTCTGGTTTTTCACAGATGAACACAATAACTCTAGCAAACAGAGATGACTATAAACTGTGATAAATTCTGTTATCTTATCGAGATTTACAAATTGCTTGTGTTATAAAAATGTGTCAATGTTATTTGTAAGTACTTTCTGCGGTTTTGCGTCATTAACCTTCTACAAAAGGATCTGTTATGGATTATAGTTAGTTTGTGATGGAAATGGAAATGAGAATAACTACAGACGAGTCTTGGTTTTTATTTGCTGATGTTTCTCTTAACATTCTTGTTATTTTACGAATTTTTAGTCGTTTTATGTTTTTGTAATTTTATTTTCACTAGCAAGTACTTAGATGTCCTAGATGCAACGCATTGGAGTGTACCTACTCTGTAATGTTATGTCTGGTTTTTAAATAAAAGAATTGAATTGAAAAAGAGCCAATTTTATACAATGTCTTTGTGGTCAGAGTTAACTAATCCGAAAGAAGTCGAAAAGTATTTTTATTCACTTAACTTATTGGTTCAATAGGGTATTACTCCAACCGAGAAAAAATCTAAGAATATATTATTGAGATTGCAAGTAAAATGCAGTAGGAAAATATTAGTTTTCGTACGAACAACAAAATAAATTTTAAAATTCAATCACTGTTTTTAGACTGTTTTCTAACACTATCAAATAGTAGCAACCACGTTATTACAATACGTCATACGGCTGTGAAAACATTTCAGCCAGCGCATTTGTTTGTATAAACAGCCAACTGAAGCTGACCAGAGTAATAATGGCGTTTACGTCAAATTACGCGCAAAATTTGCATTGTCATGGCACGGCAACATTTTATTTAGCGACTAGCTGTGCCCCGCGGCTTCGCACTTGTGATTTTCTCACCTATTAAACCTTCCCTAGACCTCCACGAACATTTCAAGACCAAGATAAGATAAATCCGTTCAGTCGTTCTCGAGTTTTAGCGAGACTAACTACTAATTCATTTTTATATAATACAGAAGATAAAAGATTGAATAAAACTGTTATGTATTTTTTCACCGACTTCAAAAAAAACAGGAGGTTATCAATTCGCCTATTATATTAAAATTTGATTTCTGAGGAAATACCCAGAGTGTGAGGGCTCTACGCACTATAAAGAAAATCACAAGTACCTATTACACACAAAAGACAAAGAACATAAGTGTTGCCATTTAATCTCGGAAGAAAAGAGCATTTTTTCGAGCATTTCAATTGATATCTCTCAAGAACGGTAGAAATACCTACGTCGTCGTTGGCTCACTAGCTACACTATTTCTACCGTCTCTACTCGTCAATACGAGTCATTTTTAAACCGCTTACGTACCTACCTACTTATTAGGGGAGGCTGTGGACTGCTATAGGCTAGTTATGTTGTTGAGTAGGTATCCATAATATATCATAATCTCAACCTCAACAGCCTGTTGAGACTAAGTCGAGACCTCAATAGCCTATTGGTCCACAGCTGGACGCAGGCCTCCCCGATAAGCGACTTATTGGCATTTGTCTCATGGGGCTAATCCCCATAATCCTTACGCAGGGCATGCGGGTTGGGGATCGCTTTTCGGTGGCAGGTTTGTATGAAGGGGCGCTGCTGCACGCCCCCGGATAGATAGGTACCTATCCCCTAGTAACCTCTTACGACACCCACGGGAAGTTTTAAGGTTGTGCAAATTCTAAGCCAGCACTACACAGCGCTTATATCTTGTTATACCTATTTATACATAGCTTGGTGTCGCTTCTATTGCAAATTAATATTTGACAACCTTTGTGGCGCAGCCGGCGAAGGTCCGCCTGCGACGCAGAAGGTTACGAGTTCGATTTCCACCTCGTTACATTTTTTTGTACAATCTGCAGATTCAGGGCGTTCGTGCGTGATGAATATCATAAAGTCCGAAAATACAATAAACTTATTTATTCTTAAAATATCACATTATTGTTAAATTTAATTAGACACTGTTCACTTTTCCAGAGGCGCGTAGTTGAGTAGTTTCTCGATGAGGTCGACGTGACCTAACAGCATCCTACGGCAGCAGTATCTCTTCAACCCTAGGGCGTCGAGGGCATCTCTGAAAAAATATTCAAATTAGACTAATCTTTCGTTCCTACCATACTTCAACTTCTTTTTTATTGGCGCCGCGCCGCTTGCTTTTCCTATGGTACTTAATTCAAGTTTATTGCCACGGGAATCCCGTGAGTGTTGATATCTATACCGTGTCCATTTTGAATGAAGCATAAACGTAAACAAACCGCCCATACTTAACCTAAAATTCACTTTATTGGCGCGACATTTTAGACGTAATTTACATTACTTGTCGATTTTATATCCTCCCTTCAATAAAAATTGCTTACAATTATATCTGAAACTCGACGCACGCAAGCAAGTGAGATTTTATTATTTTTGTCGTATTTTGTTTACTAACATGCTTCATTCAAAATGGATAAACCATAGGCCTAGTTTGACAACCAATACCGTAAGGCTCGCCCCTTAAGAGTGTGCCATAAGCAATTTACTTCAAAATCGTTATTTATCTCAGAATCTGTGAAAGCACCTTCATATTTAGGGAAATGTTACTTCGATATTTTATCTTACGTTACGTTTTTAACTGACGTCAAAAAAGGAGGAGGTTCTCAATTCGACTGTATTTTTTTTATGTTTGTTACCTCAGAACTTTTGACTGGGTGGTTCGATTTTTATGATTGTTTTTTATATGAAAGCTGGTGCTTCCCGTGTGGTCCCATTTTAATTTGTTTCAGTTCTGACAATAGGATCCATGAAAATATATAAAAATTTAAGTCGGTTTATAGTTTTTTTTAAACAAAATTTATTTTAAAACACGATTGGTGAGTTTTTTAGTTTTGTTTTGCTTAGAAGCCTAGAAGTATTTCTTTAGTTAGTCTTGAAATTTTTCGATGGGTTGTTTCGTTAACTTGTAATTAGGTAAAAACAGTTTTGGCGCATAGAAAATTCCGTACAAGTCTCTGCTCCGTACTTCTCACTCTCGAGAAAACCATAATTATCTTGTCATCCCGCTTGAAATTCATCTCGTAGCGGTGTTTTTGCACACTCTTAAGTAGTAGTAGTTTACCTGCATACCTATGACAATTATTATTTATATTCTAAGTTTGTTTAAAAGTGTACATAAATTGTCACGATTTACAAAGTACCTAGGTACCTACAATACAGCATAATTAACAAGCGCGTAGTTCTCTTAAATGTCCACGGACAACGATTACAGAAACAATCAAAAACACATCAACATAATAATATACATAAAACCAGGTAATGGTTGGTTTACATTGTTTGAAATAACTATACACTAGCCAAACGTGATGCGTAAACAAACTGTCCAAATGTCTGTTGCCGCGTCGCGTCGTTTATATATTTCTATATTTATACGCAAACGCAACTTTACATTATTTATCGATTTTAGATCCTTACTTCATATTGCTAACTTATATCTCTTATGTTATCTAGTTTACGTTAAATTTAGAACCATGAATAATGGATTAGATATGACTAGATGAGCAAATCGGTGTTTAATAAAGTAAACTGAATTCAATATCTGAAAATGTGCAACACAGTGAATTTTACGCATTTGTTTCTGGTTTGTTTAGAAAATTCTAAATCGATTTTGGCTAGTGTATGGATGATAAATAAAGTGGGCTAGCATCCCCAACCCGGTGGCGAAACTGCCGAACCTTGATCACATTGAACATTGAAATTGATGGTATCCTTTATATTTTTTTAGTACTTTACCTAATAGTACCTATTCAATATTTTATTGCGTAACGAATTATGTACTACGAAGAAGTAAATTTTGTAGGTATTCATGTACCCTGTCGACAGGATTCGATTTGACGCATCAAAGTAACGTTCTATACTTTCAATACTTCAGTAACAATACTTTGATGGATGATTCAATGTTATTTTTTCGTCTTCTTTTTCGAAAGACGTACTAACTTTGCCTTTAGATGTTATGTAAGCCAGCCATATAAAGTGCAATTATATTTTTTCTATAAAAATAATGATGTGTAGTGTAGTTATATTTGGTTTCGTTTGACAATCAGACAGAGCTATTAGAGATATTTTACTAGCTGCTGCCCTTGGTTTGCCACGCGATTTTTAACGCATTCGCTGCCCAGCTTCGGTGGGCGGGCCATGAATGTGTTAAGTAGCCTATGTCCGTCCCGAGATATCATTTACCTCCCTGCTAAATTTCATTATGATCAGCCGGGAAAAGGTAACAGACAGACAGAGTCACTTTTGAATATGGATGTCATTGGAATGTGCTTTCCGCGATAATATAGCCGCGTAGGCAGACATAGTCATAGAGTTGTTACTGTAGGTAATTAAGTGTTACGAAGAGGCTATCACCGGTTTATGGAGTTAAGGACATATCACATTCATATCATACCTCTTCTGGACAGCACAAAAATTACAATTGAGCATGAATAATACAGGCTTAAACTTAATTTTACAGTGACAGCATAAAACAGCAGTCAGCGCGGTAAGCGAGCTTGCGCAACCTAGTAATTAAGCAAGCTTGCTTACGGCATGGGACTCATTTCATAGAAAAGTTTTTGCAGCTAATGCCATCTCATGTAATTTTTTTGAAGTGTATCACTTAGTCATCGATCATACATACATTTAAAAATGTCATTACTTTCGATTACAGATATTGTTATACTTTTTTTATAATAATTTATTTCGTATAATAAATAGTAAACGCTACTCCCTCATAGATGGCCACTCGGGTTTTTTATTGAAATGCCATTGGTTTTTTGTTTGATCCATATTTTTAGGCACCAGTTCTCTCACAAAACAGGTAATAAGCAGATAGAATAGTTATTAGGACACACAGGTGGATATAGTTTTACAAAAAGTTTGCATTATATACCTAACTAGGCCTAGGTTCCTACTATAGTGTCCTTTAGTTTTTAGTTATAAGCACCTATTGTGAGAGACGAATAAATGCTTTATTATTATTATTATTATTTTATAAATATTTTTTGCTCCATCTTGGACCGTTTGTGTGAGAATTTTTTAGTTGAGATTAGAAAATGGCTCCTCACAAGTGCGATTATTTTAGTTCTTGCGGGCAAAGTCTTGCACCATTTAGTGAATTCAACTCAATAACTGGTTCGTCCGCAAAATCTCGCCCGAAGCGAGTCCCATTTCTTACTATAGATTCGCAATAATACAGCTTTTTACTGACCATGCGTGGACAGAGCTCTCTGCCCCAGATTAGGTAAGGATGTCATTGCTAGCCATCGTCGCATGGACAGCATGCGGTCAATATGATATGAGGCGGAGGCGTGCCGGAGCGGTGCTTGTTATAATGTGCTTTAACCTTAACTGTTTAACTTACAAATGGTAACCTAAGTACTTATTAAACCTTTGTTACCTTCTCTGTGAGTGATCTGATAAAGAGTCGAAGACAAGTTAGATAGAGATTGTAAAATCATCTAGAAAGATTATAATATCACGCAGCAGTTATCTATGCAAACAGTTCTGTACTTCTTTATAACGGCAAAAGACGACACAGCATTACCAAACATGATATCCTTAAAGGAATTTCATGAGGAAACAATCGTTATCTGGCCATTTAATACCTTTTACATTGAATTTATATGTAAAGTTGATCAATGCCAAATGCGAAAAACAAGCCATTTTATTAAACTGTCAAGATTTTCCTTAAAACCAGTAGAAGATCTTTTAAATTTCAACAGCCTGTATTGGTCCACGGCTGGATGCAGGCCTCCCCCTAATAAGCGCCTCACTGTCCATAATCCCCATGCTGAGCATGCGGGATCGCATTTCGGTGGTAGAATTGTTCTGCAGGGGCGCTGCTGACCGCCTCCCCGAGGATATCCCTTAGTCGCGACACCCACGGGAAGACAGTGAATTTAGGGTGGTGCAAGTTCTAAGCCAGCACCATGCAGCAAAAAATTTTACATAGTGTGTCAAAATTATCTATGTATGATATCCAATTCAGACCGTGGATGTTTTATGAGATCAAGGGATCATACATTATCACAGTCATGGTACGCCCAGTGCTAACCTACGGTGCAATAGTATGGTGGCCGAGAACAAACTTAGCCACCACCATTAACAAACTTCAGCAAGTGCAAAGACTGGCCTGCACACTTATTTGCGGATGTAGGAAATCAACCCCATCCGCAGCACTGGACATAATTCTAGGGCTAACGCCCCTGCATGTTCACATTCAACAAGAAGCGATGGCGGCGTCTCTGAGAATAAAATCAACGAACCAGTGGAAAGGCGAGACAGGCCTCACAAACCATAGTAGAATACTAGACAAAGCAATTGCTGCATTTCCAGAAGCGGCGAATGGCACTGACAGAATAGCGTCTACCTACTTAACTGGTAAGAACTATGAAATAACACATGAAGAGAACGCATCAGCTATCACCGCACATGACGTTACCACATACCACATATACACTGATGGGGCCAAGAACAGGACAGGAGCTGGATGCGGCTATTCCTGTCCTGAAACTGGACTCTCAAAAGCCCAACCACTAAACCCGGCCACAACAGCCATGCAGGCGGAAACACTGGGACTCAAACTAGCGGCAGACGACATGCTTCTGGAAACGACCAATAAAGATATTGCCAGACAGATGCAGCTGGTCTTCAAAACAGACAGCGCTGCACTAATAAACGCACTCAAACGGACAGACACAAGATCAAAAGCAATTGTAGAATGCCATAAAAGTCTACAAGATCTCTCTCAACACAGTAAGGTCTGCATAGAATGGACAGAGAGTAGATCCTGCCCAGGCAACATTAATGCAGACAGACTAGCAAAGGAAGGAGCGAAACTAACTCCAACACAACAAGATGTAAGTCTCTCGAGCCCGCCCACAGCGGAAGTCAAAAACAGACTAAAACTTAACTCTGAAAAAGAACACCAAAAGCTATGGGAGCGTCGGACAGACTGCAAGCATACCAAATCAATATTCCCTTCCAAAGACAGGAAAACCACCAACATGATGCTCAAGATGAGCCGGAAGGACCTCAGAACGATGGTGGATGGTTCAATTCACAGGACACTGTGAATTGAACCACCATCTTTTCAAGACCGGAGCCACAGACATCAGCCTATGTCGTGGCTGCTTTCAAGAAGAAGAGACTGTGGAACACGTCGTGGTACACTGCACGGCCACAGAGGAGGCCAGACACAAAACAGGGCTGAAGTGCCTCATTGAGGAATCAACCCCATCCACACCCACAGGAAAGCTGAAACAAAGCTGTCAGTCACCTAAAGTCCTGCTCCGATACTCCAAGGAGCTGGGCTGGTTAGGGCCTGCTTAGGCAGGGGGATAATGCACAATACACTCCTATGTGAGACGTCCGTGCAGATCTTAGTTCCCCCACTTAGAATTAGAATTAGAAGGGATCATACCAGAGGGAGATCACCTTTTTTTTAAAAAACCTCAACCGCAATTCTCTAGTTCTACTTGTACTAGTTTCACAACGAATTAACCTGCCAAGCATCGCAATTATGTCAATCCTCAAGTCTTTACCATGATTTGAGAACCCATTGTTAATTACTTTAGAATTGAGTAAATAATAAAATAATAATAATAAATAATTCTGATAATTCACACAGCATATCAAGCCCCGAGCTAAGCAGAGCTTGTGTTATGGGTACTAGATAACTGATATACATAATACAATACACTACATAGATAGATATTTTTTACTATAGTAAACATCCAGAATAGTATCTGAGTGTTGTGTAAGTGTTAATAACCATGATAGATTTAAGTTTTATGTCAAAACACAAGTGAGGCTGTGCATGTAGTATGTTTGACTGACTGCCGAAGAGGTTAAAATAAGGACAATATTTCTTTGGTAATAAACTTTAATGGCTTAAAAACCTTTATACTTCAGTCAAGGGACGAGTAGATATGTAAATTAAATGTTGTTGTTTATGTTATTGATAATCCAAGGCTAAAACAAGGTCTTTGACCGACGAAGGGCACTGCAATTTTTAGGTAAATTATGTAGGATGTTGATTACCTTGAAAAGAGATAATAAGCTTTTTGTCTGGATTTGATTTTAGAGGTAAGACATTTATTTGAACTAAATATTTTAATTGGCATCAGTAGATGCTATTGATTATAAAAAGGTGCCCCGGATAATAACAGCTTCCAGGGTTTCTTTCGACTTCATTATCATCATCACTGGCTTTTTACAAGCCAGTGCTGAGGATTGTTTGCATAATTCACTGAGGATACTTTCCATAGTGTCTTTGCATGCGTCAGCATTACTTGAAGCTTATTTCAATTTTTTGAGGAGCCGTTGGTTCCATGGTTGCAATGCATTCAATTTCCACATTAACATAAATCTATAAATAGTGTAATTTGACATGGCCCTCATCAGGGGAGACCTATGGCCAGCAGTGGACTTATATTGGTTGATGATGACTTTGAACATAAAGAATCAACTCTACAAAAAAATCCCGGAACACCTCCAATCAACGAACAACCCATCTTATTTGCTTCTAATCACACATAATGTTGTCCATTCTGGAATTTGTGGTACAATAATGTACATATAATAGTTTTGGTTACCTACCCTTCAGTATACTCAGCTTGCAGTAAGCCAAGGTAGGCCTCCCATTTGTTCCCGATAACTTTCCCACAAGTAAAACATCTTACTGGAATAATCATGGTTGGCTAGATTCCTGAAATTAGACAAAATAGATTTCAGATAACTTAGGGTTTCAAAATAAGCCATAAAAATAATATTACCTTAAGTTATTATAAAATAAGAAATAAGGTGTTGCTGAATTTATCTTCACTTTAACGAACATTTATGCTATTGATTCCATGGGGATGACATTGGTGTTTGTGCCTTTCAGCAATTTTCTGGTACTCAATAAAATATTATCAATTTCTTGGAAAACTTCCTTGATTAAAGTTTTTTATAGGTTATGTTTTCATATTAGTCGCAATATCGTTAATAATACCTGAAATCGACCGTAAATCTTTACAACCTCGCTTCTGGTTCACTTTCACAATATTGTCAATATTTTGTAGTTGATTGAATGCTGATTGCTGATAATTGGAGCAAAAATCCAATGTTGTGAATGTTGAGCACTACTTTTCTTCAATCACGCAAAACTTTCGACTGTGCACGAGCTTGGCAAGGCCTAAAATAAATAAAAACAACATGGCGGACATGTGTGGACAGCCTTGACAAGGCTGCTTCACAGATCTGCGATAAAAAAATCTTACAATTTTTATTTTGTGGGATTTTGGTATTCTTTCATTAGTTAAGGTATAGAATTTGTCATAAAAATGGTCAGTTTGCTCTGTGATCGGGCTGTTTAGTCACTGTTCATCATCAAAAACTTAGTTTTCGAATCAAATTTTAAGGGTCTTTTTGAGTCGTCGGTTTTTGGTCGTGTTTTGTGTTTGTGTCGATAAAACTAAGAGATCGGGATAGCCAAAGGTATGTTCTTCAATAATTTACACACTCAATACCATTCGTCGTGGTTTAATGTAGAAGATAATGCATTTAAACTTCAGCGTTGCAGCAACCGTTGGTTTCGTGGCAAAAATTTTCATGTATCAACAGAAGCTTATCTTTTTATTATTTTTTCATGCAATCAATGCTATTTAATAGGATGATTTATAAGGTTCAAAGGACATTAACAAAACCTAGGGCTTCGCATACAAAAAATCAGAGAAATCATGATTTTTGAACACGGTCTGTGGATCAGCCTTAGTTAGGTCAAACCTGGGGGCCATCTTGATTTTACGACCCTTTGTAAATGCCGCACTGACGAAAGGATAAAAACAACAAACAACCAACATCCATCCATCAGTCTGACTGACTGACTGATTGACTGATGAATGAATGAAATTATTGTATTGAAGCGGCGGACGTCTCGGAATGACTGATCCGCACGGGACGGCGGACTGGGCGATTGCTTTTCTGTAGAATGCGTATAGGTAGGTACTGTAGAAGGTGGAAGGGAAGATCAAGCTAATGCAGCCAACTACAATACAATTAAATTTTCTTAACATTTATTTATTTAATAAAGGTTTTAACATTGCAGAAGCTGCACTTCACATTGGAGCCTTGTAAATAAAATGACCATAAGCTTCGAGCAACACATAAATATTGATGACAGTCAAATGGTAAGAAAAGTACTCTTCAATCATCAAATGAAATTCTTGTGAAATCGTGCACGTACATGGTAACTATGGTAAATCCTTAAAAACTATGATTGATCTCAATAGTTTATGCTTTCAGACTTTCAGACATAGACTAACTATCTAATTATAAAAAAACTTAGTTAGCAAAGCTAGATCAAAGGAAAATCTAAATTAAAGTCAAGATTAAGGTAGGTAACATATCCTTATTTCTATGAAAAGCTACAATAGATGAACACATAAGAAAATAAAATTCTATAAATTAAAATAAACATGGAATTTATGTTTTATTTCTTACTTCTGTGGCTTCAAGATGTAGATTAATGTAGGACCAATACATTTTTAGCCTTTTAGTTTTTATTATTTTATAAAATATTTACCTTACATACAAAAAATGACAAAAAATATCGACAAAAATATCGACAACATCCCATAACTAGTGAAATCGGCAGATAGCGGTAAAGGTTCATGTGTTCTCGCGTCCCACCTCTGTTTCACCCCCGTGAAACGAATTTTTATTTAATTATTTTAGGCTAAAAAATTGCCTACTGGTAGTATGTCATGCGATAATTTAATTTAGTCCTCGTCCCGCTATCATTTTCACATAGATATATGGCGCATTTAACCATTTTTCACAAATCGATGATGTTCACCCTTTGTTCACACCGGTGTCCGTGCGATCAAAGGGTGAACTAGTGCTCTAGTACTATAAAAACTCATGAGAGACTGAGACTGCGATTCACAACCCTAGTTTTTATAGTTCATTCGAAAAACTCGTGTTAAGTACCATAATATAGGCAAAAAGAGCGTTTTTTGCCTCAACCCAAGGACCGAGGGGTCGTCACCCATCGAGTTGAAGCCGGGGTAAAGAGGCCAAGCCTCGAGGCCCCCCTCCGTGCTCCCACAAGGGCCGGAAAGAAGAAGTTGTTGTTATCTAATGTCGTTGTCATTGTCAGTGTGACAGCAGAGAGGGGGAGCGATGGGGGAGCAGGCAGCTGGCAGACAGACACTGTTTGTTTTTGTTGTATAATTTATTTGCGAGTTGAGCAAGTTGGAGTTGGTTGGTGTGGCGTGTAAAACATATAAAATAAACCTGCAATGCAATGGGAAAATATGAAAACGAAAGAAAAATTAGATGACAACAATGAAGGATAAATTTCAATAATGTTCTGAAGACTTATTGTGTATATGTTTCTTTGTAAATCCAAGTTTATCGTTGATAAACTTAAGTGAAGTACCAAAAACTCAAAGTAAGGAAAAATGTAACAACCCATACTTCTTTTGTCGTAATAACAAGTCAACCTTGTTTTGTAATTCGATTGCGATTGCACAATAGAGGCTTTGTCTGTAGTTACAAAGATGTTACAACAGCAAAGTTATACCATATCCAGACCAATAAGTTTCGAATTGCATGGATGTTCTCACTAATCATTCTTTAACAATACCTACCCTGTCGTAGGTAGAGGATTACTCATGATGCCATCTAAAACAGACATTCATTGATCCACAGTTTTTCCCCTGTTTGATAGATAACATTATCTGTTGCTCCGGCTAACACTTCCTATTTAAAAACAGAAAATTATAAATTATAGTTCATTCATATGTACAGAAAATTAACTTACAAATTCAGTGTTTGGTTTAGTAGTGCTGTAGTCAGGAGTCATAAATTTGGCATTGCAATTGGTTTATTAGCCACTGTAAAATTCAAGATTAGTATTACCTGGCCTAGTAAGTGGATGAAAAGACCATGGATTCTGAAGACGATATCCAACCATTAATCAGCTATGAAGATCAGGCAATTATAGAGGTAGTGCCTGAGCGGACTGCACAAAACATTAATGCAGATCCTGAGTATGAACAGGTAATAATTTAATGTTGATATCACATTTTATGAATATTTAAACAGTTATTCTGTATTTTATACAGTGTTGTAATTTCTTGTAAAAAAAGTCCCTAAAAACGGTCCTATGACCAAAATGTACACATTTTGGTCAGAGGACCGTTTTTAACACATTAAAGATAAGTAATTGTTTTAAAAAAATACAAAATTTATTAATTTACTAATACAAAGAAGCTTATACAGTTTACTGGTGGTCAGAACTAGGGCGTGCAAAACCGGTTTCCGGTTTTGCTGAAAACCGGAAAACCGGACCAAATTCATCACTTTTTCAAAACCGGTGTCGAGAGACAAAACCGGAGTTAGCTCCGGTTTTCCTGTTAATGAATTACATTTTCATTTAAATCCACTTTTTTCAAATGCACTCAAGAAATATGTTATTTTGAGTCATCAAATATATCCGAATGCAACCTATACCCTACACTCCTCCCTCCGCTCGAAACATACTGCGAGCCCATCTTGCAAAATTCAGCGTGTGAGCGTGTATTCAGATGAGGGCATTGTGTCAGTAACAACCGATGGTGCGGGTGTGATGGTGAAGATGGGAAGTTACGTAAAAGGCACCAGGTTTGTCTCGCCCATGGCATCTAGCTGGCGGTGATCGATACCTTGTATAAAACAGAAAGAGAACCCGAACCCGAACCAGAACAGTACGCAGTAGCGTCTATACATCCTCTTCACATCCACAGGATGACTCGGAATCAGAAAGTGATAGTGGCGACAATCGAGCAGAATTAGATCTCAGTGGAAGTCTAGAAATCGAGACCCCAGCCGTTCAAGCAAATCCAGAATTGTACAGGGAGATTATCACTAAAGTTAGAAAATTTATAAAATCTATAAGGAAATCTCCCCTAAAAGCTGATGCATTGCGGGACTGTCTTAAAGGGACACGGAAAAAACATGCACTACTATTCCTAAAAACACATTATCAAGAACAGAGGTCTCTTGGTAAAAAAATATTATTTTTATTTAAATATGTATAGTGTAGGTACGTACACTGTTGATTTGATCTTGTTTTATAGCCAAATATGAATCCTTTAATAATGTTATGAATAGGTTCGTAATTATTAAGTCCAAGATTCAAGAAATCTTATTAAGATGATGACTGTATTTTGTGGTTGTGTTTAGTATTTAAAGATGGCTATTTTTGTATGTTTAAAAAAGATGATTCTTGATTCTTACTCGTTGTTGATTTGATCTCAGTTAGTTAAAGTTTATATCATTTTAAGTTCAACTGTTAACTAAATATTTAATATGGTCTACTTAGTAGACATAAATAGTTGATTAAAAACAGGTATATCATACAATTTGCTTTATTTGTAGGTTATGTGGTATCTAAGAATATTGTTTTCTTATTCAAAATCTACTATATCAAAAAATATAAAAATGTTTCTAAAACCGGGGCTAACACCGGTTTCCGGTTTTGGCCCCTCAAAACCGAAATTCAAAACCGGTTTTAAAAACCTTCCGGTTTTGCACGCCCTAGTCAGAACCTGTATCATGGGAGGCTGAATTACGAACGGAACTACCTAAAAGACTGTTTAGATGGCAAAATATGAAATATAGGTACATCATGCAGACCATATTGTACACATTATCATGTCTGCAGACTGTCAGATTTGAATTCTAATTTGAGCAATGCGCCTTGCTACCATCAAAGTAACCTGCAAAGCTACTAGCTAAAGTTGTATGCTATGATGCAGCTGTGGACTCAGATAATAAAAAAATAATAAACTCTACATAGGAGGCACATTTAGCATATAGATATGTAAATATATCAAGGTAAGTAAACTAAAACCGGACATAATTTAAATACTAAGTGGGGAACTGAGTTTTGCACAGATATCTTGCATGGGAGTGTATAATCCTCCTGCCACAAAGGCCATAACCATCCCAGATCCTTGACATACTGGAGTTCAACTTTTCATGTGTGGCACCGCACGGCATGTGCTAGAGATAGGTGTAACTGAAAATGTGTGCCAATTAAATGCAAACAATTAGTAACAGATGTTCTGTATATTAAGTAATTAATTGATAAGATTGAATAAGTATCATGGATTATGCATATTACTGCATTATCTGTCATGTTTACATAATATTTGTGATAAGTTGATTGATGTATTCATAAATACATATATAAATAGGACATTTGAACATTTCATAATTATATTTGTTGGGATATGTATGATATGTTGAGCTTGGTCTGGATTGTTTGCAACAGTCTGCATCTAGCTCAATGTTTTTAAATAGTAAGTATTTGTTCAATTTTTTTTTAGAATTGTAGTTTTCTTTTTTAATATAATAATAATAAAGACAGTCATGAATTTGTCAATTTCAAGATCCCCAAAAAGACCTAACCTAAACCTACTGCTAATTATTCCCCAATCTTTTGATTTCAGGTAGTTTATGGCTACAGGAAAAGCCGGTGGAGGACCATACTTGTCTACATCTTCTCAACCCTCACCGCTGGCATACCATTCCTGGTCTTCCACTGGGTTCCCCGATGGTTCCTGTATGCTACTTCTGTACAATGCTGCTTCCAGGTTGCAGACCAGGTTATAATAATAGTAAGTTCCTTAGCTTGACCTTGACCTTAGACCTAGGAGTTCATTAGACTTACGTTGCGTAGCAGAAACTTATAAATGGATGCTTATAACATCTTTTATAGATAAAAAAAGATTCTAAGTCAATTAATAAATAAATACTTTATTTACATAAGTCATAAAAAACAATGAAATGTCATGTTATAATCTAAATTAAACCGTACAACAGGCGGCCTTACTAAGAGGGCATCCATTAATTACGTAAGGTCATTTTGGCTGCAAGGGGAGAGGCGCTCTCCTTGGTGAGATGTCGTGAGATATTGCTCGAGGCCCTCCCACTCCCCTAATCACACGTGAGATTCTTCGAAATGTGTATTTTTTATGTTGTTGCATGTAAGACTGAGAACGTAGTCTAATATCACAGCGTATTATATTAAGTAGGTACTAGCTGCGCCCCGCGGCTTCGCACGCGTTGATTTTCTCACCCTTTAAACCTTCCCTAGAGCTCCACGAACATTTCAAGACCAAGATAAGATAAATCCGTTCAGCTGTTCTCGAGTTTTAGCGAGACTAACGAACAGCAATTCACTTTTATATACCTAAGTGTATAGAAGAATATATACAAGGTAAAGATCTTAGTGAGTAGTAAGTATATCGCGCATATTCGTGAAAAAAATATTACGTGAGATTTGCCGAGAAATCACGCACGTGAGATTAGGTGAGATTTGACGAGATCCTCTCCCCCACCCTAAAAGCCTCGTAATTATAGACGACTCCTTATGAGGTTTCAATGAGTTTATGGAGTTGTACTAAATAGTAACAAAGTTTTAGAGAGCTATACCTACCTACTTAAAATATTTTTCTTTTTCAGGAAACATATCAAAAGAAATGCAAAAGCCATTACATTCACAAAATATTGGAAACAAATGTCGCCGATGCGAGGTGAATTTTATTTGATTTTTGTCATTCACAATTTATGATTCTCATAAAATGTTATCAGTTGATATCGCGCCCGACTACAATATCCCGGCGATCTTCGAAAATTTATTTACTTGTAATTCATTTGAGTTGTTTTACCTGTGGGGTGCTGGCTACCCTTTCTCTTCCCGCGGGTGTCGTAAGAGGCGACTAAGGGATATCTACCAGGGGGTGGGCAGCAGCGCCCCCTGCAGAACAATTGTCCACCGAGCTGCGACCGCATGCCCAGTGTGTTGATTAAGGGCATTACCCCTCCCCCCCCCCCCCATTTTAGATAAACGCCATCATGGTGCTTATCTGTGGAAGGCCAGCAATGGACCAATACAGGCTGTTGAGGTTGAGGTTTTACGTTTGCTAAGTAGATGTTTTTTTCAGTGGATTACTTAACGAAGCTTTTCATGATGAGTTCGTGAAAGAAAAGGAACCAATAGAATCAGCAGATAATCTACACACCCCCATACATTTGGACGATGGAAGCACGCTTAGTAAGTATTTCTATAATTCTAATTCTAATTAACTAGGGGAACTAAGATCTGCACGGACATCTCGCATAGGAGTGTATTGTGCATTATCCCCCTGCCTAAGTAGCCCCTAACCAGCCCAGCTCCTTGAAGTATCGGAGCAGGACTTTTGGTGACTGACAGCTTCGTTTCAGCTTTTCTGCGGGTGTGGATGGGATAGATGCCTCAATGAGACACTTCAGCCCCGTTTTATGTCTGGCCTCCTCTGTGGCTGTGCAGTGTAGGACGACGTGTTCCACAGTCTCTTCTTCTTGGAAGCAGCCACGACATAAACTGCTGTCTGTGGCTCCAGTCTTAAAAAGATGATGGTTCAATTCACAGTGGCCTGTGATGATGCCCACCATCGTTCTTAGGTCCTCTCGGCTCATCTTGAGCATCGTGTCAAGTATTTCTATAATTTATTTAAAGTTTTAAAATGTAAGAAACTATCAACTCTCAATGGACACTTCGTGTTCGAAATGTGTTCTGTTTTTCCGGCCAACTACCACCAGGGTCTCTTCAAGAAAAGTCTTTGACACATCGTCTCTTACCATCGGTTGAGATTGTGGTCAAACAAAGGTCAATTCACAAAGAAAAAAAGAAATGTTTTTATTCCGATCAATTGCGTTGTGTTGTTTACCATCGGTATTTTTGAAAAGACGGGCGGGGTTCAGATTCTTTGTTCAGAACTACTTGTCTTTTCTTCTACCTCTAATTGCGGTTGTCAAAGATGGGATGAAAAATGGAATTGTGGCCTTTTTTAGTACGCATAAATAAACTATGCGTACTAAAAAATAATCATCTGCAGATATTATTTTACAGTTCAGTTTGTTCAGGGCGTTCTGGATGTTTTCTATGTATGTATAATAAAAATATCTATCTATGTAGTGTATTGTATTATGTATATCAGTTATCTAGTACCCATAACACAAGCTGTGCTTAGCTTGGGGCTAGATAATGCTGTGTGAATTGTCCAGCATTATTTACCTAATTAAATTTTATGATAATGTATCCTATTCTTTTGTTCCCAGATCTACAAAAATACCGGTACTTCCGACACAAAAAGCAGAATCTTATATGGGATGGGACTAGAGGGCAGTGGGCTCGGCTAGCAGGCCTTGAGAGTGGCGCCACCTGCGCGCAACTGCAGGCGCAGGGGGCCAGGGCGCCATCTAGTGAGCGGAGAGTGAGGATGTAAGTGTTAGTAGTTATGTGAGGTCATGCGAGCGCAGGGGCTGGGCTCGATAGTGGCGCCACCTGTGCGCAACTGCAGGCGCAGGGGGCCAGGGCGCCATCTAGTGAGCGGAGAGTGAGAATGTAAGTGTTAGTAGTTATGTGAGGTCATGCGAGCGCAGGGGCTCGGCTCGATAGTGGCGCCACCTGCACGCAACTGCGGAGAGCGAGGATGTACGTGTTATATAAGAGGCTAAGGCTTCAACCATACTGCGAGCCTGGCGTAGGCGCGTTTGAAAATTACACGTGCTAACCTCAGACGAAGTAAAAAAACAAGACAGAGTGACGCCGGCCGACAAACTGATGCCGGTTTCGTAAACATGTGCGCGTTTGATGAGTGTTGCCGTGTAGTAAAAACGAATTACCCCTAATATTTTATTGTATTAGCAGAATGAATGGATAAGTAAATAGTAGATAAGATGACATTTTTTCAAATTGTATATTTACCTCACTTAGAGGTAGTATATAAGTAGGTATGTTTATTCCGACTAGAAACGGGGACAATAAAACAACAGTAATATCAAACATTGGTTTTAATGGCCTTTATATTGTGTAAGTTTTCTGTAGAACTGTCATTTACTGTCCACCGTTCTGGAAATTGTTTCCAATTTCGAAATATGGTGGAAACGTATTAGGTAAATATTTTTCGATGATGCATCGCTTATTTTATGCTCTTGGCCAGCATAACTGTGCTCTCCAAGTTAGGGAAAACGTTGTCTTTGCCAATAAATCGCTTTAAAATCTTTTATATTGCTTTTCACTAACTATCACTATGCTTTCATTACATTATTTACGCACAACAGTTTCACAATTTTTAGGCCAATTTTTGGTATTTTTACATAAAAGGAGTATACGACGGTAAGGGAGGCAACCTTTGTTTTGAATTTAATATTATTTTTCCTCTATAGCAATATCTTTCAAGTCACTGCGTTCGGGAGATCTCAACGGAAGCTAAGAAAAAGGGGGTTACTTACTTGTTACTTGTTTCTGGGCTGGTTTCCGCAACTAGGCCGCAAGTGGGCCCTTTTTGCGTGTCGGGTGGGGGGCTGTTAGTCTAATCCAACCACCCGATGTCCTCCAGGAAAGCCAGCAGCTCGCTGACGCCGGTGCATGCCTCCCTAGGGGTCCTTGGTGTCCCGAGGCAGTGTAGTCGTTGAGAAGCTACGCTATCGCACTCTACAAGCACATGCGCGGCCGTCTCCTCTGCATTCATGCACCCTCTGCATAGGGGGCTGTCCGTGATACCCAGATTAAATAGGTGTTTGTTTAGCATGCAATGTCCTGTGACAATGCCGAGAATTCGTCGGAGTTTGTCACGCTTCAGATTGAGTAGCTTTCGGGAGTATCTCGGGTTTAAAACCGGGAAGGCCTCCTTCGACTGTCTGCAATCTGGAATACTTGCCCAGTGGTCTTGGTGTTGTTTGATTGTACGTTGGCGGATCCAAGCGCGGACTTGACTGAATGGTAGGGGAATTATCGGTTCGGGCCCTGTTGGTTGCCGCTCCGAGCCTCTCCTCGCCAGTGCGTCCGCTTCATCATTACCTCTTGATCCGCTATGTCCTTTTATCCATTGTAGTGTGACTCTATTCGACTTACTTACTTGTTCTAACAGGTGGTGGCATTGTAATGTAAGTCCCGAGTTGTGTTCTCTTCTGTGCAGGGCCAGTAGTACCGCCGCGCTGTCCGAGAGGATCCTGATTTTTTGGCCAGTTACCTTTCTTCGTAGCACTGCGCTTGCAGCTTGGATTATACCTACACATTCCGCCTGGAAGATGGAGTTGTATGCACCCAGCGTTGTTGTTATATGGGTGTTTAGATCTTCCGAGGAAGTTCCCGCCCCGTACCTGTTTTCATTTTAGAGCCATCTGTATATATTCTTAGTTCGTATATGTCTGAGCTATCACTTGGCTCTTCGTGCATTTGTATGGTGAAGCTTCTTGTGTGTATGTGTTTTTTGGATATCCTATCATAGATCGAGAGAAGCATGGGGTTACTGTTTGCATGTTCGTCTATGATAGTGGTGTGTTGTGCTTTAGTGTTGTGGTTCCATAAACTTAAAGCCCAGAGTCTGTAAGCTGCTGCGGCTGCCTCTTGTTGCACATGTAGGTGCAGTGGTGTCAGGCCTATCAGGGCCTCAAGTGCTGCCGTGGGGGCAGTTCTCATGCACCCTGTAGTCGCTACGCAGGCTAGTCTCTGGAACTTTTCCAGTTTGTTTATGGTTGTGCTTTGGTTCGTTCTTGGCCACCAAACTAGGGCACCGTAAGTCAGCGAGGGCCTTATTACAGTGTTGTAGAGCCATAGGGTGATCTTTGGGCTAAGGCCCCATGTTCTTCCTAGCATTCGCCGGCACTGCCAGAACGAGATGGTGGCTCTCTTTGTCTTGTTTTCTAAGTGTGTTGCCCAGTTCAGTTTATTATCTAAAGTTATACCTAAGTATTTAACTGTATCGGAAAGTGTTAGTTGGGTATCAAACAGGAAAGGGAGTTGGTACGTTCCTAGTTTTCGTTTGTTGGTGAACATTACTAGTTCTGTTTTGGTTGGATTTACGGTAAGTCCATATTCTATGCACCAGTTTTGGACGACTTTTAGTGCATTGCTCATAATGTTACATGCCACGCTGGCAAAGTGGCCCGATATGAGTATCGCAAGGTCGTCCGCATAGCCCACCGTATAGAAGAAAAAGGGGGTGAGAGGAAAGTGGTTTTCAAATCTCAAAAAGTCGGCATTTTCCTTAAGCCTGAGATATATAATATATATTTTCCTAAAAATTTCCTTGTCTCTGCATGTCCTTACTGATATCCCTTAGTCGAGCATATTTACTAACATTTAACTTTGAGACCCACTTAGACCACGATATCTCGTTAGACCCCAATTTCGTCTGATGTTATTAATTATCCTATAACTACCGGGGCATCAAGACGAATCATTAGACTCCTCATTTATTGAAATCGGACTTATAGTTTCAGCGCTACGTGAGAAAATAAAATCGGCTACTTACAAACATACAAACGAAACCAACCTTATTTATCCATGCTCCGTTGGTAGTCAAGTAAAAATAAATAGGTACCTAAGTAAATTAATACATAACATTACGTTTCACGTCACATTAATAACTTCCTCAACAAACGGGAACTTTTGTGACGCTTAGTGTTGGCAGCACTTGTGGCGGTTTTGTGTTCCAAGTTGTCATGATAATTTATAAAGTTGATTTACGAAAAATATATGTTTTTAAGTTTACTTAAGTATGAAATGTGATTCCATCCTACTTCTTGTGTATTGAAGATTGGTTTTTACACCACTTTACAACACAATTTGACATTGTTTCTGTAAAAAATACGAAATATTATATCGTGACACTCCGCGCGCCGGCATAGCTCGACTGACAAGGTATGGCTTAGTTTCGTTTTATGTCTGTGCGTGTAACTGTGTATGTACACGGCTAGGCTTAGTTTTGCCGCCATCGGTGAGTCGGCCGGCGAAACTCTATCTTGCTTTTTTATTCATCTGAGGTGCTAACTTGCAATTACAACATTTTTTTGGCTTACGCCTCATTAACACATAGCAGAATTAGGAGTACTTCAAACTGTGATCCTATGTATGATATAATTATTTATTTAGGTAAATAAACAATGATACATTCTGGTTAGTAGTGCCTTAAAGCCTATGTTAGGTTTATCTAGACTCAGAGTTCTCACCTGGCTCATTATTAGGTAAATAATATATTAATTAAAGAAGGTACTAGACTTATATGTGACTTTATACTTATAGACTAGACTCTATGCTTAAGTATAATCTAAACAGTATTATGGGTACACTTTCACTATAAAAAAAAATGCCGTACGCATAATAATAATAACGCACACAAGAAATGAGAATTGTTGCACATCGCCTTTATTCATCGCGAAGTTAGCCGCTTATTGCAACGCAACTAAGCCACACAATGCGTCGGTCAATATGGAAATGTTTAGTATTATTAACTTATTTATTTATTCACAGGTTAAACATCTACGGTCTGAACGAGATTAAAGTCCCCGTACAATCCGTAATGACCCTTATTCTACTAGAAGTTTTCAATCCATTCTACGTGTTCCAACTGTTCACCATCGCTGTGTGGCTGGCCGAGCCGTATTACTACTACTGCATAGCGGTCGTGCTGATGTCTACCTTCGGTGTGGCGACCTCGGTTATACAGACTAAGAAGGTATGTCAGTCGAGGTCAGGTCACGTAAAGTGCTTAATCCGCTCGATGATATTAAATTCTTTTATTTCTTTGATTTCGAAGTTATGTGTAGCAAGATAGAAGTCAATGTCAGGGGTAAACTCAAGGTCAAGCCGAGGTCACGTGAGCCTGCTAAAGTGTTTAGTTCGTTCTACGTGTTCAAACGGTTCACGATCGCTGTGTGGTTGGCCAGTTGGAAGTAATACGGGCATTGCAGTTGTGATGTTGTAGGTCGAAGTGGAGCTGAATGTCGATGCGGAGCTCAAGGTCAAGTCGGGGTCAAAAGTGGTCATGCCATGGTAGAAGTTTTTAACCTGCGTTACGATTTCCAAAAGCTTTACAGTTGTGATAGTTGCTCACGGCGTTAGAATCGACCTCTAGTCCGCGGATGTTCTAAGAGCCGACCAAAGGAACCCATGAGAAGAAAAGCCCCGATTATTCCTAAGTTTTTTGCTTCATTATTGGAGTTTGGAGCTAGTCATCTTTTCGGTTCGATATAAGTTACACAATCCGCCCAAAATTCATAAGCTTGATAGCCTTGCTCCACGATACCATTATATAATTTAATATTGTTTATTTCTTATTCTAGAACCAAACCAACCTCCGAGCGACCGTAGAAGCTCACGACACCGTAGAACTGTGGGACGGGCGTACCGTCGACAGCCGCGCCATAGCGCCCGGAGACATCATAGTGCTGCCCCCTAGAGGCTGCATGCTGCACTTTGACGCCGCTTTGCTGACCGGCTCTGCTGTCGTCAATGAGAGCATGCTGACAGGTAGTTATATCTGTGGAACTGTGGGACCACAGCCGTGTTATAGCGCCCGGAGACATCATAGTGCTGCCCCCAAGAGGCTGCATGCTGCACTTTGACGCCGCCTTGCTGATGTTGTCGTCAATGAGAGCGTTCTAACAGGTAGTTGTCTCAGTCTAACTGCGTAACGGATGTACGGACGACAGCCTCGCCATAGACGGAGACATCATTGCTGCCCCCTAGAGGCTGCATGCTGCACTTTGACGCCCCCTTGCTGATGTTGTCGTCAATGAGACAGTTCTAACAGGTAGTTGTCTCAGTCTAACTGTGTAACAGATGTACGGACGACAGCGGCGACACAGACGGAGACATCATAGTGCTGCCCCTTAGGGGCTGCATGCTACACTTTGACGCCGCCTTGCTGACCGGCTCTGCTGTTGTCATGAGAGCATTCTGACAGGTATCTTATCGAAATAAGCCTGTAAAAGTTTGCCCATGGTATATCGGACCTCTGGTATTCATGACACAAACTTTGCTTACGTTAGGTCTACAGAATGTTATGTGCAATGTCCTGAATCTACGACGTTACTTTGACTTTTTTGTAATCGGGAACTTGTGTCGCTTGTGTAGGTATTGCCGCTTTCTTGACAGTTTTCATTTTATAAAAATTAAATTCGTTTAAAGACGCGTGGTTATAATAAAATAACCCACTACTTTTCATCACCGATAAGGTTGCCCTCTGTACCTTTATATTATACTTTATATTTATGATTCTCGATTATTATAAGCATTTCTTTCTGTATTGTTTCTTCTCTTTATGGCTACATAGGTGTCTACATAAAAAAATTGAGTATTTTATCTCCCACCAGTTTAGATGTCATTTTAAATTTTTAGTGGTTTGGCTGCAAAAAAAATTAAAATGACAATAAAACTAAAAGCAAATGCTATTTGCAGGTGAATCGGTCCCCGTAACGAAGACATCCCTCCTCCGGGTTGACAAGCCGTTTGACATGAAGGAGCACGCGTCAAACATACTGTTCTGCGGCACTGTGGTTATGCAGACGCGGTATCTAGATAATGAACCTGTCAAGTAAGTAATACTTCTGCATCAGGAAACAAGGCAGATAATATACATAATAATGCTAGCATATAGAATGGACATTCTTTACCCCCCCCCCCCAGTTGACGAAGCTTCTTCAACGGCTCCTCGGTAATTTTTAATGTACGGCGACTCACGGGAGCGGATGTAATGATCAATGATTTTGACAGACGACGCCGATGTGTTCGATCGATATATTATTTGTCTGGTCAAAAAAGATTTTTATATATATATATATATATATATATATATATATATATATATATATATTATTTATTATTTAGGGAGAGGAAAACAAAAAATGTAACGTCTAGTTATTTCGCAACTGTCTTACTTGTATGAAGTTACCCTAGTCGTGTCCCACACACTGTTGCGCATGATGTGCTGAGACGTGTCTGTGTATGAGAAATAGTAGAGTCTGGAAATGACTCGCTTCGCTATGCTATTTGCGGGGTCTGACTTAGTATCAAATTAAATCCTAAACTTAACACGGGTTTAACGAACCTAGTTTGTATTGGAAGAACACCAACATTTCATCCCTTAACGAGGGACTTCATCAGGGTGAGTGCGGATCGCGTCGTGCCTACACTGCGTCCTTGCACGGGTCGTAAGCGCCGAGGGCGGGGGTGGTGGGCGAGAGTCAACCTCTCGCGGACTATTGTGTCTGGTATTGTAGGTATACACTGTACATACGGAACTAACAGTATATACCCAGCTCTAATCTACTATCCGAATTCCCAAGACACGGCTTCCAAGAACGATTGTTTCGGCAGTTTCCCTAACAGTAAGTAATGTAAGCTGAGATGAGCTAGAGGTAGCTATGAGCTAAGTAGAAGCTAAATGTTTGCTCCCCTATAGCTTCGAGCTGACAAGGGTTGATCTCCAGGGAGAATAATACAACCAAACTCGTTGACTTCTAGTAAGAGAGTGTTAAATCGATGTTTAAGCTAGAACTAAGTAAAGTACATGATCACCTAGAAAACGTGCTATTTACGTTTACCGCATTCTTTCTAGTCTGTACAGCTTATACAATGATTTTGATTATTTTAGTGTTGATCGTTAATTATTTTAATACTATTTCACAGGGCTTTGGTCCTCCGCACCGGCTACAACACAAGCAAGGGCCAGCTGGTCAGAAGCATCCTATACCCTGTACCAGCTGACTTCAAGTTCGACAGAGATTCCTACAAGTTCATCTTTATTCTTGCGATTATTGCGGTCTTCGGGTTCGCTTACACCGTCGCTCTGAAGGTAATCTTACGTGTTCTCCGCCGTGGCGTTAGAATCGACCCTTCCTGCTCAGCCCGTGGATATCTTAAGAGCCGAGAAAACCTACCAGACAAAGGACAGCGGCTTTTAACTATGTATTTTAAGCATATCCACTGAGATCGCCAAGCAAAATTATCCTATAGATATTACAAAAGTGAAAGTTTGTGTCGTTGTCAAAGACACCGCCAAACTACTTAATAAATCTATAGAATAAAATAAATTTAATAAAAACTTTTTTCCAAACAAACGCGTTCGAAGCTGACATAGACGTGTGCGCCGCGCCGACCCGCCGCCGCCGCCGGCAAATTTCCCACGCCGCCGCCGCCGATCAGCCGATCGGCGTGAATTCGGCGTGAAACGTTACCTTTTAGACCCTTTGAAAACCCCGTAATTTTATTGATTATTATTATCGACACTGCAGCTAACCGTCATGTTGCATTTTGTATTCACCCAAGGTGTGATATCTGAATTTAGTCTGTCAGAAAAGTCTTTGTGCCTGGTGACTGACTCCGGAGCCAACGTGCGACGCATAGCCCAAATTGTGCCCGAAATAGGAAGCAATTTATGTCTCGGTCATTCATGGTCTGCATAATTAACCGTGGTGGGGCGCACCACGATTAATTACGCTCACCGTGTGGTGCCGGCATAGAATAGCACCGCCCCAACTCCTCCCGTGGGTGTCGTAAGAGGCGACTATGGGATACAAACACCGGGGGGCGGGCAGCAGCGCCCTCCGTAGACCGATAACATCACCAAACTGCGATCCCCAACCCGTATGCCCAGCGTGGGGATTATGGGCACTAGCCCCCAATGATTTTACAAGTCAAAAAGTGGCCCCCAGTTCCCGGCCGCCTCGCTATTCCTGGCCATGGTAGCGGCCACGGTAACGGCGGGGTAGGGGGCGCTAGGAATCCCCGGACTACGGCAGGCTACCGATCACTACTTAAAAACTTGACCCTTGCTACGTTTAATGAACGCACTCTAAGGCTTGATCACCATCTAGCGCAGTTGGAAGTGGAGTTAGAGAACATTAAATGGCATGTTCTGGGGTTATGTGAAGTCCGTAGAGAGGGGGAAGGACACCGTAACCTTAGACTCGGGCCATCTTCTCTACTTTCGCGAGGGTGATAAAACATCCCAGGGTGGCGTAGGTTTCCTCGTCAACAAGGCCCTCTCTAACAACGTTCAAGAAATCTCCAGTCGACCAGGGTAGCGTACCTGATCCTTCGGCTGTCCAAGCGGTACAGCTTGAAGGTAATTCAGGTTTACGCACCGACCTCGGCACACTCGGATGATGAAGTGGAGGATATGTACGAAGACATATCCAAAGCCTTACATAACACCACTAAGGGTCACTTCAACGTTGTTATGGGGGACTTTAACGGCAAGGTGGGAACCCGGACTGGGAACGAATCCCGAATAGGCTCGCATGGTTATGGAGTTAGGAATTACAGGAGGCAAATGCTTGTCAACTTCCTTGAGAAAGAGGGGCTGTTCTTAATGAACTTTTTCTTTAAGAAACAGCCCCAAAGGAAGATGACGTGGCGAAGCCCCGACACTGTGACTAAAAATGAGATCGACTTCATCATGACGGATAGCAAGCACATATTCAGAGATGTCTCAGTGATCAACAGGTTCAATACCGGATCTGATCACCGACTGCTCCGAGGCTCTCTGAATATAAACGCGCGCCAAAAGCTTGAAAGAAACCGTCTGATGAAGTCCACGCTCCGACCTAACCCAATCCAGATCATATGGCGGGCACCGAGAAGTTCCAGCAGCTTTTCGGGAATAGATTCGTTGCCTTGTATCCCACTGATGACGCTGACGAGACCCTACACAATCTGGTCGAAACGTTGAGGAACGAGGGCATCAGGTTCTGCCAAAAGCAGCTGACTGGCATGAAATCCAAACTCTCGGATGAGACTCTCGGGCTGATGGCAAAAAGACGGGAAACCACCCAAGTGACTTAGTCAGGCATGTCAGACCTGAACAAGCTAATTGCGAAGATGGTACGGCGCGACCTTCGGAGCTCCAACACACACCTCATTGAAGAGGCAATAGAGCGAAACCAAGGGTCCAAAGTATTCACTCAGCAGCTTAGCAGGAGCCACCTAACGAAGCTTAAAACGCACGATGGGAGGACCGTATTGTCGAAGCCGGAGATAGGTATATTTGTGCATAACGATTATACTTTGTGTGAAGATGTACTTATTTAGTTCTAAATAGGTAATTTTTCTTGTAACTTGTATTTATTAATAAATGTATAAAAATATGTAAGCATTTTTAAATAATTTATAATACATCCTAAACAAATACTATACGCGCCGAGTTCACGCCGAAATCACGCCGCCGCCGCCGATTTCAGGCCGGCGTCCGCCGCCGATTATTTCAACGTCGGCGCACATGTCTAAGCTGACAATAGGTAGTTATCGAATAAGCAAATATAAAATTATGTAATTAAAACATTTATCACCTTTATTGAATGTCATCGATTACGCTTAATTACGCAATTTTACTATTAATTTCTTATTTGATTTCAGATTTATTTATTGCATACACACAGATATTGCATACATACATTTATTGCATACATTATTACATACATTTTAGCTTAGGTGGTAGTTCGCAGTAGAGAAGTAAATGTACCCTGTAAGGGCGCAGCAATTAGTGTAAAGAGTCTTGTATTATGTAGGTATTGATCTATTTATAATTTTATTTCTTTGAAAATTGTCGGAAAAATTAGGCAATGTCAGTTAACTCCTCTCCTCCTCTAAGGATTAAAAACAAATTTTTTGATATTTATTTATACTTTATTCCCCAGGCCTACCGCTCACTAACCGCCGGCGAGATAGCAATAAAAGCGCTCGACATCATCACTATCGTGATCCCCCCGGCTTTGCCCGCTGCCATGACAGTCGGCCGCTTGTACGCCGTGTCTCGCCTGCAGAGGGCGCGCGTGGCCTGTCTCAACACGCGGGCGGTCAACGTCTCAGGCTCTATAGATGCAGTCGCGTTTGACAAGGTACCTAGATATAACATCACGATCGTGACACGACAGTCGGCCGCTTGTACGCCGTGTCTCGCCTGCAGAGGGCGCGCGTGGCTTGACTCAACACGCGGGCGGTCAACGTCTCAGGCTCTATAGATGCAGTCGCGTTTGACAAGGTACCTAGATATCATCACGATCGTGACATGACAGTCGGCTGCTTGTACGCCGTGTCTCGCTTGCGAGGGCGTGCGAAAGCGCGCATAAGTACCTTAGGTTTAGGTTATAGCGCGTAAACCCTCAGGATAATTTCTAAGGAATCAACTAATATGGAACTATAATGCGGATTTAAATCCCATCAGAGTAGACTTGACTTGAGATTATTTGATACCAAATCAAATCAATCGTTTATTTGCGAATACAATCATCATCATAGCATTAGCTTGGAGTATAATGTAGTGTGAATTGTCCAACTTTATTTATTTATTTTTATGTATCATCATCAGCCAAAACTAGTCCACTGCTAGACTACAATAATACATAAATATTACACAAAAGCAAGTTTCCTAAATAACCTATTCCCCCAGACAGGCACCCTAACAGAAGACGGCCTGGACATGTGGGGCGTAGTCCCGTCGAGCCCGGCCTCCGTCCCGCCGCGCCTCGGCGCTCCGCTGCGGGACCCGCGCGTGCTCAACGACCTGCAGCAGCTGAAGATAGGGATGGCTACTTGCCACAGCCTGACGCTACTGGATGGAGTGCTCAATGGAGATCCACTGGACTTGAAGGTAAATCCTACAGGCTGCGCCAATTCAAGGCGAATCTTACGCCAATTAATACACGTGCGACGGTCAACAAATCTTCAGCTGGGCTACTTGCCACAGCCTGACGCTACTGGATTAAGTGCTGAATGGAGGAGATTCATTGGACTTGAAGGTAAATCCTAATGTGGATTACATTCTGCGTTCATTACAGTCATCAATCATTACAGTCTGTGCCAAATAAATACCAATCTTAGTACCTATTGCCACGTCCTGCTTGGGTACCATTGTTTCTCTAATACATTACATAGATGCTAAGACCTACAAATTTACACAGTAATTGCAATTAATGAATATAAATATTTGTTCACACGATCTGCAGTATCTAAAAACAGACATGGCTACTTGAAGGTACTCGTAAATGCTACAGGCTGCTCCAAGTCTATATTTAGTCAAATAAATAAATAATAATAATAATAATTGAAAAGAAAATGAAAAAAAACGTGGCAGATGATTAAGATCAAATGGGTCGTTCACACCTGTTGATCCTCGTTTTACGCAATTAACTTGCTGTAACAATAAGTAGTCTTACAATTAATTATATTTCAGATGTTCGAATCAACCGGCTGGACGCTAGAAGAGCCCAATGTTCCAGAACCTTCCAAGTACGAGATCCTGATGCCAACTGTCGTCAAACCGACCAAGTCTGCTAACATTAATGTTGATGATGTGAATGTAAGTGAAGTGACCTTGTTGGTCTTTATTTTAAGGCCTTTGGGGGCATCTTTAAATATCGTAGGGTGATTTTGAAATATTTTTGGACCTTGAGATGTCGTGAGATGCTTGACCAGCCCCCTAATCTCACGTCAGAATTTTCAAAAGAGACCCTCGTTAAGTTTTGCTTCTATAGAATTGTCAATAAAATAATTATCTATCGGGTCATACGAATTTTAAAAATCGGACTATTAGTTCTAGATACGAGAAATTCAACCTCCATTTATATTTAGTAAATAAGATACACCGAACATTTTGTCCTATGGCTGGTATCGAACTAGCAATTCTGTTTTTTGTATCTTTGACGGATCCCCATTCAAAATTGCCCCCACAGTGAATCGTCAAAACAGGATTTTGGCAAGAGACAACTACAGTATGAGTATAACATTGTTTCCGTTTTTTGTTCCAGCTACCACTAGAAGTGGGTATAGTGCAACAGTACCAGTTTGTCTCGTCGCTGCAGAGGTCGTCAGTCGTGGTCCGGCTGTTGGGGGAGACGGTCGCTCGGGTCTACTGCAAGGGCGCGCCGGAGATGATACAGAAACTGTGCCTGCCACATACTGGTGAGTCCAGCGAGTTTTGTCAGGTGCGAGGCTTCAACCGCGACTCGGCAAACGTGTAGGACGCCCTCCGGTCTGTTAGGATCTGCGAGAGTGGTAGATAGATAGATAACTCTTTATTGTACTACACAAACATTAAAAAACAATACAGAAGGAAATGTACAGAATCATGGAAGTACAAAGGGCGGCCTTATCGCTTTGAGCGATCTCTTCAGGCAACCTGTGTGTAACAGTGGTAGATACTGGGTTCGGCTGAAGATAGGACAAATTTGGTGGGAATTACAGGAGGGATATGGCACATGAATAGTATAGTTGCTAGAAGTGGGTATAGCGCAACAGTACCTACCAGTTTATCTCGTCTTTGTCTGTAAAACTGTGTTACAGGTATGGTTTTATTGGGTAATTTTAGTTAAGCTGGCATAAAACAGTCGTATGCCCTGGAATTACTTGATTAGCGAAGTGAAGCCAACCTCCGCACGGTTTACTTTAGTCTCTGAGTAGACAGAGTAAGCAGTTTTTATAGGTATTTTTTAGAGGAGACCGCGTCTCGGCAAACGAAGCGTAAAACGTCTTGTGCTCAGGTGGGATGGCAATCTGCAAAAGACTGCTAGTTTATGCTATATGGCCGCGCCGTACAGCTGCGCTGTTCATTACGCCCCGTAACGCCAATCAGTGTTATTCCAGGTCTTGAAAATTTCAGCCCGATCAGTTCTGTAGCTTTGGCGTAAAGAGCTGAGAAACATCCAAACAAGCATAGTGTAGGTAGAAAGAGATGCCCTTTGTCGCATCAGTGCTCGGTTGTGAGGTCACCTCACAGGTTCCATCTGAAAACCAGCGTTGCCTTGCATTAATGTGTGGTAGCATCAAGCTGAGGTGGAACTCTTTGACCTGCGCTGTTACAGCATTATTTAATACGCTAGTATAATTAACTATTACTACCTTCTTATACCTATCTGTTCTGTGTTGTAACTGTGTAACTCTATCTCTATCAAACTTTCGCATAAATAATATTAATATGACTGCAACTATGATTATGCTTAAACTGAATATATTCAGTGCTTCGTCACTTGCACTCTCTTAAAGTCTTGATTAAATCTGGTTTATTTTGTCCCCTAGTGCCGGTAAATCTAGATTCAGTCCTGAGTTCATACGCAGAGAAAGGGTATCGAGTGATTGCGGTGGCGGCCAGGATGATGGAGATCTCGCTTAAACAGATACAGACTATGATGAGGGACGAGGTAACTAGAACATACAACTAGAAAATTCTATGGTTTTTGTTATGCGTAAGCTCACACTCCGAGCTAAAGTTGAAAGCAAACCACTTGCTAGGTGGTTATCTCCTCGTCAACCTCTACAGCCTGCATTGGTCCACTGCTGGACGCAGGCTTCCCCCTGATAAACGCTTTATTTGCGCATCTTATGAAGGGTAATGCCCATAATCCCCACGCGGGGCATGCGGGTTGGAGTTCGCAGTTTGGTGGCATTATTGTTCTGCGGGGGGCGCTGCTGCCAGCCTCCGGTGGATTCCCTTAGACGCCTCTTACGACACCCGTGGGAAGAATTGAGGTTGTGCAAATTCTAAGCCAGCACCACACAGCTTTGCACAGCAGCACAGGTTACCTCAATAAAATTAATAATATCGAAATCTTTTGTAGGTAGAATGTGAGCTGGAATTCCTGGGGCTGGTGATAATGGAGAATCGTCTGAAGGCAGCCACTGCTGGCATCATCAGGGAATTGAAAGAAGCCTGCATACATGTTGTGATGATCACTGGTAATCCATCAGCGTATTTTATCATTTATTCTCTTTCTTTTTAGCGTTCGTTTACCAGTAGACTGGTGTGCGCGACCTTCAAACTCTTCCTCAATCTCAACAGCCTGTATTGGTTCACTGCTGGACGCAGGCTTCCCCCTGATAAGCGCCTGGATTGGTGTTTGTCTGGGGGGTAATGCCCATAATCCCCACGCTGGGTATGCAGGTTGGGGATCGCAGTAGAATTTTTGTGTAGGGGGCGCTGCTGCCCACTCCCCCGTGGATATCTCTAAGTCGCCTCTTATGACGCCTATGGGAAGAGATGCGCACCACACAGCTTCAATTTCCTTCTTATTTGGGCAGTTAATGCCTGTTGCTGATTGTTGATGTCGTCATTCTATCTCATTTGTGGCCATCCACCGCTCTTTGTTTCCCCCATGGGCTGTGTGGCCTGCCTACTGCCACTTTAGTCTTCTAACTCTCTTATTGATTTCAAACATATTGCGACCGCCCGTTTTCGCACGCGTTGTTCCTTATCAAACGTTTAAAGGTGATTTCATCCCGCGGGAACTGATTTATGGGACAAAAAGTTGCTATGTTTGATTCTAGGATTAGAATTACCTGTATGCAATATTTCAGCCAGATCCGTTCAGTTGTTTTGACGTGAAGAGGTAGCAAACATCCATCAATACATCCACACTTTCGCATCTATAATATTAGTAGAGATAGTGAGATTTATTCTTTCTTACTATTCTTGTGAGATCTATTTTTTAATCTTAGTGAGATTTATTATTTCTTCTTATTCTCGTGAAATCTATTCTTTATTCTTATTTAGTAAGATAGTGAGATTTATTCTTTCTTCTTATTCTTGAGAGATCTATTCTTTATTCTTATTTAGTGAGATAGTTAGATTTATTCTTTCTTCTTATTCTTGTGAGTTCTATTCTTTTTTTCTTATTTAGTGAGATTTATTCTTTCTTATTCTCGTGAAATCTATTCTTTATTCTTATTTTTAGGTGACAACATCCACACAGCGGTGAGTGTGGCTAAAGAGTGCGGGATACTGACGAGCGGAGAAAGGGTCGTGCACTTGTATGTGGAGCCAGGCGAGAATGGACCCGTCGTCTACTGCCAGAGCACTATGCATGGGGTAGGTTAGGTACTATACCGTACCATCGAGCATGTAGTTTTTAGTTTAAAGTTTAATTACTATCATCATAATGTAAAATTACAGGTTATTAAAAAAACTAATGCGTTACAATATGTAAGTACATAAAGAATAATACCTACTTAGTAGGTAGGTGAAATTGCAGATGACTACTGTCTACTGTCTGAAATTGCAGATGTGACTGTATACCTATGGTTTATCCATTTTGAATGAAGCATGTTAGTAAATAAAGTACGACACAAATAACAAAATCTCACTTGCTTGGCGTCGAATTTCAGATATAATTTTAAGCAATTTTTATTGATAGGAGGATCTAAAATCAACAAGTAATGTAAATTACGTATAAAAGGACGCGCCAACAAAGTGAATTTAAGGTTAAGTATGGGCGGTTTGTGTACGTTTATGCCTCATTCAAAATGAACACGGTATAGGTATATCGCTAATAGGTACCTTACCTGTACAAAATTACATAACATAATTAATTACATACAGAAATAAAATAATTAAAATTAACACACAGAAACTCAACAACAAATCATGAACACAAAGGTGAAGAGTAAATAAATTAGAAACACAGTGTAGCTCTATTACGAAAGACAAATTAACAAACTTAGCCTATACAAAACAAAAAAACTAAGTGCGTAACATATTGACAACACAGCAGACATACACACATTTAACACAACAGACACACAACATGAAGAATGTTAGTAAACAAACCGCAAATACTTAACCTAAAATTCACTTTGTTGGCGCGTCTTTTTATACTTAATTTACATTGCTTGCCGATTAGAGTTCCTTTCTTCAATAAATATTGCTAACAATTACATCTGAAACTCGACGATAAGCAAGTGAGTTCTTGGTATTTGTGTCGTTTGTTTACTAATATTCTACATGCTCGATGGATAAAGTATAGGTAGATTAGTTGGCAGCAACATTACCCACGTTTCGGGTTCTTGAATTTAGTTTCAACCTCCTAAACCTCAACCTCACGCCTCACCCATGCTGGGCATGCGGGTTGATTTATGATGTTGGTTAATTTATGTTCCTCAACCGCCTATATTAGTCCACTGCTGGACGCAGGCCTCCTCCTGATAAGCTCCTTTATTGGCTGATATCGCATGGGGCTAATACCCATAATCACCACGCTGTTGACGGGGGTTGGGGATCGCAGTTTGGTGAAAGAATTATCCTGCAGGGGGCGCTGCTGCCCGCCCCCGGTAGATATGCCTTAGTCGCTTCTTACGACACTCGCGGAAAGAGTTGGGGTGGTGCAAATTCTATGCCGCCGGTACCTCACGGCGATTTATGTTCGTTGAGCTTATATTCAAGAAACGGAAATACGGGTTATAACTTTAATATTAACTTTGTGTAGTATTACTAGCACTCGCAGCTTTTAAACTTATCTAGATTTTTTTAAATAAAGGAATCTTGAATATTTTGGGTACCTGCTCCTTATAACGTTTTTTTGTACCACCCTGTAGTGTGAATTCTGCCTTAACTTTTGTGCTAAGGGTTGTGGAAACCCACGTGGCTTAGAAAACACAAAACGAATTTCCGGTCATTAATGGACCGTTGTTTTAATCAATGACATAAACCTTCTAGAACCGTATTTAGCTTATAGTACGAGCTCAATAAAAATCTACAAAATTCTGCAATTTATGATTTTGTTAAAAAAAACTAAAGAGTTTTTTTAATCATCATTATCTACCTGACTTCATCCACTGCTGGGTAAAGGCCTTCAAACTTCTTTACCTTAATAACTAAGTTTAATAAACTAGTGTCCTAAAATTATAATAAACTCGTCAGTTATAAGAAATGAGAAATGACAAAGATAGCCAGTTAAAGTTGCGTGACGTCACACCTTGCGACCCTTTTATACAAGCTGTGACGTCATAAGCCCCAAGCGACGCGCTTATTTTCTGTAATTTTTGGTTTGCTTGCCTTCTGGTAATGTTAGTTTTTTACCCAAGACACTTGTTAACAATGCTTATACCCACAGGTGAGCGTAGGCCGATCCACACCGTTGCCTAACGACTGGCCTGGAGGCAGTTCTGTGATGCACTCCCGCCGAGCTGATGAAGAATCCCCTCAGCCAAGATACAAGATTGTCATGAATGGGGATACTTGGAAGGTAAGAGTGGAACCCAAAATCACACTAGTTTGTATGGATGTATGGATGTTTGTTATTTCTCCACGCCAAAACTACTGGACGGTTCTTGTTGAAATTTTGCATACATGTAATTTAAATCCTGGAATCAAACATAGGCTACTTTTTATCCCATAAATCAGTCCCCGTGGGATGAAAATCACCTTTTAACGTTTCCATAGGAACAACGCGTGCAAAGTCGCGGGGCGCAGCTAGTGATGCATAATTATAATAGTGTACTTTCTTGTTTTACTGTGCCTATGGTGGTCTTGAATGTCCACTGCTGATCATCAGCATACACACGTCCACTGTTGAACGTGCCACGAACAATAAAAAACGTTTATTAGACACAATTACAATGTTTCAGTAGGTATTGAATTCGTAGGATCCCGAACTAGCCTAGGCTGTGTTTCATGACCCAGGGCTTCTTATTTAAAGTTTTACAATGTGCCTTCAAGTACAAAATTAGAAAAAAACAAATATAAAAATTTAATCCATTACGGATGTAAGCGGGTTAACTACGAACCTTAGAATAGTCTAGAACCGCACTCGCCCTGAAGATGTCCCTCGTTAAGGGATGAAACGTTGGTGTTCTTCCAACACAAATAAGGTTCGTAGCTAACCCGCTTAGGGAACGTACCCATAGTACGTGACCTATTTTTTAAGTTTTTTAGACCCCTCTCTCCTTTCATGGATTTTCATGGATCCCATTGTCAGAACTGGACCAAATTAAAATGGGACCACACGGGAATGACCAGCTTTCATATAAAAAAACATGAATAGTATAAAGTTTGAGGTAACAAACAAAAAAATAAATACAGTCGAATCGAGAACCGAAAATATTTGAAATTCATTTCTTCAACTTCAATAATTTACGCGATGTATGACGATGCGATGTCATTTTTCTCTATTCTACCCCAGACAACAATCCGTTTGGAGAGTCAGAGTTGAGACAAGTTGTATGGTGTGAGTTCACGAATGACTCCCGCTGCTACAGGTACAAAATGGTAAATCTGCTCCAAGGGAGCGTACTTAAAGAGATGTAGATTTTTAACCGACTTAAAAAAATTAGGAGGTTATCAATTCGACTGTATTTTTATTTTTTTTATGTTTGTTACCTCAGAACTTTTGATTGGGTGATCCGATTTTTATGATTCTTTTTTTTTAAATGAAAGCTCGTGCTTCCCGTGTGGTCCCATTTTAATTTGGTTTAGTTCTGACAACGGGATTTATTCAAATTCATCAAAAAACTATAAAAAATTGAAGTTGGTTTATAGTTTTTTAGAACAAAATTAATTATTTATTTGTTGCACTGTTGCCGCTATAACAACAAAAACTAAAAAAACAAAAATAAACATTTAAGGGGGCTCCCATACAACAGACATGATGTTTTTGCCATTTATATAGATAATGCCATTTATATAATAATACGGAACCCTTCGTGCGCGAGTCTCGCACTTGGCCGGTTTTAATAATTTGATACATACTCGTATTCGCAGGTGATAAGAGAGCACTACTCCTCGATGCTGCCGAGTATAGTGGAGCGAGGCGCCGTGTTCGCGAGAATGTCTTCGGACCAGAAGCAACAGCTTATTCTGGAGTACCAGGCGTTGGGGTACTATGTCGGTGAGTACAATAAAAAGGCAATGGGGTGGATGGGAATAAAATTTCCAGCTGCCCAACAGACTTGAGTAATGGGGTGGTTGAGAATATATCCAATGAATGACAATAAATAACATTTTTCAAGATGTATTATGTACATTATACGAAGCTCATCTTCGAGGAACAAACCGACAATCGTTAGATTGAACGTGTTCTGGTGGAGTCCGCGAGTTGGCAAACGTCGACAGGACTACAAATGACATTTGAAAACCCTTTGAATGGCTTGTGTAATTTGCGATTGTATAGCGAAGGCAATTGAAATGGGTTTATAACGTAATCGCACAGCGGGTCACGTAGTATGCGTATGTTCCCTTAATTTGTTGTTGATTTGGTACGAAACGACCACCGCTGGGGCGCAGCTAGTATTGTATGTATTATGTAAAATTTGCTTCTTTCCCCAGCCATGTGCGGCGACGGCGCAAACGACTGTGGTGCCCTCCGAGCCGCCCACACGGGAATCTCTCTCTCAGAACTAGAGAGCAGTGTCGCTGCCCCCTTCACCTCACAGAACCCGGATATATCCTGCGTGTCTCACGTCCTACGGGAAGGCAGGGCGGCACTGACCACCTCCTTTGGAGTCTTTAAGTTCATGATAGCGTACTCACTGACAGAGTTCTTATCTGTTGCGTTTCTGTATTACTTCGACTCGAACTTAACTGACTTCCAGTTCCTGTACATAGATGTCGCTTTGATCGTAAACTTTGCTTTCTTTTTTGGCATGACTGAGGCGTATACGGGGAAACTATGGAAGGTTCCACCTTTAACCTCGTTATTAGGGTTGATACCGTTGTTTTCGCTTGTGGGGCAGTTGGTCTTGATTGGCATCGCGCAGTATTTTAGTTATTACGCTTTGACTATGTTCCCCTGGTATGTAAGACATACTTATGAGGGGGATGAAGAAAACGAATGCTGGGAGAATTACGCTATATTCGCGGTTTCTATGTTCCAATACATAATCCTAGCAATTGTGTTCAGCCACGGCAGTCCGTATAGAAAATCTGTGATCACGAACAAGCAACTTATGATAAGTATACTGATAATGACGGGTATATGTGCGTATATAGCTGTTAGTCCGGCTGAATGGTTGGCAGTTTTCCTGCAATTGAGAATGCCTAAAGATGCAACATTGTGCTATATTGTTATTATTATAGCTGCTATACAGTTCGGAGTAGCTTTATTCTTTGAACGAGTTGTTGTAGAGTATATGATGGAGAAAAAGCAGTTTGTACCGAGGTGTTTGAAAGAGAAAAGAGTTAGGAAAACGCCGCATTTGATGCTGAAAAGACAGTTGACGGATACGGATTATTTAGATTGTAATAGTTCTGTTTCGTATCTCGGAGAAATTGCTAATGGAAGTTAAAAAAGCAAAGCTACTGCTCCATTGTGATTTTACCTTTAAAACTTTGTAATAAGTATCGATTATTCTATTGAATGTACCATAGGTTATGCAATACTGAGTTAATGTAAATATCGACAAAAAATGTCGTAATATTAAACTTATGTAAATTAATATAATAATAAATATTAATACTGTGTGTAAAGGTAAAAGGTGGTCCATATTGAAAACTCTATTATCGAAAGACATTAAATAATAATCAATGCATTCATGCAAATATGTTACTTACGATATATCGAAATTCCTAAAGGAATCGTCTGTTAGTGAAATATTATACATTTATTTAATTCCTAAAGGAATCAACTGTTAGTGAAATATTATACATTTATGTATCACATAGAAAATAACAATAAAACAATACATAGTAATGCTAATTCATTGACCGAAATAGAAGCCAGCGATATCGATGACCTATGGACTCTTTTTGTAAGATCTTTATATATTGCGTTTGCCCTAGAACCCTAAGGATCTAGGGTAAGTGAAGTATATGAACTTTAGTTCCTATTTAAATGAAAAATGAAAATCAATTAAAGATGGGCATCTTATGTGATTGATTATTCTTATGACATTTACTTATGCATTTCTATTATATAAAATGTTGGTGCTTTTGTGAATTCATATCACTTAGTTTGTAATATTACTTGGATAAAATTGACCTCGTGTCTCTTGCCCTTTTCCTGATAAATTAATCGTTTTACTATGACTATTTTATCGTCACAGCCCCGTTAGGTATATTAGATTAGATGAAACAAACCTCGAAACTTCTGACAAGTGCGCAAATACCACCGCACGCACTATCTGGAGTTTCAAGTTCCTAAGGTATTGTTTACGGAGACGCCGGGGCGTGCAGCGGCGCCCGCACTAAATTCAAACATATGGCGTTGGTAGAGTATGTTTACGGAGAAGCGTTTTTACACGCGATTGTTTGATTTGACGCGTCGCACGCGGCGTGCACCGCCACTCTGCACGCCACGCCTATTCATAAACATCACCGTACATTGCGATATGTCTGTGTTTACGCGTGCAATGACGGGGCCGCCGCACGCGCCGCTGCACGCCTCGCGTCCCCGTTGAAAAGTCCTAAGGATTGCGTAGTGATTTTGCGACAACCATATTAAATTACTATAAAGTGAAGGTTGGCACTATTAGTTAGCAGAATTGGTATCTATTCTTGGGTACCCTACGTACTGAATCTATCAGTCCGTCATAGACTATGTACTTTGACGATATAACAATGTAATACAATAAAAATACATTGTATAGATAATTAAATATAATCTATATTATTAGTTAATGCAAGATATTAATTTAATTTGGTTAAGCACAATGTGATAAAATGAAAATGTAATAAAATACACGAGCGAGTGCCTTATTAGTTTAAGACAAAGAACTAATATAATTAATATAGGTAATGCGAATGATAACTAAAAATATTAAATAGTGAGATTTATATAGGAATTGCACATAGTTGTTATATAATATTTACTAAGTTATTCATATTTATTTGAAAAGTATCATGCTATACAATGAAAAATATGAATAATTTATTTAGTTTCGTGTTGTAAGAATCAATGCATTCCCATTGTGGTGCTGTGTAACTGCCGATGGCACATTTAAACAGTATTTAAAAAAGAACTTGCTCGCTCTTAGCAGTATAAGGGTATTTTTGACGAACTACCAAGTTTGCCAGTTTCATCTATAAAAAATTCTATTCGTTAGTTTTTTACCAAAATTGTTTATAAGTTGTTAGACAGTGATAAAAAACGCAAAACCTTTAGCTTGGACTTGGCTTTCTTTGGGTGAAACTATACCAATTAATTTATTTTATACTTTCTCATTCATTTAATACGTTTCTTATGATTATAACACTGGGTATAAGAAAACAGCTTTATTGGCGACGATTGAATTATGTAATATGATATGAATTTATACCTACAAGTTTGACTAAAATCTTTTAAAATGTATAAATTGATTATAAATGTGTCAATTTACCAAGCGTGGAAATGCGTGGAAATAAATACCAAATATCTCGAATTCGTTTTTATCTACCTTTCCTTGGACCTAAAACATTAAAGGGTTTAAGAAATAAAACAAATCATCGCAATAACTGTTCCTTTACTTACTATGAAGCAATAAATAGAATAATATAAACTCTATTCATAAATTAACAAAATTATTAACTTTAAAACTTCATTTGGCATCATCACAGTAGTATCGAATTTATAAGTAGGCATGTTCTAGTTCAGAATGTGATAACTATTTCTTGAAGTCTTAACAATTTAAAGGATTTTAGTAATATATTTAGATCTATTTGTTTTTATTTTACCTACACACCTACTTATCTAAAAGAAGGTTTATATTTTAAAACAAAATGCAATCAAACAAATAGGTTAAGTAATTGAAAGTTATGGATTACGTAGATAAAAGAATATCGTTACAAAACATCAAATGTAAATATGTAAATATTTGACATAATTAACATTAACCTTTAGGTTGGTAGATAGAAGATACTACTCGTATAATATAATATATATTTCAAAAAAATTAAATCTCTTCATTTATCAAGCTCACAACGGAACAAAACATAAGTTTTGAAAACTGCTTTCAAAACTTAGTTCAAAAAGGTTCCCCGATGAGTTTGTAAAAATATATATAAATATTCCTATGAATAACTATGTTGGGTGCATAGAATAGAGATGTGACAATTAATTTATCGATAGTCGATAAAATATAGATTATTTTTGATTTATGATTCATGTATAAGATCGTTTGAAGGTATAGATGCAATTAACGGTGGGGGTTAAACCGTTGTACTTAAAATTCTAATTACATCTACATTATAATCTATGGGACAAGGTTTCCTTCAAGGTTTTCAGCCACCATACTAGAGCACCTAACTTGTACGATTAATCAAATTAAATACAGAAATAGCCTTTTATAATTTTCTAGGACGTTTTAAACACCACATAATTGCAATTAAATATAAAAGAACACATACATAGGAGACCTAATGGCTATTTCTTATCTATTTCTAAGTTTTTAGCATTAATAATTCAGTTAGACATACCTAGTTGCTGCATTTTTGACGCCGATACATTGAATCGCTTGAACACTTATTTTACGAAAACATTGACAATAAATTTTAGACTTGACTTAAAAGCCAAATCACAGGTCTTATAAAATGTACACATACTTAAAACAAAGATATAAAACGTCGATTACTTCGAAGTGATGCGTTTGCCATCATTGATTGCGCCGAAGCTTGGAGAAAAAGCTGTAACACATACAAATACGTAAATAATACCAATTTAAAGCTTTGTTCAGACCTTTTCAAATATTACTGACTTATTTATTAAGCTTCAACATATTAATTTCTATTTGCATTTAAGATCATATCAGTTAGAGAGCGAACGTTTATTTTGAAATATTTATTGAAAAGATCTGAAACATTGAAATAAAACCAAAAGCACATAAATACACTCTGCAAAGAAACTTACCCGATGTGATATGTGCAGTGCAATGCAAACAGAAAGATGGCAGAATGATGGATGTAATGTTGTAGTGCTGTGCAATAATTACAAAAATTGCAATCATAACAAAAATAGCCTACAAACTACAAAATATCGATAACTGGTTGGGTACACTCTAGCTCAAAAGAAAAACTCAAAATTTGTTCGAGAATGTTCTCATATAATAACAACTTACAGAGAGACATCACAAGCAACGCAAGCATGTATAACTACGTACTTGTATTCTACATTCTAGACGAAAAGCATCGTGGATCCTATTTGAACAATAAGTAGATACATTTGTGACATATTTGAAACACCAAAATATTTATACAAAGTCAGAATTATTGTGACGACTTACAAATACTAGCAGATCTAAAAATTAAAATGCGTGCCGTTGCATGCTTAGCTTACTAGATCTTTGTACAAAGCAAGTAAACTTTTAAAAGAAAACACGATTAAAAATACAATAAATTAAGCAACACGATGATAGTGACATCTAAAAACACTTAAAATTTAATATAAAATGCAAGATTCCAGATTCAGATTCGTTATTACAAGATTAGTCAAAAATTTTAAACCAGATCAATTAAATTAAATCAACAATAAATTGTAGGCAAGATTAGATACATGATTCGTATATAATATAATTTTATTTAAATTATGAAAAGTAATGATATATTAGAAAAGTTTACAGTAAAAATGATTTCCTTGAAATCAATACGTTAGTCAAATGTTAAAATATAAAATTGTACTCAACCGTACGCACACGAGAATACTTAATAAATAGTACAATAATCTCTTTTAGTATAAATATAGTTTTAAATCCACTGGAAGATTGTGTTTTAATTCAAATTATATATTACACAGTGCTCGAAAATCAACAGAACGATTATTTCAAAAATTTAAAACGGATTCTAATATATCTTGCGTTGCTTCTTATATAACAAGAGATCATCTAAACATTAAAGTGGGATGAAATAATCGCAATGCCGTCATTATTCGTAACAATAATAAATATTAAATACTAAATAATATATTACATCGGTTCTGATTCGTTCGTCCGTTCGCCTTATTTCTTATTCTTCTTCTTCAGTTTCGGTATTCTGGAATGCGGTGCGAGTGAGGTTAGATGCGGACACTAGTCTTTTCATAGAGTCGAACATTTTACACCCTCGCTTTTAAGCTTCGGCCAAACCAGCAGGACACGGGAACTTTTTCAGGCGCATACCCGAGCCAATATGACAGCGCCTATTTTATCATATTATTACGTTAAACACGGAAAATTTTAAAACGTTTTTTTAAACAAATTTTAAAACATACACCGTACAATTTGTTGTGTTTTATAAGCTACTTTTAATACCTCAGTTTTTCGTATCGTATATAGTACGATTACTATACTATATTTCTCTTTATGCAGAAACATGAAAATAGAGTTGGCGGCCAAAAAGGGCAACTTCGTATCTCTGCCTAAGCTTTACAAAATAAAACTATTACAGAGGCACCAATAAATAACTTTTAATAGAAACCACAAACTATGCGATGGTTTTTTTAGAATTTCCTGTGTTATACGTCATTATAAGATAAAATAGGTAGCGACGCCACTTTCACTCGTGTAAGCATCTTAAGGGAAAAGTTTCGCGCTTCGCGTGTTTGACGCGCTTTGGCCGGAGCTTTATACTTTTACAAATTCATTGTACAAAGCAGAAAAGACAAAGGGGAACATATTTCAGATGCCACAAAAATTTAGGTACCGTAAAACGGGGTGAATAGAAGGACGAAACACTGGAGCAAGATGGTCCCTAAGACCTTTTGTATCAGTAGATCTGGACTTTGCAAAAGGATTTTTTCTAGTATTTCCATTCTATTTTCACCATAAGTCTCTATTCACCCCGTTTTACTTAATAATATATAATTTGATCAGCACTCAACATGTTGCCGTCCCTTTTTAATCAACGGATAGCATCACTTTAAGCGCTAAGTAGTTTTCTTGTGTCATCTGATTTGATATTACTTGCCATTTAATTTTGGTTCAACTCTATGAAAGTTTAATGTATGTATGTTAATATTAAACAAGTGAGTTTGTGTAACTTTGTCGGTCTTAAAGACAAAGCAAGATTTAACTACCAATCCCCCCTTCCCCGCATACTATTAAGGGGGTTCATACAAAATGCATGTTTATGTAGTGCAATTATTTACATATTTCATGTCATTTCATGATTTAGATACAGTTGGTGAGCATGGAATTATCGATCGATATATGGAAATGTAATTTATCACTCTCACTCACTTCATAGGGCGTGTGACCTCCGACTACCTTTATAGCATTAAAATAAATTGATAAAGTATCGGTAAATTATTCAAAATGATTTACTTTGATATCAGATAATTATGTAAGAAAATGTCTAGTAATATTAATGTCATCATCATCGTCACCCCTGTCTGACTTCAAATACTGTCTCACTCAGATCAATGCAAATAACAGAAAATATCTTTGATAATTTGACAACTTCTTTCCCAATAGGGTATATGCATGTGACTTCAAAAAAGCTAATATTTTTTTTACGTATTCTCTATTGATATAGAAATATATCTGTATATTTATTTTTGTATTTTATGATGTTTTTATTGTACAAATTATTCATTGAAAAGTAGATATTTTAGGTCTAAACGCAACGCTATTGGCATGTGAAGCGTGACGTCATACTTGAACATTTTTGTATGGGCATGAAGTTTTGACTTTGAGTTTACATAGGGGACTCGATGATCCGTGACGTCATAAAATGCAATGGCTGACATGGCAGCGTTTTTATCACCCGAAACTGAGTGTAGTTTTACTTTTCGTTTTTTACCTCAATAATTTAATTTTTTTTGGGTGTTATATTTTTTTTCGTTTATGTATTAACCTTAAAAATCGATTTAAAAAATAAAAATAATCCATGCATATACCCTATTGAGTTTAGATATCGATGGATATTCCATGTGAACTAAGTTAACATTTACAGTAGAAAGGCAGTGGTTTATTTGTTATAGAGTTTGTTAGTATGTTTGTGCTTACCCAGAGCTCTTCTTGTTCGGGGAAGGTGAAGACTGCGATTTCTCAGATTCCAATAGTTTGCTGCTTGAATCCTTCATTAGACCTGAAAATGGAGATCTAGCATAATTTTAAAGCAAAAGAACATGTTCACGATACAAAATCAATCTTATACCAAATGCTTCAAAAATATAATTGAATCGAAGGTAGTTATATCGTGGGTTCATACGTTTACGATTAGCTCGTAAGTATATTTATCGCGTTTTATTTCTCGGTAAACGCAGAAAATAGCAGTTATACATTTATTTCGCGCCAACGTAAATCGAGCCACCTTAGAAATCAAATAAGCAACGACCCTCTAGAAATCAAATATGCAACGACTACGTTTTCATTACGTCATTACGACTCAAGTACAAAAAAAACTTGAAATCCCGTCAAAGCAGATTTTTTTGGGATTTTATTTCATTTCTTAGAAATACCCAGAGTGTGGGGCTTACGCACTATAATAACAAAAACCTAAGATAATCTTCACGAAAGATAGTTTACCTTTTCCTGAAGATCCGAAGACAGAACTGCCTAGATTATTCAAGCTACTGGTGAAGTTATCAGCTTCTTTCCCCACCGCATCCAACACCGTTCGCTCCGTCTCTACCACATCACTCTTAACCCCTTGGGATACCTCCCCCAGTCTCGCCCCTGCGTTATCCAAACCACCTTTTACTTCCTCTAGTTTATTATCAGCCGATATTTGGAAGCCTTCGAAAGAATCCTTGGCTTCACCGAATAGTTCCTTCGATTTAGCTTCTGTGTTAGACTGTACATTCCCGAAGAAATCTTTTGTGTTACCGTATAACTCCGTAGCTTGATTTTCTGCGTTTAATTGTACATTCTTAGCGTCTCCGTATAGGTCTTTTGCGTGAAATTCCGTACTAGTTTGGATATTCCCGAATATTTCTTTGGCGGAGTCGTCTAAGCTGTCAAAAGTATTGCCGGCGGAACTCTGAAAACTGTGCAGCGTGTCTTGGGCCGAGTTTCCTAAACTGTGAACATCGTCTTTCATATCAGCGTATGTGTCACGTGTCGAGCTTTGCAGATCTTCCCACGTTTCTTTGCCGTCATTGATTTTGTCCTTAGCAGAGCTTTCGACCTTATCGAAAGCGCTCAAGGCTGAATCTTGCGCTTTTTCGAAGGCCTCCTTCGAAGATCTTTGGATGTTGTAAAACTCGTCAGTGCTAGCTCTCTGTAGATCGTCATATTTGTTAGCTGCATTGGTCTGAAGTTCGGCTTTCTTGTCTGCGGCGGCATTCAGAGTGTCCTCGGCTTTCTTTTTGATTTCATCTGTTGTTAACTCAGCTTCGTGCCTTATCCTTTCTAAGTCGTCTTGAGCTGCAATTTGTACTTCGTTCTTCTTGTTTGATAAAGCTTGTCCTAGTTCGTCTTTCTTGTTTGAGATGGCTGTCGTTGTATCGTGGAAGGCTTGCGTGGCTTCGTTGGCTTTATTTTCTACAGCTCCTTTAAGTTCGCTGGCTTTCTCTTGGACTGCACTTGATGCTTCTTTCGCCTTATTGGTAATGGCATCTTTAGCTTCGCTAGTCTTGTCGTGAATGGCACCTGAGATTTCGCTGGCTTTGTTTTCCACGGCGTTTTTCGATTCAATCGCAGCGTTTTGGATTTCACTTGCTTTTTGACTGGCAGCATCATGGATCTCACTGGCCTTTTGACTGGCAGCATCATGGATCTCACTGGCCTTTTGATTGGCAGCGTCGTGAATCTCGCTGACTTTGTTACTGGCAGCGTCTTTTACTTCATTGGCTTTGTTACTAGTAGCATCTTTCAGGTCTGATGCCTTTTCCAGGATTGCGTCTTCAGCGAAAGTTACGGACGATTTGATTTCGTCCTTTTTATTCTGAATAGCGTCTGTGACTTTATTAGTTTTGTCACTGACAGTATTTTTAACTTCACTGGCTTTATCACTAACAGCTTTGCTGATTTCCTCGGTCTTACCGTCAATGGCTTTTTTAGCTTCTTCTGCTTTGTCGTGAGCTGATTTTTCGATATCGCTCTTTGCGTCGCTTACAGCTTGACTAACTTCATTAGCTTTGCTTTGTACATTTTGCACCAGATTGTTAGCACCTTCCTTCAATTCCTCCTGCTTCTTAGCGACGTCATCTTTAAGTGCGTCTTTCTTAGCGGATGCCTGGTCGAGCAATTCGTTTGCAGAATCTTTCGATTCTGCAATTTTGTCTTTAACTTCACTTTCAATCTTTTCTTTCTCGCCAAAGATTCCACTGACTAGCCCTGTGAAAAAGCTTTTGCCCTCTTTGGCCTTCTTCTTGGCTTCTTTTTTCGCTTTTTTAGCCGCCGCTTTCGAATCTTCTTTTGTACTATCAAACGAGTCTCCTAGATCCTTGAGTTTCTCATTGGCCGCTTCTTTAGTTTTGGAAGCGGACTTCTCAACGTCAGATTTTAACTCTTGCGCTTTCTGGCTGACGTTATTTTGTGCGTTATCAACCGCATCCACTACGGCATTAGCACCATCATGAGCTTTGTTCTTAAGATTATTCGCTGCATTTTCGATCTTGCCTTTTTGTTCAGTGCTTCTATATTTTAACTCTTCTTCCTTTTCTCTAACAAGAAAATCTAGTTCTTTTGATTTATTTTGGATGCTGTCATTGATAACACCAATCTTCTCATCAATAAGGTCAGTACCAGATTTCTTCACATCTTCGAAACCAGTTGCTACATTGGTTTGAATTTCAGCCCCTTTAGCGTTTACGTTGTCATGTACTTTATTGGCCGATGCTGAAAATTCATTCAGCATATCGTTTGTGAAGTCACTAAGGTCATTGAACTTTTCCTGCGCTCCGGCTTTGACGTCATTACCTTTGTTCTTGATATCTCCTTTGATCGCATCGGTTTTGACAATAACATCTTCGTAGATACCAGAGGTTTTCTGCGCTAAGTTATCCTTTTCCTTGTCAAGTTTGTCGAGACCCTCATTCAAGTCTTTGCTAACTGCGTCGGTGGCACCCGCTAGTTTCTCCTGTGCCGAGAATTTCTCTTGCTCTATTCTATCTAATAGAGTAGAAGTTTCTTCATGGCTGTGCTTTGCTTTACCATCGCAGCACTTGGGGAATTGGAATGGATCTACTTTCTTTATCGCAGCGGGCGTATCTACGGGTTGCATCATAGCGTATTGTTCGTATAACTCATCTTGATCGTTGGGTGCGTCTTCGTCGACGATTAGCTTAGTTTTGTAAACTTGGCTTTCAATATCATCGTCCTCCCTATGAGGCACTGTCTTAAGATCTTTGAACATATCGTCAACTTTTCCTAGAAGACCTTCATCGATGATTCTTGGCGCTGGCTTTGGTGGTGATTTCTCTTTAGATTCGCGTGGTTTCGGTTCAGGTTTGGGGGTAGATTCCTTTGATTTGGGTGTGGATTCTTTCTTGGGTGTAGACTCTTTCGATTTGGGGGTAGATTCCTTAGATTTGGGGGATTTCGGTGATTTGGGTTCATCGTCTTTGTCTTGGCTGAACACGTGCTTGACCTTGTCTGTGAGGCCACTGAGGAAGCCTCCCTTGTTCTTGCCTTTCTCAAGAGTGTTCATGGGCGTTTTATCTTCGTCAGAGTCGAATGTGGCTTTGGTCTTGTTTGAATCTACGTGGATGGTGTTTCCATTGGCTGTAAGAAATAATACGTTTCATTTACTATTACTTTTTTTGTTTCATTTATATATTTCAATTGTTTATTATAAAATCAAGAGAGTCAAGAGTCAAATCGTTTATTTCTTTAGACTTACAAAGTAAGCACTTAGACAAGTCAAACTTTTTACTATATAAATAGCATGATAAATAGTAATTACCATCAAATAAGAAATAAGGTGCAATTGACTCTTAATTTTTTTGTCCACTAGCAGAAGAAGTGAAAAAGAATAACGAAGTTAATGCAAATAGTAATGGAGCATTTTTTACTTAACTCCTTAACTTTTACTTATACTCAATATACAAAATTATAGGCTTTATGCCGAGGTAATATCTTCCTACCTTTGTTACTGAGATAGGTTTTCATCTTATAAATCTTACCTTGTTGCTTAGTATCATTATTGTCATGAACATCATTGATATCCGTGATGGAAATATCTGTGATATCCGATATATCGTGGATGCCGGTTATGTTAGCTATGTCGGCGGGCTTGCTCGGATATTTAACGTTGCCGTTGGTGATTATCTTGTCCTGGGGATAAAAAATACAATAATAACTAAACAGATACCGCATGTTATCGATTACAGATAAAAAATAACACTTAAGTGTATAATTGCAAAGGGATAACGTTTTCTCTCGCAACTGTTTTATTTTTTAAAGTGTAAGTTACGTAAAATGGTTTTGATGCTGCATTTTACCTACTACCAAATCAAATCATATCTCTTCATTTCCATAAATACAATTTATACTTAGAAAAGATCAAATTATATCAAATAAGTTAAATTGACCATTTAGAATGTCCATAATGTGATATTTTTTCTTTCTGTCGCCGTCAAATATAGTAATAATCTATTTTAAAAACAATCATTGTCAACCTATATTGATGCAAATAAATACTATTTCATTTCATTTCGACTTTAGACTGACTTTAAATAAGCGTCAAAGAAACCTCTAGTTGGCCTGTTAGTTATTTTTTTTTGAGTTGGATCACAACCCGTACCAAGCTTTGTTAATATCTACAATATGTACCTATTTGCAACATGATAGAACGGTCAATTTGGTCATCCGAGGGCACAGTAATTCGCACCCAGCTCAAAGTTGGTGAGGATTCTTTAAATCACCATTATAAATGAAATCTAAATTGTTTAATGACTATATATTCAAAAAGAAATTATTTAATTGGCTAAGTAAGTGTAATTTTTATGACATCAATGAATTTATTAGTTTTAAGCCTTAGAAATAAGATAATTAATTGCATGCTATTGGATAGTTAAACATGAGCTCAAAACTCACAACACTAATCACCTGTATATCATGTGATATGCAATAAATATAACATTTCATCTAAGAAGTTCTCACCGATCTGATACCCAGAAAATATGATACGTACATGATGTCCGTTTGTTTGTTTCTCAGGTATGTAAGGCAGCGAGCCGGGGCCGTAGCTGTGGTTGTGCTCGCCCCAATGGAAGAGCTCATCCTTCAATGCGTCAAATCCTGTATGATATAGAAAGTTTTGAATATACTCGTATTTGGCAAATATTTAGTCAAGAAAGCAAACTGCACTGCACATGGCGATGATCTTTGTTAAAGGCTGGCCAAGGGAAGTCATAGTTGGGCCAGCTCAGAGCTTTGTAATAATTTCATGACAAAACACTTTAGAAACTTTCGTAGTTTGACGAATTCATTATGAATGTAAGCGGGTTAACTAAGAACCTTATTTGTGTTGGAAGAACACCAACGTTTCATCCTGGGACATCTTCAGGGCGAGTTCTTCAAACACAAATAAGGTTCGTAGTTAACTCGCTTAGATTCATAATGGACAAAACACTGTTTTTACAGTTGCTGATGTAATGAAATAATGCAAGAGTGCGTGCAAAAAACACGAAAAGTAACAAAAACAAACATTATTTTTGCGAAAATTTAGACTCCTTTTCGGCTTAGGAATGGGTGTACCTTTCCGTGGAAGCCTGTATATAGAATAATAAGGTATATGCATGTGACTACAAAAAAGCTAATATTTTTTTACGTATTCTCTTTTGATATAGAAATATATCTGTATATTTATTTTTGTATTTAATGATGTTTTTATTGTGATATTTAATCATTGAAAAGAAGAGATTTTAAGTTTCAACACCAAAATGTCTAAACGCAACGCTATTGGCACCTGAAGCGTGACGTCATACTTGAACATTTTTGTATGGGCATGAAGTTTTGACTTTGAGTTGACATAGGGTACAAAATGCAAGGGCTAACATGGCAGCGTTTTCATCACCCGAAACTGAGTGTAGTTTTACTTTTTGTTATATTTTTTTTCGTTTATGTACTAACCTAAATAATCGAAAAAAATAATAAAAAGATCCATGCATATACCCTATTGATGAAAGTATAGTTAGTTCCATACCAGACTGGTCTAGATTGAGGCAGTCGACCTGGCTCTTCCCAGCGCGCGGCGCTATCCTCTCTGGTAGTTCGACGTCCAGTACGCATGTCGGGCTCTGGGATTGTTCACCCTTGGCCACCTAGGGTAAAAAACAAAATTTAATCAAAGGCCATTATGTAAAAATTAAATTAAATATTTTTATATATAAAGATGTCAAAGCAGAAGGCTAATAGGATGTTTTTACATAAAAAGTGTAAACAAGCTGAGTAAACTGAAAATAATATAAGGTTAAAAAAGATAGATAAGATAAAAATGTGTTTATTTTACCCAATACAAAAGGAGTAGTACATACAATAATTAACAGGATATATAAAACTAATAAGTAGGTACTTAAATCTAACAATACATTGGGTAAAAACGGACCCTAGCTCAGCATTTTGCAGTATAAGGCGTTTGCCCAATACTGCGCTGAATACTAGAGGAAGTTGTTTCATTAATTAATGTGTCACGCAGCAAGCAGGAGGTTCGATACCGCCTCGCGACAAATGTTTGTACGATCTGCATTTGTTCAGGGCGTTCTGGATGTTTTTTATGTATACTAAAAACATCTATCTATGTAGTGTATTGTATTGTGTATAACAGTTATCTAGTACCCATAATACAAGCTCTGCTCAGCTTGGGGCTAGATGATGCTGTGTGGATTGTCCATCACTATTTATTTATTTATTTACCGATGTTGGTGTCGCTATCAGTGCCGGGCCGAAAAAAGAAACACCCAACGGTTAACGTATTTAGGAATAATAAGGAAGTCTGGTAGGCTTGAGTTATTTATGGAATATATTAATTAATAACAAGTAGAGATTGGAATTGTAACTTGTGACATGACTAATATAATAATATGACTCGCATAATATTTGCACGCCTGCGTACACACATTTTCCGAGGCGGGTATCGAACCCGCAACCTCCTACGTCGTAGGTTTATGAAGTATCTTACCTTAGGTTCGTTCATAAAGTAAATCCTTCCGGCCGGGCTTTCTTCATGATGTTTCACTCGGACCGTGAACTCCACACGGTTGTCTTTGAACGACTGAAAGAAACAGCACATTTTTACCATATCTATAAAGCTGTATTTTTGAGGGGAGTTACATTATTTAAGAAATTACGTATTAGAACGGCTTTAAATTAGATATATAATTTTATTCATTAAACATTCGTTATATAAACTATACCGTATCCATTTTGAATGGAGCATAAACGTAAACAAACCGCCCATACTTAACCTAAAATTCACTTTGTTGGCGCGTCCTTTTATACGTAATTTACATAACTTGTCGATTTTAGATCCTCCCTTCTATATAAATTGCTTACAATTATATCTGAAACTCGACGCTAAGCAAGTGAGATTTTGTTATTTGTGTCGTACTTTGTTTACTAACATGCTTCATTCAAAATGGATAAACCATAGTTAGCAGTTCCTTAAAGTCCATAGAAACAAATCAGAACTAGTATTTTTACAATAGGCTAGTCCTAAAAATATCTCATTAGTCCATCTCAGTTAGATTTTATCATACGTAAGATATTGGATTCGTATTTTTATTTTGTTGGTTAAACAATAATTGAGTTTGTTTTTTTTAATCTATAAACCGACGTCAATGATATGGTCTCATGGATGCCATTGTCAGAACTTGACCAAACTGAAATGGAATCATGCGGGAAGCGCCAGCTTCACCAATACCTAGTTAATAAAACAATATTATTAACTATGGTTTATCCATCCAGCATGGAGCATGTTAGTAAATAAACCACGATACAAATAACAAAAACTCACTTGCTTGGCGTCGAGTTTCAGATATAATTGTAAGCAATTTTTATTGAAGGGAGGATCTAAAATCGACAAGTAATGTAAATTACGTATAAAAGGACGCGCCAACAAAGTGAATTTTAGGTTAAGTATGGGCGGTTTGTATACGTTTATGCCTCATTCAAAATGGACACGGTATAGGTAGGTACTTACATTAAATAGAAGGTGGTAAGGGTAAAATGGGTACTAGGTATTACACTATATAAATATAAAGCTGCAGAATCATCAGAATCGAATCGGACCATCCAGCCAAAAGGAGGAGGAGAGGTAACAAACATAAAAAATACAGTGCATTTGAGAATATCCTCCTTTTTTGAAGTCGGTTAAAAATGACAAAAATACATCGCGTCAAAGTAAGGAAGTGTCCTATGTATAAAATTAACGTTAAAAGTTATATTATTTACCCAGGATACTTCCTTATTCCATGATTTTAACAGGACTCTGACAACATTTACAATTACACAATGAAGAAGTAGCTTTAATGATCCATGTAATTGGAGTTACCAATAATTTTATAAAAAAATTGGTAATAGTTATTTGATCTGTGTTACAAACATTTTTCTATTTCTATAAAAATCATGCATTTTTTTGCAAACCGAGATGTTAGTAGAAATATAATATAGGAGACATGGATACTTTTAAGTTACTCATTCACAGGAATAGGTATAAAAATATTTTAAATCTTACTTCTTCCATATTTTCCACCAAACTTTTATCTTCCATTTCGTAAGTTAATCACAAATTTCACCGCACCGTTTATAAATTTAATTATTTGCAACACAAGTTGTTTTTCCCAAGGTGCATTTCAGACTGATCTAGACCGGTGTCAAAAGATTTGCCTCATGGTGTCATGTCCTTAGAATAGGATATTGCGTGTGTACGTTTACTAATAATTATTTAAATCATTTTATTGTTTACTCATTAAAGCAAGGTCATTGGCAGTTTTCCAGGTTTTACAAGCGAAACAAATTTGCAGCAGAAACATTGATAGCATGCATTTTGAGATCGAGATGATTGAGATCAATAATAATAATAATTCTACCTGCAGATAATAATAATCTACCACCGAACTGCGATCCCCAACCCGCATGTCCAACTTGGGGATTATGGGTATTGGTGACCCCATGAGACATTTGGACATTTAGACATTTATTTATTAAAAATTGATAGAAGCTCACAGTTTACACCAAAATGCTTACTATCTAGATTACAAACTAATTAAAACTAAGAAACAATCTAAGAGACGAGATAAAAGCTAATAATCAGGAGGAGGCCTACGTCCAGCAGTGGATTAATAGGTTGAGGTAGCGGTAGTGAGATCTGTTTTCTTTATTGTTATTTGTTATCCTATGATGTCTTCAAGTACTTATTACAGGGACTGAGTTTGGGAGGGTGCTTGCTACACGGTTGACAAGAAAAGTCAGTATATCTTGTCTAATATACTGTGGTTGTTCCCGTTCCTATACTACAAAATCAAATAAAGGTGACACAAGATTCCAATCTGCATCGCAAATTGTCTCTCATGTCATGAGTCACTTGGAAGAATCTTATTTATATTCTCGAATTTTCTAAACAAAAAAAACCTGGATTTTTTTGTTTGAAAACTAGAGCGCTGATAATGTTCACAATTGATGACCAAATCAAATCAGATCAGAAATAATTTCTACAAATGAAAGTTTCCTATTAATTTTTAAAGCCCGCTTCTATATTCAGACATCGGTTTATCGGTAAACAATAATAGTAGGTAATTTTGTAATGTTTTTTAAAAGTGTTATGATTGAGGGTCGATATTTAGAAGCATCTACTCACCTCGAAAGTAAACATGGGCTGGCTGCCAGACTTGGTTACCGGCACCAAGTTTCCACTGAACTCCAGGTAAACTTCCCTTCCGTCCAAGAACCGGACTGAAGTGGAATGTGCCACTTCTGTGTAGTGCTCCTGTGAACAAAATAGGGATAGGTAAATTTGTTTAATAACCTTTTAACTAAGATATTTGATTTGTTTGCTGCAACCACTGAGCTCCAATTATACAGATTGTACTGTGTGGTGCTGGCTTACAATTTGCACCACCCCATCTCTTTCCGTGGCTGTCGTAAGAGCAGACTAAGGGATATCAAATGCAGACCAATTGTACCACCGAACTGCGATCCTCAACTCACATGCCCAGCGTTGGGATTATACGCATTTTCCGCCATCCAACAAGCCAATAAGCGTTTATCAAGGGGAGACCTTTGTCCATTTCTATTTATTACTGTACCTGTTGTAACAAGGTCTCATAGGCGTATCTGTCAGTGATGTACATAACTAGCAGTCTTCCTTCTAACGCGTCTAACCGCTTTCCGAGAACCACGATGCGGACATCGAACGGTACAAGTAGCATATCCCTGTGAAAAGATAATATTTTTTAATTAACATTTAGACAAAAAACAATGGCAAAGGCGTGCTTAACCCTAAATATACTTCTGTTCCAGACCTTATTGAGAGAGAGACATAGTAATATTTTACTAAAAAAATTACTGGACTTCAATTATATGGTTTTTAGGGATGCGGAACGCGCGCGTCTAGAACCGCACTCGTCTTGAAGATGTCCCTCGTTAAGGGATGGAACGTTGGTGTTCTTCCAACACAAATAAGGTTCGTAGTTAACCCGCTTACATCCGTAATGCATATGGTTTTCTCATGGATGCCATTGTCAGAACTAGACTTATCATCAAAATCGGTTCACCCAGGCGACAATTCAGAGGTAACAAACATAAAAAACAGTAGAATTAAGAACCTTTTCCTGTTTTGAAGTGGGTTAAATATGTTAAGTTTACCTGTATAACTCGGTAGCCAGTTTTGTAGCATCGCTGACGTTTTGGCAGTTCATCAACCAGAACCTAAAACAGATTTTTATTTTGAAATCGTGACTTTTAAATATTATTAACTGCTATCACTGGAAAGTTATGCTATACACTACAGTGATGTCTATTCAGATGTTGCCAAAACTAAACTTAACTAATTTGACAGTATTAAAAATGTTGCTGTCTAAAACGCAAGCATGTCTCTTCTCTGCAAAAAAGAGTCCGCTTGTCCAGCTTCCCGTTTTCCGGAATGTACTGGTACCTATGAAGGATCAACTGGAGCTCCTCGGTGTCACTCTCACACCAACTTTGAACTTTGGCACATTCATCGAGTCGAAGGCCAAAACAGCAGCCATGAAGCTAGGGATCCTAAATAAGGTTAAGCGATACTTCACACCGGGACAGCTTCTATCCCTTTATCAAGCACAGGTCCGGTCTGGTTTGGAGTATTGCTGTCATGTTTGGGACGGCTCGGCCAAGTACCAGCTTGCAGCCTTAGACTCGATCGAACGAAGAGCCTTCAGACTCATTGACGAGCAGTACCTTGCAGAGACTAAGGTTCAAAGTCTCGACCACCGCCGCAAGGTTGCTTGTCTCTCGATCTTTTATCTGCTCACTTGAACTACATGACCTGATCCCACCATCCCCCTTCCACTCCAGGACAAGCAGACGCACAGCGCAATACCATCCATACTTGGTGGACGTACCCTCCACTCGCACTAAGCGGTTTTCCTCCACCTTTATTATTCGCACCGCAAAGGAATGGAACTCGCTCCCTGCCTCTGTTTTCCCGGCCAATTACAACCTGGGTCTCTTCAAGACAAGGGTGAATAGGTATCTTCTAGACCTTTGTGATACACCGTCGGCCGCATCTTCGCTTTCCATCAGGTGAGATTGCCGTCAAACAAAGGTATATTTACCGTAAAAAAAAAAAGGATCAAAATAATAATGGCATCATTTTTAGTCCTGTCATATTAGTTTAGTATAGTTTTGGCAACATCTGAATAGACTCCAGTGGCAATACAATACCTGGCAGATACAGTGGTGGTAAACGATGCGCAGTCATCAGTGATGGTCAAAGGTGTGGAACCGGTCACGTCTTCCCAGACAGCGCGCGCTTGACCGCCCATTATAGAGCAGAGGAGGCGAAGGTTGGATGTGGATTGTTTATCGTTGGTTCCGCCCTGGAAGGTAGAACAAGGGTAAATATCCTATAAACCACAACAAGGATAAGTATCTATTTATGGCGACCTCTGTGGCACGGCGGATGAAGGTCAACCTGCGACACTGGAGGTCGCGGGTGTGATTCCCGCCTCGGGACAAATGTGTGTACATCTGCAGATATTTGTTCAACCGGTTCTGGATGTTTTCTATGTCCCTATATGTATTATACATAGCTTCGTTAGTGTAAGTATATCAGTTATCTAGTACCCATTACACAAGCTGTACATAGCTTGGGACTAAATAATGCTGTGTGAGTTATTTAGGATATATAGGTTTCCTCTAACACTATGGTTTTAATCCCAATAGAACTATCGACCAGTGATCATCAAAACTCAAACTTAACAAGTGTAGCTCAACACGAATCATTCATTGATCTTAAAACGGCATTCGATACAATAATCTACCTCAAATTTAACACTACAATTTATAATGAAGACACGAGATTTCGAATGTAAGAAAAGACGTTCACTCTAACCAATCTTATTTTTTAGCTCACCGACTTATCTTGCGGTGTCCCTCAAGGATCGACACTTTGGACCCTAATTGTTCTTTATCTATATCAAAGACATTATGAGCCTTGCGCTCAAATACACTTCAGATACACACCTGAGGCAGTGGCGCCGTCAGCGTTATAGACCGATGGAACTTCCTGCGACGCGGCTCCACTGTGATGACAGGGGAGACGGCCGCGTGGCGCGGCAGCACGCGTTTGCTGAGAGACTCCGCCGCGCCGTGCGCTTGTAGACCAACGCGGATGCGTTTGGTAAGCGCTGCGGCGGGGAATAGGGCTTGAACCTATAAGAAATAAAAGTGAATTACATAAGCAGATGATAACGTGGTTAATACGATGGGAAGAATTTGAAACAATTTTTTGGTGAAGTAATTAATTAGATAGATTAGAATGCGTGAAGACGGAAATGAAATACATATTCCTACAAGAGAGATCTGGTGGCCTATTTAGTAAAGTTGTGAGAGAATAAAACCACTGGGATTATAGAAAAAACTATGAGCAGTCAAAAGGGAGTAACATAATCACTTATAGAAATTGCAACATCAAAACACGTTGTATTTTTTTGAATGTCCTGGTGCATTCTAGAATCTTTTCTCTATTCCCTGCAGTCATCTGTAAATATTTGTTCCAGGTGTTCTGGCTATTTTTTATGTTTTGTATTAAGTATATCAGTCCTCTAGTACCCATAACACAAGCTCTGCTAAACTTAGGACTAGATTCTGTTTGGAATATCCAGAATTATTTAAAAACAGATTGGGCTAGAAACGGGCCCGATCAGACGAGGTAGTGTGCTGTCCCGGAATGTTCTGGTGCATTCTACAATGTTCTATTACCTGCGGTATATGAGCGCTGGACACGGTGCCACCCTCGGGCCCGATCACGTGGACTTCCTGCCGTACGCGCGAGACGCAGGCCAGGTAGTGTGGGAAGTCGCAGGTGACTATTCGCGCGACTCGCTCGCCCGCCTCGCCGGTCGCTTCGCCGTTGATGCCGTATTCTTGACGTTCGCGGGAGAGTGCCTCCTGAAAGAAAGAGTTATTTGTATAAAGAACACAAAGGTGTAAAAAAATAAAAATTGCTTCAACGAGAGAGATAGAGCGAGACATGACCAGAAGAATGTATACATCATTAGGTACGGATTCCGTGAGTTACGATTGAAGAATCATCGAAAGTTTGAAGCCTATGTGACATGGCATCCGTGGCTCAATTTGTTAAACCACTGAAGATAACACATTCAGAGGTACGGGATCAAATCTTGTAGTAAACGAAACTTATCATAGTATATATTAGGTCCTTACATATGAAATTGGCGTTTTTCGTACTGGCCACTTTAATCACAAATTTCTCCTCTTTGGTAAGGAATTCCAAATTCAAATTTGTACAGCTACAAAATGGAAAACTTAAAATATCGCATTATTTACGAGTACGAGTTCCGCCGTGGCACTAGTGCTGCGGAAACAACTCGAAGGGTGAATGATGTGTATGGCGGTCGTGTTGCAAAAGAAAACACAGTTCGTTTTTGGTTCCAACGTTTTCGTTCTGGAAATTTCGACCTGCAGAACAAGCCCCGTGGACGGCCTGAGACTCAAGTTGATAATGAAGAGTTGAAGGCTATTGTGGAAGCGGATCCATCGCAAACCACGTCCGAGTTAGCTGCAGGCTGCGATGTTAGTGATAAAACTGTTTTAATTCACTTGAAGCAAATTGGGAAGATTAAAAAGCTTGAAAGGTGGGTACCTCACGACTTGACTGAAGCAAACCGGCAAACGCGCGTCGACTGCTGCGTTACATTACTAAACCGGCACAATAATGAATGTATTTTAAACCGAATCATTACCTGTGATGAAAAATGGGTTCTTTACGATAATCGGAAGCGCTCAGCGCAATGGTTGGATCCTGGCCAGCCAGCCAAATCCTGCCCCAAGCGAAAATTAACCCCAAAAAAGTTACTTGTAAGCGTTTGGTGGACTAGTGCCGGTATTGTTCATTACAGTTTTCTCAAATCTGGCCAGACTATTACGGCTGATGTCTATTGTCAGCAATTGCAAACCATGATGGAAAAGCTACCGGCTAAACAACCTAGGCTGGTCAATCGCTCCACGCCACTGCTGCTTCACGACAACGCTAGACCACACACTGCGCAACAGACGGCTACTAAATTAGAAGAGCTTCAATTGGATGAATGTACTCCCCGGACCTTGCTCCAACAGATTACCATTTTTTTCGAAATTTGGATAACTTCTTGCAAAGGAAAAAATTCAACTCCGATGGGGCAGTCCAAATCGCCTTCAAAGATTTTATTGATTCCCGTCCGACTGGTTTTTTTAGTAAAGGGATCAATGAACTACCTATAAGATGGCAAAAGTGCATAGAAAATAATGGTTCATACTTTGATTAATTAAATATATTATATTAAAAAATATTCGACTTTTTGTTCCTCCCATACAAAACGCCAATTTCATATGTAAGGACCTAATATTATAAATAACTTTAGTCACTAACATCTAATATAAGAAACTGTACTAACAAACTATGGATTAATTTATCAGCAATAAAAGAATTTGAATTTGAATAGTCATTTAGCAGTAAGTTGAGAGTTAGAGAGTTAATGTGTTTATTCAGAATTGCAATGAATAGAAGCTTCACAAATGCTACTTAATTCAATTAAATGAATCCTTCTGCAAAGCTAGAGTTCAAAGCGAATCTAAGAGAGTCAACAAAAACGGCTTTTTTACGTTAATCTTTGGTGGCAACAGCTAAAGCTATATGGAAGGATTTGGTAGAGAACTTTACCCATTAAACGTCACACTCAGAGACGGTAATGTTTACTTAAACTGACACCAAGTAAAGATTTTTGTATTGAAATCTTTACTTAGTGATAGTTTTTAGTAATCATTAACGTCTGAGTGCGGCTGTCAGTGTCACCGTGGCGTTAGATCTCAGGATGACGATCGCGCGTTCAAACGGATTTTAACTTTAATACCTGTATCATAGGATTGTCATTGCTGTGCAGATAATGATCCTGCCAGGTCTCGCCGGTGTCAGATCTCAGGATCACGATCTCGCGTTCTTTGGAAGCTGATGTGAAGATTGGCACTTCGATTATTACGGGCCTGGGAAGAAATAACATTACATTTAGTACTGCAGAGTGTAAGTGACGATTACCAGTAAAGTTTGGCGGAGCGAAGGCTGTGGCAAATAGCATGGTGTCTAAATAGAGAGACATGACTACCAACACAAAAATTATATATCCATGTATGTATTGTATTAGGTATATCAGTCGGCTAGTATAGCGCAAGCTCTGTTTAGCTTGGGGGTAGATGATGCTGCCTTCAAGCCAAAACTACTGAACGGATCAGGTTGAAATTTTTCATTTTGAAAAAGTAGTAAATAAATAAATGTTTTTCTATTTTTAACCTCAAAAGGAGGAGGTTCTCAATTGGACCTGTATTTTTTTGTTAGTTAAATCAGAACTTTGAACTGGGTGATCCGATTTCGCCGATTTTTTTTTTCATTTTGGTCCATTTTTGACAATGTCGTCCATGAGAAAACTATATAATTGAAGTCGGTTAATACATCTTTAAAACAAACTCAATATTATTCAATTCCATCGCTTTAGGGGGAAGAAACTCAACACTTACGCTAAGAACTTGGCTCCCTGCGGCTGCAACTCCAGTAGTCTTGACGCTAGCGCTTCGCCCTCCATCAACGGCGGGGGCGCCGCTGCGGGTGCTCTACGGGTTGCCGCTCTGAAAAGATACGAGATGATTATTATGTGATGTAAAATGAACTATAACCCTATTCAAAAGAAGGATCCATTTTTGAAATAATGAACCACTATGAATTTCTCTAATTGTTGAAAAGGGATTTTCAAACACAGAATGAATTATTTCATCTCTATCTGACAAAAGAAACTTTGTCTATGAAATACTTGATTCTTCATTTGAAAATATAGTGTGAGTGCGTCGGCATTTTGCTAACGCACGCATTCAAAGACGGGTATTTATATGTGACTTCAAAAAAACTAATATTTTTTTTTACGTATTCTCTATTGATATAGAAATATATCTGTATATTTATTTTTATGATGCTTTAGTGAGAAATTTAATAAATAGATATTTTAAATCTCAACCGCAAGATGTCTAAACGCAACGCTATTGGCACCTGAAGCGTGACGTCATACTTGAACATTTTTGTATGGTCATGAAGTTTTGACTTTGAGTTGACATGGGGACTCGGTGATCCGTGACGTCACAAAATGCAATGTCTAACATGGCAGCGTTTTTATCACCCGAAACTGAGTGTAGTTTTACTTTTTGTTAATTACCTCAATAATTTAAAACTTTTCGGCTGTTATTATATTTTGTTCGTTTAAGCTTATAATTATATAATATCTTACCCTAAATAAACGAAAAAAAAATCCATGCATATACCGTCTTCCACAGTTTTTGGGTGTAAGGGCGTATCTAACGATTTAATCCTTGCATAGATTTATATGGAACTAGCTCTGAAGGTAGCGGCGCGTTTCTGAGTTACCGCGCTGCTCCCCGCGTCCGCTGACTTCATGTCCGTAGTCTTATGCGATCTGTACCAGTGTCCTCAAATCTTACCGGCATGTAACTCTGGTGGGCGCGGCGCAGGCGGCCGGTGGCACGATGACTCGCACACCGCCACGCCGTTTCGCCTTCATGGCACCGCCACGGGCGTCTACCACGAATGATACCAGGAATCTGTCGGGAAATGGACAATAGATGAGTACAGTGAAATATGAAAAAAAGATCTGTTGTTAAGGAGGTATGTATTTACAGAAAATTACCTGTAACTGCTTATTTCAAAATGTATTTTTTTATGGCACTCTTGGCTCGCCTGTCTTAGTAGTATGCAAACAAAGAGTTATTGCAATACAAATCTGTCAACAAAATTTTTGAGAAACTCGTTTCGCGACTAGTTTAGCGTAGAGAGAAAATATTCGTTCATCGGCATTCTTCAGGTAGCATCAGTGACTAAAGTATCTTGAAACCATTAGGTCAATTGCACCTCTCATTAAAATGAGCAAGTCCTTACCTAATACCGACGAGCTGTCGTTCCATAGTAACCACATTCTTGTCGTTGTTGCTGGGCCACAGGTGGCCATCAGTAACGCTGTTCTCGAGAGGCTTAGCCCGCCCTAATAGTCCCCGCTTTGCTGTTCATTACATCTAATTAGTCCTTACCCAATATCGACGGGTTGTCGCTCCATAGTGGCCACTTTCTTGTCGTTGTTGCTGGGCCACAGGTGGCCATCAGTAACGCTGTTCTCAAGAGGCTTAGCCCGCCCTATAGTCCCCGCTTTGCTGTTCATTACATCTAATTAGTCCTTACCCAATATCGACGGGTTGTCGCTCCATAGTGGCCACTTTCTTGTCGTTGTTGCTGGGCCACAGGTGGCCATCAGTAACGCTGTTCTCAAGAGGCTTAGCCCGCCCTATAGTCCCCGCTTTGCTGTTCATTACATCTAATTAGTCCTTACCCAATATCGACGGGTTGTCGCTCCATAGTGGCCACTTTCTTGTCGTTGTTGCTGGGCCACAGGTGGCCATCAGTAACGCTGTTCTCAAGAGGCTTAGCCCGCCCTATAGTCCCCGCTTTGCTGTTCATTACATCTAATTAGTCCTTACCCAATATCGACGGGCTGTCGCTCCATAGTGGCCACTTTCTTGTCGTTGTTGCTGGGCCACAGGTGGCCATCGGTGACGCTATCCTCGAGGGGCTTGGCCCGTCCGAGGGTGCCCGCCTCGCTGTTCATGTAGCGATATTGCTGTTGCTGCTGGATTGGACACTCTACTTCACCTGGAATAAAGTTTGTATGAACAATATGTTGCGGATCACACCTAATATAATAAATGCAAAAGTTGGATGGATGGATGGTTGTTTGTTACCTCTTCACGCCAAAACTACTGAACGGATCGGGCTGAAATTTTGCATGCAAACACGCTACTTTTTATCCCATAAATCAGTTCCATTTCAGGATAGAAATCACCTTTAAAAGTGTCATGAGGAACAACGCGTGTAAAGCCGCGGGGCGCAGCTACTAGACGATATCGCAAGGGTACACAGCGAGCGTGGTTCACCCAGATCTAGAGCAACTACCGTAGGAAGTGGCAGAAGAACTTATAGGTTTATCTGTGGTAGGCCTAAGCGAAGAGGGTTATGGTGTAATGAGCTCGACTTCGTTTTATAGACACGAATAAGCCTATAGTGACGAGTTAGTTACCTCTATATTTGCCATACGAATGAACGATCTACCAAAATCAATATTTGATTCATATGACCTAACTATTTCAAGGAAAATAAACAGTAATTAGAAAAACAAATAATTAACCTACAATTACATGCGTAGTATCGCACTGCTGAGATATATTTCTATTACATAACTATCGACGCAATAAAACGTGCTGTTAACTATACTAATAATACCCGCCTAAAGTAAATTTATATAGGAACAAACAACCGAGACAAGTCTTTACATCCACCATCCTTTGGACGACCTCTGTGGCGCGGTGGGCAGTCAGGAGGTTACGGGTTCGATTCCCGCCTCGGGACAAATGTGTGTACGATCTGCAGACATTTGTTCAGAGCGCTCTGGATGTTTACTATGTATAATAAAAAAATATCTATCCAAATAGTGTATTTTATTATGTAAGTATATCAGTTATCTACTACGCATAACACAAGCTATGCTTAGCTTGGGGCTAGATAATGCTGTGTGAATTGTCCAGCATTATTCACCCACCGCGCCACAGGAGGTCATCAAGTGAAGTCTTTCTACGATACGTGTATCGTAGAAAGACTTCACTCATCACTTCATCAGATATATAAACTTTATCTTGGTATGTTCTATGTATGGAGGACGGAGGTCCCCATAATATAGTAGAGGTAGGTTTTTACCTCTAGTCCCCTAGTTATTTTAAGACGTTAATATTTTCCCGTAAACGTTATTAATTATCATCATCTTAAACACCTACAAAAACCTAGACTAGATCACAATCTGCGTTTGCGCAATCTAAAAATACTGTTGATCTTCTAAAACAGGAAATGGCCATTCAGAATGCAGATTTCATTTAACATCAGGTGGGCGGTTGACGGGCCAGACAAACTAATGGATCTTGAATAGACCTAATTGAACTTGGGCATTCTGGAGCAAGAGATCAGGGGCGAATTATGCCTGAGATTTTATCGCATGCCTTGGAGATGACAAACATTGGATATTGATGTCTAAACGCATGAAACTGGGTGATAGAGGAAACAATATTTTGACGCAAGCACTGAACATAGATCTTATATAATGTCACGGAAATTTTAACTGTCTAACTATCACGGTTTAAGAGATACAGCCTACAGCCGGACAAACGGACAGACGGACGGACAGCGATGTCTTAGTAATAGGGTCCCGTTTTAACCTTTGGGTATGGAACCCTAAAGAAGACTACTGAAATCTTTACTAAAGAAGAGGAATACATTTGCCATGCGAGACGAAACCGTGCAGGGAGAGATCGATTCAGAAATTTTGATCTACAAAAAAATGATTCGGTTTTCTTTGCAACTAAGGGTTTATTTATTTATTTATTTATTCATTCAATAAAGGTTCACCAACAGTTGTTATACATATAATAGCTTAATATAACTTAATGTAATGGCAGTACTTATTGTTCTTATTTCAAGGGTTGCCGTTTACAGAATGTTCCATAAAAATAGACCCCCCTGCGGTTGGGTTGTCAAAACCACGTCAAAATGTCTAAGTCGACGACCGTAAGCAAGACTGTATGCACATATGTATGTAGGTAGGTTGTGGTAATAGTAGAGATAAATGGGTAGTAGTATCAAATTGATGTCAACTTACCGCCTTCGTCTTCTGAATCGCTCATGAACGTGTCCTGCATGAGCTCAGGTGCCGCCACCCTGTATTTGCCTTCCAAGCCACCTGCAACAAAGGAAATACAACTTTAACATGACAGATACAAGGTACATTCAATAAAACTTTGCAAAGGTATGCTGTCTACGGATAGCAAGAAGTAGAGCAAAATTCTCTGTCAAGAGTGTCGTCAGATTGTCGAGTTGTTTCGAGCTAAGATTGATTATCTTACTTGATTGATACCTTATAAGTATATTATAGCTTATATATTTATAACGAGCAATTATTGTATATATGTATATAATACAATCTGAATCTCGGAAACGGCCCCAACAATTTTTTTTGAAATTTAGTATACAAGGGGTTTCGGGGGCAATAAATCAATCTAGCTAGGATTCATATTTGGAAAATGTCGTTTTTACGTGTTTTCAATAAACTTTCAATAAGGATAGTAATACTATTTTATTCGTATTTTGCGTAATCCAAATAAGCACTAAACTTAGAAATATGACTCTTCCTGACATCTACTGGCGAATAATAATACTAAATTTTGATTATTATGTTCATCTAAAGTTCATAAAAAAGTATTTGGTATACCTATATGTTCTTCCCATGGATATAAAATATCACACACTTTGCTAATTTCATATAATACAGTCGTGCAGCCGTTAGTTATCTGAATGAGTTACCTTCGCATTTATATATTAGCTATAGTCTTGTTTCGATTCCTAGGCATAGACAGATCTCTAATTCCGGTGCTAGTTTCGTATTCATGACAGCATGGAAGGCTTCCAAATCCATATTGTAATAACACTGCCAATGGTATTGTAGACACTTTCTAGGGAAAGTTCCTTGCCCTTATGTTTGATCCTACTTACATACCTACATAGATAGCTAGTACACGTGTACGTAAGTAGAAACCTAGGTAACAGAGTGCTTTCATTCCGTACCTATGTATGTATGTACCTACTTAGTGTCAATTTTACATAGTCTTAGGCTGTGCCGAAACGAGCGTATGCTTTAGTCTTGTGTGCGTGTTGCGTAAAATGCGTCCTTTTAACGGAAATGACAATTAATGTTGCGTAGCCATGTGGCACAAATAGGCGTTTAAAAAAATACGCGTTTACGATGCCGATGTCCGCTGAATTAATGGATTTAAGGTAAGAGGGTGAATCTTTATCAGAAGATAAAACTTTTCGAACTTTTTAAAACGTTCATTTTTATTTCAATAATAAGGTATTACACTAGTTCTCGACTAAAACCGACCACCGCTGGGGTAAACGTGTTCTTGAGTGGAAACCACGACTCGGTAATCGTACTGTGCGACGAACGCCCTCCGGTCAGGTGGGATGACGACCTGCGAAAGACTGCAGGCAGATGCTGAAGACGGCGCTATGGCGTTCATTAGGGGATACCTATGTCCAGCACTGGGGTAATATAATTTGATGATGATAACTACACTAGTTATAGTGGGTTTGTCAGGATTAGCATGTCATGGAGATTTAGATTAGACGCTTTTGTCGTCACACCCACATGACATAATGTTAATCCGCAGAAGAGTACAATAGCAAATGCATTTTGCATCGGACTATCCGGCGCGGTACAGTTACGCACAGAATATACTATGAGGGTCAGTGACAGCTTAAATAACAATAAAACTACGCATAAATTATAATACAGTTAGTAAGTTAATGGTTAAAGTGTGCTTTGGTTATCTCAATGTTATGCGTTGAATTTGTTTTATTGTTAATTTTCTTGTAGGCATCTAATTTCTTCGAACGGTAAGTAATGCAACTTTTTCTACTGTACGGCAACCATTTTTTTTCTTATAATACACTAGTCCAAGCAAAGACCTCGGCAACTAGTCCTTATCCTTACCACATGGTTGCCCATTCAGGCTATCACACATGTCCAGCACAGTCCCATTTCTATCATCTACTTTTGTGTATGCTATTTTTAACCGTCTCTGCTAAAGGAGGTGGTTTTATCTTTGATAATTTCAAATAAAGTTGAAAAATTATTTTTACCTAGCTATTTAAATTAGTATTTGCCCCGGAAATCTTAAAAACAGTGTTAAATTGATTTATTCAAAGTTGGTACGAATTTTTCAAAATAATCCAATTATTATCTACTAAAGACATTTACAACGGGATATTTACCATCAAATTCATAATCAAATATCTACATGCTCTGAGTCAATCACTGACCTTTGAAACAGGTTGCATATTATCATTGTCATAGATATTTTTGAGTAAAGTCCGAGTGTATCATGTTTTTGTATCGTAAGATTTATTTAAGAGAAGCCATGATGTCATACCACAGCTGTTTTCGTACAACTTTACGTTTCCTTTGTCTGTTTTTTGGTTTGACCTATTCATATAGGTGTCATGATTTATTTTAAGACTCGTATGAATTTTTTTATAGAATATTATAGAGAATAATAGAAACTGTATCTTGTTTAAAATTGGTTAAGTGGTAATGTGGTTTTATTTGTCGGATTTAAGAGCTGTTTAAAAACAATGCTATGTGCTTATTGCGGGCGCTGCTGCCCGCCCCCCGGTGTATATCCCTTAGTCCTCTTACGACACCCACGGGAAGAGTTGGAGTGGTGCAAATTATAAGCTAGCACACAGCTTATATCTCAGGACTTATTTCATCATATAATGTTTAAAAAAACAGTAGACCTGAAAATAACTCATCTAAGGATGCAAATGAATTGCTACACATTGACATTTGTTATTCAACTGATCATTCGCATGCATGCCATGCAAAGATCATGATATTGGATTCCATGCATTTTAAAAGGCACTTTTGCACGCGATGTTAGATCATACGATGTATGTACTCGTAGAAGCACTACAAACAAGCAAGAGTGATAATAACAAATGAAGAGCTAATTAAACTCATGGTTAAGTCGATTCTATACAATAGATTGTCATTTATTATCCTACTAATAAATGTGAAAATCTGTGTGAGTATTTGTTACCACTTAACACTCAGCTACTTAACCGATTAAGATCAAATTTGGCAAGTAGATAGTTCCGGTACTACAATAATACCTAATTTCAAAAACCCCTGAGGGATTTAAAAAGGGTGGTAGTTTCTATGAAAAATTATTATTCCTTGCTTCGCTCTAAATTCGGTATCTATAAATAAAATACGTAATAGATTCAGCGTTACTTTGTAAATAAAAGGATGAAAATATTTAGTAACAATTCCGCGAAATACCTTAAGATCTAACCGGACAAGGTTTTTCGCGGAATTGTTATAGTAATATGTAGCGTAATGTAAGCCATGATAGAGTAGTAGCTAGAGCTCGTCTTTATTGCTTGTAGGTACTTCGTACAGTCTTTTCAGAGTAATTTTCTCTGTATGAAAAATTGCTTTACGGAAACCTTTTTTTATTCAGCAAGGAAATTCGTTTACGAATAGACTGGTCTGGGGAGAAAACCAGAATTATGTGGGACTCGACACCCTGAGAAGGACGTAATACCTACTTAAACCACTCCGGTGACCCTCTTTCGTCATTTTCGTTGAACCACGGGAACATTTTAACCTACCGCGGTAAATAAATATGGCCGGCGAGCCCACCATTCCACACACTCGCCGACCACATTCTTCCTTCACCTTTCTTCCCCTCTATTGGGACACAGACAGGACAAACACAGTTAGCCTTACGGACACCTCCTATATTATTGTCTTGTACGAGTATGTCTATGGGAAATCAGTTAATGAGACGCCTACAGAGATGAAGGGATTGAAATTAAGTAATTATGAACAATATTCTTGAGATAATGCAAGATCAACTAATTGCTAGCTCTTATTTGTAAAATTTACTTATAATTTTACAGTAAGAACTTCATCCGTATGCTACTAAACTTGCAGAAAAAACCTTTACATCTCACGCTTTAAAAGGCTTCAAAATTTCCACTCCTCAAGCCCTATGAAGTCACCGCATGAGTTCACCTCAATTGACACCGCGTTTTTCAACTCCTGCGCAATTGTCGTGTCGTGTCATGTCAATGATCAAACGCCCTTCGTCACGGTAATTGGGAATCATTGTCTCATTTTCGGGTGTCAATTGCATTTCGAAATCGTTATGGGTCGATGATTTGTTTTAATTTAATTACAGAATTGTAATTGGTCGAGACTTTTGTCGTATGAATTTTCTGGGAATGGACACGTAGATTAGGTATCCCGTTAAGATATATAATAAATAAATAAATGAATGATGTTGGACAATTCACACAGCATTGTCTAGCCCCAAGCTAAGCTAAGCTTGTGTTATCGGTAACTGATATACTTAATACAATACACTACAAAGATAGCTTTTGTCCCGAGGCGGGAATCGAACCCGCAACCTCCTGTGCCGCAGACGGACCTTCGCCCACCGCGCCACAGAGGTCGTCAGAAGAGTAATAAAACAGGTTATTTATCGAGGAGTTTCTCTGCTGGGACCTGGATACAATGTCTGCCCTGAAAGAGGATTATCAGAGATTTTAGAATAAGATTTGTACACTTACACCCTTTATGACTGGTGATTGGTCACGTGCGGAAGATAAAGGGGATTTTACTATTTTCTAGTTTCTACAAGTAATTTTTAGTAATAACCATGTCTCAAGTCATCTCTCCAAAACGACAATTTGATTCGTTGTTTGTTTTAGCGTAACCTAAACTTACTATCAATCATTACATGTTTTCAGACGAATGAAAACGCAAGTAAAATGTGATAATAATATGCAAACTAATTTCCATTAATTTAGCATGTTTTCTTACTAATGAGGATTCTAAGTTTCTAAGTATCTCATGAATACTTGAATAACTAATTTAATGAATATCTCTGTTGAGTAGGTACATGATATCATCTTTTTAATGGCAGGTTAACATGTTGTTTAATCGTAGGGGTTATCATTATCACTTATGATTATCTCAGATAAATGGACAGGAAGGATCTAAAATGCATAGGAAGTATGCAAATTTATTTGATTCAAGCTAGAAAAGCATTCGTCAAATTAATAGTTTAGCTACCGTAAAAGGAATGGTGATTTTGGTTATCCGTGTCCAATTGGATGACAAATGACATAATTGGAGTTGTAAAACAGAATTACTTTTGGCTGAAAATCAGTTTCCAACGAGAACAAAAGAGTACCTAAGAAGCTGATTAATGGAGAAATTTATTTTCATGAATAACCTCATCTAGGTTATCTACTTAAACTAGGATAAACCATTAGGTACATCTTGGAAGGGTCATTGATTTAGATTCGCAATGCAGGTGGCACTGCGAATCTTAAATGTAATGATTTTATTTCTATTCCCTCTCTTAACAATATTTGTGGAACCAAAAAATTTAGTTTAAAATTTTACCTATCGATTTATTTTATAAGCCTATAGAGAAATAAACCCCTGTTGATTGTCGATAGGAATGATCTTCATTGTACTCGTTTTATGAAATTTTTCTAGGTAGGTACCTAATCTAATGTTATTTTATGGTGTACAATAAAGTATGTTTGTATTTGTATTGTATTTTATATTTAAACATAAATCTGGGTACTCTTTATGAAGATTTATATGAAACACGAAGCTAAGAGTTTTTGCTAAAAATATCAACATAATGGCACGGTGTTAACATTGAGTATTCTGTAAATAGTTTGATAATGAGAAAGAGTGACGCATAATCTGGCAGCAAAAGTTCCTTAAATTGCGTGATAGTACTTTCGGATTTTATTTTCGTCTTCAATGTCAAAGTCGAATTTTTTTTTGAGTGTCATTCAAAAGTAACGAGTTTTTGACTGTTCATCAGAAAGAGAAAACGCAAAATGTCTTCCTATGAGAAGAATACATTTATCGTATTAAATAGTGGTAAGTACACATATTACATAACCGTATTCGTATTCATTGTACAAGTTATTTATTAGTCATCATCATCAGCCTATATTAGTCCACTGTCGGACATAGGCCTCCCCTACTAAGCGCCATAGCGCCCTGTGTTCAGCTTGACGCATCCAGCATCTGCCTGCAGTCTTACGCAGATCATCATCCCACCTGGCCGGAGGCGTCCTACACTACGTTTTTCAAGTCGCGGTCTTCAATCAAGAACACGTGTACCAAAGCGGTTGTCGGTTCTTCGTGAGATATGTCCGGGCCACTGCCAATTCAGCTTGCTTATTCTTTGACCTAATTCTAATTCTGAGTGGGGAACTAAGATCTGCACGAACATCTCGCATAGGAGTGTATTGTGCATTATCCCCATGCCTAAGTAGGCCCTAACCAGCCCAGCTCCTTAAAGTTTGACCTATTCTTTGACTTATGTCGGTAACTTTGGTCCTCTGTCAGATGTATTCGTTACGAATCCTATCCTTCAGTGACACTCCAAGCATAGCTCTTTCCATAGCTCGCTGAGCGACTTTCAGTTCTTAGAATTTGTAACAAAATACAATGTAGTCTTGAAAACCTAGGCCAAACCCTCAAAATAAACAATTTACAGCAAAATGTTGGCAACACAACACCCTAGCCAAACCATAAAACCTACACCAAAATTTTGTAGCAAGAAAACTGGTTTGTTTACATCCAAGTCTAATATTAGTTTAGTTTTGGTTATAACACGAAAACAAACTTTGGTGATGAAAGAAAATATTAGGGACATACGAATGCTCCGACCTAATAACGCTAAAAATAACAGAATTATAAACAGACGGATTGGAAATCGTTCGACGGGGGAAAATGATTTTATTTTGGGAAAATGTAAGCAGTATCATCGCAGAAAAGGGTTTCTTATAAAACTAACGTGTATCAACTATCACAGAATGATCTCACAGTCTAAGACATCGCAGTTCTTGTGCTTAGGGTATAAATTTGGTTTACAACGAAAGAGGATTTTCGACAGTTGTCATTATGATGTTTGTCCGCAGCACGCAAGCTGTAAATTTAATTAATTTAATATAAAATTACAGAGTATACTCCAATTCGTTACATATAGGATCGACAGAATTCTTCCTGCTTATAAAAATACTTACGAAAATGACAATGAAATAATAGAAATAAATTAGAACTAGTCCCGTTGAGCTACTAAACCTTTATTATTAACTATAGGCACACACACACTGGACTGTAGAGCCAGTATTGCCTGATTTTTTAATGGCAAAAACGTTCATACCTACTTACAAACTCTGTATGTCAGAACAATCACACAAATCAGTTCTAATAAGGGTAAGTAGGTACGTGGGCCGGTCGGTACTTACCTACATAAAATTTTATTTAACCAAGGAGCGCCGAATGACATCACTACAGAATCAAAAAGGTCGCTTCGCATTCTAAGAGGCAGTAAAGTACAGATTGCAATAATATAAAAAGGTATGAACTCATAGGATATATATAAATATATAAATAGAGAGTCGGTCGATGTTGATAAACTTCTTATTGTATAATGAATGACCTAAATTGACGCTATAATTTCCAATTATGCAGGTCCAGAACAACTGAAATCCAGGACTCCAGGAGTTGCATTGAATATCTTACTATTAAGTCCTGGAACCGAAATTGTCAGTCGTAGTAGCTATTTACACGTAAAGTGTACGTTGTTCTAGGGATAAGGTATAGTACATATATCGATTACAGGATATGGATAGAAGAAGATGTATATTTATAATCACTGAAAATGGGTCCGGAAACGACGTTTTCTACTAAATCATGTATTTTTCTTCTTTCTCTAGCCCTAAACTTAAGCAGAGCTTGTGTTATATGTTCAGTGCTAGATGACTGATAAACTTAATACAATACAATTCATATATATTTTATTATAAATGGAAACTATTTTGAACATCCGGAACAAATATTTGCAGATCGTAAGTACAAACGCACATCGATCCCAAGTTCGATCGCAAGGGGGGAAACGAACGCGCTAACGCCTGCGTCGCAGGCGGAAATTCGCCCGTCGCGCCACTTCTTCAGTCGTCGAAATGACGAAAATTGTTTGGGAAACGACTTAACTACGCTGAAAATATCTACTTTTCTTATGGCGAGTATACACTCCTACATAGGTACAAGTTATTTACAACCATTAAATAGCGACGCATCCAGTCCTCTCTCTAATGTGGCTTCTTGTTTGCCAGAGATGTTTACCTACATGTTAATGGACACAGTGTCGTTTGCATAGGTAATTGCTACAATCATTGTCTAGGGAGCGTAACAAGGCTTAGATTAACATCCTGGGCTTTGTGAGGTCTCTAGGGCTTGAGGAGACCTAAAAGTAAAGAGGAAATCTGGTTGGATCAATGACATTTGGGATAAGTTTGGTAGAAGCATGATTGCTAGAGCATGGGGATATTATGAAAAATATATATTAATCATCATAACCACAACTTCACAATTCTCTACTCTCTACCCTCTTTCATGCGAAAAATACAAAATTACTTTAAATTGCACCACAATGAAGTAAAAAGCGGAAGGTCCACTTGGCACCACAATAGGCGTGTGAAGCCGGGGTAATTTGCTAGTCCCATCACAATAATGTCTAGTAAACAATGAATGTTCTGTTTGCTGTAACACAGGTGATGAGCATCTGTTCGTTACTGTCGCAAATTATTCCATTGTGTGGTAGATACCATCAAGTTTATTGTAAACTTGAATTGCTAACATTAATTGACACACCAGTCTGGTATTACATGAACGTGAACCAAATTTTCTGTCTTTGGAATAGAAAGATGGTAAACCAAATACAGGGGGCCCTTATCCAGCAGTGGGACGAAATCTGAGGTTTTCCGATACCGAAGACAACGACTTTTGGAAGCGGATTTTTAAGTTTTTAATGGGACTTTTGCCACACGCGCGTTATACTTTTAAAATCGATCTATCGCTTCTGATTCTACTGTCCACCCAAAGAGCAATGAAAATAGACGTCTAAAACTTCTGAAACTGATGGAATCAAGCTGGCGAAACTTCATCGAACTAATAATGATGGAACACTGATGGGTAAGGTCATTAGTTCAGGTTACGTCACCTGCCTTTTAGCAGGGCTCGCGTGATCTCGCTCTACTTTTTCATTAGCTATTAGCCAGTTATATTTATTAGAATGTTATCGGAAATCTAGAAACGAAATTGCTATGGGCCATGACGCAATGCAGTGCTATTAGCATTGATGACGTCATGGACCTGGCCTCAGCCTTTGAGCAGCCTTACCTCACGTGCATAGACAAGACAGGTCACATAGATAATGCAAATATAGTGAAAAACATTTCCATTTTGTAAATAATACTAAAACATAGTCCATTTCAGACGCGCTGCCAAGCCGAAAAACTGCCAGTAGGTATATGTACATTTGAAGACAATACTAAAAATGATGCTATCGTATATAGATATTATATACCGATCGGTAAGAAACGGACAGCAGTGTTGTCTAATTAGTTTCATTATGAAAAAAAACAAAAAAAAACTGTACCATCTGATTCTTAATTGACCCAAATAGAGGTGTAAACCAAGGATCATCCAAAATGATAGATTTTTGCTCTACATTTGGATGGATTAACATTTGCTATTTTAATTCTCATTGATGATACGTACGTTGTACTACGTCTATCGTAACTAGCAACTTTGACCCGAGTTGACTGATCCTGCTAATGGTCGGGACGTTTAATTAATGTATCCTAACCTAAATAACTGTTAATTGATGGGGTCTCTCGCACCCGATAGCGAATTCACCTGCTGATAATCTAAACTAGAACAACTAAAAAGAACTTACTAGGAGTCCGGAGATAAGTATTATATAATGCATAATGATATAATAATAAAATATTTTATGAGGTTACTTCTATAATGCAAGAAAAAATAAACACAAGATATATTGAGAAAAAGAGAGAGAAAGAAAATAAGTTAATTGAAACACAAAAGCAAATACTAAACATACTTCCTGCAGAAACAAAGGAAAATTTCGTAGCTCTTTAAGTTGAATGTTACTATTTATCTAGTACCCATAATATAGGCTCAGCTTACTAAGGAGATAGCTAGACCTAAACGATACTGTGTAAAAAGCCCAGTAGTATTTATTTATGTCAATTTTATGAATTGTTCTGTAGACAAAAATCATCAAGCTCAGACTGCTCTGTTCTGGGGACAAGGACCTCAAAAAACTAAAACGTTTCTTACAGTTTTTTAACACTGAATATGCAAATACAATTTCAAGCACGATAAACTTCCGAAAATCTGAGCGATTTTTTGCTTGTTACACGGTTAGCTATCTACTTAGTATTTTTTGATCTGTATCTTTTCAACAGAATTAATTGTTTGCTGAGAACAAGATGAAACCAACAGACAACAAGATATGATATTAATATGCAAAATTACTTTGCAAAGGTACTAGAAAATTAGATATAGATAGTCGTAATAGAAAATTAGACAAAAGATCTAGATTCCATAAGTATTTCATGTATGAGGTTTTTATTTTAAATTTATTCGGTGGTTTCAGAGCCCTAGTGAATTCTATCAGACAAGAATTCAAAGAAATAATAGACCAAAATTAACATGTGATTGCCCAGTAGTGGTCTATATCCCTGCAATATGATACGGAAACAGTTTAGGAAGTTGATCGTATTTACAGAAGCGTGTTTGCATTCAACATTTACATCGTGTGCTTGTGTGATCTCATCACTGCGTAAATTGATGTTAAACTCTACATCCTTCAAGTCTACTATTTTACTCAGACAATCTATTGTTAGAGAATGGATAAAAACTTCACAGCCATAAAAACAATCCACAATAATGGTCCAGTTGTTTTATGTTTAAGATACCGTTAGTTGTTTTGAGAAAATTTATGGCTGACAAATCTTTCTCTATTATTATTTTAAATGAAACATTTACACGACTGTGAACAACTTTGTTCGGAGAAAGCTGGTGCTCAACTTCATAACTATTTTAGCTTAAACATACGACAAGGGTCCAAATAACGTGCCTTGAGGAACTCCTTCTACGTACCTTTACTTTAATAGTAATAAAACTAATCTGTAAGCATGGAGTAGGCTATTAAATTCAGGACTAAAAGTACCGCGTTTTTTGTATAGCTACTTAATGCAGAGGCAGACAAGTCTGTGGTCAGTCATCTGCGTCCAAAAGCGGTAATGATGATGTAAACCATAACATTGCAACCTTGACTGCTTAGCTGATAGGGGCCCCTTTATTATGTGCTGAACAATGATAATACTGATATTGCACGTAAACATCTAATCTTGTATCGAGTAGTCATCACATAGATGAAAAATTGACATGACGTGTCAAAGCAGATGGATGGATCATAACATCGAAAACTTAAAAAAAACACACGATTCAGCCCACTCTAGTTTATATACTTTACCGAACATAAACAAATTAAAAGCCATAAAATAAACAAGTTTTTTAATGACAGCACCGCTATTGGTGGTTACCACAAATATTACGTTAACGTAAACAAAGCATGGCTCAAGGTTGGTCGGTTTTCCGACGTATCCCGAAGGGCCTTTGAGATATGAGCGAGGATGCAGAGATGGAATTATCAAGCTATGGTGTTAAGTATGAACAACAGAGTAACAACATTTATTTCCAATTAGAGGAACAGAGACAGTAATATTTGTAATGTTGTGAGAGATTTAAATTAACAAGCTTTTTTTAGGTTTTACAGATGCGATTGAAATGGTCATTGATTAGGAATTGGAAACATTTAGCCCTAAACTCCAGGCCAAATTACATATCTAATGTTATAACAAAATAATACTAACCTACGAAAAAATAAGAGAAATACGAACAGTTATTCCAAGATTCTAGAATGTCGAGGAAACAATAATTAATAGAACACATCTAAGCTGTGCGATGCCGACTCAGAATTTTCACCACCCTAATTCTTCACGCGGGTGTCCTAAGTGGCGACTAAGGAATATCCACCGGGGGGCGGGCGACAGCGCCCCCTGCAGAACAATTCTACTACCGAACTGCGATCGCAAACTTGCATGCCATCAGGGCAGCTTCCAGCAGTGGAAAATATAGGCTATTGAGGTGAGGAACATTGATCGTATTTTGATACGTATCCAGATTGCATTTAGCATCTCTACATTTTATGAACGACAACTTCTACGTTAACTATCTTTACAGTGTTATGTTGATTTGTACTCTAAGGGTCCCGCCAGCATTCCCTCACATTACGCAATCTCTGCTATTCGGGACGTAAACATTGGTATGTAGGACGTAATGACGCTAATATGCCTCTGTTTTCATCTCAGTTCCGTTGATCATAATCAAACCAGAATTATTCACGAGCAGTCATATAAACAGTTTATTGTTTGGTGTACTTACTGCATTTCCTATGCATAACAAATTATAATGTTTCTGTTATTATGGTACAACTTTGTTTCGACCATTTAAATTTTAATTAGAAATAATAGGTGTTCTTACTCAGTGAAACAAAACGAGATTTACCGAGAAAAGCTGTCTAAGAAGACTCAGACAGAATTGTGTGTCAGATTGCCTGACTTAGACGGGATTTTAAGCGATGACTTAGGACATATACGGTTGGTTGTTTGATAACTTAGGACATATACCCTGTTGGTACGCAAGTTATATGTTTAAGTAGTACAGTTTATTATATTGAATTATAGAGTCTACTGAGAGCTGATACTGAAACAGTGATGGGTACTTATATTTTTTTATCGTAGGCTCTACATTTTTTTTCAGGCTATTAAGATGGTAAAACACGTTCACTAAAAAACAAGTAATAAATAATTTTATTCTTAGAATTCAAGTTGTATATAGAATTCAATGTGTCAAATACATAATTATAGAGTCTACTGAGAGCTGACACTAGAACAGCGATAGGTATTTACGAATTTTTATCGTACGCACTCTACATTTTCTATTCAGGAAAGTAAGATGGCAAAACACGATCACTAAAAGACCCAATAATTAAAAAAATGTTTTTAGAATTCAATTCAATCTTTATTTTATGGAATTAACAGAGGAAAAATTCAAAAGAATTCAATTCAAGTTTTTATGTGTCAATCATCCATCATACACCATTTAAAAAGTTTACAATTTTTTTTTCAGTCTCATTCTCAACATTTGATTGTAAGAGTTATAGTATTTGACTAAGACGGACATATACCTATAATCTATATTATAATCACATAGTTTTGTCAACTATGCATTAATAGTGCAATAGATATTGTTTGCATAGTACGGTTTCAGTGATGGTCATAGTAACCTCATTCTAGGCAACCTAGTTTTATAATGCCAGCATAAAATAATGCAACTATGCAACCTTTTGTTAATCTTCAACGAATTTTGTAGCATGGGGGTTTTTAATTATATTAGATGGCTCTATTATTTGGATCAACCTCTACAATGTATGCAACAGTTTACAGTAAGCTCAACTGTTTCAATTATAAACTAGCTGTAATTTACCCTTCAGCCGCGTACGAAACCGGAGGTTCATAACCATTTGCGATCAAAAACTTTTTTCTACTTGTACGAAACCAGTTGCGATTAAATACTTTTTGTACTCTTGGGAAATGGTGACGAGCAAAGAATTTGTACACTATGTATGCATACTATTTTCAAACAAGGGATTATTTGGGTTATACCAGTTTTCTCCCATAAGAAAAGCAAAAAAACTACATTACTAACAACGAATCTACTTAATCTACATAAAAATGAATTGACGTTTGTTACTTTCGCAACAACTCGAGAATGGCTGAATCAATTTGGCTAATTTTTATTTAGGAATATTTGTAGTAGTCCAAGGAAGGTTTAAAAGGGGGCAGCAGGACGATGTTCGCCGGGTAGGCTAGTTAATTTTATTTTTCTCTATAACTTTTTTGTCGATAAGTACACAGTTTTAAAAGTAAAGTAGTATTAAACTTCAAAAGAAGGCACGTGACCTTTATAAATTATTCAATAGTCAAGCCATTGACAAGTCTTCGTCTAATTGTAAGAGCAATATTCGCCTGCAGCTCTTTTTCTTGGATACTGATACCATCGATAAGAGTTTAAATGCTAGAAAAGCGGGAAAACGTTGAATATGTGAATATATGAATATATTTTGTGGGATATTATTTAATTTGAAGAATTTTCCCTAACCGTAATACTATAAAATAAAAAACTTCACAAAAACGTATTTTTTTCTATATTATTACGGTGATTATCAAAAGGTGTTCATGCTAGGCTACTTGTAAGTCACGTGAATAATTTCAAAGAATAATGAAAAAGGAAAGAGGAAAAGGAACCGATCAAACTCCTATCGAATGACAATTATCGATTTAATTACGATCGCTTTCCTATCCAATGAATATTTAGTGGTATTGAGCATGAAATGTGTACATTAATACCTCCATTTAAGTATTTTCTAAAGATTTTCCCTCGAGTATTGCAATGTGCTTATCACCTTATCTTGAACTTAATTTGTAAAAGCGTGAAGGGCGTCTTGGATAGGCTGAAAAACCCTTAACAAAACTCATAAATATTAATTTGCTTTTTTTTGCAGCTGTATAGCGCTATAGAGATTAATCCCGAGGTGGTCCCATAAATTTTCGCCCAACGGGATTTTTATTTATACCGAAAAAAATAAAAAACAGTTTAAAACTAAAGTAATCGAAGTCGATTTTTAGTTTTAACAAAAAAATCAAATTATTTGGCTAGTTATATTAAATAACTGATGAATTTCACGAGTCAAAACAACATAAACACTCTTAGATATTTGAAACCGAACTTGAAACAATGAAATTCTATTTTGCATAGTCTGAAATGTTTCGCTTATAACTACATGTCAAAACAAACACTTTATGTGTTGCAAATTCCTAAAATACTTAGTTAGACCTTTTATTGTTATTTTTCTAATGAAATAATTCCGTACCATCTTTGACTGGCTTGATGCACTGTAAACAAGAAACAGTCCTTTTCTTTTTCACTTTTTCCTTATTTTTCTTCTCCTTTCCATTCACATCCTTTTCAGTTTTCGCTTTCTTTTGTTTCACTACACCCATTTCAAAAGTTTTTTTTCACTACACAGAAAAAAGCAGACGATTTCTTTTTTAATTTTTCGCGGGCAACGCGGCAAACGATCGAGACAGTTGTGCGTTCAAAAACTAGTGTGGAACTAGCAACGCCAACTGCATGTGACGGGCACCGACGGAATACAATCTGATGCTACGATTGCCTGGTGGCAGCCTTTTGGTGGCTTCAGTACGCATGAGCTCACCGATATTGTTTATCACTACTTGCCCTTGGAAGGTAGAAGAAACTATTTGTCAAGGAAATAAACAGACAGCATTTTCAACAGACAGAAACTCGTGCCAGGATTTTTCACCTCATTAGGTAAATCACCAGATTAGTAAAGGGAAATGAGCGTTAGCATAAAGTTTTCAGAATATTATTGCCGGTGTTGTGCAGTGATAGCATTTTTAAACACGTGATTGCAATTTACCGCGTAAGTATCGAATATCATTTCATGGTAGACCCTTTGGCAACTATATTGTCACAAAGAACAATATTACGACAGTCCCGTTTAGGAATCAAGGCCAATACGTTTATAAACATCAGTATGCACGCCGATGCCACTTCCTAAACATAATGTTGATTTCCTCCAATTAATATTTCGGGAAGGCCTTTCGAAATCACAGTTACGAAAATAAAAATAAACGACGGTGAATCGGGAATGATTCGAAAACTAACAAGAGACATAATTAAAACTGCGTTCGATAGACGAGGTGATAGAGTTAAGAGATCTTGAAATGTAATTTATCACTTTAGTGTTTGCTAATTGGGAGGAAGGGAGAGAAAACAACAGGCAGGTGGTACTCAAAGGTATATTGACGTTGACAATCTGAATATTGATATCGTGATCTATTTTTGTTGAAGGGTAAGTAAGGTGTGTATGTGATAGCACGTTCTATTTGAGTTTGTGAAGAGATCTTTTAGTACCTTACTAATTGATATTGATCGATCTTGCCTCAGAAACTAAAATCCCTATAGTATTCGCAAACGTCACATGTTTAGTTTAGATTGATTGAGATCAAGAAAAGGAATAAAATAAGCTCGACATAAATTATGTTCGTTGGAGATTGATTAATATCAAGAAAGAAAAAACATGTCTTAAAAATGACAGTGATGTTTGTCTTGCCTGACTTCAACGACGACAGCGGTTACTATAACAATGGCATATGGGATTGGATCGTTTTGGGCATTAAATTCAGCAAGTATCTGGTGGACTCTTCTATTACTATGTCACAAGTTTCCTTGCAATATTTTCCTTCGTCAGACAAAACGTCTAGTGCAAATATGCAAAGCGCATTTCAAGAGTTATTTCCAACGTCTCACGTGCTCATTCCTAACGTCTCACGAAAAGTATTCCCACCCTCTCACGAAAAGTCAGAGAGCTTCTTATTATAATCTACAAGATCTGTTGATCATCAGGGCTGTCACTCCTTCAGGATCACTAAAAGCTCAGATGCCAAACACAGAGGTGGGATACAAGATACAACATGTTATTCAGGTATTGGTATGTGTAACCTTGTAAAACAGACTAGTCTATTTACGAGCAAAATCATTAGATCACGATGATTCACTTTCTGATTTTGATACCCTGCTCTTGAAAACATTTGTACAGCTCAAAACTCAAGTGTTTGATAGTGGTAGCGGTAAAACTGAAATCAATAGGCCGGCCCTAATTATAGAACGAGCGGTGGTATACCAAGGGCAGTAAGGTGGGTCCGAGGATATGTGTGCGTGACTTTCGGATATTAGTCTTATTTCTACTGTTATTTGAATGTCCGTTCTGGATTACAAAACTAGAACAGGAAAGTAAGCAATGTTTACATCATAATAAAGGCAAACATAAAGAGGGCCAATTGTATGATAGAAATCGGTGCTATAAATCGTACTATTCAATGGTAAATCGAATGCAGAAAGACATTGCACCCATAGGCTTGATAGATCCCCAATACACGAAGATCTATGCCGTTAGGAAATTGATGACTTTGACCTTTTCTTTTAAAGACCTACTGGTTTATGGAAACGACAGCTGCGGCCGCAGTATTAAAAGGTAAGAGACCCAAATAAACACTTAATATGAAATCTCGCGGATGTAAAAGGCATAGATACCTACAAATAAATGCTAGATGCTGTGTGGATTGTCCAACAATATTTATCTATAGTAAGGTACTAATATTATAAATAGGAAAGGTGGTTTGATTGTTTTTATTGAATAGGCTCCGAAACTACTGAACCGATTTAAATATTTTTTTCATAATTAAAAAGCTTACTTTCAGGGAGTGATATAGGCTTTATTTTATCCTGGAATTCCCACGGGAACTACGCGGGTGAATTTGCGAGGCGCTGCTACTTTTTTAAGCTATGGTGGCTAAGATTTAGAAAGAAAAAATAGAATTGAAATTTGACCTTCAGTAGTGGCAGAGCATAAGAACTCTTACAAATCTTATCTACGCCATCTTTCATCCTTTTATGCCGCAGGTCTGTCTGAGGAATTTTCAGCCTGCCTGATAAGTTTAGCTCAAAAGGTGAGGTACCAACAGGACCATAACATACAACACATATGTATTTACATAGGTACACGTAATTCATACATAAGTGATCCGTTTCATTCACTGAACATTTGAACAACTAAAACCAAATCGACCTTGGCCCGGGTTACGTCAGTTTACCCATTATGCTCAACCGCCTACCTGAATTTATTTATTCGGGCTGAATGTCAGTGTGTTATTATTGTCGACACATTTGGAAGAGTACATTGTATTGATAACAAGGCTTTAACGTGATTACAAATTGGATGGAGCTGTGTGGATGAAAAGTTGGTTTTTGGAGAAAGAACAGTAAGTGTTGCTTGTCGAATTCTTTCGAGGCCCTTAAGTACCCTGCGTCCGTCATCTTGAAACATTTTATTAAGACAGTTGATAAGCCGTAATCGAGACTTGCGATGAAGCGTCAGCCATGTTCAGGGAAAACGAGCAACGCAATAGCAGTGTTCTTTTACCTGAACTGATTCAAGGACCGTACTCAACCAACCTGAAGCATATTTACCGCTTTTGGTTTACCATTCGAAACTGACTTTAAATCTAAGTCATCAGACAAATATCTTCACAATACATCGCAAGGCGAACCTGGATTCGATTGGCACAGTCTCGTTTGAAGTGGCACAAAAGTTTGGAGGCCTATACCCAGCAGTGGGTGAAACCCTTCCCCCTGGACAAAACCCTTCACAGCTCTATTTCTTAACTATGTTTCTAGGCTTTTTTATGATCTTCTTTTTGCTATTTCGAATCTACTCAGCGCCCAGAGTATATGGCCTGTCTACTGCGACATTCTTAAAGCCTTGTGCCTGTCATCCACTCTTTCCCATCTATAACCAAACAGTTCTAACCCTACAAAACGCCAAATTCTTTGCAGCCATCGCAAAAAGACTTAGTTGCCAGAGGACCCCATCAAGCCAACTACATTATCAGAACGATTAGTCACGCACAGTTGAGTGGGTTATGCATTTACGGCTTCCGCGAGTCTCTCAGTAGCCAATGTCACGGCTACATGACGTAGTTGCGTATTATGATTTATACTCGTTGACTTTTTTATCATGAGATTTCAAGGTCAGAAAATTTCATCATGGACACGGTAAAACTCGTTTACGACCTACCTACTTAGAAATTCAAGTTCACCTTTAAATTAAGGTGTTAAGGGACAGATAAGAGAATCTGAAAGAAAGGGGGAAGAACTTGAACTTGCAGCGGGACAATTGTGGGCTGATCATGTTGACTGGATAAAGGACGGTGTATTATCATCTTCCGACCGAATCTTATCCCACGCTAGGTGGGGTTGGCACAATACGTATTTTTTATCTCTGTACTAAATATAACTAGTTTAATCTACATATATCTGCATATTGTTTCAGCAACTGCATAGTATACCGCCACCTCTGTATCTTGTGTCCGAAAGTACAATATAAAAAAGGCAGCAACCACAGAAATATATATTATTTCTGTGGTAGCAACGTTATTCTTTTCGATCATATAAACCCATCTAAGTGTGTAATATACACGCAGTCGCGTATTTGTGAATTAAATGTAGCATCAAATGTAGCAATCGAATGTAGCAATGCTGCGTTTTCCATGCAAGAGAAAACCCTTATTTACAATGCAGCCAGCGTCTTGGGTATGCTTCCGACTGGTATTGAAATGGATCAGTTGAGCTACCTGTAGATTGTTTGCAACATTCTGCAGTTAGTTCAAGCTTAGCCTTTTAACGGAGGAGGTAGGTTTTCAATGGGATCATGCTCAAATAAGCAAATAAGGCGCTCATTGCAGTTGAAACGTAAAAGATGACTGAACGCCACTATTTACTTTCAAGACAGGTCCTGCCATCTATCGAACACACAAGACACGTCATCTACCAACCTTTGCGTCACGCCATCTAGCCAATACTGGCGGAACCAACTCGCAAACAGATAAACATACGCAGCGCGGCAAATTCAATCCACCAAGAATATCTGATGACCACACCATCGTGGCCAGAGAAAAATTGGCTTAGGTCCAGTTTTTCATGTACACTACAAGATCAAGTCCTAAGTATTTTAGTTTTCCTAATTCAAAGACAAGTGGTCACGAGTATTCGCTTTTAGATTAAACTTGAACTGAGTAGTAGATCATTAATTCTTGTTGCATTTTCGATGGATCGAACGTAATATTAACAGCTTTCGAAAAATAAAGCAAGCCGGCGTGATTTGGTGAACAAACAACAGGACAACAAATACCTTGTTTTGTTTGAGTTCTAGATTTTTGACGCCTGGGTGCGGACTACACGGCTCCCTAGCACATATTTGAGCTTTATGGAAATACCAGATTCTGGTATCTGTGGGAAATACGGTCTGAAACACTTGTAAGAGAACTTTTGCATTCCGCTATCTTTTCTTCATACAATTTGTATTAGGACTAAATTCAAGAACAACCAGTGTTTATTATGATTGGACAAGGTCGATTCAATACGTGACTAAGCAATTACTATGCAAAACGTGAGAGTAAATCGGAAATTGTTAATATTTATATGAAGTTTGAAATCATGCATATTCACCTACTGAAACCTTCGGAAATTGTGTCTCCGTTATTAAGGGTTATTATTAGGTAGAACTATTTTTTTTTGATGTCCCAAAGGTAATATAATTTGTTGGATAACCCAATCAGCAACATCTAGCTAGCGTTGAGCTAAGAGCTTGTGTAGAGTATGTATGTTCAAAAACAGAAAACAGAAGAGTCGTGGTGTTACGGTGAACTAACACTTTTATGAGTACAAAGCAGTGGTGGCAACAAAAGTTGTCAATTGGCGCACGAGCCGTCAATTCCCACGACTCTTCTCTTTTTGAACAGACTCTACGAGATATACTTCATCAATTCCCACGACTCTTCTCTTTTTGAACAGACTCTACGAGATATACTTCATCCAATATAGAGATTTTTTAAACGTTGAAAACACTCTGACCAAACATGTGTCATATCGATCGTACAAACATTTGTACCGAGGCGAGAATCGAATCGCAACCATCTGTAGTGCGTCACAGGCGGAACTTTTCTCGCTGTACCACGGAGGTGGTCCATTAAAATTAAAACACTAAAAAAAACTTTAAAAAAAATAAACACATGTTGATCAGATGTTTATGTCTTTGATTGATAATAGGTGACAAGAAAACGGTAGGGTCTGCTGGTTAAATATCTGCAAGCGAAACTGTTAGGTATGTCAGTAATATTGGCGAAGGATGGGATATTAGACCAATATATTTTCTTGAGGTGCAGTGGGCAGTGGGGCACGCTAGATAAATTGTAATACCAGATATACACTATCACCTTTGAACAAATAACCTTTCATGTTTATGCAAGCGGGTTAGGTACTAGGAAGTAGCAAAATATATTCCGAGTCCAAGGGAATACTAAACTTGCGTAATAAAATATTCCCTATAATATAGAAAGTTACGAAAGTAGGCAACACCTCCTTTCATTATGTCATAAACTTCTTAATAAATAGTGTGACCATGACCGGAATTTTATAGGGACATATATAAACTTACTAATTTCTGCCCGCCGCCGCTCCGCAGGCTTTATTGATTTGAAACCTTATAAGGGTTATTTCTATCCTAGGAAATGATTTATGGGATAAAACGTAGCTTTGTTTTTTTTATTCCAGGCCTAGAACAACATCTATGCAAAATTTCAGCCCGATCCGTTGAGTACTTTTTGCGCGAAAGAGTAACAAACATCCATACATCCAAACAGACTTTCGTGTTTGTAATATTAGTACGATCATTTTAGGCCCGAATCCTTTGTGACTCATACAATCGAAACACGTGTTTGACGCGTTTTGAAATACATAATAACAGAAGCGTTACAAAAAAACTCAAACCAGTTGATTGGTCCTACAAAAAATGCAATTGTTTTGTATTACAGTCATTATGGGAGCAATTTTGTTGCCATCTCGCTTTGTACGAGTATCTTAAGCGTTTATGTGATCTGTTATTAAGTTTTTATTTTATTTTAAATTAGTTATCACACGCCCATTTTCAAGGAGATTCGAACGTTTATTTTTATAAAGGTCAAGGTAATAAGTTGCTTGTTTCTGTTTTTACGGGTGTTGTGGTGTCTGGTAAATACTTGTATAATGGTAGCAAAAATTTACTAACTTTCATACTTTACTTTTATAAGCTGAGGTCCGTAGGTACTGAAATTGTGTTTGCGATACCTAGGTAAAAACAACAAGGTTTTCCCCCTTCTATTTTATATTAAAGACAACCTACGTGGCGCGGTGGGCAAAGGTCCACCTGTGTTTCAGGAGGTTGCCGGTGCGAGTCCCACCTTGAGATTGAGAAAAAAGATTATACGATCTGCAAATATTTGGTCCGGGTGTTCTGGGTATTTTCTATGTTTAGTAAACAAATATCTATTTATGTTATATGTATATTGTACTAAGTATATCGATCATCTAGTACCTACCTTTAACACCAGCACTGCTTAGCTTAGCTGATGCTGTGTAGATTGTCTGGCATTAATTATATAAACTTATTATTAAGGTTTGATCTATTAAAATTAATAGTAAAATAATGAGGGAAACAAATGATTTATATAACGAGGCAAGCTAGGATAGAGTTACTGATAAGAACCAGGAAACTAGAAGTGAGATCATCAATACCGCTTTTTGCCCGCGGCTTCGCAAACGAATAAAATAAACCTCAGCGGTCGGCAACTCGTTACGGCTCGAACCTATTAGATTTGTTGAAAAAACTAGGCCTATACCGTGTCTATTTTGAATGTAGCATGTTAGTAAACAAACCGCCCATACTTAACCTAAAATTCACTTTGTTGGAGCGTCCTTTTATACGTAATTTACATTACTTGTCGATTTTAGATCCACCCTTCAATAAAAATTGCTTACTTTTACTTAATTATATCTGAAACTCGACGCCAAGCAAGTGAGATTTTGTTATTTGTGTCGTAGTTTGTTTACTAACATGCTACATGGATGTTTTCTCAGTATAATAAAAAAAAAATATCTATGTAGTGTATTGTATTATGTGTATCAGTTATCTAGTACCCATAACACAAGCTCTGCTTAGCTTAGGGCTAGATAATTATGTGTGATTTGTCGAACATTATTTATTTATTTTATTATTCAAAATGGATACGGTATAGATCTTAGTAATCACTGGATCCCCGTGGTAAAAAACAAGAATTACATAAAATGCAAAATGTTTTCTTCGGTTCCTTAGTTGTGAAAACACAATTGAGTAAAAAATTACGGGAATTGGAAGTCTTATTACACATTCCTTAATGAATTCGCCTGCGCTCACTCCATGCTAGTTGATTGATAAACTACGCCAATTTTTGATACGATGAAAAACTATCGCGGCTCGCTCCGCTCACTTCTAATGTTGCTTGACTTGTTAGAAGTACAACGTACAGCTATAGTATAAATATGTTTCGCGGTTATTTCCATCCCATGGAAAGTCATTTGTATATCAGTCGGTACCCAAAACACAAGTTCTGCTTATCTTGGCTAGATGATGCTGTGTGGATTGTCCATTATTATTTGTGAGATAAATAGCTTCCAGGTAGACCGATGTTATTTCAGTACGATCCGTTCAGAAGTTTGTGAAGAAGTAACAAACCTCCAGACTTGAGGTGTGGTATGAGCGATATTGTATTAAAACATATCTACTTATAGTTTGACCGCAACCGCTGTACCGCGCCTGAGGTATGCGCGCGGCGAGACGGGGGGGGGGAAGTAGTAAGACGCACGCGAGATAAATAACTAAAGATGGGTCGAGCGCTATCTCGTGATGTCAAGACCATCATTTTTAAAGTGGCCGAATATTTAAAGAAAAGAAGAAAGCTTTGAGTATAAAAGTGATCGCGATAGTAGATTTAATATTATTATCGATCCATTAATAATATATTTGCAGAACGACTCCGATTCAAGTTCCAATGGCGAAACGGAAGATGAAGTTGAAGCAGAATCTATGTCAGACCTGTAGATAATTTAGTTATAAAAAAATATAATCGTTACATAAAATAAACATTTTGTTTATCTCGATATCCTAAGACCTATCCGACAATAACGATCTCATGTTTACTCTTGCTCTTTTTTCCCCTGCCCCCCACCTCGCCGCACTTTCCTAAGGAGCGGTACAGCGGTTGCGGTCAAACTATAGTACGGAGCTAGATATTATTTGAGATCTGTTTTCTACCCACTGATAGTAAAGGCTATCTTTGTTTATAAATTGGCGTGGGTCATTTCATGTTCATAGTACATATCCTACGCAAACTGGGGCCAGGTGCAACCTACAATGTTGTATCTTATTTTAGAAATCAAGTATGTATTAATAGAGCCAGGATTGTTGTAAACTTCGGTTTATAACCAACTTCAAATAAGGAGGAGGTTCTATGTTAGGCTTGATGCATGTTTTTTTAAAAGTTTTTTTCAATTGTGGACCGATTTTAAAATAGTTTTGCATTGTTTGGAGAATGATTCCGAAACCGGGGAATAATTATTCCTTAAGGATTTGAAGTCGGTTTTCAGGTTTTATTTATAAATTCACATACATATATTGTTTTCTATTTTGATTTGATTTGATATTAATTCAAAGGTAATTTAATCAAAAGAGAATTTAATGTTCAAAAAAGAAAAATACCTGGTGCACCGTACTTACAGAGTAAGATTGTGCCAGAAAGAAGGGTCAATATTTTAGAGAAAATACCGTTAACGCTAGAATCTATAAGGTATTTTCCCCGGCCCAAAAGAAAGTCTAGAAAGAATAATGACAACATGCCATAAGTAATAGAAGATTGTATCATAATACATAAGGGAGCAAAATAATATTTTTACGGCGAGGGTGCTTTTTTGAATCCAGCGCAAAGTGATGGATTCAAAAAGTGCGCGACAAAGATAATTGCAGCGCACTTATAAAGAGTATTACAACTCATTACTGCCCGATAAAAGTTTCTTATAGAAAACACCACTTTTGGGTGCACACAAATCAAGTCGTCCTTTTTAAAAAAATGGGAAGAAAAGTACTTTTCAATGTTAACAGCACCGCATCACCATTCTAAAGCTAGGTCAAGCAAACGCGAGTTCATGCATGGTTCAAGGCTCTGAACAAAATCCATTTACTACAGCAACTAGACTGTAAAGATTAAAGAAAATAATGATAAGGCTTCCTTATCCCGCTAACTAAGCAAACTAGAGGTATTTGTACCTACTGTAACCTGAGATACTCTGTTCTTTGTTACTTTCCAGGCTTATCCACGCAGTTTTATTATGGCTAAAGGCCCATACACTAGCGAAAGTGGCGCCCCCAACTATTATATCTTATTATTACGTTGAACGCAGGCATTTTTAAAAATCCTACGTTCAGTTTGTGGTATCTATTATAAGCTATTTATTAATGCCTCTGTAATAGTTTCATTTTGTAAAGCTTAGGAAGAGATACGAAGTTGCGCTTTTTGGCCACCAAACTCTATTTTTGCATCTCCTCCTAAACTATATGAGATAAAATTATAAAAGAGGTATTAAAAAATAGCTTATAATAGAAACCACAAACTGAACGTAGGATTTTTAAAAATTCCTATGATAAACGTAAAAATATGATAAAATAGGAATTGCTGTCAGATTGGCTCGGGTAGGTATGCTTTAGGAAAAGTGAGTATGTTTTGTTTTTTAATCGACTTCGAAAATAGGATACTTTATGTTCGGCTGTATGTATCTTTTATTTAACCGATTTCTTTGTCAATTCTGGACCGATGATGAGTCTTCGTAATTTTTTAATTCCCGAAGGTTTACTTATTAGTCCCATAAAACTTATAAAACAATGTAAATTTAGAAGAATTCGATCGGGTTTAAATTTTTCAAGAACAATTACATGTGTTTAAATGTAAAATATTATAGGTATAGAAGATTATTTGTGTAAGTTGTGCCCAGAATTCCGAATTCTTAAATTGATGTATCTATAGGATTGATGCATATCATGTCATTCTAAGCTTATAAGTAATTGGTCCAAGGTGTAGGTCTTGTTGACACAATATTAATATTTGTAATAGATAGCTCTAGATTGTCCTTAAGTGGTAGAGCTAGGTACCTACACCAGATACGTAAGTGAAGGTTGGTAGTAGGTAATAATAATAATAACTTATTTAAACTAATATTATAATGAGGAAAGATTTGATTGTTTGTATGTATGTATTGAATTGGTTAAAAACTACTGTATTGGGCGATTTAAAAAATCCTTTATCATTACATTACAGAGCTTACTTTTCAGGGAGTGACATAGGCTATATTTTATCCCAGAATTCCCACGGGAACGGGAACTTTGCAAGGCGCGACTAGTAAGATATAATAGTAAGTAGGTACGCTATTGTTTGAATGACAATTCAAACTAATGCAACTCTATATTTTACAGCTATCTTTAACCTATCACGCATAAGTAACTATGTCGAATATATAACTATAACTAAATCGTCGCTTTACATGATTCAGAGACCCATGGCATAATGAAATATCATTTACTTTTTAATTTACTGGATATAAAATTAAGATTTATAGCCATATGAAACTTCGTTCGACTCCAATCTAGCGATACAGGTTTGCTAGCAACTAGCAACCCACATAAGCGAGAGAACAGGTTCCTACGAGAGATAACTCACACGAAAGAGCCGAGGTCAACCTGAACATATTACATCACTCAATGGATATTTTAGTCTTAACTGTCAAAATAATCAATATAGTTGCAATCGGCTTTATATTTTGAATAAAAATATCGATTTATTATCAATAATGCATTGTAAAGGTCAAGCAATTCGTGTGAAACTACTTGATTCAAGGTTATTTGAGTAGGTATTCCGTTGATATAGTATACATTGTTAACATAAGCAATCGAAATGAAGGATTTCTATACCGTGTAAGCAAACACTTATAAGATTGTCAGTATATTGCAGTTAAGGTGATCATGACCAATGCTGCTTGCTGTCGATAATATTTTTAAGATACAGTTTTTGGCATTGAAACTGTTCATCGTGTAAATAATAAAAAGCCTTAAAGCAAGGCAAAAGCTCCTTAAAATAACTTTTACTTAGGCGGAGTAAAATTTAAATTCCATCCAGTTTATTAATAAATATTGGCAATTCGCCACCGACGCCCGTTTACTTATAACGCTAAAAATTGTTACAATGTTCAAACAATAGAAACACCATCAGTCTTAGAAAGTTATGGAATAAACATACCGGGTTAAAACAGGCACTTGCCGTACTTAGCGTGTCACTAAAAACTTTCAGTTCAAACACTGCTCAAAATAATGAATACCACAGAACAAAGGAACTATTCAACACTTTACATCATCAGAAATTCGCGGAACTACACCCATCAATCAGTACATGAGCACTAATTAGGATAAACAATCCGTATAAATTCCAAATTATGGGCACAATAGTCACAAAATGTCTTTATATCCAGTACCCTAAGTTTAAACTTTAGAAATTATGTTTATTGGTATTAATAAAGTTGATTGGTTAATTGAATAGTGTCGTGATAAGCGTAGAGAGGTCGCGGCGAGACTGAGCGAGCTGTGTGTATCATTGACGCCGGCTCACGTGCGTTTGTATGCAAAAAAAACTTTACACAGAGCTCTGACTCTCGCAGAGCTTTGGGGCAGACCATAAATTATAAAAATTTATAAAAATAAGTATTATTTTAAATATAATTCAGTTTATATTATGTATTCGTATGTTACAGTTCTTTAACAATTTATATTGTTAAGACTTCAAATATATATTTTACCAAAAATGTTTTTTAGTTTAATTAAGTATTTAATTAAGTAAGATGTGTTAAGTCTACACATCTTACTTAATTAAAGACGTAGTAAGTCTGTAAATGTATATATATAAAAAAATCTATACATTTATAACATGTCTGTCGAGAATAGCAAAATCAACGGATATTTTTATCAACTCAGGTTGAATTTGTGGTATTTGATAACGATTCGTATTCAATAAACCACAACCGTTTTATGACAAACACAAGAATACTCTATTTCCAAATCATTCGTCTCTACAGTCTACATTACACTAGAGTAATAAACAAAATTATGTCTTTCAAGATATCCGACGCCTTGAATAACAATGACGTAATAAACTTTGTATTCTGCTGATAATAAAGCACACGTTTTTACTCATAAATACGAGCATGATCGAATGACTAGCTTACGTGCAAGCATTCACCTGAGGAACAAGCGATGTAAACTTGTTCTATAAATATGTGTGTGGAAATAGCCTGTCTGGGTTTACTGCTAAAACATGGCACTAGGAGAAAACTGAAAATCCATCATAAATTAAAGGCTGTCGGTAGGTAGTAATAAAGGTCAATATGACCTGGCCAGTTACAAGATCTCAGTATACCAAGTTTCGGATGACACATAATCAAGCATCATCGGTCATTCGAGCATTTGACTCGATTCCAGCTCATAAACTTTGACACCCGGGATTCGAATTCAACGAAATGAAATATTAGTCAAAGCTTTAGGTTTCATTGGGAATCCTAGCTCTACCGCACACAGACAGGTATACCAAACCAACCAAAATGCTTTTTGGTAGCTGAAGAAGTTTAGCTTCGATTATTATAATGTCAAATAAACCATAATATAAACATTATTTTACAAGTGGCTAGATAAAATACAATATAAGAAATAAAAATTATTTAATAATTATCTCTTCCAATACAAATATCATAATAAAATGATTGCAAAGCGATTGATCCTTTCTCAGGATCAAACGCTTTGCAATCTCTATCTTTTCCATAAAAATTATCAGATGCTTAATGCTACGTTACGAACGAGTAGTGTAAATGCACATGCCGCCAAAATAATACTAATTTGACAGCATTTAAAATGATGCCTTCCTTTTTATTTGATAAATTTTCAGTATGTCCTGTCAAATCAAATTAGTTTAGTTTTAACGAATCTGAATTCACACCAATAAATAGCCTAATCGCATTCACTTGTTTCATGCACTCATTGGTGCATGAAATTATCAAATTGGTGAAAATCTTGCTGATCATTCCGTAATTTGTTAACCGAATTCAAAAATAGGAAGTGGTTCGGCTGTATGTTTGTTTTTTTTGTATATTCGTCGTTTTTTTCGTCATATGACGATTTATAAATTCTTTCGCCATTGTATTAAGAATAATCCCGAGGTTGTCCAAAGAAAAGAAATACCCCCGAGGGATTAGTATTTTTTATTTTTTTATTAAAATCCTGTAAAATTTTAATTACAAGTCAATTTTTAGTTTTTTCAAAACAATCAAATTTTACAGTTTTCTTATTTGTGTGCGACCGAGCTTTAGCCGGTGGGTAAAATCTGGACAACAAACCAGACAACATTTTCCGTACAGAACGCGAGGATGTACCTCATCACGGCTTCCTGTCCGGTCCCCTCGGCACAGGTAGAGCGGAACGCCAATTATTTCTATCTAACATCTAGTAATAACCACTCACGTCAGTATCCATTTAGAATTGAGAGCGCCGACTCATGCAGACCCTTTATGGGTCTACGAACCTTAGCAAGGTTCTCAATTACTTTCGGAGGAGGGCGTTGTCATCTGCGACACAGTTTTTAAAACTTCTGCAGATGACATCGTTTTCATTTTTAACCATGTTACCGTTGTTTTGGTTCCACAATAAACGATTTTATTATTATTATTTATTAATTGAGGTATTGAAAATAAATTGCAATGAGAAATTCAATTGAGAGTGACGTCATATCGAATGCTGTCTCGCAAGTCATCTTGAAATCGATCAAAATGAACATGACAGCATTACAGATGACGTCATTCTCAATACTTTTCTTTAATAATGCAGGTTGACTATGTTTTCACTATAATTATGAATGACCTAATGTTGTGTGTGTGTGTCATGTCCAACCTCAAAGTGAATAATTAACTAATGGCTAAATAATTGGCCTGCTGGATCAGCCGCCACTTATAAAATAAAGTAAATACAAAATTTTCCATTGCCTGGAGTCTACATATAACCCAAAGGAGTATAAGTTCAAATCTTTGAAAATTTACAAAAAAAACCATTTCAGAAACTATGATTTCTCCTGCGTCTTAAACAAAAAAACCTTTCAAAACAACGCCTGTATTCATCCAGAAATTTTTATGAAAAATCAACAGATGACGAGTTTCTCCCATTCGGTACACGTACACCTAACCTTATGTTTGACTGAACGTCCTATAACAATGGCACACCGCCAACGATCGCGTGACGTACCAGACAGGCACATTATTGCATTGATATGGTTTTGTGATTCAATTGAAGCAACGTGGAAAGTATGAGATATTGAAAAAGTTACAATAAACAATGTGTGGATTGTTTTGTTTACTTGCACACTTCTATGTGGATGACAAAAGAAGGCCTAAACGAGTCTTTAACTGATTTCATAAAAAGGAGGAGGTTCTCAATTCGACTGTTTTTTTATGTTTACCTCAGAACTTTTGACTGGGTTGTTCGATTTCATGATTCAGCTGGTGCTTCCCGTGTGGTAACCATTTTAATTAAATCCAGTTCTGACAATGGGATCCATGAAAAAATATATATTAATTGAAGTCGGGTTATTGTTTTTTAAAACAAAATCAAATATAATAATATCACATTCACTGCCCAGCCTCAGCGGTTTGCACCACCATCAGTCACGACACGGGGATCGAGAGGCAAATCTGCGTATTGAGTGATGAAAGTGTTAGATTGAAAAATTGCATTCAATATAAAATCAAAACAAAATTTTGAAAAACCCACGACGGATATAATAAATAGTATGTAATTAATCGAAAAAGGAAGAAATAATTTTTGCAAAACCCCCGACTAAATGGAATTGAAAAAGACAATTAAATTACCTTTGCTTACAAATATAGCTTCCTAAATTTTTTCACCTATCCATTACTAAAAAGCCAAAAAAATCCGTCAGGTGGCTGCAGACAACAGGTAATCTATACGTTTTTTCAATTGTAAATTCAACATAAAATATAGTTCAAATTTGTATTATTAATTGACTGTATGAGATAATCTTTATACCTAGTCATTTAAATTCAGGAACCTCAACCTCAACAGCCCGGATTGGTCCACTGCTGGACTGACCACTGATATCGCCTTATTGACGTTTTTCTCATGGGGGTAGTGGCCATAATCCCCACGGTGGGCATGCGAGTTGGGGATCGCAGTTCGGTGGTAGAATTGTTCTGTACGGGGCGCTGCTGCCCGCCATTGGTGGATATCCCTTAGTCGCCTCTTAAGACACCCACGGGAAGAGATGGAGGTGGTGGTGCAAATTCTAAGCCAGCGCCACACTGGGTACCGGAAAATTCAGAAAATAGATGGCAATTGGAAATGGCAGCCCCCCCGACGGATTTTTTTGGCTTTGTAGTAATGGATAGAAGAAAAAATTTAGGAAGCTATATTTGTAACTAAAGGTAATTTAATTGTCTTTTTCAATTCCATTTAGTCGGGGGTTTTGCAAAAATTATTTCTTCCTTTTTCGATTAAGTACATACTATTTATTATATCCGTCGTGGGTTTTTCAAAATTTTGTTTTGATTTTATTTTAAACTTTTTAGAGATTTTCTACTTTACTTACAGCCCATTTTTCGAACGCAGATCATCCTTTTCATTAATTAATCAATGGTCAACTCTTTAATCAAGTGTATTTAATTTTTAACAAGTCAGAATTAAACACGTCATGGTTTTTGACAGTTTTCAATGAAAATCAGTCAAAAATTCCTTACTTGAGATGTGTATCGTCATAATATATGATTTTAGTATAGCGCCCCATCTCCCCGTATCGTGCGGACTGGGAACTACGTAAATCCCATACAAATATGAGACGTTACGATCATGTCTCGTTACTATCGTCAAATAGGCTTTCTTTTTGTTTAGTTTAAAATCGTTGCGTTTCGTTTCACAATAACCGTCAAAACAACAAAAAAAGAAAAATTGTGATGGTCAGGTTGATAAGGTAAGGGAACGCTTTTCGCCTAGATAAATGTGTAGACCATAGACAAAATTCAACTGACTTAAGTAGAGATTTAGGTAGTGCAACTAGCTAAGTAGCGTCAGAGTTACGTTCTATAGTAAAGATTTACTTGAGCAGAGATTCTAAGCTTGAGTAGAACTCACGAAATGACTGCATAAGTAAAGCATGGGGAAGCCTATACAATACGGACCTTAGTAAAGCAAGCTGAGTGAACCTTACATTAGTAGTATACCGACGACAGAGGCACGCCCTTTTTGTATTTATTTTATTTTAATTATTATGTTATTATTAAATTAGCAACGCACCGCGTTGCCTAGCAACGGAGTGTGTTGGCAAACACGTCTATAAAGGTACAAAGGTTGCCTGGAAGAAATCGCTCTTAGCGATAAGGCCGCCCATTGTGCAACTGTTTTTGTGTTTGTGTTTTCTTTTCTGTATCTTGGTGTGCAATAAAGAGTATTTGTATTGTATTGTACAAAAATATTTTTTTAAAACGTCGATTGCAGCGCCCCCTGGTAAGCAAACACCATAAAACTTTGCTAAGAACCATCGCCAATGAACCCCATACCTTATACTGAAAACTGTGTCTCAATCGAACAAACCGTTCTGGAGATATATGGCAACATTGGTTTTCACTAAATACACATATAACAGCGCCCCCTGGTGAGTAAAGAAAATAAAAACTAGTTAAGAATCATCGCTACCGAATTTCAAACCCGAAACTGAAAACCGCACCGTAATCGGTCAAGCCGTTTGGGAGATAATTGGGAACATTGCATTTTGCACATACATACATACATACAAACAACATCACACCCTAAACGCATATACCGTCTCCGTTCCGTCGCGGGTAAAAATGCCGAGTATCGACTGGCATTACGGGGTCTAATGTTACGTGTTACACAGCGAACGCTCGTGCAGGCAGTATGGGGAAAGAAGGCGCAACGAGCAACGAGACAAATTTTAGCACACGGCGTAACGTATCATGCTCGCTGCGAATGGTACATTACGCCCTGTAACACCAAACAGTAAGAAAACGGCAGTATAAACAACATCCTCCTCAATAAGATTGCAATTTGAGCTGTACTTAAACGGAATTTTACGAAGCCGGTGTGTAACGACCGGTGTAACGTGGTACAGCGAGCGTTCGTACATATAGTCAGGACGGGGAAAAGAGGCGCTTGTAACGAGCAATGGGACATATTTTAGCACACGGCGGTGTAACGTATCTTGCGCACTGAGAATAGATTACGCCCCGTAACACAAGGTATCATACTAAAGCAGGGTATACTGAAGGCAATACTTTGAAAATGGCATGATAAACAACATCTTTCTCAATAAGGTTGCGATTTGCGCTGTATTTGTATGGAGTTTTGCGCAAGAGTCGTTTGAGGAACATTCTTGACCAAAACCCAAAACGTAGGCGAACCAGATGCTATTTATTTACCGGTATGCCTAAGTTTAGGTTCAACTCACAGTAGGTACTAGTGTACTGTACATGAGCCCATTCGGTTCTATAAATATGGCGAAGTCTACTTTAAAACAAGAAACGACTAGGAGTCGTTTTTACTGCAGCTCGTAGTTTTATGTTGGTACTGTAGGTATTGGGTGTATAAAATAAGATCCCAAATCCCGACTCCGACGAGGCTTGAACCCGCAATGTTCCCTCAGTACGGGAATGCGCTAACAAATTGAGCCACAAGGTCATCAAGTTTTTGGTTCTTTATTTCGATTTTATTTTAAAAGTTGGTTTAACAGAACTTCTTCGTTTATCGATAGAATACAGTTTTAAAACATGTCTTTATGTTTGTTACCTTAGAACTTTTGACTGGGTAGTTCGATTTCCATGATTCTTTTTTTATATGAATGCTGGTGCTTCCCGTGTGGTCCCGTTGGTTCTGTTCTGACAATGGGATCCATAAAAATCTATGAAAAAATATAAAAATTGAAGTCGACTTCAAACTTAACTTATCAATGCAGCTGTCTGAACTTAAACGTATATGTATTGTAAATAAATTGTAATAATTGTAACATGATGTTTCTATCAAAAAGACGCCGACATATCTCTTACATGAATTACACAAAACTTCCTATTGAAATAAAACAACCCGCCTACAAACAAACCGACAACGGCACAGTGACTCTATTGACATTGCATTGATTAGATAATATTGAATGGGCGTCTGCGCGTGCACAGGCAAGATTGATGTATCGTTGGCGTCAGAATTACTGAGGGCTCTTATACACGGACTGCACGACTCAAATACACGGAAGGCAATGTGTACATTGACTGCAGGCGACCGCAATCGTGAACTGCCGACGTCTGTCGTCAATTGCCAGTCGGCTGCAATCGCCCACAGTTTAGCCTTGAAGTCGGCAACTTTGCCGTTCGTGTATTTTAGACGTGCAGTCCGTGTATATAAATAAAAAAAAAAACAGTTTATTGCAGGTACAAAAAGACCCATATCACACAAAAATACAATGCACACAATATAATAAAAATAAATGATTAAACTACTCTTAACATCGGTTACCTATTTTCTATTTCCATCCATATGGACGGAAATCCAGTGTCTGTAAATGGGATTGGACAGATAGTCAGAAACAGCCCTCAGGATGGTGTTGCTGGAGCGACTCAGTCGATTTCAGAAGGCTGCTATCCTCGTCCTTATTAAGGCAAAGAAGTCGGGAACTCCTGCCTCAGAAAACATGGTCGACGCACTGCAGTGTCTTGGTAGCCTCATAAGCCTTATATGAGCCCTTATATTATAAATGCGAAGTTTGGATGAATGGATGGATGTTTGTTCTCTTCACGCCAAAACTACTACACGGATCGGGCTGAAATTTTGCATACTAATCCTATAATCAAACATAGGCCTTTTATCCCATTAATCTCTCCAAAGAACACAAAATAAAATTATAAAAACAATGTATCATTATAAATACCTAACACCAACTAAAGAAATATATATAAAACGAATTTATTAAACCTTCGACAAATGTATACATACTCAACTTGCATCTTGATAAGAAACATTCATTCTAACTCAATAAAATCGAACCTACAACTACGAAAAAGGAATAACCCTTACACTTTTAGAAATAAATATAAACTAGAATTATCTAAAGCACGTACTGATTACGGGAAGAAAACAATTGTTTACGAGGGAGTGCAGTTACTCAATAGCTTGCCTAACGACATCAAGGAATGTGCTAGCATAAATATGTTCAAAACAAAATTTAAAAAATACGTTTATAGCCTAACTTGTACTTAAGGTAATAATTAGCTTAAGCATTATTTAATATTATTTTTGTACTTATCTCATTGTAAGTGAATATTATTGTTTTTATGAGAAATAAACATCTTTAAACCGAATCAGTTCCGATAGGCACTACGTTTCTTTCCATAGAAACAACGCGAATCCGCGGGCAGTAACAACTAACTTTTTAAGAAGGTTATAACGTGGGTGCTTGCGGTTTTTCTCGGGAAATAATGACACTTAACGTTTGATGTGTTACTAATATTTTAGAATTAATACAAACAACTGTTGTTTGAGTTTACATTTTAATATATTCAAATTATACTAATATAATAAATCTTAATGATAATGGTTATTTCTTACTTCTTCACGACAAATCTACTGAACGGATGGAGTTGAAATTTTGCATACAGGTCATTCTAATCCTAGAATCAAACATACTTTTTTTCCCATAAATCAGTTCCCATGCGAGTATGTAATATAATCGAGTCTAACCAATACGTATATATTTTCGACATCTTAATATAATTTTTTATATTTCTTAGAGCAAATCAACACAAGTTTTGCCCACGGCTTATAATAAAACCCTCAATAAACCACAAGGGAGTTTTAGCTATAATCTCTACGGTTGGCAGTCAGATTACTGATTGTAGCGGAGTGGAGAGGTTAATAAAAATGTATGTACCTAAATGAATTTCACATAGAAGAAAGCTAGGTAGGTAGGTGGATCTACGAAGGTAAGTCCATAGGCTGAGATGGACGAGGTCAATTCTGAAGCCGCGATGACCACGTCTGCTTTTCAAAGTATTACTGGTCAGGGTGAAAATCGCTAAATTGCACCGACAAGAGCTAGGCTCTTTAATTTATATTTATAATATAATAAAACTCGTTTTCTTGCTTAAAAACCGCTTAGTGTGTGTTGCCTCCTCAATCTCAACAGCCTGCATTGGTCCACTGCTGGACGCAGGCCTGCCCCTGCTAAGCGTCTTATTGGCATTTATTTAATAGGGGGGTAATGCCCATAATCCCCACGCTGAACATACGGGTTGGGGATCGCAGTTCGGTGGTGTGTTGAGTGTTAATTTTTGAAAGTTTTTTTTTTCTCCAGGTAAAAAGAGAAAAAAAAACAATTTCTGACTAAAGTCGAGCCTCGAAGCCAAACAACGTTATAAATATACCTGCAATTTTCTCATGAACGGAGCGGTTCTTGTGAATGCCGTAGTAAAAACTGGTTGGAAGGTAGTTTGCCTCAAATTACAGAGATTGGTTTCGTTCTAGGTAATCGACGGAAGCTGAGCACCCTCGATCATTAGAAAATTTTCTCATAGAAACGAGATGGAGCTAAGTTTTGTTTTAGAAATATTCACAACTAAATTGATGCCTGATTTAAATGATTGCATAAGTCTACAAAATATTATATATAGAACTGATTTATATGAGAGCGATTTAACTATAATATTTTTAATCAGACTATATTTTTATTTTGAAAGATCGCATCGTCCGTGGCGGTCAGACAATCCTGGGTGTCCAAATAAATTAAATAGATATTATATATAATACTGACCAACTAGACATTTAATCTATAAAATGTGTAAAATTGAAAATTAATTGTAAAAAATTAAATAACGGTTTTATTTTTATTTTAGTTTTTTTATTTGGGAAACACGCACTTACAAACACATAAGTATTCTAAATAATGAAAATTTGAATAGATGTTTACGTGTTTTGTTTAGGTGTTTTTTACCTACAACTAAATGGATACTAATGATGCCATTTTAGACTTGCTATACCTACAGGCCTATGTCCAGCAGTGGACTAATATAGGCTGATTATGATGATGATAACGTACAAGCTTTTTATCCCGGAAGGACGCATGCGAAGCCGCAGGTAGAAGCTGATAAAAAAATAATCCGCTAATCTTATAATTGCCCCAAACAAGATGAAGATATGGCCACCCCACAGAGTACTAATTAAGTCAATTAAAAAATCCTCTTTAATTAGTACGTGTAAGATTTATAAGTCGTAACATTTATAGACTATCCCTATAAAACTTGTCTCACACACCTCACAAATTCCTTAACCGTTACAAACGATAGCTACTACGTGTGCATCAAACGTGTAACATTACGGTACAATAACCAAAGATTTTAATCGTCGATGCCCTTTCTATAGAGAACGCGCCGTGTTTGTTGCCAAGCGAAGTTTGTGAGCTCACAAACTTGTTAAGCTATTGCATAGCTTCTATCGCGGGCCTTGAGCGCGGGGACCGAATCCAGAAATTCCGTAACGAAAAAACCTCACGCTCCCCACTCCGACCGGAACAGCGGTGATACTTTTTAGTTTTGCCATCTATCGATGAATAGTAGGTAGAACTTTTAATGACTTTTTGAAACATGACGTTTGTCTCTTTAGTTCAGCAACTCGCCTCTAGATGGCATTGCAATAGCTTTACCGCGGCAGTCCCCGAGTGCCACACGTCTTTTTTTTTTTGTTATTTGGAATCAGTAAATTATGCGTTTTTGTGGTGTGCTTGTTTACTAAAGTTCGAGTCAAATGTGGATGCTACAATAAATTGCAATAATAACAGTTAGGTTTATTGACAAATACACTAATTTTATCTACTTATAGTGTGCGTGTGTCGGCATTTTGTTAACGCACGCATTCTAAGAAAATGCTACAGTTTTTGGCGGTAGGGCGCATCTAACGATTTAAATCTTTGACAATAACACACTATGAATTATGTATAAGGGCATTGTTGGATATTTGATTCGATTTGCTTACAATACTCTTTCAAAACTCCTATTACAATGATTATTGAATATCAAATGTCCTCTAAGTATTCGACGGTTGGTCAGTGAGGTTATCAGACGTTGAAATTACATGATTGATGTTGCATAAATACTTCATTGATCCTTTTAGCAATACAATACTACACCGTATCCATCCAGCATGGAGCATGTTAGTAAATAACAAAAACTCACTTGCTTGGCGTCGAGTTTCTGATATAATTGTAAGCAATTTTTAATGAAGGGAGGATCTAAAATAGACAAGTAATGTAAATTACGTATAAAAGGACGCGCCAACAAAGTGAATTTTAGGTTAAGTATGGGCGGTTTGTATACGTTTGCCTCATTCAAAATGGACACGGTATAGGTATGATAAAATAACAGACACAAATCATTATTTGACTAATTATTCAAACTTTCCAGCAGTAGGTACTAACATCACACACATCACAATTTGATACATAGTAGATTCAGGCGTTATTTTCATCGTTAAATCACAATTTTAGTGTGTCGTCATCATCATCATTCACGCCCGATTCTTCCACTGCTGGTTATAGACTTAATAAGTAATATGAGTAATTATGTAAAAAAAACAAGATTTTTTTACAATTTTTATTGACGAATCCATAGGTCTTTCATTAGAAGAAATAGAAAAATGGATTGCCAGCTTTTAAAAATTTACATGTTTTTAAAAGCTTTTATCGGGCATCGACCCTTCTTTCTCTTATGCCTAGCCAGAATATATGCCAAATAAAAATAAATAAGTACGACTAATAGATTTTGTTGCATTGAGCGTACACCGTAACCTGCAGTAGGTACGAGTTTAAATTCACTTTAGCGCACTAACCGACCGTATATTTGCTGTAAAGACAGTTTCCAATAACGTAGTTACTTAGCTCTGAAGGTGACTTGTCTTTATGCTCCATTCAAACATACTACAATAGTATTAAGTACGTTATTTGAATACTAAAATAATACATTATAGTATACCACAAAAGCATTAGTCACATTCATGTGCGTTGTTTATTATCAGTCGGTTGACATTGGTCACCACAGGTTTTTGTATGATGAGTCAACTTGAAACTCGGACGAATGATACAAGCTTCCGTTCGCAGATTCATCTACTTGATCACATTGAAACTGAAAACCAGGGCCGCACATGTTTTATAAGCTTATGCTATTATGCTGAGTTTATCCCTTTTGCCCTAATTTTAGCTTACTTACATTTAAACCTACTTTACGAATTAGTAACTAAGCTCTTTTTGTTAATTCGTTACCTATGCATGCAGGTTATGTATTAGTATTAGTGTCATTTAGTTGGGCAATACATGATTTTTATTATTATTATAAAAATTCAATTTTTATGGAAAATAATGAATGTGGATAATTCACAAAAAATCATCAAGCCCCAAACTAAGGAGAGCTTGAGTTCTATGTAACTATCACACTAAATTACACTAATATTTAAATAAGTTTGAATGTTTGTCCGATCGGGCTGAAATTTTGCATACAGATAGTTTTACATCTGGAATCATAGGAATTTTTAATCGGATTTATAGGATAAAAAATTAGCTTATGTTTGATTCCAGGATTAGAATTCCCTGTATGCAATTCAAGCCCGATCCGTTCAGTAGTTGTGGTGTGAAGAGGTAACAAACATCCATCCATACATCCAAACTTTCGCATTTATAATATAAAGTGTGATGTGATTAATGTGATAACTAATTCAAGAACATTATACAAATAGTTCAATATGTTTTTATAAATAGAAAACACCTAGACCCGTAACAAATATCTGCAGATCGTACAAACATTTGCCCGTGTCAGGAATTTAAACTTCCTACGTCACGGGCGAACCAGAGGATGTCGTGTAATGTAGTGAGCGCTTAAGTATTTTTTATTTTTTTTCCGTACAATTTACTTCGCCGTAACTACTAATTGGATACTTGTTTTACCTGACCACAGTCCAAAAAGAAGATACCTACGTTTTAAACGACCAACTGATAACAAAATGGAGTGAATCTATTTTTGTATTAATATTATCAATTTAAATTTACTAACTACCAAACATTATGCGTTCAAACCAATTTAAATCTAAGTCAATTCAAATAAGTCATGATTTACAAATAAATTTGTTGTTTATAATACTGATGACCTTAGTAAAACAAGTTTTTTATGTACTGACTATTAGTATAATTATGGTAATTTCAAGTCGGTTTATGGCTGTTATAATTACTTTTAGTTACTTAGATATAATCGAGTTAACGAGGCTACTGTTGTGCTCACATAAAATAAGTGTAATAGTAATAGTCCTTATGAGTGCAATATTTAAGTAGCCCATTTTTTGCAAAATTCTAGTACAGGGTAATTCACTTCCTTTTTAGGGTTCCGTACCCGAAGCGTAAAACGGGACCCTATCACTAAGACTCCGCTGTCCGTCTGTCACCAGGCTGTATCTCATGAACCGTGATAGCTATACAGTTGAAATCTTCACAAATGATGTATTGCTGTTTTTCTGTCCCTAATATAATTAATAAATAATAAATAATGAATAATGCTGGACAATTCACACAGCATTATCTAATTTGTATCTAATCTAATATAATATTATAATAACATACATAATACATAACATAACACACTATCAATAAAATGTATCAATTAATCTTCATAAACAATTGATCAACATATTTGATAGGTAGTTAGAATCAATCGAATAGGAAAAACCATTATGATCATTGATTTATTAAAAACGAAGATGAGGCACTGGTTGCTCGAAAGTGGCAACCTCAAATTGTGTAAAATTGTGTTCTCCCACATCAGTCACCGTCTGACCGGCGGCACGGGCGGTCGTGATTCGCGTGAAATATTGTTGTCTCAGTCTCACTTCGGTGTTAGATACGTCTTTCCGTCTTTGTTCTTCTTTGTATTGCACAGGACTGGAAATATAACTGTGAGCGTATGTGTTTGCGTGTAGTTGTAACACATGCCACTTTTTGAGTAAGCGCTGGGAGAACGTAACCTTTTAAATCAATGATTATGATACGACTATTTGGTTGTCGGTCGAACTAAGAGAAGGAAAGAAATGCGTGGACCGAGTACAGTTTCTGTGCAATCTGAATTGAAAATGTCCTCAAAGATTTAATTTATAGAGACCATAATGAGACTGCGTTATGGTATAAGGTACACTTATAAAGAAGTTACGACCACAAAATTTTTAGGAATTCACATTGACAGAAAATTAAATTGGAAACCACATGTAGAATATCTGTGTAAAAAAATAAACAGCCTAGTTTACGTACTTCATAAACTATCGCCAGTAGTTAATGAAGAGGCCCTGCTTACTGCCTATCACGGCCTTATTGCTTCGAACATCCGGTAGGCTTTGATATTTTGGGGGAACTCTACCGAAGGTATTTAAATTTCAAAAAAGATGCATCCGCGCTATGTTTCATCTGAAAGTGACGGATTCTTGTAAACCTTTCTTTAATAAATACAACATTTTGACTCTCCCTTCGCTGTATATTTTACAAACAGCTATGTTTGTAAGGAATAATCCAAGTTTGTTTTGTAAGCAATCTGACGCCGAACCACGTAATAGACGCGACCAGTTACGAATTTGTAAGTTAAACTGCAAAAAGAGATTACTGCAAACAAGTCTCTTTGCTATGGCACCGTCGATTTATAATAAAATTCCACTCTCAATTAGAGAATTACCGACCACGATATTTCAAAGAAAGCTGAGAACTATATTGACTAAAATGTTACACAGTGAAAGATTTTATTATTTATAAGAACTTTGACAAATAACTTTAAACTACTCTATTATATTTTAAAAATTTATATCCATTTTATGTATGACAACTTGACTATGACAACTATATTAATTCAATTTATTACCTTTAATTTTAGTGTTTTTTTTTCAAATTATAGAATCTTCAAATATTATTATTGTAAACAAAAAGATAATTGCACGCCCCAAAAAGGGTAAATTACATTGTTACGCATTTCTGTATGTACCAACTTCTTCACATGTAATGGCAATAAATATACTTTTACTTTTACTTTACTTTACTATAGATACCGAATACTGATAGTACCTATAGCAATGTCAATACACACACCCTGATTGCACTTTATTGCAATCAGATAAAGCTCATTATTCATAGCTAAAGTTTATTAATACTGGTTTAAGCAATGTGCTGGCAAATTTCCAGTTTTACAATTTATGCGCATTTTGACGGATATCGTAAAATTCAGACGGTCTGTGCTAGAATTATTACGACGGTAATAGAACAAAGATCTTGCGAACCTGTGATAGACAAACGAAATAATTCATTCCGGTAGATAATTAGGCCCGAAATTTAAACCATTGCCGAAAAGCTGGTACTAAGTAAGTAAGTAAATCATTTATTTGTCACATAAAATGTAAAGACTTAACCATTGCCGAAAAGCTGGTACTAAGTAAGTAAGTAAATAATTTATTTGTCACATAAAATGAAAAGACTTACCCCCTTATTTATGATGGTCTGCTAACATAAAACAGCTGCTAAGTAGCGTTATTTCTCAGTCTTACTTATGTCAATAGAAGATGAGATTTAGCAGAGCGCTAAGTTAGCAGACTATTATGAATAAGGGGGTTTGCAGGTTCAGTTCCCTTCCAACTTGAAGTAGGTACCTATATCCTTCACAAAATGTTCTCTGATTTACTAAAAATCTTTAAAATTACCCTTGTTACAGGGCGTACTGTAGGTACCATTCGCAGCGAGCATAATACTGTACGCTGTGTGCTATCCATCTCGTCGATCATCTTTCCCCGTACTGATTGCACGAACGCACGCTATTTAACATGTTACATTACGCTCCGTAACGCGTGTCAGTACCCAGCATTGTAGAAGTTCATTTCATTTACTAAACAGTTAAAAACAATAAATAAAGATCGGATATTCCTCAACGTACGCTAAAAAGTAATGCACTGTACTCCTTTTATTAACCGACTTCAAAAAGGAGGAGGTTCTCAATTCGTCTGTTTTTTTTTTTTTTTTTTTATGTTTGTTACCTCAGAACTTTTGACTGGGTGGTCCGATCTTCATGATTCTTTTTTTATATGAAAGCTGGTGCTTCCCATGTGGTCCCATTTTAATTTTGTTCAGTTCTGACAGTGGGATCCATGAAAATTCATGAAAAAACCGTAAAAATTGAAGTCGGTTTATAGTTTTTTAAAACAAAATTAATTATTTTGCTTTTAACTGGCTTCCGTAGACATCAGGACATGGATCAATCAATATTAACATATTCCCTGCACTGTGTATTGTGATTTTAATTTATGGGATGGTTGGTGATATCATAAAATGGCGCATCTAATGACGTCATCTATGACGTCACACACGGCATCGTTTTCGGCTCACAGTAATTCTGAACACTTGTGAGTACGCTTATAACGATATTTGCGTAACTCAGAATGCAGCAATTGTCTTAGACTTACCGGTATCGCCGACCGCTTGACTGAGCGTGTTTTCTGTGACAGGCCGCAGAGATTCCACTGCGCTGATGTAGCCGAGACGGTCTGCGATCGCGCACGCAGTTTGTCCGTTCTGTGCAAATAATCCAATACATTAAGTAGCTTATTTATGATATTGGACCTTTTAGTGCTTAAATATTATCATACTTCAAGATAATACAACCATCGAACAGGGAATTAGAGACAGAGTTGTGGAATCGTGTTTTTTTCCCAGAGCAAGCTACGAAACTAAAACCGTTTGGAATTGACAGATTCCGCTGATAATAGGTAAATAAATAATACCGGATCTCTTCGAAGTTAACGTACCGCCAATGTATTTACGGAAATAAATTTTTGATTCGATTGATCGTTTTTATTTTCATACGTTATGGTCACAGAGTAAGTAGTAGTAAGCTTTCAATATGGATGTTATGGTCAAATAACGAAGCTGAGTCAACACAAACCGATTACAGCTATTAAAAACGAGCGAGCCCATTAGATAGGCTTGACACTTTTAACCGCTTGGCGCCCGCTTAACTCATGAAAAGTACCGTTACTGAGCGCCCAATTTATTACTTGAAAAACGTATGAATAAATGATTATGAAGTATTACAAAGGCTCTAGTATCATAAACAAATCAAGCCACATATTGTTTACTTACAGCTGAAAGCGCGTTGGGATCAGCCTCGTTCTTCAGAAGCAGTTGGATGATCAGCGTATGGCCTTGCTGAGCTGCCTGGTGGAGTGGTGTGAATCTGCAAAACATAATTAATGCAGATACTGGATTGTATTTCACCACGGCAAAGTGGTATTATTATAAAAATATATCACTATCAAATTTTAATGGAGTTAACAGAAAAAATGAGCTCCTGGAGCTAACTAGCTTGGTTTCGAAAAGGTTGGAATAAGTGGTTCAACTGTCTGCGTTTTCCTGCTTAAGCGCATGTTGGGCCGTGGGCCACAGAACTGTAGGCCATGGATAACACACTTTTCACACGTTTAATACTGTTAGACTTTAGTTGTGCATTTGAATCGGTTAACCATGACGAAATTCTTCTTACTATTCTCTCCTCCCATAATATTTTTGCGGAATCGGATATTGCTGCAAAATCACTGCAGGCATTAAACAAGGTGGTGTTTTCTCCCCTTTACTTATAATCTATCATGGTTATTAAGTCTATTGTCATTTACAACGGGATATATTTATTATTACCTTGATTTAAGTCATATCATATGAAATATCCTGTTGTAAATGACTTTGGTCGTTTGTCTACCGCTAGCTGTAAGAGAGCACTCACCCGTGCGCGCGAGCCTTGGCAGTGACGTCAGCGCCAGCAGCGATCAGCGTCTTCGCAGCTGCGTGGTGACCGTGGTGAGCCGCCGCGTGTAGCGGCGTGTAGCCGTCTCTGGTCCGGGCTGAGCACTGCCCACCGCCGGCTAGCAGGGACGTTAGAACGGCGGTGCGCCCTTCTGATGCTGCTAGATGGACTGGTGTCAAACCTGAAGATACGAGCATAGTTAGAAAAGGCATTTTTTTTAAGAAGCTTACATATATTATAAAAGCGCAAAAGCGAAAGTTTGTGTGCACGTTTGTAACCACGTATCTCCGTAACTACTTAACCTTTTGAAATGAAATTTAAAAAAAATATCCTCTTTTGGGGTTAAAAAGGGTCACCACCCTTTTCTTTGGATAATTATTAATCCTTGGTTCGATTCACTCAAAACGCTATAAAGTAAATAAGGATTTACCTAATAAACACCCCTTGGCTTTTATGTCATGGCGGTAATGTCCATAATCTCAACACAGATGCGTGCGGGTTGCGCATCGCAGTTCTGTGGTCGAAGAAATTGTTCTGCGACACACGTGCGGGACTTGAGTATTTTTATGATTATGGAAACAAAGAGGACTCGAATGATTATTAGAGCACAAAACGACTTCACAAAAACAGTATGATCTGCCATAGTCCGTTCACTACTTCCTTACTGAATGCCTGTATGGGGAAGTTTGATAAAGTACTTACCATTGTTAGCAGGTACATTGACGTCGGCGCCGCGTTCGATCAGCATTTCCACGCAATCCTCGTGGCCTTCTTGGGCTGCCATGTGTAGTGGGGTGAAGCCAGCTTTTGATTTTACGCTGGGGTCAGCGTCTGGGAAACAGAATTAAATTGAACGTAGAGTTGCTCGAGCCTGCGTGCGTAGACTGATATAGTGTGATATTTCTTTATGTCTATATCTAGAATCAACGATTTTTTTTTTCTGGTTGGTATATTTAGAAGAAAACCGGGTAATTTCATTTAAAATATTGTCGAGGTACCGCAAAACTGTACGTACATCAAGGCAATATGAGAATCTACTTGTAATATCTAGAAGAAAACTGGGTAATTTTATGTAAAAAGGCTCGAGGTATCGCAAAACTGTACGTAAGTATGTGTGTAATGTGGTTAGTGAGAAAATATCAACATTTTTAAAAAGACATTTATCTCTTTACTGATTAGTTACTATTGTATTACTCATTGACATATGAGAAGATGGGCAAAGTAGGGTTCTACATAGTGTTGGGTTGGGTGAGTGTGATAGCACTACATATTTGAGTTCTAATATAAAATAAAAAAAACTAATATACCTAGTATTTAGTGTATAGGGTAGTATCCTGGGGTAATTTTTTTTTACTATAATTAGTTCGACAGTTAAATTATTAGGAGATATTAAACAAATATTTTTTATTTATAAAATGAAGCGCGTCAAAGATTCGGAGTAGTGACGTCACGCCTTGCTAAAAAATATCTCAAGGTGCGACGTCACGCAAAACTTAAACTGGCTAAATCTTCATAACTTTTGGGTTTTTTTTTGTCGATTAAACAAAATCGATATAAGAAAAATACGTCCAATATTGTTAAGTGTCCAATATTTTCTGATAATTTTACTACAGAAACTTTCGTAGTTTGACGAATTCATTATGCGTAGGGGTGCGGAACGCGCACGTTGGTTTTCTTCCAACACAAACAAGGTTCGTAATAAACCCGTTTACATTCATAATGAAATCTTCTGATAATCTGACAGTTTTTTTAGGACACTCCTCTATCACCATAACGAACAGACATACACTTTATTATGATTCTTATGATTGTGTTCTACTCTCTACGTTGTGTTGTGTAGTAAACTCACCGTGCTCTAACTATGTCTTCTACTCTCTACGTTGTACTAAAGTTATTTACAACGGGATATTTACCATGATTTGAGTTTTGAGCTTTCCAATATTTCGGCACAGTTTCATGCGCCATGATCACGGAATAACATGGTAAATATCCCGTGTAAATAACTTTAGTATTAATAACCATGATGGATTTAAAAGTTTCCTCTACGTTGTGTTGTGTAGTAAACTCACCGTGCTCTAAAAGAGCGAACGCGATGTCCGGATGGTTGTGCCGACAAGCAATGTGCAGCGCTGAGTGTCCGTTCTTCGCGAGCGCGTGAGGCGACGCACCTATCGACAACACTAGCTCTAGCTTTACATGTACACAAACTCTGTTGAGGACGATGAGGATAAAGAAATACATAATGATCATCACTACATAGTATAAAACAAAGTCGCTTCCCGCTGTCTGTCTGTCCCTATGTATGCTTAGATTTGTAAAACTAGGCGAAACCTTCGCCGCGAAGACTATCCATTGTATACGTCAATTTTACTTATATGTTATAACTAGCGACCCTCTCCGGCTTCAACCTCAACTTCAACAACCTTTATTAGTCCGCTGGCCTCCCCCTGAAGAGCGCCTTATTGGCGTATCTCATGGGGGGTAATAACAATAATCCCCACGCTGAGCATGCGGGTTGGGGATCGCAGTTCGGTGGTAGAATTGTTCTGCAGGGGCGCTGCTGCCCGCCCCTCGGCTCCGGCTTCGGACAGGTGCAATGCTGATGTATTTATACATATAAACCTTTCTCTTGAATCACTCTCAATCTATTCAAAACTGCATCATAATCCGTTGCGTAGTTTTAAAGATCTAAGCATACATAGGGATAGTGATGCCGCCTTGTCTCTTGTAGTGAGCGGAGTCCCTAATGATGAGAGAGATGGGTGGACAGCCCCCGATGATGTTGTGTGATTTGTAATTAAAAGTTGTCTCACAATGATGTATTTTGTTCAAAATAACACACACAGTTGCATTTGCACGTGTAACGAGACGTTAGTATAGAGTTCTGGAAGATTCCGGATGGTTGTGCCAACAAGCAATGTGCAAGGTCCTACCGACAACACTAGCTTACTGCCATTACATTTAAAAACGAAATACATAATACTGACAAAATACATAATATCAACAAACAAGTAAAAGTGCCTATATGTAATGTTGAGTAGTTAATTTGTTTTATATTTGGTACACCCCTGCCTTTCTTAAATTCACATCATTCTTTCCATACAAAGTTTGCCTGGAATAGATCGCTTCTAAGCGATAAAGGTAGCCCATGGTACTATTGTCTAGTGTAATTTCTTTGGTATTGTATTTTTAATCGGGTACAATAAAGTATTCCGTATTGTATTTTATTGCAATAAGAGTAACCTTGATCCGTATGTCAACCCAATCCACTGAACTTAATTAATGGAATTGATTTGACGTTTTGATTTTATTAAATCACTCACAACATTTTTTATAAGAGTAGTTAAATGCAAAATTACTTGTAAATACTAGTTAATTTGTTTTTATTTATGCTTTGTTCATATAAAATATTAATTTACAAAAATCTCATATAATCCATTAGTGGATCAGACATTTTGATCCACATTATGCGATCTGTAATTTTTTTACCACTTAAGCATATTTGTTTCTACCTGGATCAAAAAGTTTTTAATAACTGTTATCAACAGCGTTAGTGTATCATGAATCATGTTATCTTACTAATATTATAAACACGAAAGTTTGTAAGAATGTATAGATAAACTACTGAAAGGATCGGGCTAAAATTTTGCATACAGGTAATTCTAATCCTGGAATCAAACATAGGCTACTTTTTATCCCATAAATCAGTTTCCATGGAATATAAATTACCTTAAAACGTTTTCATAGACAAAGGCCGGGGGTCGCAGATGAATGTTACAAATAGAAAAACTTACATAACTTACTATAATTGTAACCCTTAACTTTAAACAATGACATTTTACTTTTGAAAGCGTTTTTTTACCCTTATCGAGCAAAAGAAGCGCTATATCCGGATGTCCGTAATACGTAGCCATATGTAAAGGTGTTATATGACTCTTCCCCGGTGCGTCAGGCTGCGCGCCGCGAGCTAGTAACAACCTAGCGACGTTGATGTCGCCGTATTTAGCCGCGAGGTGCAGTGGGGTGAAACCTTTACGAGTTTCCGCCTCTATCGGTGCGTTGTTGTCGATTAATATGCCTGCAACTTCTTCTTTGCCTGTGAAAGGAATAACACCTTGAATAAAAGAATGCTCAAAGTACATTTCAACTTTTAAAATATATTTCAGTTTGCCAGCATTAGGTAAAAGTTGCTCTTGTACTCACAGTTAGTGTTTTATACGTTTTGCAACAAAACGCGCTTTACTTGTACGTGCATTTTATGCAGCTTCCCTTTTTGGTTATTTTGGGTCTACAAGAAGACAAAATCTCTAGAAGTCTATCTTCCTTAGGAGTGTATGTTACAGCAATAAGGCTGCTACGGCTGCGTGACCAGCCGGTTTCTCGAACGCTTATTATTTTGACAAATTGTTGACAATTTGTCAGGCTGTACACGCACTGCTTTTATTACTCACGTGTTTTTTTGCAGAATTCTGTAACTTAATGGAAGTTCACTAGCGGAAAAATATGAATGTTTGGAGCACTATAAAGTTGTAGGTAGCTAAAATAGCAAGGAATTTTATTCGTCATACGTGTAAGTTAAGTACGCAGGTTATATTCCGCGAGATTAAAATTCACGCTGTGAGATTCCGCAGTGCGTATATAACAAGCCGTTGACTATCCATTCAATGTGACAAGCGTTCGAGAAACCGGCAGCTAATCTTACATAGAACATCCAGACTTTGCAAGTGACTTACCTTCCTTAGCAGCAATATGCAAGGGCGTATACTTGTCCTTAGTGGTTGCTGTGACGTCAGCGCCGTGTTGCAGCAACAAGGCTGCTATGTCTGCGTGGCCAAGTCTCGCTGCTACGTGTAACGGTGTTTGTTCTTCTCTCGCTCTCGCGTCAACCTGACAAAGAGAATAATTAGTAAGGTTGCATAGTGAGGAATCTAGATGGCGCTATTAAAAATGTCATTTTTGATCAAGACTTCTCGCTGTTTATTTGTATAGGCAAGAAATTCGATCTAACTAAACAGCTCTGTCTTCTATGTTAGATTTTAACGTATACCGTCTCTCAGATCAGTCAATAAGGGGTTCTTAAAACCATATGTAACGAAATATGAAGTATCAAGATCACTTATAACTTTCGAAGCACCTACTCGCATTAATTAGTACTATCATTTACAGCTATTACTCAGTAGTACAAGTACATATATCGCAGGGACAGATTGCTGCAATATATTCGGAACTATATTCACTAGCGCGCGCTATATTTTCACAATCATATGGAATAATAATAATTAATAATAACACATTATTATTCTTACTTTTTTAAGACTTGCTGTTTTAAGATATATTTATAACAAGATTAGCCACTTGAACGTCCCGTGGTACTTAAGTACCACAAACGTTTACCCCCGCAAACGTCCGTGGTATAAAATGGCCACGGGACGTCTAGCTCTTTTGGATAACGATTTTTGTATTCTCTATGCTTCTAAGTTGTTGTCCGTCGATACTAGATGGCACTATTAACAATTATCTACTAATTTCTACCAAAAGTTCCCATACCTGGCAATAATAATTATGAAAAAAAAACAAAACTTGTTGACAGAGTGAGAGAATATGTTTCGTGAAGTGCCGAGCTGCAAATATGTCGTAAATTCTTTTGTTTTACTGTTTATTTTTGGGATTGTGATACATGTAATTTTTCCTTAGATTCTACGCGTGAAATAAGAGTAAAAACAATATACTCTCCTACACTCCAAAGTTAAATAATTGAGCAAAACAGATAGTCGAATTCGAATTGGTGTTCTTGTATCAAAATGGTTGTTTCATGTTTTCTTACGTGATATTAAAATAAGTTTTTGGAGTAGTAATGTCTTTATATCGTAAAATAAACTATCTAGAATAATTCATTACAAAGAACAAACTAATCAAGATCTTATTTTTACATAGATTCATCGAATTTGGTAAGTTGAAAACTTGCGTTGAACGAAATTTGGGCTTGAGGACCTATTTTGATAAATTTATTTAAAATACTTCTCCTGGATAGTTAATTATTATTTTGGTAGCGTTTCAACGGGATTAGAGTCTAGTTTGTGAAACCATTTTTATTATTAATACAGATATCACAAGTAAATCACAAAAAAAATAAACTTGCGGAAAATCAGTATAAATATGGTACCATCTTAGGTTTGATCAGTTTTTAGAATATGAAAATGTAGGTACGATGATACATATTCTTATTCTAGTTTATTTGCTATAAAATAATGTACACAAAATAATTTTTGGTTTTGAAATTGCTGCAGTACTTTTTATGTAATAAATAGTTTTATCGGGAAGATTGCGCAGCGCGTCACGTTACGCTCGCGGCGCACAGGCTGGGACGTAAGTCGCTCGCTGCGCTGAGTGCGCTGGACGTTCAAGTGGTTAGAATCATAACAATTTCTACTTAACTTGATTATATTATAATTAATGTATGACATCATTCTCGATCTATTTTTGTAACATAGTAGGGGGAGCGCAGCTGCCTATATTACAGACTTCTCAGTCTAGTTTAGGCAACTGAGGCTACATAATTATTTGATCAGGAATTTCAATATGTACTTAACTTATTTATAATGTCAGACAAATTAACTATGTTAATTTATGTTTTGAAATGATTTCTTTTGCAATAAAAATTTATTATTATTATTTCTCCACAGCGGCTGCGTAGCTCTAATCGTTTGCTTTACGGGGTATATACCTTGGCATTGTTCCGGAGCAGAACCCGCACCAGGTCTGTCTGGTGCGCCCTGGCCGCGAGGTGCAATGGCGTCTCCCCCCGCGCCGTGGCCGCGTCCGCGCTTGCGCCTGCGCCGACCAGTACCAGCGCTATGTTCATGCAGCCCATGAATGAGGCTACGTGGAGAGGGGTGAGCCCGGATTCTGTTGTAGCTGATTTACCTGGAGCAAGAGATGAAAATTAGAGGAGGGAAATCTTGCGTCTTCTTTCCCTGCACTGACTGCATGAACGCACGTGTCACGCTATCGTCGATCGTGTGGATCAAGAAACACAATCATCATTTTTAAATGTATTTTTTGTTTTTCTTGCCCTATTTTTATTTATATTTTCTCGTTAGTTCTTCTTTTTTCGGTATTATTGTTTCATAAATTTAGTTGTATTAATTGAGCTCTGTACTGTCTGTGTTTTGTTATTGTGATATGTGATAGTTAATAGTGGAAACATTGCTGGTTTAAGTGTAATTTAAGTATTTCTTAGTTTAGTTTATAATAACTGTATGTTTCCCAAATAAATAAAATTAAATAAATAAATGTTACAGGCGAGAATTGACGGCAGTATCCCACGACTACCCTCAATTCGTCTTCAAAATCAGGCATGTCCAAGTTCTCATTACGACACACTAAACTGACCGTGTGTATTGTCTTATGTATATCAGTTATCTAGTACCCATAACACAAGCTCTGCTTAGCTTGGGGCTAAATGATGCTGTGTGAATTATCCAGCATTATTTATTGTTATTAAATATAGTTATCAGTACTTACTTGCGCCATATTTGAGCAGCAACTCGACAACTTTTAGCCTATTCTTCTTGCACGCGATGTGGAGGGGAGTAAAACCATTCAACGCCCGCGCATTCGCGTCCGCGTTTCTGTCTAGAAGGAGTTTTGCTACCTGAAATTAAAAAAACGGTTTTATTTTTTTCCCATGGAAAACGAAGCATCAGAATCTTGAAACTACATAATAACAAGGGGACGTTCTTCAGCGTGACCTATTGTCATCTATCGTCAAATCCTATTTACCTTGACTGTGATGGATGATATATGTACTTAACTTGAAAACATAGATCTACTTTACCTTGACGTGCCCAAAATATTCCGCCACGTGTAAAGCTGTGTGATAGTGGACTATGGCGCCATCGATGGGAGCGCCCTCTGTGTTACACAGCTTAACTTAGGTCTTATTCGAATTTCTATATGGTCTACTTTACCTTGACGAGTCCGCAATGTGCCGCCACGTGTAAAGCTGTGAGATAGTCGACTGTGACGTGATCGATTGGAGCGCCCTCTGTATTCCACAGCTTAACTTAGGTTTTATTGGAATTTCTATATGGTCTACTTTACCTTGACGTGCCCGCAATGTGCCGCCACGTGTAAAGCTGTGAGATAGTCGACTGTGACGTCATCGATTGGAGCGCCCTCTGTGAGTAGAACTTTAGCCGTCTCCACGTGTTCGCCTTGCACGGACATGTGGAGAGGTGTAAGACCGTTCTGGAATAGAAGAAGAAAAATCATACAATTTTTACTTATTTTTTATTGAAGTTATTCTCAACGTCTCACGCGAGACGTACTCTTTGCCAACGTCTCACGAAAAGTTTTCGCAACGTTGCGCCATTTTATACAGCATAAACTGGCCTCAGCAGAGCTTGTGTTAGTGGTATCGCACAAGCTCGAATTGAGCTTGTTCAGGAGGAAATGAGCAATGCATTCTTTTATGAAAGATAATCAATTAAAGGGTATTTTTAGTATCAAGTCATATCATAGACAAAATTTCAAATGAAATTTAGCCGTTTTACAAATATATATTTAAGGGTAATCTGTTGCTTATGAGTGAAGACATGCGAGCAAAGCGATCCGCGCTAAAGCAGTAAGCTGTGTGCTCATACCCAGTAGAGGACAACTGATTGATTTATGGTATTTACCTTTGTTTTACTAGTAATGGGCGCGCCGTGGTGTAAAAGCCTCGATACGACGTTGCTGTGTCCGGAGCGAGCCGCGCAGTGTAAGGGAGTTAGACCGTCTCTGGTTATAGCTGCTATATTTGCACCTGGAATTTAAAGTTGAACGTTAAAATCTCTTGCCTTCTGGTGGGCGTTGGAAGAGGCGTCTTGGAGTTGGAGGGAGGCGATGGAGTAGAATCTGAATCCAAATAGTATCGTTGAGAGTGCCTTAGTACCCATATTGATTAGATTTGATTAGAGAGAGAAATAAATGATTTATTATTTATTATTCAGCCGCACCCAGCCCCTCTGCCAGCAGTCTTTCGGAAATCGTCATTCTACCTAGCTGGAGGGCGTCCGTCACTACATTTGCGGAGACACGGTCTCTACTCAAGAACAAATTTGACACAGCGGTAGTCGGTTCTTCGAGAGATTCGTTCGGTCCAATGCCAGTTTAGCATGCTTATTTACCATGCCTTTAGCATCTTCCTCACCATGTTCCACTAACAGATCCAACATAGCAAGCTGCACCCATTTGCTAGCCTCATCTAAAGGCTTGATGTTGTGCTTGGCCGCCTGTCCTGCGTCAGCGCCAGCAGACAGCAACGTGCTTGGCCGCTTGTCCAGCTGTTATTCCTGTCACTACAGAAACCTCACCATGTTCCACTAATAGATCCAGCATAGCCAGCTGCCCCCACTTGCTGGCCACGTGTAGAGGCGTGATGTTGTGTTTGGCCGCCCGCCCTGCGTCAGCGCCGGCGGACAGCAACGCTTTGGCGACTGCAACGTTGCCGTAATGAGCTGCTATGTGGAGGGGGGTGAAGCCGGATTTTGAGCAGGCGTCTGGGTTGTGTTCGTTCTAGAAATGTAGAAAAAAACATTAAGTTTATGCGTGTAACAAAAAATAATAAGGGAGTAGCATAACCAACCATAAAGACCAACAAAAAAGTGGCTTTACACTTGTTTAGCGCGTGTTATGTATGCATTTGTATCCATGCACACCGTCGAATAAACCAGAAAGCTAATGGCCGTCAGTTAACACATGTCCTTATATAATACCGCGCATAAAAGAGCGATAACGCTCTTATACACGGACTGCACGCCTCAAATACACGGACGGCAAGTTGCCGACTGCAAAGCTCAACTGCAGGCGACGGCAACCAACTGGCAATCGGCTGCAGTCGACGGGCAATTACCATTTATAAAAAATAGAAACGTAAATCAAACATACAATTTATAAGACAAGAAAAAGGAAAAGAAGACAGTTTGATAGAATTACAAAACAGCCCCTGTTTCAGCATGAGTTGGTTGTATTTGTGTACTACTAGTCTTCCGACTGAGCAGTTTCGTTTAAAATAAAAAATGCTTTATTGCCATAAATATAATAAATGTACAGTTGAAAAATGACAATTTATAAAATTAAACACTGACACGGAAATAAAGAGATATTTTTGACTTCTGTGTCTTCGGTAGTAGACTAAAGTAAAGAAGTGACGAAGAACCTCAGAAGTTCGTTTATGACATCACTTTTGATTTCGAATGTTAGCAACCAGAAATTCCTTACCTCTAATAACAGAGTAGCTGCTTTAACATCGTTCTTCTTAGCGGCGATATGGAGCGCGGGTAGGCGGACCTTCCCTCGTGTGTCAGATTCCAGTAGCTCTGCCACCACCCTGTCGTGGCCTTGTTGCATTGCTACTGCTAGTGGTGTGAAGCCGTCCTGAAAGATGAAAGAGAAACTAAGTTCCTAATAAATAAATGTGCCAATTGTTTCGCTTTGGTGATCAGGACGGAATCACAGGCATTTCGTCCGAAATGTGTCGATGTATAGGTTACACAAAAGCGATTTGCTTCGGCAGATTGAGATTGCACAAGTTTGATATAAAATTTTGTGTAAATTATTCAAAACAATGTTCGGTATATAAATCAGAAAAAGAGTGACACCACTACACTTCCTTGTGAGACACCAAAATTTCCTTCTATCGCTGCTAAAGTGACCAAATAACAACACAAGAGTGCGAAGTGTCCGATACAAATAAAAAGCTCTGGAACTGGTCCACGTATGCCCAAGGTTATTAGCTTGCCCGTTCACTTAGGTGAGCGTCAAATACGACACGATCCGACGCACCTTCGAGACCGATACAAGAACTTATCCACTACATTTAAAGTGTTTGTGTAGGTACATATTTCAGTGACAGTCCGGGCCGCTTAGTGGTCAGTCAAAGGATGAAAACAGTATCCAAGCTGTACCTCTGTCGCCAAGGTCTGACTGGCCCCAGCAGCCAGCAGCATCTTGACGCAGCCAGCGTGGTTCTCCTGCGCTGCCATGTACAGAGGTGTGAATCCGGCCGCTGACTGTGCGTCGGCCTTCGCCCCTGCGGCCAGGAGCGCCTTCGCTACCGACTCCTGCCCCGCTAGACATGCTATGTGAAGCGCTGTGTTCCCTGGAAATTGAGAAAAGTAGGGTTCATGTCTAGAAGAGAGAATTTGGGGAATTTTCGTTATTCTTTGTAAATTGTTTGTGATGCTGAAAACAAATGGAAAGGACGTTAAGAGGCGATGGTATAGTTTGTTTGATCATTTCTACTAGCATAATCATTACAATGAATCAATTATTAAATTGAACGTCAATTGAAAGTTAAGTCATTTGACCTTTGAACGAATCACGGCTCCCTTTATGACGTGTCATTTCGAAGAAAATTTTATTCAATGAAAGAATTTATGCAAATCATTCCCGGCACGTCATCATCATCAGCCTTTACTAGTCCACTGCTGGACATAGGCCTTCACTTATTAGCGCCCTGTCTTCAGCTTGACGCATCCAGCATCTGCCTGCAGTCTTTCGCAGATCGCCATCCCACCTGGCCGGAGGGCGTCCTACACTACGTTTGCCGCATATCGCATAATGGACCTAATGAGAGTCCAAATGCGGAAATAGGAGTACTTCCACCTTAACCTTAACTACGTTTGCCGAGTCGCGGTCTCCACTCAAGAACTCATTTACCCCAGCGGTTACAATGACTAATATACCTACTAATAATAGTAAAAAACAGAAGACAAAAGCAGAACAGTAAGTATTAGGGCGGGTTTTCATCAAAACAAAATGAGGAGATTTATTAAAACAAATGGAAGCACGGCATAAACTTGTATTCCAGATTCTATTGGTATTTTTAAACATTATCCCATCGTTTTGCTTCAACAGAAATGTAAAACAAACCTTTTTTCGTGGCCGAATCAACGACCGCGCCCCTTTTGAGCAGTTCCTCCACGACGGATATGTGGCCATCTTTTGCGGCGAGATGCAAGGCATTTAGCCCGTTCTGGAAAAAACGATTAACACAACTTTAATGCAGTTGCATTATAGAGTAATGCCACTTAAATGGAATATTCAGGAGACTTGGCATCAATCATATTTGCTTCTATAGAAAAGCTTTTAAAGCTTGCTCTAACGGTAAAAGAAAAATACGGAAACTCGCTGAAGTTGAGTTATTTCTTCTGGTTTCGTACGATCGTGTAACATGGTCTACGGTGATATGATAAACTAGCATTTGCTTCCCTTAAAATATTTTCTGTTTTGTATTAATTTAGGTTTGCATGAAAACCTTCCCTCCCTCTTATTTAAATTCTAGATAAGAGGAAATGCTATTTGTACTGTCATCTCGTATCTATGTGAGTGCATTATTATCCTACCTCCCCCACCCGACCTTTGAAAAACTCAATTAAAGCATTCATAAACTTTACGTATAAATATTTTCGAAGTTTTCTATTTTTAGCCCAATACTGCAATGCACGTTTCCATTAAGCACTCAAATTAATTTCAGCAGCGCAAAGCTTGCTCGTGCGGAAAGCACGCCAAACCAACCGACTTTAATTGGAATACCTACGAGCTAGAGGCAAATTGGCCCAATATGAAACTGGAACTTGCATTTATTTGTTCCACGATTGGCGTATTCTTTAACGCATTCACTGCGGCGCGTAGGCCCGCAGGAACTCGCTGCAGCTGCAGCTGTCAGAAGTATTCCACGAGCGACGATGGCAATGAAAGTGTTTTCCTTAAGCGCCATGAAAAAAACAATGAAAATGGCTTTATGTTGTTAATAATGCAATGTTTTATTGATTTTCATACTATTTATTACAAATAAGGCAATGATAACGATATTGATACAGAATTCAAGAATCTATGAGTTTACTTGGTGGCGTAACTATAACAAGGGTTAATCAATTCGGACAGAGTTTAGGTGTTTTCAATGGGCAAAATAAAACAGCTGATGAAAAACAAAAAGATATAATGTCGGTGTTAGAACATTTTTTTTTATGATTTGTAAGTATTCCTAAAAATTAAGGAATGTACTAAACTAAGCTGGACCAACCAGACAAAGCAAATCAGCGCTCCTTCACAAATTACCTACTTTAGGTTTTTGTGTAGAGCAACAAGGTGTGTCAGGACCTGTTAAACCTACACACACGCGCTCGTTTGCTTGCTGAGGGGGCTACTTAGTACAATCCCTATACTTAGGGCGGTACCTATACCTACCTACTTGCGATAGTTTTAGCTTCCCAATAATTGTTTACTATCTTAGTTCGTGTTACTAAGTCGTCTTTTATTTTATTCGTAGTGTAGTGTTTGATAAATCATTTTCTTCTTTCTCTCTTTCAAACAATCACTGGCATATTATACAAGTATCAGTCGACAAGTCGTACCAACTGTGTTTTATCATTATCACATCTGAAGAACAGAAGCAGTTTATTTCCTGCTTCTGTTACAATATTGGTAATCAAAACGACAAGTCATCGAAATAGATCAACATTCGGTACCATGTCTGTGACGAAATCAATTTGCCATAAGATTGCTTTGAGTTATAATTAGGCATATTTTTTATGCCTAAGTTACGAGTATGAGCTTTAAATTAAAGCTTATAAGAATTCGCGGACTTTAATTAAGGAAACGAAATCAAGCGGAACTACACAGAGTACTAGGAGTATCGACCTACTTGTTTTCATTTTTAGGGTTCCATAGCCGAAGGGTAAAACGGAACCCTATTACTAAGCCTCCGCTGTCCGTCTGTCTGTCTGTCCGCCTATCACCAAGCTGAACCGTGATAGCTAGACAGTTGAAATTTTCACAGATGATGTATTTCTGTTGCCGCTATAACAACAAATAATAAAAGTTGAATAATTTTAATATTAAGGGGGACAACGTTCTTATCACCTTGAGAACCGACCACCGAGGTTAAGCAACGTTGGACGCTGTCAGTACTTGGATGGGTGACCGCGTCACGTTGACTTTTTGTTTTTTAACGACGAAAGATTTTTATTTTGAGATTTTTTTAAATAAAACGATATAAGGCTTAGTAATAGGGTACCGTTTTACCCTTTGGGTACGGGACCATTCTTGCGCGAGTCCGACTCGCACTTCGCCAGTTTTATTTAGGGTTTCATTTGCGAAATACTTTTGTACGATGATGGAACGGAATACTCGGTTGGTCACTATAATTCATTCTACGCTTTAGTGGAAAGTACTTTAACACATGTGACGTAAATGCTCATGCCATAATAAGCCTAGTACTTAGTAAGTACAGTTTAAAGTCTATAATTATCAATATAGCATAGCTTAGTTGAAGCAGCCACGCGTTACAAAGATATGAAATGAAAAAATATAATAGATACGCAAACTGTACGATTAATTTTTAAAATTTCCTGTGTTAAACTTAAATAAGATAAAATAGGTGATAAGGGAACGTACCCCAGGTTTTTGTCACGTTGTCGATTTTATTGAGAGAAATCTCGTATTTTTTCAACCTATATTCGAATAAAGCGCGCAGTGCTTAGCGCTTTTTAAACTCATAGATATGTAAGAATAGTACTAAAGTACGGATAGGAATCGGACCATCGAAAAAATTGGCATAGTGGTGCAGTGGACACCCTGTCTCGCGTGCGACCTCTGCGGTCGGTTCTCTCCAGGAGGCTACATGAAGTTTTATGTTTTTTGGAAGAAAGCGTAGAGTGGTTAGACGTCGAGGCCATCGATGAAGAAGAAATAACCAAGACTGAAGAAACTCCTGATATAACTGCCCCCTTAATCAACGATGTATCCGAGTGGATTGATGCTGGAAACGTATTTGTTGAAGACGTGTGAGACGAATATTAATGTGATTAAACAGAAAATAATTGTTGTGTTCGTAAATTAAGTTACTGTAAGTAACATACGGTATAGTAATATGTTTTCACAAATGTTGTTCTTTTCTATAATATATAATTCACTAGTAATTTAAGTATGCATGCAGTCTTATGTAGAGATGGGATTATGCCGGGCATTTACAGGGCGGATTGAATAAATGACAGGGCAGAAACTACGCTTGTAGTTTTTAAACATTTTGAATTTTTTTCAATTTAAAGTATTACAAGCTACGCTACGTACGTACTTACGTATTAATGTTTTATTCTTAAGACGTTAAGTAGGTACATGGTTTTTATTGCTTCAAGGTAACACTTACTCATACTTACTTAATAATTGTATAATATAATTTTGACTCTCAGACATCACGAAGTAAACCTTATAATACTTTAAATTGAAGAAAATTCTTGAAAAAAATCAAAATGTTTAAAGACTAGAAGCGTAGTTTCTGCCTTGTCATCGGGCATTTAAAAGGCATAAAAAGACGTTTATTAGGCATTTACTAAATCCGCCCTGTAAATGCCCGGCATAAACCCATCTCTAGTCTTATGCAATAAAGACGAGTATGAGCCAAATTATTATTATTTTTTTCAATTTTTGCCTGTGAAATGATTAAAAATCATAATTATGAATTACTACGTGAAAACTAAAGGGGGGGGGGGGGTTCTTGGCATATACTACGAGTAGTCACCGAGGGGAGGGAGGGGTCGAAAAAACTAAAAAAGATAGGTCACGTAGTATACGTATGGGTACGTTCCCTAAGAGCTCCCTAACAGCAGACAGATGCTCGATTTGGCAAGCTAAAGACGCTTAAGGTACTGTGGGTGGACTAATACAGAGATAGGGTAATGTAGGGCTAATTTATCAACTGTTTGCGGGTTTCGAGAATTTAACTATGGTGACGATAAATCCGATAATTTTTTTAGCTTGTTTGATAAATTATGTTTATTTATTTTACTAATGGAGAGTCGCTATCACATTGCCATCATAATTTATTGTCGCTATAATATTTAGTGGGTAAAAAATACTATTTGCAGCTGTAAACAGCAAATTTTATTTAAACAATCCGTAATTTATACCTACTTGTTATTTTTAATCACCTTTACCTTCCAACTCCTGGGCAAATGTGTTCTCTGAGCCTAAAACTGTATAAATATAAAAATGGCATATTCTGCGCACGGAACACACTTCATACAAATTATAAAAAATACAAATTGTAATGTAAGAAATTAAACTTTCGATTGAGCCCTAATTGTCATCCTTTCATACAGGTTTCAACAATTAAGAAAATTGCTACCTTAATGTCATCCCGTACCCACAATTAATTTGACTTAATTGCTGAAGTAATGGCGACGTGGAAAAAAAGCGGGAAAAATCCGGAAACGCCTCAAGCCTTAATTACTCGTCTTTCACCGCACTGTACTTTCTGGTACTGTCGGGGTAGTAAGCGAATAACTGTAGAGGTAAAAATTATCTGGAGGACCTCTATGTAGTAAGAATACATATTTGGCACAGTTGCCATTTAGAGCTCAAGAGACAGTGGAGTGCATCTTTTATTGATGCTTTTGATTATTGTGGACCACTACAAACAATTAAACAAAGGAAGCTCTTTCAACTATTTTTTTTATAATTCACAGAGCATTATCTAACCCCAAGCTAACTAAGCAGAGCTTGTTTTATTGGTACTAGATAACTGATATACTTAATACAATAGACTACATAGATTGATATTTTTTTATATACATTGTTAACATCCAGAGCACCCTGGACAAATATCTGCAGATCGTCAAACATTTTGTCCCGAGGCGGGAATCGAACCCGCGGACCTTCGCCCGCGATCTAACTAAAGCGTTATCTATAAAGATTTAGATAGCTGCGAATTTCCAGTTCATAAATAACACATACAATAGAAAACAATACTCAATGGCGTAGTATAAAGTTTCATAATCATAATAATACTATTATAGTCTGGGAACCGACCATGACCATTATAGACTAGATCTATTCAAATACATAACATATGTATGTATGTACGTACATACTCTTTCATGACTGCCACACCTGACGGGATGTCCTCAATAGTCTGTCCATGTACTATCACATGCACTACATAGCATTATGTAACCAGTAAAGAGCTATTGCGTGAAGGTCAAAATAACGTTTAGGTTTGAGATAAATAGGCCTAAAAAAAGTTTGTCCGTTACATTTTCCGAAGAAATGAACAAGTGTTTTTTTTCTTATTCCGAATAAACAAAAGTAAGTATATGAAGATATAGCCTGTAAAGTTTGACGGACGTCACACTTTGCGTCACTTTTAAGCAAGGTGTGACGTCCTTATCCACCCCTCCCAAACTTTGACGAGCTTTATTTTTGTCATTTATTGTTTGATGCCAAAGATAAATAAATAGATATTTTATCAGAAGACATTGGATATTATAATTTTATATTATAATATCCAATATCTTCTGATGAAATCTAACTGACGAACCAAATATACCTAATTATATTTGTTTCATCCAGGATTATTACCCTATTCCTATTTAGCTGTCTAGAGCTGGCTTATGGAATTTGTACCACCCTAACTCTTCCCGTGGGTGTCGTAAGAGGTGACTAAGGGATATCCACCGGGGGGCGGGCAGCAGCGCCCCCTGCAGAACAATTATACCACCAGACTGCGATCCCCAACCCGCTTGCACAGCGTTGGGATTATGGGCATTACCCTCCATGAGATAAACGCCACTAAGGCACTTATCAGGAGGAGCCCTGCGTCCAGCAGTGGACCACTTGAGGTTGAGCCCTATTCATCGATGCGATGAGCGCAAGGGGACACCATCCAGTGATTGTTCATTGATAAAGTCCCTCACAGTGAAATTGACTTCCCGCGTTTCGGATATGTCCAGTTGTTGAATAAAATGTTTAATAAACAGGGAAGGTGGTAATTTACAACGGGATATTAACCATGATTTAAATTTTGAGTTTTCCAATATTTCGGCACGGTTTCATTCAAAGTTTTAGATGGAAGGTGGTACCTATAGGAACTAGTACCCACCCAGTATGCATATTGCCTAAGCTTCCTACAAAACTACACACACTAACATAAATTTAACTATCTATCACATGGAAACAAGATCTAGAAAACGATAAACTATAACGTCTATCCATGGGAAATAGGCATTGAATGCAGGCGGTAGTACGCATAATTTTTGCATCCGTGGTAGGATGTTATTACCGATTAGTAGGACTTGGAATTGTGCGGCGTTATAAGCGTACTATGAACATCCAGTTGGCTATATAATTATAAGTAACTAGCTGCTGCCCACGGCTTCGCAAGCGCTTTTAAGTATTATATGTCCGTCCCCAGGATATGGTTTACCTCCCTGCCAAATTTCATTAAGATCCGTTCAGCCGTTTAGAAGTAAAAAGGTAACATACAGACGGACAGAGTTACTTTAGAATAATTAATATTAGTATGGATATCCAATCAAACTTAACCGTCATCAGTGCAGCTTTAATCAGAGGTGGTTAGTAAATACAAGTTACTGAATGCCCTAGTCTAAACTAGAATCTAGGCAGAACATTCCTCAGTAAGGGAATATGAAGAAGAAGAAGAATATCCAAGTCTGAATGTCTGAATGCCTTCCCAAATCATCTATGGCTATTTAAAGCGTTATACATACCATTGATATTTAATAAAGAGCTGGTCAATAACATAGCACTTTTATAAGACTACGTAGACCACTACATCTACATGGGATTTTGTGGCAAAAACCACTATACCTTGTGACAGACTGGTCTTAATGATACACTAGGTAAGTAATTAAAAATGCATGTAACTGTCCATTCTATTTGCGCAGCGAACGACGCGGGCCCTAGAGATCAGCGTGGGTAACACGGTCAGAAATCCACGGGGATATGGCTTACACTACTAGCATCAATTACAAATTACTGCCCAGAGACACTATGGACCAGAATCGAGCAAGTTAATCAGGTTAGGATATACGGATGCCGCGATCTATACCTACAAAGTTTTATCGGGTTTATGTGAACACATACAGCCGATTTTATGAAAACCTACATTACGGACTGGGTCTCTTCAAGACAAGTGAATATGTGTGAATAATAGGTATCTTCAAGCTAATCCTTCCGGTGAGATTGTGGTCAAACCAAGGTCTATCGACAATCAAACAAGGTAGAAGATGGCTTCTCCCTTTTTTTATTGTTGAGAGATTTTAGTAATAAGTAAGATAAGCCATGGGGCCTATCTTACTTTTTACTAAAACAACATCTAGATGCAGTTTGGAGCAGTCCAAAGAACTTTTCAGGGCACTCACTAATGACCACTGCCTCGTCAAAATAAATAGGCTTTGAAAGAAACTCTTGTAAAGTTTTACTAGACTATTACTTCAACATTTCTCTTTTCACTCTAATTAGGCTTGATTTTTGTGCATTCTACCGCTACCGTAAGCTGTATTAATAAACTCACCGAATTGCATGTGTTTATTTCCTTAACTGCTCCGGAGTCGATAAGGTCGACAACTGTGTCGAGTTGGCCTGCGCGCGCTGCCCGTAGGAATGCTGTGTTTGGGTCTATCTGTAATGAAGAAATAGATGCTGTTAGAGAACGAAACTGTGTGCAGCTGTGTGGTGCTGGCTTAGAATTTGCACCACCCCAACTCTTTCCACAGGTGTCGTAAGAGGCGACTAAGGGATATACAATTCTACCACCGAACTGCGATCACCAACCCGCATGCCTAGCGTGCGGAGGATTATGGGCATTACCCCAATGAGATGAAAGCCAATCAGGGTGAGGCCTGCGTCTAGCATTGGACCAATACAGGCTGTTGAGGTTGAGGAAAACGAAAAGGTTCCATTCGTCATATTCCACTAATATGACGGAAAAGTTAGTTGGAAAAAGACATCTCATTTAACGCATTCACTGCCCAGCTCTGCGGTGCGACCCGCAGGGGCGCGCCGCAGCTACACGAAGCTAGAGACTGGCACCTGCGTCTTGGGCCATGAAGGTGTTAGTGTATAGCGCATTCACTGCCCAGCTCTGCGGTGCGACCCGCAGGGGCGCGCCGCAGCTACACGAAGCTAGAGACTGGCACCTGCGTCTTGGGCCATGAAGGTGTTAACCAACTGACAACGAAGTTTAGAAACCATTGATCGGCGCATGCTTGCAGAGCATATAAAACTTTACGTCGTCAGATTTTAATCATTTTAATCATGTATGTCGTAAAGTCGTTCTTAATTGTATAACGGAAAGCACAATATAAGGCAAGCAGAAAAGGCAAAACAAAATATAATCAAGAGGTTACATCCAAAATTCATATCGTAAAAACCTTCGTTCCTTTGACCACGGCTAAATTATGAGTGTAACTTTGCAGACTCCAAAAATGCTTGCAAAAACTGTTTATAAAGGCCAGGACGGTCGTGCCCGCTACGGATTTCACGGTTGGGCCCAGACTCGACCTTTCTGTAACGCTGAAATATGGTAAACTCGGAATTTTATGCTCCAATTACAGCATTTGATGGGCACAAAATTAGAATATCTGTGGGAAAGTTGACCGGGAAATAGTTTCCCATCTATGAAGCAGAAATATTGCGTAAAATAGAATCAGGAAGATTGATCCAGAACGTATTTATTTTCAAAGAGCACCGTAAGTCTATCTCGACGGATATTTACGGTGCTTTTTGAAAAAACGTTTTATTTTTTTGTTTTTATTGTGACAAAAAACAGGACCGTGACAACAAAAAACAGGACCGTGACCACAAAAAACTATCACGGAAAACTGTCAAAGATCGCAACTTGAGACGTTACGTTTGTATTCGGGGCATATATTAGGTCCTTACATATGAAATTGGCGTTTTGTATGGGAGGAACAAAAAGTCGAATATTTTTTATATAATATATTTAATTAATCAAAGTATGAACCATTATTTTCTATGCACTTTTGCCATCTTATAGGTAGTTCATTGATCCCTTTACTAAAAAAACCAGTCGGACGGGAATCAATAAAATCTTTGAAAGCGATTTGGACTGCCCCATCGGAGTTGAATTTTTTCCCTTGCAAGAAGTTATCCAAATTTCGAAAAAAATGGTAATCTGTTGGAGCAAGGTCCGGGGAGTACGGAGGATGTCTTAGACTTTCCAATTGAAGCTCTTCTAATTTAGTAGCCGTCTGTTGCGCAGTGTGTGGTCTAGCGTTGTCGTGAAGCAGCAGTGGCGTGGAGCGATTGACCAGCCTAGGTTGTTTAGCCGCTAGCTTTTCCATCATGGTTTGCAATTGCTGACAATAGACATCAGCCGTAATAGTCTGGCCAGATTTGAGAAAACTGTAATGAACAATACCGGCACAAGTCCACCAAACGCTTACAAGTAACTTTTTTGGGGTTAATTTTCGCTTGGGGCAGGATTTGGCTGGCTGGCCAGGATCCAACCATTGCGCTGAGCGCTTCCGATTATCGTTAAGAACCCATTTTTCATCACAGGTAATGATTCGGTTTAAAATACCTTCATTATTGTGCCGGTTTAGTAATGTAACGCAGCAGTCGACGCGCGTTTGCCGGTTTGCTTCAGTCAATTCGTGAGGTACCCACCTTTCAAGCTTTTTAATCTTCCCAATTTGCTTCAAGTGAATTAAAACAGTTTTATCACTAACATCGCAGCCTGCAGCTAACTCGGACGTGGTTTGCGATGGATCCGCTTCCACAATAGCCTTCAACTCTTCATTATCAACTTGAGTCTCAGGCCGTCCACGGGGCTTGTTCTGCAGGTCGAAATTTCCAGAACGAAAACGTTGGAACCAAAAACGAACTGTGTTTTCTTTTGCAACACGACCGCCATACACATCATTCATAGTTCGAGTTGTTTCCGCAGCACTAGTGCCACGGCGGAACTCGTACTCGTAAATAATGCGATATTTTAAGTTTTCCATTTTGTAAAATGAGTGACGCAAACAGAAAAAAACAGAAGAAAAAAAACAAATGAATGACGATCATCGAAGCACAAATACATGAGTCTATAGCTGTACAAATTTGAATTTGGAATTCCTTACCAAAGAGGAGAAATTTGTGATTAAAGTGGCCAGTACGAAAAACGCCAATTTCATATGTAAGGACCTAATATATTTTCCATTGCAACACCCATAATGGGTAGGTACATACTTCTTAACTTAAACTCACCTAATCACTAAACCCCTTATTCATAATAGTCTGCTAACTAAGCACACCGCTAAATCTCGCTCTGTCTTCTTCTATTGACATAAGTCAGACTGAGAAATAACACTACTTATCAGCTGTTTTATGTTAGCAGACCATTATGAATAAGGGGGTAAGACCTGCTTGTACGAATGCAATAAATACTGAATATTTGCAACACTTTGGTCTCGCACAGACACTAGAGAAGAACTGAGCCAACTTGACTAAAAATAGAGAGCCCCATGCCCAGCAAAAAATCGACACGAGTTGCTGATGATAACCATTGAAAACACAGTAATTTTGAGTGTGAATCAGTTTACGCTTCTCTAATGGCCACTATAAGCACCTATCAAAATATTTACAGCCCATTTATTGGTCGTTGATGCCTTGAAAACGTTTTCACTAAAGCTTACCTATAAGGGCGTATTCTAAACTTTATTATGTGTTCAAATTAATTGACTATTTTGTCGTAGATTATCATCAATGTTATCGGTCACAACCAATAGAATCTACATATATTAAGTTATTATTGAAGAAGTGTAAGTAATTGCTTGTTTATTTGTGAACCTATAGACTGATTTTATTTCTATCTTTGACACTCCACGCAGTTCAAACGAAAAAATGAAAATAGAAGTTTCATCGAGAGATAAGGACTAAGCTTCGAATTAAAATAGCTTGCTCTGTCATCGATCTATGCTTGAGTAACGATTTTCTTTGGCAAAAGCGTTACTCAACCATAGATCGAAGACTGAGCATAGTTCCATAATACGGGCATACGAGTTGAGGACTAAGAGATATATTCTGAGTTTAACGGTCAGATCTTCGAAAATAACTGACCTTTATCAAGAACTAACTAAGCCATGGAAAAACTTTATTTCTTTAGATTGAAAGCTGTACCTAGTACTCGTACTAGGCTAGCACGAAAAAGTAAACTTTAATATAATTATACCAGCTACGCTTACAAATGATCGAGATCGTGACCACAACGACGCGACGGTAGAGCTTTAGATTTGCAACGCAGCTGGACTTAGATAGTTTTTGTGCATGTTTTTATGTTTACTTTTTTTGAGGAATAAGCACGAATATCACAATGAATATCTAGCTGAAATTTGAGTTTGGAGCTTTGACTTAAGTTTTACTAAGGCTGACTATCAAAACAAGGATTAATTTAACTCGACATTTTATAAGTCCTTATTCTCTTGAGATTAACCAAACATAGAAACACAATACACAAGCATAACACAATCTTGTAAGTATGATGTTGCCGATGTTGATTTTTGATTAAAAAGCGTAACCTAAAATGAAATGAGATGAGGAATTCGCAATTTCATTTAAGTTTCTAATTTTGATACCTACAAATATTTCAAGAACAAACCTTGGTAGTACCTGTGGTATTAACATTAAATGTTTTATAATAGTTTTAATATTATGCAGATACTACATTCAATCAGATGAACAAAACTTAAATGTCCTTTTAGTAACCAAAAATGACACGTCGACCTGTATTATTCAGATACAAAATTGACTAATTCTGACCCCACACACAGCTTATAAAACACTGAAACAACTCCCAAAAATAGTTAAAAGTCCAGAAGTTGGCACAAACTGAAATTCCTGAAACCTTTCACTAACAAAAACCACACGCACAACACAATTTCCTAAATTATTAATCACTTCTCCGTGGCCCAAACCCAAATGATAAACCACTCTGAAATAAACTCAACATTAAAAGCAATTATAGAAATAGAAACCAACCACTAAAGTGATAGAGTAAACCCGCCTCTCGAGTGGCAGAATGCGAGCACCGCACCACACCGACATCGCGGCACTGCCTGCGCCAGCGCAGGGGCGCCGAAGCGTGACTGTAGCTGGTGGTACGTATCTATTTCTACTTTGACGTTTTCGGATTAAATTTTTTATAGGGGTCAGATCAGATCTAGTAAACGAAAATAGGCTGCGCATAGATGTAGTTTTAGTCATGGAATAACATACTGCTTGCAATAATAATAATGATGGACAATTAACAAAGCATCATTAGCCCCAAACGTAGTTTAAGACGCCCTTCGGCCAGGAGGGATGACGATCTGCGAAAGACTGCAGGCAGATGCTGGATGCGTCAAGCTGAAGACAGGGCGCTATGGCGCTCATTAGTGGAGGCCTATATCCAGCAGTGGAATAATATAGGCTGATGATGATCTATCTAGCCCCAAGCTAAGTAGAGCTTGTGTTATCAAGGAAGTGAGGCAAAACAATTCTTGTTTAACGCATACTCGGCATACAAAATGTTTATAAGCCTTTATTTTTAGTTCGCATTAGTTTCGTACAAGGAAAATTTGAAACCTTTATTTTGACTGCCGTAATTTCATGAGCACTATAAGTTTGATAAACTACTGAAGGACTGCAATGCTACTTTGCGGCAAAACTTGCATTTTGTAGAGACTGGTGGAACAGAACACAACCAATGTTCTCAAACTATATATGTGCCTATCCTTTCGTTTACTAGGTCACCGATTAGCATTTATTTTAGACTGAAAGTATAATAGGTACTCATAACCGGAAAACAGAGTAACACTGATTTCACACTTGTAAATAACTGTTTGCAGCTAGAATCTTGTGAAATAGGCCCTCCAAGCCTTTACAATTGAAATCGTATTCTCCACGCTCTTGAAACATCCAATTTGGGGAATCAAGGTGGAACACAAAACGACGTAATTTCGTGAAATAACCAGTGTTATTATAGATGGAATGCATTCCGTTAGAAAGCCAAGTAATGACTGATATTGCAAGATACAGATTAAATCTAAGTGAGCTGGTCCACTCCAAAACTAGCAACATCACATAATGGTGTCGATTCTGTTGTTTTAGGATTCCTACCTAAATTTTAATATTTCTTAATCTATCCTTTTCTATGCTAGGTAGACCTAAAAATTATGGTATTCTCTATACAGGTCCTAAAAATACCTATATTAGAACGTTTTTCAAAATCGCAAAAGCTCTGTTAGATGAGTGGTTGGGATTTTGCTGTGAACAACATATTTTTTTTGTAAAATTTTATTTCATAATATTTCTTAACATGGGTCAAACAGTTCATCCATTTGTTTGAGAAATCATTTAGAAATTCAAATCGATACCAGTTTAAAATCGATAAATTTTAATCTTGACCTAATTAGATGCCTGCTAAAATTAGGTAGATGTTTCTAACCATAGCTAAAATGTAATGCAAAGAATAGGATTTAAGCTACTTATAACTATGGTTTATCCATCCAGCATGGAGCATGTTAGTAAATAAACCACGATACAAATAACAAAAACTCACTTGCTTGGCGTCGAGTTTCAGATATAATTGTAAGCAATTTTTATTGAAGGGAGGATCTAAAATCGACAAGTAATGTAAATTACGTATAAAAGGACGCGCCAACAAAGTGAATTTTAGGTTAAGTATGGGCGGTTTGTATACGTTTATGCCTCATTCAAAATGGACACGATATAAGTTAAGTTGTTTTAGATCTATCAATCGAATTTTAGAGCTGTCATCCTAATTTGAAACGTGTCAGTCAAATTTTTCAAACATATAATCGTTTTCATCTATTTAAAATTCCGAAATCCTAATTTTAGCTTATCCTAAAACAACAGAATTGACACCAATGCATAAATAACGGGTCGTTATACAGACTCATAACGATCTAGCAGGCAGAAGTACTAGGATGGGGTCGCATAACTACTGCGCTTGGCTATCTCAGTGAAGTATGTGCTCAATTTGGAGGATGCTGAGACCTGCCTTGGATTATGTAAGATCGCTTAATTCCCTTTTAAAACATCTACAAGGTTACCTCTCCCTCCAGGAGGCGTCATATTCTATAGAAACCAACTTTTAGAAAGGACTCTAAAATCCTTGTCACATGAATTTCAAACAAACTAAAATTTTAAGCTAAGTGTACTGTGGTTGGTAAGAAAAATGTTAAGTAATTTTTGTTGTACGTTTTGATTGTACCAGCTGTTTCCTCTGGAGGTGTGAGACGAACCCTGGGAAACAGTGATTGGCAGGCTTGACAAATTGCTCGTTTTGAACGCGTGTGATAAATCGACCTGAACTTAGCAGTGATAGGTGTTATCAATCATCGACTTAGTGTGGAGGAAAGTGATAATGACGGTATGAAGAGATGGAATAGTGGTTGGAATAAGTAAAGGAAATATATTTGAGTCAGAAACTTTTAACTCTTTAGGAACCTTGGGATGGGATCATAGATATAGCAACTGTAACGGCCATTTCAACCATCATTTTTCTCAAGACTGGAGCGACAGACAGCAATCTTTGTCGTGACTGCGTTCCAGAAAGGAGACACTGAAGACCACGTAGTGATACACTGCACAGAGGAGGCTGAGCAAAAAACGGGATTGAAGAGTCTTTTGATTTTGAAGCATCAAACCCCACAACCCCACACGGCCACGCCTACAGAATAGCTGAAACGAACTTATAAGACTTGCTCCGGTACTTCAAGGAGCTCTTCTGGTTAGGGCCGGATTCATTTTATTAGGCAGGGGGACAATGCACTCCTTTCCATGAGTGATGTCAGAACAGGCAGATCCCAGTTTCGCCACTTAGAATAAGATTAGAAGAGCCACCAATCAATGCGAAACAGAGACGAGTAAAATCCAATAGAATTTAATACAGGTCGTGATGGTGACGGGACGCTTTTTGGAAACCATGTAATTGAGTAATTAACGAAGCTTAGCTTTAGTAGAGTCCTGCCCTAACATACTAGCCATTTTCGCAGCATACTGCCTAATCAAAAAAAAACTGGTCATGATGATTTTACACAATTTTTTCAACGAAGCTTTTGGAAACAGCGCTATCTTGCAAAGTCACCTAATAAATCTACGGTAAAGGAGTAGAAATAAACATAAACAAAACAAAAGGGACATAAACCAACTTTCTCAATTCGTGTTCAGAGATTACTGACGATTAATTTATCAAGCGAGTTGACAGTAGAGATCCCAGATAAAGACTTAAACGTCGTTTTTATCTTAGGATTCCTGCTGATCTAGATTAGAGTAATAAGCAGCATATCATTTCGTTTTAACTGATCAACTTTTCTGTCTGTTATTTTATGGTTTATCTATCCAGCCACCAGTACCTATGTCACTAGAGTTAACTGCTGCAAATATATGAACCCTGAAGCGATGAAGCTTTCCTCCATGTCGTTCCTGATGTCGAACGTCGAGAGGACCAACCGGGCCGCGGACGAAAGGGGAATCGTGATCAATGAGGGAAATTTTATAGTCTCCTAAAATCCTTGGCAGTTGACTCGCTAGTCGCTCACTATTTCTCCGCTGGTACGTTATTTTTCTGCGTGTTTTTACTCACAATGCTGCCATGGGCTACAAAGTGAATTCTGCGGCGGCGAAACAGTCTGAACGAATCACTCAATAACTGTTTAAAATTGACAAACAAGACATGGGTCTTCCCCTAATGTAAAAAAAGAGAATAATTTTGGGGTCTACCCCAGAATGATTCTGTTTTTTCCAAAAGATAATTTTCACAACTATAGCTTGCTCACCCACTCTAAGGATAATTTAGTTAGATAGATACAGTAGATAGTGTGATAGCCTAGATGTGACCATTGAGAGCATTATTATGTCCCGTTTAGATTCTACATTTACTGATTGAAACGGTGAAGATTAAGGTGCTTTCTCCTAAACGCTTTTATTTACAAAGCGCCTTTGAATGGTATTTTAGTAATCCGTTTGTAATTTGGATTTACGTGCACCCTTGAGTGGCTTTATATAAACGGAGATTTGAAATTCTAAAATGTATAAACTGTCGACACAGTTCATGAAAAAAGAGAATTAAATTTGCCAAGATAAATAAATAGACAGGAATATACGATGAATTGACAAGACTCAAACAAATTATGTCATGCCTTCATAGCTTTTCTAGGGAATATTTTTTGGGTTCAAACGCTTTCGTCCCCTCGATAATAAGCCAATTTATTATTACATGTCCAGAACAGCACTGTACCTTAAAAGATTCAGACCGACCGGACCTGTTTATTCGTTTTGGCGTGCATGAATAACGAAGCATTCAAACTTTCGCTATTATGTGATGTGTGGTAGACTTATTTGTATGAAATACATCCAATTTTCATACCTGCCCTTTTCCGTCCACTAAACCAACAAAACAACACGTCAATTTCCTTCACATCCTACTTGGAACCAACCACCTCCTGGAAACGGGAGGTGGGGAGGAAATCCGCGCATGCAGCACTGCGCATTTACTACATTTACCTTGTTACAGCAGGTGAGGTAGTTACGTTCCGCTATATTTGCGGAAACTTTGCATTCGCTGCATAGTGATTGAATGTTGACTGGATCGCAAGGTTCGAAAACTTTGTTTACACGCTACTCTAGTATGTCCCAACTGGCAGATGCCAGGAAATGCATGTTACGCAAAGAAGGTAAGTGCAAGTCCGAATATACTCAATATATTTATTGTTTTCACATTGGTAGGTGCCGAGAAGGCGGTAAGTTAAATACTTTTTTTAATTCTGAAAACTTAACACCAATAATGCATACGAAAATGAATATTTTGGTCAGCTGTAGTGTAATACGCTAAACGTTTGTTTTTCGGCAATCACAAAACTTAAGAGTTTTAACTTATTATTCTAAAGAGTCCATGATAATAACGACGCGTACCTACTTATCATGTAACAAGCAGGTTTTACAGAAACGATTAACCTCGTTGAAGTGAATTGCAACCTCATCAGTGTTGCTCCAATAAAGCTAAAAGGGTTACATCAAGTAAGCGGCAAAGTACCGTAAGAGAAAAACTTTCAATTGAATCTAAAATGAAATCGCCCTTTCTAGGGCACTGCAGTAGTTACTAAGGGCATTGTTTTGTAGTTTTTCAATGGCGTTCAGAATAAACCTTTTGTTTGATGATTGATTGGAGCAGACAGCTGATAGAAATTCCTATCAAATGGGCATGACAGCGATGGGGAAAAATAGAAAGGGACCTAATCATGAAGTTTGAAATTTTATCAAAGCATGATCTACCTCTAGTATTCTAAACTATGATTGCGAGATCCACTTGATCCGAACTGCAGTTTTCTTTTCTAGTCTAGGTGACAAATCTAAAAAACTTACACAACGATGGTTCTACGAAGGGTCTTAAAATCAGATTAAGCTGGGCAGGTTAAGCTGGCAACTTGAGTGGAGATCTACCAACTTAATATAATACATGGCAAGACGGTTATCCTTACAAGGATATATCCACATGCTATAGATGTAGTTTTTTTATTTTTTGTATTGATTATGGTCAAACGTTTGGCCATCCATCTCACCATCAACCATCTCACTTAGGTAAGTAAAGATGTGGCCAAAGATGGAGCACACTTCCCAGAAGGAACATATTCACTCTGGATTTCAGAATAGAGTAGATAATCATTCAAAATAAGACTTATTCCTACTTTGCACTACTATACGATACTCCAGACCAGAACCGTACTGGTTTATTGGAAACCGGCCCAACAAAGTGACACAAAAGCAAGCTACGCATCACAACAGGTGATCAGCCGACCCCACTCGTTGTATCACGACTAAATTGTAGGCTAAATAGCCCTAATAGCGACTTGTTGGTTGCTAACCTTGGCTCTGTCATTGTCAAGGTTGATGGCAGTGCAAAGTTTAATAAACAATGTCGCGTGACGAAAGGAGTATGATTGACTGATTCGATAAGACATAGACCTGGTAAGGACTTTTTACTCTTAAAGGGTAAGGGCATAGATATGGAGCTCTCAGAGGAGTGAAGGAACAGAATACCTAAATCTTGTGTTCACGAATAAAGGTAATTTTTTCATTATTGTATGCAAGTCTTATGGAAATAAATTCAAGACTTGGACACCTAAGGTCCGTTTTTCGGTAGGCTCCTGCAGTGCGTTTCCTTAAAAAAACACTCATTTTTTTTGTTCACCGAGTTATGCAGCCAAACTTCTTTGTAAATAGGACTGAGTAGAGGATGGCAATGGCAACTCTGTTTCAGACACTTTCAGTAGGTCGTTTCTACAAAATGCCGTAATAAGTCTACGTCACCAAATCAGCAGGTCAAATGTCTACCACTCAATTGTCGCTTCAGATCCTGGTGAATATTGTCTAAGCTGTGGTCCAATTGGCCAATTCCTCGCCCGTCTGAATCTTTTACAGATTGGATGGGTAAGGTGGGCGGGTCAGATTTAGCGAGTATTACGATTTCCTTATTAAAAGAAAAGGATTGTAGTTGTCTACTAGTATATTTAAGTTTTTCATTCTAGGAAACCCCGTTCGTCATAGTATTCTGCGATGTGCTCATGTCATAACTAAAACTTTATGATATCTATCTCCACATTATGCTATGAGCGCTATTTGCGAGCTGAACGTTTTTCTATCTGCACATTCCTCAACATGCCCTAGTGCTAATTTTGCGACTTGCACTTGAATTGAACCTAGACTTAATCTTTCGTCTTTAAAATATTAGTAAGACGTCGACGATTTAAGGAACACCACTTTCTGTTAGTTAAATTTCGTGCCAAACGTAGAAAATATTAAAAAAAAACCGCTAGAATAATTAAATTACGCGCAAATCTGTATGATTCCGTGAGTCTGATCTTAATCGCAACTTGCAAACTCTGATCTTAATAGCTTCTATTGCAACACCCTGCAAAAAGGTACATACAGTGATCGTAATCATACAACTACTCAATAAGACTGCAATAAATTAAAATACTGAAATACATCAGAAAACTAAGGTGCAGCATGATTGCCTCAAGTAACACAACACCGACGCGAGATCCGAAACGGGCCGATAGCTGCACTTGCCTTGAGGCGTGCTCGCATCGGGTTCCCTCCCATGGGTATCATGTCGGTATATCCGGTATCTGGGTATAGGTGGGCTGTATCAGGTGTATTGGTTACGCAGTCTGACCTAGTCTTTGAGACTAGCAAGATTGCAGTTTGTTGGGCAGTACTCCAAGACAAATTTACAAATTGGGTTGGGACAACACTTTGAGGTTTTAATATAGGAATTGCGTGCGACCAAAAATGCCATTTCTAATGGACCCTCTGAATTTTTTTGTGACCTCTTTTTCGGGGCACATCACGTTATTTATTAAATAATTAATGCACGCCCCCAGATGGGTTGATACTTATACAAAATGCCGACCGAAGACGTCCCAAAGCTTTCTCTGAAGAAAATCGAATCTTTCTGTGATGGCATTAAGCTTTTACATCTATAGCTTACTCACGTACTCTTAGGATAATCTAGTCAGATAACATGATCGAACCCAGCAAAAAACCCACACTGAAAAAATATGATTGTTAAATTTACTAAACTTGAGTAGTTTGAGGCTTTAACTAATAAAAACAACCTAATTCCTCGTTGGTTTTACAAAAACTCGTTGTTTATTTTACTAAACCACAAAGGTAAACATTAACCTATAAAATATAGTTAAAGTTACTAGAAAACTGTATGTTAAATACACATATGTATGTTTCGTAAAATGTTTCTCGAGGGTATCGTCAAGTGACGTAAGCATTTTACTAAAGTTCTATGTAAAATTAACGATCTTGGATGTTGATTTTGCTAAACGCAATTCAACATCCTCGTTTTTGTATATTCAACTATAACTTGATGTTGAATTAGTAAACAATTTGACAGTGTACTTTCGTAAAACTTACTTTCTAGTTTTGTAAGAATGTTCCTAAAAATAAAGTTAGATGTCGCATACTTCGCTACTAAAGTTCTGTGTAAAATTAATGATCTAGGATGTTGATTTTGCCAAACTCAATTCAACATCCACGATTTAGTATATACAACTATAACTTGATATTCAATTAGTATAACAAATTTAACATTGTAATTTCGTAGAAACAACTTTCTAGTTTTGTAAGAAGGTTCCTAAATGTAATGTTAGATGGCGCATGCTTCGCAACTAAACTTCTACGTAAAAATAATGATCTTGGATGTTAATTTTGCTAAACGCAATTCAACCAAAATGATTTAATATATTCAACTATAACTTGATGTTGAATTAGTAAACAATTTGACAGTGTACTTTCGTAAATAATACTATCTAGTTTTGTAAGAATGTACCTAAAAATAACGTGAGCTGGCGCGTGCTTCACTACTAAAGTTCTGTGTAAAATTAATGATCTGGGATGTTGCTTTTGCCAAACTCAATTTAACATAATACGATTTAGTATATTCAACTATAATTTGATGTTCAATTAATAAATAATAAACACTCGTCGCACGAACTCGCACGGTTTTTTCCCGTTTTGACTACAAATTGATTTCTAAAAATAACAGCTCCATCTAATGTGTAGGTTAGGTATAGCTTGTTAATAGCTTTCAGCCCAACTGGGTACAATGTTTTGCTAGTTGTCCGTCTATCTAAATAATTCACAAGAAATAACAAAAACTCGAAATCAAGCTTTTTCGCTGCGAGCCACTTTTGTGGCTGTGGTCGGTTCAGTGGTTAGGGTGTGATTGAGCCACAAACATCCAAACTTGTAACATTTTAATTTTAAATAAATAATTTGATTTTGATGCACAGTTTACACAAAACTATAATAAAATCAACAATGTACTGTCGTAAAAATAACTTTCTAGTTTTGTAATAGGGTTCCTTAGAATAGGTACCTATCGTTAGCTGGCGTATTTTGCCCCCCATCAGCACGTATCTCACCTTGGCTAGAGTGGAATTATTTCAAACTCTACAGAACTGAAACCAGTAAATCAAACTCCAACTCGAGGGGCTTAGAAGTAGCCAGGGAAGATTTCCACAATCCACCGAGGCTCTGTCCCCAGACCCTCGTTACCAAACTAATCGAATGAGCTCAAACTTGAGAGGTCTACTAGCCAGTGATGAGTTCGACTATGACCTCCTGCCCCTCCTGGCTCCATTATCAGACCTTCGTTACCAAGCCCAATGTATCATACGAATCATAATGAGCCCAAACTCGAGGGAGTTAGGTACTTACTGGAAACAGTGAATCTAAACTACGAAGTAGGTACCTACCTTATCTACTCAAAAGTCAAAGTGCTTTAAGTTACAGGACTCTTGGACACAAAATTTTAATAACTTATAGTTAAACTAGGAAATAAGGTGATTACTTTGAATTTTTGATCACTTCAATCTCTACCTATCGAGCGAATCAGAAACCTTTACTTGGTTAGAATGTTAGTTTTTGAGTTGGAGCAAAACTTGTCCCAGGGTTTTTTATCCTCTATCTAGACTGATATTTATTTTATACCTACTAGCCCCGTGGGAATTCCGGGATAAAATATAGCCTATGTCACTCCCTGAAAAGTAAGCTTCTTAATGGTGAAAGAATTTTTAAATCGGTCCAGTAGTTTCGAAGCCTATTCAATACAAACAAATAAACAAACAAACAATCAGATCTTTCCTTTTTATATTAATTTTCCTTTTTAATATTATTATAGACGACACTTGCTCTCGAATACATATCAGGCAATTAGGTATGTCCCTAGGTATATTATAATAAGTAGGTACCTTCCTGCTTATGTATTTTCCATCTTCTATCTATATGTATGGTACCTACTATGCAGGCTTTTATAATACGGGCCTAAATCCTAAGCTTAGGATTTAGGCAGGTATTATAAAAGCATGCTCAGTCATAGAGTTATGCTTGAGTAACGCTTTTCTATGGCATAAGTGTCACTCAAGCATAGGTCGATGACCGAGCATGCTTTCATAATACGGGCCTTAGAGTCTTGGGGGTGGAAGTGTCTATTGACGTAAATGGCGCAGGTAATAACTAGGAAAACCGAAGACCAGTCTTCTCTTGGTACCTAGACCCGAAAGAACCTTGCGTTGGTAATTAGGTAGGTAGGTAAATTACGGACAGGCATAATAATTTACAAAAGTAGTTTTGTAGAATCAATACTTACTGTGAGTGTTAATTTAACGTACCTTGTTTCGTATTAGAAAATTAATAACTGTAATAAGGGAGGGGGGTCGCGCTCACTTCGCTCAGTGGGACGCTAACGAGCGAAAGACGACGACTCCTGCTTTACGTGGTTATTGTATTTTATTTGGACTCCTGCTTCTTATATTAAAACGATTCGGTGTTCATATGGGTAAAACAGAATTATACTACCTACTTTCATTGAAAGTACGCAATAAAGTGCCTTTTTTCGAAACTGTGGAGGGTGTTTCGTTAGCCATTTTGCTGAGCTTTGTCTGCCTGCCTGCCTGCCTGATCAATCATGGAAGAAAAGGAATCCGATCCGAACGTACTTGATATTGATACTGATAATAATTTCGTGATTGAGCTGGATCCGTGGGGAGTCTCGGAAGACACTCGAAGAGTGTTCAAAGGTATGTAAAACCTATACCTACCTACCTAACTAATTGACTTGATGACATCGATAAACTGTAATAATCTCGATGTTTGGTTAACTGGGCATCTTTGCCTACCTAGGGTAACTACACAGAAATCGTAATAATAGTAGCTTATTATTACAATTTCTGTCTGTGAGTAGCTAGTAGTGAATTATAATAATCACTCATTAGGGGAGGGCTATGTCCAGCATAGGCTTACTGTAGCCTGATGATGTTAGGTAGTTTATCATTAGGCTGTTTATATAATCATTGTAGTCGGGGCTGCAGTGGCTTTTGAATGACGATGAGCAAAGAAAGGATAGGTAGGTACTTTGCTCATCGTCATTCATAAACCACTGCAGTCCCAGTTATTTCATCATTGTTCCTACTTATTTCAAGACATTTTTAAATCATTTTTATATAATCTTTTCTAGAACACGATTTGGAGCTATTTCTGTGTTGAAAATATTACCGAGTCAGATATTAATGAACTCATACAATCAAATAAAATAAAAGATAGAATAAAGTTGAAGGCTGGACTATCTCGATTCGGAAATGAAAATAAAACATTGGTAAGCAAATAATATATTATAGGTAGGTACCTACATGGATATGTGATGCTTTGTGAATGTACTTTAATGCACAATTATAATTTCTTTAAAAAAAAATTACAAAGTAGTTAATATTTTCTTTGCACTTACTAAATAGTTTAATTTTTTTTTCAGAGCACTTGTTCTATGGACTCAGAGTCTATTGCATCCAATGATCTTGATAAATTTGAAGTGGAATCAAATATCTCTGGGTTGAGTGGCAGTTTCAAAAGAAGTAAGTTTCTTTATTTACTACATCAAATATTGTAGTCTATTTGCCATTGATTACAATTATAATTTAATTATACAATCAATAAAATAAAAATTGTAATATAAAATAAAATCCATCTTATGTGTTAACTAGCTCTATTATCATACTTTGAGACTGTATGGGGTGGCGAGATAAAGAAGAGGCCTATACTCAGCAGTGGGCGTTACCGGCTGGTTATATAAATAAATAAATAATAAATAAATATTTTTCTGACAATTCACACAGCATTATCTTATGGGTACTAGATAACTGATATACTTAATACAATACACTACTTAATGTAGGTAGATATTTTTTATTTTACTTCAAAATTTACCAGAATTTTAAAATCAATTAAATTAAGTTGTTCCTGACTCTAAGCTTATAATAGTGTGGTTGTGTGTAGGCATGCATAAATACATCAGTATTTATGCATGACTACAGACAATCTGATCTGATCATATTTTAGTATTTTAATTTTTTTTTACTCTCCCCTACATGTTTTGTTCGCATAAATCTCTGTATGCACATAATTTGTGAAATGATCAAGTTCTAAACCTATATTTTATAAGTCTTGTATATTATGTGATTATTTTATGTTTTGTGCGTCTAAAAATAAATAAATAAAATAAATAAAATATCTGCAGATCGTACAAATATTTGTCCCGAGGCGGGAATCGACCCCGCAACCTCTTGAATACCTCCTCTTCTCCTAAAATTAAATTTGAAAAAAACAATGATAAAATGTATATAATACCTACTTACCAAAATTTAAATTATTTTCAGATTGAATCAGATTTTGACGTCCTGTTTTCGAACTGTGAGTTGAAGTTGTTTAAAAAGTGGCCGAATTTGATCAAAACAAGTTCTACCAAAAAAATTGCATAAGTTTAGTACGAACGAAGAAAACTACACCATAACCGTAAATACGGCGAGAAGATGTTTGACGGTTGTCAGCCCCTTAATTATGAATCTGGAGTTTCGAGATTGATAAAACCAGAAATGTTTATCATTATTTTGTAACTTTTTTTATGCCTGATGTGATTGAGATATTTCTTGTAGAATTCAGTTCGTACTTATTTATATAATGGTGGCAATTCTGTTACGTCTAGGTAAACTAAAATATGTAAAACGAGGGAACGAGCGTTTCCTACGTAATTTGTTGGTGTCATTTTGTGTTTGTTAGTAAAATAAAAAGTTCTTTTATTTTTTACATTTACTATTATTTGAATCCTTATCCTGGCCAAATCTGGGAATTGTAATATTCATTAATTAATTGTTATGTATAATATGATAATTCAATTGAGTGTAATGATTTTGATAATAATTTGTTTGCGTATAATGTCCTGTGTTTTATATATTGTTGCTAAATTTGTACATTTCACGAATTTGTTTGTTTGACTTATGCATTTGCTTTCGTTTATTTAATCTGCTTTGGAACTTTCTACTTGGACATTTTTGTGAGTTTTTAATACCCTTGACTTTTAGGTAAGTACGTATTGTTCTCCCATTATTTACTTGTTTGCGCTTTTTGGATTATTGATCATAGGTACCTACATGTTTAAGTTAGCTTCTTACAGCCCCTATAATATCAATAATAAAAAAAGCGTGGAATATACAAAAGATAATATGTAAATATTACGAAAGCAATACCTACTGTTAAAAGTCAAGCGTATTATATACCTATTCAATTTGTTTGTAGATTCAACCAAAGTAAAGTTGCAAAATATACGAAAGTAAATAAGTAAACAAATTTCGTAGAACGTACTATACAATAATGGTATTTTAGACGATACTTATTTAGCAAAAAATACATACATGACCCGTAAATTATACGAAACTGATTGAGTGAATATTACAATACCACTATCGTACATTTTACGTATATTAGGGGTAAAATATACAAAACAGGTTTAATGAAATTTACTAAACGAAATCCTTAAATTATACGAAACAGAAGGAGTAGATATTACATGAGTAGTATCGTATAGTCTACAAAAGCTGAGGGGTAAAATATACAAAACCGATTTAGTAGAAAATACTAAGTACAACTCGTTAAATCTACGAAACAGAATGAGTAGGTATTACAAAACTAGTATAGTACCTTTTAGGTAAATCATGGAGTAAAATATACTAAACAGGTTTACTAAAAAATACTAAACAAAATCCTTAAATTATACAAAACAGAATGAGTGAATATTGCATGACTGGTATTGTATAGTTTACAAAAGCTATGAGTCAGTAATACTAAACCAGTTTTGTAAAAGTTTAACCATTTGTGTTTAGTTAAATTAACAAAAAAGTGTGTAGGACCCATTTTTACACGTTGCTTTTGTAAAAAATACTGAGAATTTAGTAAATTTAACTATTATACTTTTTCAGTGCATGTGTCCTCATTCCTAAGACAGGAGCTGTTTCCGCTTTTAAACCACGTTTGGGTCGAGTTCCTTTAACTTTAAAATCGTACTCTTCCCTATGCATAACGGAGTTAGATTGTCTTACTCCAGCTAAAAGCTAACATCTATCTACCTCTCCACTGTTACTCTCACTAAAATACCTCCAACCTCACAAGCAAAACCACAACCTTAAGTATCAGAACCACAAGTACATACCTACACTACAACCAACGTGACAAGGAGCGCCTACAAAAAGCAATATATTTAATTGGAACTAGTCACAAGCGCTGCTATTTACATTTAATCAGGGGCTTAGACATTGTAGCGGTTGTCATGTCAACGACGACGATACGAATAGGTCTTGGGTTTCATTGTACATATACTGTAGTAATACAATTTCTGATGCAATTTCTTATACTGGTACGTACAAAAGTTATTCAGGAAACTCTTATTTCTTTCTTTGAAGGCACTTAACGTTTAGTTGTTTCTGCCTAGTTCTTACCTAAACCACAAAGCAGATCTTGATGCGGTTTCAGTAAATATGGAACCGGTTTCCACCAGAGCGGATTATTCAGAAAATGTGTATATAGATGACGTGTGTATGTGGTGTCAGTTAGGTTTTCATTAGGTAATTTACAGCGGGATATTTATCAAGATTTTTATAAGATATTTATCAAGATTTGAGTTTTTCTTTCCAATACTTCGGCATAGTTTTGTTACAGAAGTATGCCAAGATTCAGCTCAATTGGTTGAGGATAACTGGTCTAAAATTCAGTTGCAAGATTTGTCCCCACGCATATTAACAGTGCAAGATAACTAAAAGCTTGTAAAAGGCTTCATATCATATTCTGGCTATCCATAGAATCTCTAATATGATGCTTATTATGGAAACGAAATGTGTGTAAAATCTATGTTTTTTTCACACATTTCGATTTGCCTTTATGTGAACCGACCCTTAAGTAACATCCTTCAAACGGCTTACATTATTTATTTAAACTTGAAAGCTACATAATTGAACGTGTGGTATTACGTCGACCGACATACCCTTTCAACAAGCTTTAAACAGCTAGAACATTAACTTTTACGGGCAGGCGTAAAACTCTACAAAAGAAGTGTGTTTGTAAACAAACTCTATTATTAGAGGGCTCTGCATTATTTAAAAGCTTTGGACAGCGACGTGGTACGATCGGTGGCCTTTAAGTAAATATGCTTACGCACTGCGTCCAATTGGTATCTGTTTTCAATTTGTGAATGGTCTGAAGAGGTCTGGTCTAATGTTGGGTGGTCAATGCGAATCTTTTAAAGATATCAAGAAACGTCGAAAGATATCAAAAGCGTCTCTCAACAATTTTAATAAAAAATGGCGAAAATAAAAAATCTGTGATTAAAAACGTTTGTTTATATATTTTTGTTGATTTTTCAACAGGTTTACACCTTGCCATGGTCACGGGATGGCGATGATGTGTTCTGATCGTGTACATTTTATAAGGCTTAAAAATAGATAGGGGTTTGACTACAGTTTTATGTTATACGGTCAAGTTAACCGATGACAGCTTTGGTAGCTTGATCGTGCGATTTTCTAGAATACCCACCCTTACGAACCACCTAGATACTATTGACGTAAGAATTATTGCACTGTGTCCCAAAAGTCCAATCCGTTTTCCTTCAGAATCCGTGAATATTCAGACCTAGAAAATACCAAAATTACAAAGTCGGGTAGATTCGAAGTGGAACTAAAGCCTCGGTCCCTTGATCATTACGCAGTACACTGCGCTATGCGGTGCCGTCGTCGGAGGGACACAATGAAAGTATGAATAATTGATTTGTTTTTTAAAAACTATAAACCGACTTCAATTATATAGTTTTTTCATGGATCCCATTGTCAGAACTGGACCAAATTAAAATAGGACCAAACGGGAAGCACCAGCTTTAAAAAAAAGAATCATAAAAAACGAACCACCTAGTCAAAAGTTCTGAGGTAACAAACGTAAAAAATAAATAAATAATACCTACAATCGTTTTAAAGTCGGTTAAAACCGTCTGATGAAGACTTCGACGGAAGAAAATACGAGTGGTATTTTCTTCCGTCGAAGTCCGTCTGCATCAGCGGTAAGGGGCAGTAATCAATAGACCAAGATTTACTCTACCTACTTTCATCTCAAATAGGATTAATGAAATATGCTGATGCTTGTAACTTAAATCAATAGTCGTGTGGTGCCTTAGAATTTACACCACCCCAACTTTTACCGCGGGTGTCGTAAGAGGCGACTAAGGGATACCTAACCTATGCACCTGGGGCGGGCAGAAGCGCCCCCTGAAGAACAATTCTACCACTGAACTACGATCCCTAACCCACATGCCCAGCGTAGGGATTATGGGTATACCAAGTGAGATAAAAGCCAATAAAGAGTTTGTCAGGGGTGGCCAAACACTGGACCCAATATAGGCTGTTGAGGTTATCTTAAATAGAGATTTTGATACTAAAGTTTATTATCAAGTATTATTTCGAAGCGAGATACAATCTGAATGGCAAAGTTGAGAGGCTCTTTTCAAATTTAATTAACGTTATCTAGAGACAATCTGTGAGTTATTGCAGTCAGCTTAACTAGGCTTATATCTGCGAGAGGCTAAAGCCTCTGTCTCTGTCTATCTGGATTGTTTTGTTAAGTCATAAAATACTCATTAAAAAGCTTAAATATTAATATTTCTGTTTTAATTTAGCCTTATGGTGGTTAGTGCTAGCTCAAAAAATCGTTTTTTTTTGTTTAAATTATTATGTTGATAGACTCACAAAACTACATTTGATTCTGATTTTTCCTCAATTCGGTTAGAAATGGAAATATCGTGCCAAAGCAACAAAGATTTGTACCAAAAGGCTATTATTTCCGTATCTTTATAGCACATCCGTCCTTTTACTACCTATTCGAGTCCTTTACATCACAATAATCTGATCTTCCACCATATTCTGACATTCTTACAAGAAAGTTATTTCTGTTTCGACTCGCGAAAGCTCAAGAAACAGCGTAGAAAATGGTACAATATGACTGTTTAACATTGCAAACTGCTTCGTGAAGTGAATACTAACGGATTGAGTACACGGTACGTTTGGTCGACCCGATCTATGGATAAATAATCGATCGATAGATTATCAATTAGTAGGAAGGAGGCCTTTATATCAAGGAGAAACATAAAAATAAATTAAATGTTTTCAACTACTCCCAGATATTATTGTTTTATTATTATTTTCAAGGATACGAATATCACGTGTTATTCATGTAATTTGTGTTAATGTTCCTGTTAAACTATGTCATAAATGATTATTGATAACATTTTGATAAATTCTAATTCTGCGAAGAAACTAATAAAATGTGAAGGTATAAAAACAACTTTCGGCTGTAGCACAAGAAGGACTGACATAGCGGTACAGGAACGTGGACTAACGAAGTATGTAACAGGCTAAGGTGAGTGCTTTTGTGCCTCAGATAAAAGAAAATCAAAAGTTCGTTTTCTACATCAACGAAAAAAGGTCTATCGACTAATATAATCAGTCTGCTGTATAACAACTGAATCGAAATACGTTCAAATGAAAGTTGAGGAAATGGCTAGATAATTGAGTGCACTACAATCTAAAAGATTTTTTGGTGAGTAGTTATAAAAGTTATAGTATAGGTTATCGGTTTTAAGTTAACTTTAAAATAAGACCTTAGTATTAAGTTAATAACAATTTCTTATACCTATTGTTAAAATTCTTATTGTTCTTTCGAAACGGGTAAAATTGTCAAGACCTATTATAAATATCTCTGCAGTCTGGACGACACGTTTCTAACCATGTAGTCAGATCTAGGTAGACTACTTTATAACGACGTTATCTTGCTGACAACAATCGGTAACTTAAACCTACATTATGCCTGCGTGACTGGAATTAATGATTGTCGTCGGTGCGTTCTGAAGCATGCATGCCTGCGTATGTATGGAATCTTAAGGATTTTCTTTGTTTATGAGTATTTTCCTGAAAGGCGGGAGGAAAAGTTGGGTGGAAATAATAGGTGATCTTATAAATCGATCTCTTCATGCAAGCATAATATTGCAACCTGCGTAGCTTAGTAGCTCATTAACGCATTCACTGTCCTGGAGGCCTTCTCGCAAATTCTGATTAGTTTTTACGCTTGTTGGTGACATAAGAATAGGTTCTGCTTGAAAAAGAGTGAGATATATCGATTTTTGCTTTCCAAGTACGAGCTTTGGCGATGCGACCCGAGAAGCCGGACCGCCGCCGCCGCCGCCTTTACACGTATCAATGGTAGCGCATTGAAGATATTACCTAGCCATAAATTCTACTATTAAACAAAATGATCCCAAAATCTGCAAGCAACTGCAAATCTGTGATAAAAAACGTAGTCTCAGTAAAATCCGACTTCCTAGCGATTTGCGTACACGTGCATGACGAAATGTGTTTACGTTACGCACGCAGCGATACATATTTTATACTAGCTCCTGCCTGTGGCTTTCCACGCATTTTTCTGTATTGCTCAATCTCAACTTCAACAGCCTGTATTGGTCACAGCTGGACGCAGCCCCCCAAGGTTTGGCATGAAGAGATAACAAACATCTAAAGTAAATAGGTACCTAATCGTACATGCGCGAGTTTCCGTATGACTTTCAGACTCGGTTTTTCTTCTAGGTTTCTTACCAAACCAAAAACCGAACAAAAAAAGTGTGCTGTTCCTGAAATAAATAGCAAAATGCGTGCATAGCATCTAGTTTACAAAAAAACACTATCGAGAAAACTTTTACCAATGTGACGATTAAAGATAGAAGTTACATTTTTCTAAATATAAAGCTTTCATAGATTCTGAGATAAATAACGATTTTGAAGTACAATTTCGAAGTAAATTTCCTAGTTTTTATTTAGTTTTCTAGTTTATTTTAGTTTGGTTTAGTAGAGTGTCGAAATAAATGTTATTATATATTTCCGTCATTGGACCATACCAAAACATAACACTACCAAGAAAATATTCTCAACTCCCACGATTATGAGAGTCGAGAACAGAGAGTGCACCTGTGCACACACACTTGTGCACTATAATACGTCCTGCGACAAGGCTAGTCTCCATTGAGACTGATCATCAACATTTAAAGGTCAAGCACACTCAGTTTCGAAAGCACTTCACAGAACCATATCTATACGCTATGTTTGTATTTGTACCTATTAGCTCCAAACCACCAATGTCAAGGTCGCATTAGTCACCACAAATAGTAAACAATAAATCAACCTTGATACTGTTTCGTTATGTCACTGCCGCTAGGTATTCGTTGTGTAATCAGTTAATCACTTTTCTAGCTGATAAGAGAATTTACATGCAATTTTGTGGTAGTCACAGATTATATTGAGTTACTTCGGTAGAGTTGAAACAAAAATCTATTTTGAACGCTGAGTAATTGTATCATATTTTCGAAGAATTCTTCCATATATTTTGGGCCACAGGCTGTCAGCATTCCAATATTGGCATTTAATATACCAAGGCCTACGGAAGTAAGGAAGACTTTTGCTCTACATTTGGAAATGTGTTATTGGGGTTTTCCACGAACAAGAACTGGATATGTAAGGTATTGAAGCCTTGTGAGATGCAAGGATACTGTACAATTTATTTATTAGGACTACCAACTAGAGATATGTATTTAACCATATTTACTAGCAAAACACCTCGAATTTGGAAGCCGATGTTTATAGCGGCCAGCGACGAGACTAAGTCAAATTCACTTACAAAGATTTCAGGAACTCAATTTCGTTACAATGTTGTTTAGCGAAAGATAAAGATAGATAGAGAAAGATATAGATAAAGAGAAGAGCTAAAGATATCCGACAACTCTGTGAAGATGTTGTTCTGTCTGAAATAACACAACCTCCTTTATTTTTCTCGGAAAAATACATGTTGAGCCTCGTGCAGAAACTTTTAACTTAAATCATGTGATTTATTTCCTCCAGAGCACTTATTTATTACGCTACTGAACAAATCTACATCGTATAGTTCCAGCAACAGCAATAAAACCTGACTTCGAAAGCTGGTGACTGCTGGACTGGACTAATGGATGTGTCACCAGTCAATAACTAGGTCGGTGGGTCACATCACTGTCCGGTATGGAGACAGATGTATTGGAAAATGATTAGTTTGATAGGTACGGTAAGTGGAACTGACGGGTAACAGTTGCGCAGTTCGCGAATCGATTGATGTTAGAGATTCGATGTTTGCGGGTAATGGAAGTTTCCAAGTAGGAACATCCAATCCAAGTGTGTTAGTTTTGACACGTTGAAGTACTGCAATGTATCTTGTGGTAGTGCAGCGGATGAAGGTCTGCCTGTGACACAGGAGGTCGATTCCCGCCTCGGGGCAAATGTTTGTATGATTTGCAGTTATTTGTTCTGTTCTGGGTGTTTTCAATGTTTAAAAAAGAAATCTATCTATGAAGTGTTATCACACATATAAAGTACTAACGGCGCACGCGTTTTTTCTATGGAAACGTTTAAAAGGGAATCACTTTTTAGGGATGATTTATGGGATTAAAAATAGCCGATGTTTGATTCCAGGATTATATCCTGTATGCAAAATTTCAGGCCGATCCATTCAGTAGTTTTGGCGTGAAGAGGTAACAAACATCCATCCATATCCATACATTCATACAAACTTTTGCATTTATATTATTAGTGTGAAGTGTGTGTAGCTTGGGGGCTAGAGATGTTCTGTGAATTGACCAGAATTTAAATTATTGTTTATTTATAACAGTTACGTTTGCTCGTCGCGATTTTGGACATTATTTGTATATTTTTAGATGTTTCTATTAAAATATGTAGATCCTCTTATCCCTGATTAGACCTAATTACAATTACAATAGCAATTCATATGAAATCAGTAGGTGGATGATGGAATTAGGATAGAAAAAGAATAGGATAAAAGCTTAAAGTAGAAACTACTAAAAAGAAAACCCACAAGCTCTGTTCGAGCTCCGTAGAATTTCCGCAAGGAACCGCGGCACGTCGGAATAAAAGCGAGCAAATCGGCTAAAAGCCATTCTGCAGAGCTTTTTATTTGAGCTGCATTGGCTTATGCGGAGCATTACAGAGACCTCGGTGGCGCAGTGGAAGCAGACTGCGGCGCGTGAGGATGCGAGTTCGATGCCCGTGGGACAAATGGTTTCACGATCTTCAGATATTTCTTACGATATGTTGATGAGATATTTATAAGGTGTTTCATATTTATAATTAAACTAAATTTGTACTTTACTATATTTTATATATTTATTGCTTGCTTATTATATGTATTGTATTAAGTTTATCAGTTAATATATTAGGTCCTTACATATGAAATTGGCGTTTTTCGTACTGGCCACTTTAATCACAAATTTCTCCTCTTTGGTAAGGAATTCCAAATTCAAATTTGTACAGCTATAGACTCATGTATTTGTGCTTCGATGATCGTCATTCATTTGTTTTTTTTCTTCTGTTTTTTTCTGTTTGCGTCACTCATTTTACAAAATGGAAAACTTAAAATATCGCATTATTTACGAGTACGAGTTCCGCCGTGGCACTAGTGCTGCGGAAACAACTCGAAGGGTGAATGATGTGTATGGCGGTCGTGTTGCAAAAGAAAACACAGTTCGTTTTTGGTTCCAACGTTTTCGTTCTGGAAATTTCGACCTGCAGAACAAGCCCCGTGGACGGCCTGAGACTCAAGTTGATAATGAAGAGTTGAAGGCTATTGTGGAAGCGGATCCATCGCAAACCACGTCCGAGTTAGCTGCAGGCTGCGATGTTAGTGATAAAACTGTTTTAATTCACTTGAAGCAAATTGGGAAGATTAAAAAGCTTGAAAGGTGGGTACCTCACGAATTGACTGAAGCAAACCGGCAAACGCGCGTCGACTGCTGCGTTACATTACTAAACCGGCACAATAATGAAGGTATTTTAAACCGAATCATTACCTGTGATGAAAAATGGGTTCTTTACGATAATCGGAAGCGCTCAGCGCAATGGTTGGATCCTGGCCAGCCAGCCAAATCCTGCCCCAAGCGAAAATTAACCCCAAAAAAGTTACTTGTAAGCGTTTGGTGGACTAGTGCCGGTATTGTTCATTACAGTTTTCTCAAATCTGGCCAGACTATTACGGCTGATGTCTATTGTCAGCAATTGCAAACCATGATGGAAAAGCTAGCGGCTAAACAACCTAGGCTGGTCAATCGCTCCACGCCACTGCTGCTTCACGACAACGCTAGACCACACACTGCGCAACAGACGGCTACTAAATTAGAAGAGCTTCAATTGGAAAGTCTAAGACATCCTCCGTACTCCCCGGACCTTGCTCCAACAGATTACCATTTTTTTCGAAATTTGGATAACTTCTTGCAAGGGAAAAAATTCAACTCCGATGGGGCAGTCCAAATCGCCTTCAAAGATTTTATTGATTCCCGTCCGACTGGTTTTTTTAGTAAAGGGATCAATGAACTACCTATAAGATGGCAAAAGTGCATAGAAAATAATGGTTCATACTTTGATTAATTAAATATATTATATTAAAAAATATTCGACTTTTTGTTCCTCCCATACAAAACGCCAATTTCATATGTAAGGACCTAATATTAACCCATAACACAGGCTCGTTTACTCTTGCAGCTCGACTACGCTGTGTGGATTGGTCTAGCACTGTTTATTTCTTATTTCTTAACCTACTTCAAAAAAATGAGGATGTTTGTTACCTCAGAACTTTTGACTGAGGGTGGTCCGAATTCATGATTCTTTTTTATTTGAAAGCTGGTGCTTCCCGTTTGGTCCTATTTTAATTTGGTTTAGTTATGACAGCCCTCATTCCGACATTTTTTGAAAACTGACGTGGTTATTTTTTTTCATACGCTGACGTCAAAAATCCAGGCCTCCTTAAACGAAAAACAAAAGCATCAGCTCTTAAAGAATTACGTACTTACCATTGATTTATTAAAAACGATGATGAGGTACTGGTTTCTCGAAAGTGGCAACCTTAAATTGTGTAAAATTGTGTTCTCCCACATCAGTCACCGTCTGACCGGCGGCACGGGCGGTCGTGATTCGCGTGAAATATTGTTGTCTCAGTCTCACTTCGGTCTTACATACGTCTTTCCGTCTTTGTTCTTCTTTGTATTGCACAGGACTGGAAATATAACTGTGAGCGTATGTGTTGCGTGTAGTTGTAACACATGCCATTTTTACCCGCGACGGAACGGAGACGGTATATGCGTTTAGGGTGTGATGTTGTTTGTATGTATGTATGTATGTATGTATGTATGTGCAATTTGCAATGTTCCCAATTATCTCCCAAACGGCTTGACCGATTGCGGTGCGGTTTTCAGTTTCGGGTTCGAAATTAGGTGGCGATGATTCTTAGCTAGTTTTTATTGTATTCACTCACCAGGGGGCGCTGTTATATGTGTTTAGTGAAAACCAATGTTGCCATTTATCTCCAGAACGGTTTGTTCGATTGAGACACAGTTTTCAGTATAAGGTATGGGGTTCATTGGCAAAGTTTTATGGTGTTTGCTCACCAGGGGGCGCTGCAATCGACGTTTTAAAAATACTCTTTATTGCACACCAAGAAAACACAAACACAAAAACAGTTGCACAATGGGCGGCCTTATCGCTAAGAACGATTTCTTCCAGGCAACCTTTGTACCTTTATAGACGTGTTTGCCAACACACTCCGTTGCTAGGCAACGCGGTGCGTTGCTAATTTAATAATACATAATAATTAAAATAAAATAAATACAAAAAGTACGTACCTCTGTCGTCGGTATACTACTAATGTAAGGTTCACTCAGGTTGCTTTACTAAGGTCCGTATTGTATAGGCTTCCCCATGCTTTACTTATGCAGTCATTTCGTGAGTTCTACTCAAGCTTAGAATCTCTGCTCAAGTAAATCTTTATTTTAGAACGTAACTCTGACGCTACTTGGCTAGTTGCACTACCTAAATCTCTACTTAAGTGAGTTGAATTTTGTCTATGGTCTACACATTTATCTAGGCGAAAAGCGTTCCCTTACCTTATCAACCTGACTATCACTATTTTTCTTTTTTTGTTGTTTTGACGGTTATTGTGAAACGAAACGCAACGATTTCAAAACTTAACAAAAAGAAAGCCTATTCGACGATAGTAACGAGACATGATCGTAAAGTCTCATATTTGTATGGGATTTACGTAGTTCCCAGTCCACACGATACGGGGAGATGGGGCGCTATACTAAAATCTATGAGAAACTGAGACGTCTCGATATTGTCGTCAAACTCACCCCTCAGTTCAGTTTCAGATTTTCATTGAAAACTGTCAAAAACCATGACGTGTTTAATTCTGACTTGTTAAAAATTAAATACACTTGATTAAAGAGTTGACCATTGATTAATTAATGATAAGGATGATCTGCGTTCGAAAAATCGGCTGTAAGTAAAGTAGAAAATCTCTAAAAAGTTTAAAATAAAATCAAAATAAAATTTTGAAAAACCCACGACGGATATAATAAATAGTATGTACTTAATCGAAAAAAGAAGAAATAATTTTTGCAAAACCCCCGACTAAATGGAATTGAAAAAGACAATTAAATTACCTTTAGTTACAATTATAGCTTCCTAAATTTTTTCACCTATCCATTACTACAAAGCCAAAAAAATCCGTCGGGGGGCTGCAGCCAACAGGTATCTATACGTTTTTTCAATTGTAAATTCAACATATAGTTCAAATTTGTTTCTATTAATTGACTGTATGAGATAATCTTTATACCTAGTCATTAAAATTCAGGAACCTCAACCTCAACAGCCCGGATTAGTCCACTGCTGTACTGACCACTGAGAAACGCCTTATTGACGTTTATCTCATTAAGTTTATGGTGTCCGATGATGCCTTTTCCCTTCTTGTCTCTTTCACTTTTCCCCTGGTTTTAAGCCCGCAAAACTAGGTACTTTACCACATTTCTGAGAGGTAGGTACCTAGGTACCTATATAGCCTGGAAGAGATCGCTTCTAAGCGATAAGGCCGCCCATTGTACTCGTTTTATGTAATGTATGGAGGTGGTGGTGCAAATTCTAAGCCAGCGCCACACTGGGTACCGGAAAATTCAGAAAATAGATGGCAATTGGCAATTGGAAATGGCAGCCCCCCCCCGACGGATTTTTTTGGCTTTGTAGTAATGGATAGGTGAAAAAATTTAGGAAGCTATAATTGTAACTAAAGGTAATTTAACTGTCTTTTTCAATTCCATTTAGTCGGGGGTTTTGCAAAAATTATTTCTTCCTTTTTCGATTAAGTACATACTATTTATTATATCCGTCGTGGGTTTTTCAAAATTTTATTTTGATTTTATTTGAGTAAGCGCTGGGAGAACGTAACCTATCTTCCCTTTTTAAATCAATGGTACTTACTGTATAATATTTCTTCCATGGAATTATATCCAATTTTACTGATCTCGAGAGCTTTGATACTATTTCAAGCAGCTCTTTAAGTACTGTATATTAATATAGCGTGTTTTGAATCTATCGTTGATCCATATTCCATCAATGGCTTAGTCCAAGCTTTTCATTGAGATATAAATCATTTTAATTGCCAACCTTTTAGATTATAATTAGACCGTTCAATCGCTACTGGTGTTTGAAGAGCTTTTATCGACCAATAAAATTATCCATGCCAGTCGTAAAGGCCAATGGGCAGGGGGTATCGATTTTAATGAGTGTTAAGTTGGATTTATAATATAGGATTATATTTTTCAAATTAGTGTTAAAAAATATACCTATTACTACTAACAGCTGTGTGGTGCTGGCTTAGAAATTGCACCACCCCAACTCTTCCCGCGGGTGTCGTAAGGGGCTAAGGGATATCCGGGGGGCGGGCAGCAGCGTCCCCTGGAGAACAATTCTACCACCAAACTGCGATCCCCAATCCCAGCGTGGGGATTATGGGCATTGCCCCCCATTAGATAAACGCTTATCATAGGGTGAGGCCTACGTCCAGCAGTGGACCAATACAGGCTGTTGAGGAGGAGGTAAAAGCATTCCATACATTTCAAAGTTAATAGCTGCGTCTTGTGGTTTAGATGATGTCCATCTTAAACCACAAGACGCACATAAACTTCAATGAGTCAATTCGAATCTAGTTCCCATTCGGCAACTGCAAATTGCAATCTCCTATCAAATGACATCCCCCACCCACGTAAGCTTCAGGCTCGAGTCTGGAGTTTGGATGACCTGGCTGACCTGATTATCGAGCTTCCATACATATTAACTACTAGCAGGGATGCGCGGTTTCACCCGCGTATGTATAAAAAATAGCCTATGTCACTTTGAACTGTATGTATATAACTACTGAGGGTATTTGTAGGTCTTTAGTAATGAACTAGCTATCGAGCTATCTACCTAAAAAGTAAGCTTTATAATGATGAAAGATTTTTTTTAATCGGTCCAGTAGTTTCGGAGTATATTCAGTACAAACGAATCTTTCCTCTTTATAATATTAATATAGAAAAAGTAGTCTTTATGTTATTTCAAGTCCAGTTCGCATTGATGAAAAATTACAGCACGATCCATTCAGTATTTTTGCTATAATTTTACTTATACGTACCACAGGCTCTTCAGAGACTCAGTGCTAAGGACACTGCTAAGGTATCTTTTGCGATAAATTACTTCTAAGTGTCTGTCTATGTACCTACTATCCACGAGGATGGCCTTGGTCAATGGCTAATGAACTACACTGACCCCCATCTCGTACACTGGCGTCATGCCATAAGTCAGCAGTTAAAAACTGATCATAATGTTGCTATTTGCACGAAAATTACCTGTAACAAAGGAAATAAAATCATAAGTAAAGGAACTGTGAGGATAGTTACATGTTTATGGTAAGATATTATAACAAAGATCTCTTAGAAACAGATCTTTTAGAGACATTATTATTGTAAACGAACGAATACGTTGGTAATGCTAATGAACTCAATGAGGGGTTTTCGAAAAAAAATGTATACTTAGTATCTCCACAGATGACAGGGCCGTCGATTGACAATTTGAGTATATCAATGTCAAATGAAAAGAAAACAAACGCAACAAAAAATATGCTAAATTGGCAACACAAACTAGAAACTTCAAAAAGTTGGTTTTCTTTTCATTTGACATTGATATACTCTACATACAGCATCAAACAGTGTTTAATTACACAAACGTCAATGTTTGTTTGGATTGCTTTTCTACGCTATGTATTCGGATAAGAGACTGGAGAAAAGGCAATCGCCCACCTAAACAGACCAAATTAGAAATTTCAACTTGCGGGAAGTTGTATAACATTCAGCAAACTCCGGAGAGCATTGTGATTAGAGAACGAATGGAAGTTCGGTCTGCCCCAGTTACAACTTTCATGTAGTTGCACCGCAGTACCCCAAATGTAGAGCGAAGAAATTATCTGCAACGCAACGCTACTTTAGTTGCACTGCCAAGTTAAATAATGGGAATGCATTGTACTATATCATGTTTAAAGTGGTTTATTAAGTGGGTTAAGCTAGCGTAACCCACTTCATCACAGTCTAAGACCTATGGTTTATCCATTTTGAATGGAGCATCTTAATATACAAAATACGACACAAATAACAAAATCTCACTTGCTTGGCGTCGAGTTTCAGACATAATTGTAAGCAATTTTTATTGAAGGGAGGATCTAAATCGACAAGTAATGTAAATTACGTATTAAAGGACGCGCCAACAAAGTGAATTTTAGGTTAAGTATGGGCGGTTTGTATACGTTTATGCCTCATTCAAAATGGACACGGTATAGGTCTCTGTGATTATTCCCTACCATCGGAGGAAACCAAGATGAGGTTTTACTCAGTAGGAGTCTGAAGTTATCACCTGGGGACGGAAGATATCCATGAAGGCTTTCCTTACACAAAAAAAGGTCGCTGTGACCGCGTAGTTCCCGAAGGAATTCCGGGATAAAATATAGCCTGTCACTCCTTAAGAAGTAGGCTTTTTAATGATGAAATATTTTTTTAAATCGGTCCTACAGTTTTGGAGCCTATTCAACACAAACAAACAAACAATCAAATAATTCCTCTGTAATATTTGTAGTATTATCAATTTGACTGTATTTTTTTTATTTTTGTTACCTCAGAACTATGTATTTTTTTATTTGATACCTCAGAACTTTTGACTGGGTGGTCCAATTGTCATGATTCTATTTTTATATGTAAGCTGGTGCTTCTCGTGTTTCTCCATTTTAATTTTGTTCAGTTCTGACAACGGGATTGATGAAAATGCATGAAAAAACTATAAAAATTAAAGTCGGATAATAGTTTCTTAAAACAAAATTAATTATTATAGGCTAGATACTTACACTATTGAATTAGGTGTTCCGTAAAAATAGTTATACTTTCTTTATATTAATAAATCTATAGATAGACTAGGTCTGTGATGGTTTTTTGAATCATAACGAGATGACTCCAATTTGTTTTAGGTTTGTAAAAACAGCAATATGTAAAAGTAGATTTCGTTTCCATTACACATAGGTTTTAATAACCATTTTAATTAAATAAATACATTAAATGCACTAGTTTTTTTTAGGCTTAGAGTAATACTTTTAGTAGTATTCCACACCTTATTTTTTTTATGAGGACATGAAGGCGTGAGCGACTCTTCAAATATTAATAATTTGTAAAAGAGCTGAAGCAAAAATTGTCGAGTTTAAAAATTCCATTCTAGCTCCCGGCGAGTTATAATTGGATTTTTTTAATTGACTGCCGTAATGAATACTGTGGGAGCTTATTTTCAGGTTTTATTAAACAATGCAGTACAACTAAAGCTCCTGTAGTAGAGACAGAGGAAACCATATTTTAGTTGATAATCTTTTCGGAAAAAATCATGACTTAAATACTACACCACATAGTATTAATTGATTTTGTTTTAAAAAACTATAAACCGACTTCAATTATATGGATTCCATTGTCTGGACGAAATTAAAAAGGTACCACACGGCAACCACCAGTTTCAAATAAAAAAAGAATCATGAAAATCGGAGAACCACCCAGTCACAAGTTCTGAGGTAACCAACATAAAGAATACAGTCGAATTGAGAACCTCCTCCTTTTTTTTGAAGTCCGTTAAATACAAAGTCGCCAGCTGTTTATCTTTCCCTATGTATGCTTAGATATTTAAAAATACGCAACGGATTTGTATGCGGTTTTATTTAATAAATAGAGTGATTCAAGAGAAAGCTTATGTTAAGTACATAAGCATTGCACCCTAGTAATAATAATGCTAATAAATAATAAAAATAAATACCATTAATATCAGACCCGTTGTGGTCCATATTACAAAATACACGCAATTTTAAAATTTTCATAAACACAGGTAAGAAAATTTAAAATACATTGAAATTAAATAATATTCCAATGTTTAATTTCTCAGAAATTACCCGTCTTGTGAACGAGGGCATGTGTGTATCAGTAACAGGTGTTGTTTGTATGTACTGTATGCAAACATGAAATACTAATGCAAACATTATTATTATAACAAATTTTATTGTAGTGCAACTTATAGTGTAGTGCGATGATTACAACTTATCAACAAGTTGTAATCATCGCACTAATATTATCTTATTAATAGCGAAAGTTTGTATGGATGGATGGATGTTTGTTACCTCTTCACTCCAAAACTATTAAACTAACATTCTGGGCATGCGGGATGGGGATCGCAGTTGGGTGGTAGAATGCAAGCTTCTCCCTGATAAGAGCTTTATTGGCGTTTATCTCATAAGGGGTAATGCCCATAATCCCCACGCTGGGCATGCGGGATGGGGATCGCAGTTGGGTGGTAGAACGCAAGCTTCTCCCTGATAAGAGCTTTATTGGCGTTTATCTCATAAGGGGTAATGCCCATAATCCCCACGCTGGGCATGCGGGATGGGGATCGCAGTTGGGTGGCAGAATTGTTCTACAGGGGGCGCTGGCTGCCCGCCCCACGTTGATATCCCTTAGTCGCCTCTTACGCACCCGCGCGGGGTGCTTCTAAGCCAGCACCACAAAGCTATCAGTAAACAAATAGCTTTTAATTACAGCCAGCGATAAACGGCACGAATAAAGATCTCTCGATTAATCAGGCACGCGAATTATCTACCTTAGCATAAAGATCACTGACCAAGAGCTTTATGTGCCGATGCTTATGATATAAGTCGGTAAGCACAAAATATTACTGTTCATATAACATTAGTATTTTATAGCTTACTAGGAGTGTCTCGCGGTTTCACCAACGTAGTTTCCGTTCCCGTGGGAATTCCGGGATAAAATATAACCTATGTTACTCCCTGAAAAATAAGCTTTTTAATGATGAGAGAATTTTTTAAGTCGGTCCAATGGTTTCGGAGCCTTTTCAATACAAACAAATAATCAAATCTTTCCTCTTTAAGTATATTACTATAGACGATGTGGTTTTCTAGAAAAATGTTCTTGCTGGCATACAAATGCCGGAAAATAACGGCAAAGTGACCGTTTATTACTTGAAATGAGAACGGCTCATAATAACCTACAACACTAAGGCCCGTATTATGAAAGCTTGCTCAGTCATCGATCTATGCTTCAGCAATACTTTTCTATGGCATAAATGTCACTCAAGCATAGCTCTATGAATGACTGAGCAAGCTTTCGTAATACGGGCCTTAGATACTCGCATAAATAGAAATAACTTATAGTTTTTTTATCGGTTCTTTCATTGCGGTTTCGGTAGAATAATTGGGTTAGTTTAAAAAAAAACTAGGTTAAAAAAAAGGTTTACTCATGGATGCCATTGTCAGAATTGGACCAAATGGAAAGCACCAGCTTTCAAATAAATAAAGAATCACCAAAAACGGATCACCCAGTCAAAAAAAATTAAGGTAACAAACAAAAAACAGTCGTATTTTGAACCTCCTCCTTTTTTTAAACTGTTAAAAATAAGGATAGCGCATAGCGAAGTCTATGCAATAAAGGTTTAAATTAACATGAACCACAAGCAATAAAATACTGTTGATAGTTATAGAAATAAAAAAATAAAAATTGAATTAAATTGAATAATGCTGCATAATTCACAAAGCATCGAATAATGCTGCATAATTCACAAAGCATCGAATAATGCTGCATAATTCACAAAGCATCTTCTAGCCCCAACACGCTAAGCAGAGCTTGTGTAATGTGTACTTTCAATTCATTTAAATAAATTGTTCGTAGAAATCTACGGTATATTTTTCCTCATAACTGAACTTCTGTAGACGGCAACTCGGTATCAACTCGACAGAACTGAAGCACTCTTGTATTACACTCGGCAGAAACGAAACCTCGACAAATTTTAGCAGAAAATTGTATCGACGCGCGAAAAAGAAGAAATTTCAAGTCAATGGTCTCTTTTATAAAAGATTCAGACACTTATCACCATGATACTATTATCATGGTGATAAGTGGCATGATTCAAAATGGCGAGGACAATAAATAGTAATTAATCTACGAGAATCCTAGAATCATCAAAATCGGATCACCCAATCAAAAAATTTTAGACAACAAACATAAAAACAGTCCAATTATGAACCTCCTCCTTTTTTGAAGTCTGTTAAAAATAAGGCTAGCGAATAGCGAAGTCTATGCAATAAAGGTATAAATTAACATGAACCACAAAAAAAAAAAAAAAAAAAAAAAAAATGTAAATTAGATGAGAACCCAGTGCCTAGATAAACCTAACATAGGCTTTAAGGCATTGCTAACCAAAATATGTAACAAAGTTTTTAATAAATAAATTATCTATCTATCAAAAAATATCTATCACAAGCAATAAAATACTGGTGATAGTTATAGAAACAAAAAAAATAAAAATTGAATTAAATTGAATAATGCTGCATAAATTTAATAATAATTCTCCGTAGGCATGATTCAAAATAGCGAGGACAATAAATAGTAATTAATCTACGAGAATCCTAGTTCGATAGGACCAAAATGTTTACATTTTTGGGAATTATTTTAGATTAATTAGCCTCTATTTTTTCAAATGTCACAGAGATAAGGGAATAAAAATGAGAGGGACCCACATGTAGTCTTCAAAGTCCATCAAGCTACAACTTTAAACATTTCCATAGGAACAAGGCGTGCAAAGCCGCGGGGCTCAGCTCGTTTATAATAAAGTAACCACAGCGAAGCAGTCGGGATAAAAATGCATTGTCTCTAACTGGTTTCGGGATAAAAGGATTAAAAAGGCTCGCGGGGCATTTTTTGTCGAGCGATAGTTATTTCGACCCTCATTTCTGATGCAACAATGCAGCGTTGGATGGGCGAGTTTCTCACATTTCATTCTCTGGATTTACCATTGTTCGCGATAATGTAGCACCCCCAAAGTGCGAATGTTTTCGGCATTTTCCCAGATATTTACAAAAATAAAATTGTTTATTACGTACCTAAGTAAGTAATATAAAACTTTTGACGACCTGTGTGGCGCGGTGGACGAAGGTCTGCCTGCGACGCATGAGGTTGCAGGTTCGATTCCCGCCTCTATGTATAAAATAAAAATATTATCTATGTAGTGTATTGTATTATGTATATCAGTTATCTAGTACCCATAACACACGCTTTTCTTAGCTTGGGGCTAGATAATGCTTTGTGAATTGTCCAGCATTATTTTATTTATTATTTTTTTAAGCTTACGTGATTCGATTACATAATTAATGATTTTATCGGGTATTTATCGGGTACCTTCTGTCATCATTTCCCCTACGCTTCTACAGCGTTGCAGCGATTGTGGTCACGGGGAAATAATAACAGAAGGTACGCGATAAATACCCGATAAAATCATTAATTAAGTAAGTAATATGTTCCGTAAACGTTTTCCATTTTATGGCCAACAAGCTCCATCTGCGTACCACCGTAGTAACCCTAGAATTGTTGATACTAGACTTACTTAGCTAACAAGAAAGCACTCTAATTAATTATACTCAAGTACGCGCTAGTTGCTTCTGTCGAGAAATAAAATTAAGTAAACCTTGTGAAAGTTCATTATACTGTAACTAGAGGAAGCGTAGGTGGCTTAATAACCGATGTTTTCAAAGCTACATTATAACAAACAAGATAAAGTAACAAAGGTGAATTCTAATCACCAAACAAAACTGACTCACTAAAATCAGTCCCGTGTACAACAAACACCAAAAGTTAACCCACAACATGAGCTTTAAGTCTTTGATGATAGAGATTATAATTCTGCTGTTATTACGGTTGACTGAACCATAATACTGGTCTACCCACGCCCGTACTTACATGGTTACCTCGATACATGTTATGCTCATCTTCATAACAAACTAGTTAGTTTAGGCGGAGCGAAGGATGTTTGAGACAAAGAACTTGAGACTTGCATTACATCATACATTAGAATGGGTTTCGACATTTAAATCCAAAGGTTTATATTTTTCTTAGTTACGTATATTTTGTATTTCCTTTATTATTGTTATAAGGTGTGTGGCTACGAATAAATTCTTTATTTATTCTTTCTTTCTTTCATACCAGGAAATTGGGGATTTAATATTAAGGTGTCACATAAAAACAGGCAGAATTTGATAGTGGAAAATCCGGTAGAAGTTGATGGGAAGCGGATAAATGGAGTTTTTGAGTGGTGACTGTAAATCGGCAAACGCAGTGTAGGACGCCCTCCGGCCAGGTGGGATGACGATCTGCGAAAGGCTGCAGGCAGATGCTGGATGCGTCAAGACAGGGCGCTATGGCGCTCATTAGGGGAGGCCTATGTTCGGCAGTGGACTAGTATAGGCTGATGATGATGATTATGATGGATAAATGGAAAGATCCCTATACCCTACTACCCCAATGTGTAGTACCAATGCACCTTGGACAGCATTCCCCAGAATGTGACCAGTGTTGCTAAATGATTACCCATAAAATATATTTATCTCACAATATCTTTGTGTGAAACCAACTATTTTATTTTTACTTAAAATATAGCCAAATACTATTTTATGTACACTTTGACAAATCTCCGCTAAAATAAGAAAATTGAAGATCTTTTACGGCGCAACTTGTTACGACTTAGTTACCTACTTACTACAAAGGACGTAAGTTTTTCGCTGGTATCTCCTTTGTTATTGTTTTTTTTTCAGCTTTATACGAGACCAAGCATAGATGTCCAGACTAAAATTCACAAAAAGGCAAAGTATCATAGAATATATTCTGCTAAAGAAACGTTTACTAACCGTGGGTTGTTGTATGTGAGTCAGAGTAAAGTGAGAAGACTGTTCAATAGATAGAAGATAAACACAAGAAACTAAATCAAGCTCTACCTGATTGGTTTGATCAGTTATCTCTATAGGTTGATAGTAAATCAATTTATAACGACGATGACTTCGTACACCAAGAAATCATGGACCAGTCATTCAGATAAATTACTAGATGACTCTTTAGAATGCCTCTCACACCCAACTTGGAACATTTCCAATCAATCCTTTAGTCTTTATGGCCTATTAAAGCATCGCACGCGCACCCATAGGTACGTGTCAGTTTAGGTTAAAAAGCGCCTAATGGATTAAAGGGTTCCATTCACACACGACATTGTGGCGAAAAGAAAAATCTATAGGATTCATTTGGTTCATTTATAAACATCTGTCTGGACAGTTTTACCCAAGATCCCTAGAAAAGGGGAACCTTCGTCCAAACGTTATGTTCTAGTGTGTTTTGCGATAGCGAGTATTTTTTGCCGAAACCAGAAATCAAGATATTGGACTTGGGAATTGAAAACTAACAAGATTCTTTGATCTATAATAAAAATAATAATGTAGAAGTAGTAAACATTTTGTTACTTTCTTTGGTTTCAATTCCAAACCAATTCCACAGTTCAAACATACTAGCCAACTATGACGTCAAAGATCAATTAGCCGATATTTTTCTAATAAATTGCTTCTTGGATTGCGTTGCGTACGTTACACGGATGTCAATACCAATCATTGTTGACCTTGTATCAATAAAAGCACTGACATGGGTAATTCTACTATATAAGATGGTAGATTGCCACTTTTATCAAATATTTATTACTTATTGATAAATCATAAAGGTTTTATCGGATTTAATTGTTGAAATCCAATAAAAACGTAACTTAGATAAAAAAAACGACGACGTCGTCGTCGGAAGCCTACTCTACCGACCGACATTCGTAATCGTTATTCGTCTTTGGATACGGAACTTATTGATTTTAGAACCACTGGGAATACGCGGCCTGCACTACCGTGTCATATTTACCAATACCCAAAATAAATAAATACTTCAGTACTACAGTAGTACCAAATCAACACAACAAATCACGAACGATCCCTAAAATATCTCAAGTAGAACAGAAACCATAAAATACAGTGTGGAGGACGCATTTGTTTTCTGCTATTGCCATTGTTTGATGTAGCATTATTTGTTTTCAATAGCAAAGGGGAACAAAAAGGCACTCGCTTGACTACCCTACTTGCTTTTATACAAAGCGTGCGTATGAGAGAGTACTTTACCTACCTATAGTTCGTAAAGGTAGGTGCCAGAACAAGAAGAGCGACTGAAAGCCGAGGAACTGCCATAAGACAGCACATACTGCGCTTAAAACAACGGAACTGGCCGTATTCATATAAAACGGAAGGATGCTCTTCCGATCCGCATAAAACTGTCTATTTCCAATTTAGAACGAAAATGAAACAGTTCAAGATGGCGTCAAAGTTAACCAAGAAAAATATCAATTTCCTTCAAAAGAAGGAACTGAATATTCTGACACAGTTTCTCCGAAGCCCAACCCTAAGGAAATAAAAGCTGAAAGGACTTTCATCAAGTTTCTAGGGCTGGTAAATAATATATTGGCAAAGTTTGCCGGTTATAAAAGGGACGAATAATTTCAGGAATGCATGGCGGAAATGGCTGAATAATGCGAAAGAACCTTGACCTGAATGTTTAATACGTGGGTTAGTAGGTAAATTTACATACATATATACATACATTACATACATCTAGTATGTTGACAGTTGACACGTGACTCACGCGACGTAATTAACGGTATGTTCCGCAGCCGACCCATTTAATTAAATTAGTGGATACCAAACAGGTAATTTATATAAATTAAAATTATACCAAGAACGCGTAATGTAATATTTATATCTTATATAATTGAACCCGCTGTCAATTGATATAGATTTACGTAGAGGTTGACTTATTACAAACGGTAAACAACAAAAAATCAGATAAGCATTGAAAGTGTGTCGTAAATTATAAATAGTACCAATCAATCCCCCGGACGTAACAAAAATAAAAAAGACATTAGCATCACCGTACACTTTCACTAGCGTGGCCTTAATACACGAAAATAGACTTGAATAAAAGCACGTGTCAAAACAACTGTTATGTCACGGTAACAATACCCTTCAGCCAATAATGGTCACAATGAAGAGGAAGCCCTGGATCGGGAGGAAATCGTTACTGGAACTCGGCACCAGTCAAGAGTTACTAACTGTATTTCATACCAACACACGTACTGTAAATGGGGTAACTTAACCGTATATAGCAATAGCAAAAACGGTAAGGAAGGTGCGAGAAAGATGTTCGCAATTACATTATTCATTACTTCGCGAGAATACGATATAAGTTCTTGCCGATGCGTCTGAGTTGGACTTTCTATGCGAATTCCGGGAAGTTTGAATGCTGCCAGGCGATTATAGCCTTTAATTGGTTAAATCACAAGTGCTTTTGCTGCAAGCATAATAACTATGCATCTCTGAACCATTCGAGTTAGTAATTGGATAGTTTTATTGGTATGGTATTTACAAGCACTGCTTATTTGGATTGTTGGACTGTTTCTTATCTACATATATCTACATATATCATACAACATACATATCAGACATCTTCAGCTAATACATAAGAAGAATGCGTATCTGCGATCGAATCAACCAATAATAAAAATAAAAATAAATAATAGATTCGTTTACATTACAATAGAGGCATTGAACTCGAAGAAACTATGAGGAAGGTATTAAGGTTTATCAATCAACTCAAGCAAGAACATTGACCGAAGACCTACCAACTAACAACAAACTTCTTTGACTTTACAAAGGAGCCTTATACCAACCAAACCGCAACCAGAGCTTTCTAAACCCCATTGTCTGATTACAATGATCGTCTGATGGAAAAGGAAGGTGCAGATGACCAGCCTACCGATACAGTGCCCAATCAAGTGAGTCATATTACACATCGCGAAGGCGAAAGTGTTTCGGACGAAAGTGAAACGCTCTGAGCTAAGAATACTGCATTCGGTAAAGGTCTAGCTCTGGCATTTTGGTTTAATTGGTAGATGGGGTAGATTAGTCAATTACAGCTCTCTCGAAAGTTTAAGCCGGTGATTTGTTAGAAACTCCTTCACTTTGGCCGTAGTGAGTCTGAGCTTTAGAGTGATTACTTACTTCACGATTACATTGGATTAAAGGAAACATTGGATAACGTGTGTAATTAAAAGCATTACACATTATCACAATATTAAGGAAATAAAATCTACCAGAATCAGATAAACATGGATTAAAGGGATTAACCTCAAACTAAAGATACACGAGCAACTTGATTGAAGCCACTAAGAAACTTTGCTGAGCTTGAAGTTTCTTACTGGTGTCGAACTAACAGCGCGACCCCAAGTCTTATAACAAGAACAAGCTACAAGTTTACAACTTGACCAAAATCAATCTCCATTTTCTAAGAATCCCGCAACTCCCACTGGTTTCTTCACTAATTTAAACTTTGATTAGTTAAAGTGAAACAATGATGAGAGAAAGGACCAAAGCAATTTAAGTCGACGCGAAAGCGCAAAGGTTCTCCGTAACAATTTATCATGTTTATCTGATTATATTCGCCAATTTCTCTTTGGCACCTATTTAGGTAGGTGCAAGACCAGGCATTGATCCAATAGAGTAAACTATTCAAGAATGAACAGATTATTTGTATGCAACAAGGAACCAACAGCTATCTTATGCAGTTTGCATGACAATATGGCCAACTCGGCTAGTTTCCTTAAGATTTCGCATCGGGGCTACCTCCATGACAGATAATACAAACAGGTAAATACCTCCTTGAAAAGCCCATTTAGAGGTCAAGCCAACGACGAGAAGCTAGATGCAAGCGAAAACGACACAGACACACACAACCAGTTCCCTTGACCAAGTTCAAATTAACAAGATTAAAACGAGAGAGTACGCCAGACTGACTGTGTAAAATTGGCGATGCATAAAGTTGCTTTGACATACGAGTGCTGTGAAGGCAATAATCTCTTTTATTAATTCAATTTGCGCTTCCCGAGCCGGATGCTGGAGGGAATATGCAAATATATATTTCACGGCTATAGGGGCGCGGAGCAATTGCGTTACAGTGTCCTCTTTGAGAGCATTGGACCTATTAGATTATTGTTCGTCCGTCGTCGGCGTTGATGGTCTATATTCTATGGCCTTGTAAAGTTCGTTTGGCTCACTAATACTCACTGTCACCTTGGCCTGGGAAGATATATATGATCCTGAATTTTGCTCAAAGTTGAAAGGTAAGCATAAGGCACCACTTGGGTGGGTAAGTAAAGTAACGTGACATCAGAGATCTCCAGTCCCTGTGACCTTACTCAGGGTCTATGGGCACTTTTGCATAATTTTGATACGGAGATCTAAAACAAAGGTCATCTCTTATCTATCACGCATAGAGAATAGAGATGTGTTTATGCCGGGCATTTACAGGGCGGATTGAGTAAATGCCTATTAAACGTCTTTTTATTCCTTATAAATGCCCAATGACAGGGCAGAAACTACGCTTGTAGTCTTTAAACATTTTGAATTTTTTTGATAAGTTGGTACAAAATTTGCTTTTCATCGACATTACGTACACGCTACGTACGTACTTACGTATTAATGTTTTATTCGTTTTGACGTTAAGTAGGTACATGGTTTTTATTGCTTCAAGATACCACTTATTCATAGGTACTTAATAATATAATATTGACTCTCAGACATCACGAAGTAAACCTTATAATACCTTAAATTGAAAAAAAATCAAAATGTTTAAAAACTACAAGCGTAGTTTCTGCCGTGTCATTTACTCAATCCGCCCTGTAAATGCCCGGCATAAACCCATCTCTAATCACGCAATATCCTTAACTGACTTAACCTAACAATGTTAATAACGACGACAAAGCGCCGAAAGTAACTATACGAACATGCACAAACGCTTATTAACGACAAGACTATTGCGTTATTTTGAAAGTTAACACATAAAAGGAGCCATAACATTTTTACTTCATGAAACCGCAACTGAGCTGAGCTGCGTGAGCGCATCAACCTACATTTGACTTTATGTACAGAGTTGCCATAAAAAGACAAGACTTTTATGGGACTGGCTTAGTAAAAATGGTAATGTTTTGTGGACTGAGTTGTAAGAGGTTTAACGACGGAGTATCGACGTGATAGATTAACGAAGCATACGATAATGGTTATAATGGTATTTACAGAAAAACATAACAAATGAGCCCTACTTACTACCTTAAGATAGGTCACTCCTTTTCGGTTGATTACCAATCAACCGAAAAGGTCCGAATCAACCGAAAGTACTACGTACTAGTATTTTTCATATACCTATCTAGGTATATGAAAAATTATAATAAGTAGACATCTTCTTTATCGTCAATGATACTCTGCTGAACAAACATGCCCCACTCAAACGGGAGGGATTTTGCCAATGAGTAGTAGACATAATCATGACGGAGCACCAAAGCGTCTATTGCGTGACATGCCTAATTGCAGAAGACCCCCTGGATGACCGAAACTCAGATTGCTCGATAGAGTCCAACAAGACCTAAAGGCGACTGGATTGAGCGGCTGGCAGGAAAAAGGAAAGAATAGGACTGATTGGCGAAATTTCCTCGACCAGACCAAGGCCCACCCACTGCTGTAGGGTCAGAATGATGATGATTATGAGTAGTAGACATACTACTGATCACCATACTCCCAGTCTAACGATTTTCCGACGGATAAACTAACATTTAAGTAAATATTAACAAAAATCAAGCTTAAACTCACCAAATGCAAAGCTAACATTTAGAGAGAGCTCAAAACCTCAAAGCAATGTGTAAAATTAAAGCACAAAACGTTTAATTTTCTGTATTCAAGTAGCTGCTAATGGCACCTTAGAGCTCTTAAGCCTTTGACCTTGGCATTTGATTCCAAAGCGAAATTTCGAGCTTCAATGAGAATCATAAAACGTTTACCAAACCGAATTATGAGACGGGTCGAGAACGATATATTTAGGACAAAATACAAATTCTTGCCTTTATCAGGATTAAAATACCTAAGTACTCGCTGTCATCATTTTCGGATAATTGCAGAAGAGTTACAACTTTCGGAGAATTGGTAAAATTATTAGATAATAAGACAACGCTATTTATTCCTTGTGATGGCATCCTTACTATCAAACTTGTAGCGAAGTAAAATGATGTAACAAAGGTGAATGCACTTTGAATTACAATGGCAATAATGAAATCGCCCTCGCACGTGTTCAGCAGAAGTGTTCATTTGTGTGGTACTCTTACGTACAAGTACTTTCAGTAGTAAGGATCATCATTCTTCTTTCAGTGGGAAAAATTATAGAGGTACATTTGCCCCCGCATCAGGAATTTTTAACCGACTAAAAAGGAGAAGATTCTCACTTGGAATGTATTTTTTTTTATATATATTTGTTACTTTTGACTGGGTTGTCCGATTTAGATGATTCTATTTTTGAAAGCTGGTGCTTCCCGTGTGGTGTGGTCTCATTTAAATTTGGTCCAGTTCTGACAAAAGGATCCATATAATTGAAGTCAATTTTATAGTTTTTTTTAAACAAAATCAATTATTTACTGTGGTTTTCAACTCTAAAAGATTTAAAGATTTAAACTAAATGATTACATTTCAATTAAAGATTTGACAGAAGTTGAATCATCCGATAATTCAGAGAAATAAAATAAGCTTCACCGTAACGAATTTAATCAGAAGAATCCATTTTTATTTTATTCTAGAACGTGGACTTTGTACTTTAATGACATTCTTTGAACTACTCTGTTTTATATCTAGCAGTAGTGGTAATGTCAAAATAGCAAGAGAATAAGCAATTATATTTTTTCCCATGTAAACATCCTAACGTTCGCATTTATACTCGTAATATTAGTGTGATTTGCCATGACCTCTTTCCTTTGAAAGCCGTCAAAAATTGCGTCATGTGTCTACTAAAAATGCGCCCAAATTTTCCAGCCAGCAGTGTAAATATAAGAATAAGTGCCTCCCTCCATAACCTTGACTTCCAATAAAAAAGTGAAAAGTCAAGGGTGTAATGTAATGTCTTACCTACATGCGAGTAGTTATCCCCGGGATTTGAAGCTAAATCCAACACGAGCCTCCGCGACTTTACGACACTCTTAAGCCCATTATGTAACAGTAAGAGGCGTGAGAGGTTTTTATTCTCACTTGGCTTTAAGGCTAATGTTTTGATATCTTTCCCTTCGACCTCTTCATCTCGTATTTTGTTTAATTTAAAGATACAGACCAATTTTGTTTTTGAACGACACCAAAATCACAGAACCGGTTTTGACGTCCCTGACCTACGGTTCGGGTTACATTCTGTTTCTTATCTTACTACGATGGTTTTTATATGAAACTTAAAGCATACAAATTGAATTTGATCATAAAAGAAGGCGTTCAATTGAAACATAAAAGCTTCCAAATAAAGTACGCAAAAGTTCATCGAAAGACGAGCTTTAAGAATGTGCAACAAAGCCTTTCGAGTAGCCATCTTCAACCGATGAAGTTAAAGTAGGTTAAATGCGGTTTTATGTCTCGGAATCTATGGACCAGAGACCACGCATGCGCTGTAGAGGTTGGATGGAACAATTGTATCGAGTTCCCACGGTATAATCCTAGCACTCATCCTGTTTAGGTTGTACATCATCCTGTGGATGGTGGAATACATGAGGTTATAGCGTTTCTGAGGTAGTTGATGATGCCAATAGAGGTAATTACGTACTTTTTATATGATAAGAATCAAAGGCATTTAGTGAAGAATCAAAGGCATTTAGTACAGTGGCATTTACAGATCGGTGTAGTTAGTTCATACAACCTTGTATAGGAAAATGGGCAGACAATTACTATTTTCTGTGTCTTATAATGCTTATTTTGCCAGTAACAAGATGGCAGATACTTTCTTTACGGAATTATAGCGAGGTTTGTGGCGACAATGAATTATTTTGATTCATCTAGTACCCCAAGCTTTGCTTAGCTTGTGACTAGATAATGTTATGTGAATTGTCCAGCATTATTTAATTTGTTTATTAAATTTTATTATTCTTCTATCAAATACGATTGCACCATACCCCTTGGGCACTTTTTAGTAAACAGTGGATTGAACACGTACATGTCTCGGAATCTAAACTACTTTACTTACTATGGGATCGTAGATCTTGATATTTGTTTTGCAACACGACCAGATATATACGTACTATTCTAAGAAATGCTACTACACGTGAGAAGAATTAATTTTGCATTGACTTCAGATAGATATTTTGTAACGGCAAAGGTAAAACTTGGTTTGGTTTGGTTAGACAACTTTTTGAGAGTCGAAAGTTATTTCGCCGGACGAATTCCAGGCCAATTTTAGATGAGGGAATTCAGGAGTATGAATTTCCGAGGCAGTACAAATGCTAAAAGCTTTTCGGGCTGAACTTTAAGTTCAAATTCTGGCAGGAATTATCAATTCATTCTACAAATAAGTACTAGTGGTTAGAACCCGTAGGAATAATGTTGGGACTCGGAATTCTGATAGCTATTTTAAATAAATACAACAAAAAGCGATAACTTATTTATAATATAAACATATTCTGTGTGTTATTAGTATTAGTCCATTTCATACGGACTTGTTTAAAAATCTGTATTCAGCAGCAATGGGTTTGGTTAAGTCAATCAAGAACAGAGGGATTGAATAACACTGTTCCGGTCGTAAAAATGAAGTTCAATAGTGAATCTCATGTCAAATGAAGGACATAAATAGCATGCTTTTAGACTGTGACACCATAAATTTCATATCCGATTCACATCAACTATTGTCACAGCAGCTGTTATGCCTCGTTGGGCATTGCGAATAGGTAGCTACAGCTACCTGAAATTAGCACGTGTGGTTTGGCAAAGGTATCTATTATGTTATTGCATGATCCTAACTAAACTGAGGTTTGTTCAAAGCATACAATATGCTCAATAAGTCCTTGTTGACCGACTTCAAATTAGGTGGAGGTTCGTTTTTTTTATGTAAGTACCGTCGCCGAATTGTCCGTCAATTGTAGAATGTTTTTTTTGTATAAATGATCACAAAAAGGTCGCGAAAAATTATATTTCCGAGACATTAGCCTAGTAGTACCTAGCTAGTATTGTCCCACTAAACTTAAAAACAATGTAAATATTAAGGAATTTGAAGTAAATTTTTAGTTTGTTTTAATTACACAATTTATTGGTGCAGGCAGGCAAGGAAGAAGATAGGAGGTCGTTGAAATAAAATTAGCCAACGCCCAAAATCATCAAGATATCAAGATTAATTTGCAAAACCTGACAAAGACGCTTTACAACTCTTTATCGTAACGACCGGTTATTTATATGTGATGACATAACTTCTAAGAAATAAAGTCAAAATATCACATTTGCGACTAATAAGATGCGTATCAGCAAAATTAGAATTTCAATGATCCCAAACCACGAATTTAATTTGGGCTGCAAAAGATCTGGTGAAACGATGCTAGTTTATAAACCGTTTAATCGTTAAAAACTTCACGATACAATCATAGATAAGTATAGCTCTATTAAAAAGATACATAAACGACTTTAATGACATAAGATTCAAAATAGAGCGTGAGATTCATCATCCTGACCTATATGATACAATCTATGATTAGTGAATCCAATAATATAAGTCTGGTAAGTCCTGAACATTGCATCACAGGTCTATTTGTGGACTTGACACCGAAATACCGCTTCGGGAGTGCGCGCACGCAGGCAAATTTCACTGACGTCTTGTCATGTTAGTCTACAGATACCTACTGGTCCGATTATTTTGAATCAATGGACTTCAATTTCTAAAAGGGGGATAGAAAAAAAGCCTGAGACGAGTAGCTAAGGCTACTATAAGGTTCTGGTAATAACTTCCTTATTTTTCTGAGTCAGGAAAGCGTGTAGGTATGTTCATCGCGATGAAAGTTTGAATATGCATGGCATCTAAGATCGCGCGCTATTCAATTACCGTTATAAAAAAAAGTCTAGTAAAAAATTGAAATTGAATATATCTACTTGCACTCAGGTAGTCAAGTGGTAAACGTAGGTTTAAAAATATAAGAATAAAAGAAAAGGAAAACCCAATAAAATTAAGCAACCTTAAGCCTGATTGAGCTTAATGGTGCTGAACAAAGAAAACACATTAACTTAACCCTATTTCTGACTGACTGAAAACACAGTTTAGTTCGGTGAGCCGTAAGGAACATTCATCAAAGACTTAGATGATTTGGCCTTCAGGTATATCGACACAGGATGGAAGAATAGATTCATATAGTCTTTAACTCATGTTAAAGACTACACGTCTCATAAAATGAAATGATAAAACAGCACGTACCTCGGTTAACAGGATGCTAATAATTTTACCTTATAACGGTTCAGACGATGGGGACGATTTAGTGGCCTCCCACTCCAGTGTTTTTCGTTTATATCCGGGCAAATCTAGACCAATTTATTGTGAATAACTGTCGCTCTCCCGTCGGGTAACCCTCTTAACCAATTTCAATGGAAGCATTGTTGGTGAGCTGGATGCGGTGCGGAGATTTTTAAATTGAAATGCATTCATACAGACTCGTTGATATGTAGATGTATGCATCGCCACATTTCGATTGGATTATCATTACTTTATTTCGACCTTACAACGAACGCGTCTTGGCATGAATCCGAGTCAATAAAGTCATTAAGCTCTATAGAAAAGGGTTTAAATACTTACGTCAAACATTTATCCGTGAGTATAAGCCTTAGGTACTTATGTTTTGATGAAAACCAGTTAATGTTTCAGTGCATCGATGCGTGTAAGAAAATGCAAATATAAATGTTGATAAGCATGCGTCCCAAGGTCACCCCTTGCGGAACGCCAAAAATAATCCCCAACAAAGAACTTTTTTCATGGCATGTTTCATAACCATAAGTTTTGGTGAACATTACAAGTCTCCAAGAATAACAAATGCGAAAAACAAGGGCTTTGTAAAACGAAAATAACTGTTCGATCTTGTTACAAGCATGGTCGAAGTCAAAACAATATTGAAAATTTCGTCGTATGTATATGTACCCAAAGTGTCAAGGGCATTTCGAAATGCATTTACACACAATGCAAAAATATGCATATCTACAAAGATATTGAATGAAATGCTATAGTGAAAACCGGACCCAACTGGTACCTACTAATAATTATTTTTTTTATTGCAGAACTATTTTAACTATCAAACTACTAACTAAATTCTTGACAAAGAAGACAATAGAAACAACAAATCTATAGAAATACGCTAGAAGTGAACTAGTGAAAGAAAAAATTCAGTTGAAGCCATGTGGCATTAGTATATTTAAGTCTTTGACTGAAGGACTATAATTCAATCAAAATTCCCTCACGCAAAGGGAGTGTTCCATAATTAGACTTGCAATTAGTTGATGGAGGCGAAAGTAACCACGACGTAAACATGTCAGAAAAATGAGAGTTGCTTTCACGATTGAGTTCACACAAAGGGTAAATACAATACCTTGACATCATCCATTAGTCTAGTCTAGCCAGATTGGCCTTTCTCGAGTGATATGATATTAGACAATGGATTGTTACTTTATTAAATTTGACGCTAGAAGACGAGTCGTACAAAGAAAATCCATGCTGTTATTCTTAACAACTACGGTCTACTCAGCTGGTGAAACCCAGTCTTGAATACTGTCAGTTTCTGGAAAAACATCTATTAAGCACCGGCCAACCTCTCAGTGAAACTAGATTGCATATGAAAAAAGCCATAAGAAATGCAGTGTCTGGTGCATTGCAACGGTAAACTTATATTAACAGAGGCCGGAAGACATTACGTGACTGCCGCTAGTCACAACTCCCAGGTCGTTTGGATGAACTTTTGCTAGATTGGCTACGCACTTTGCACGCGAGGTTTTATAGAACACTGCACAGTTGTTGTCGACTCTTTGTCTTGGTTTTATTTAGATAAGCCTCATGGAATTGGGCTAGGTAATCTCTAAATTTGCGTTAACGCAAATGCCGCCACCGCCCCGTGCGCCTTTTTAGTTTTCGGGATGTTCGGTATTACGAGTATATCCAATCTAATGAAAAAAATATGTCTTGAATAAAAAAATTGCTCGGCACATTAGATTGGTATTAATTTCATGTTACTTGCTCATAGCAGTCTTCACCTATAACATTAAGTATCAATAAAAAAAAACATATCCGTACAGGTTTTCCTTTGACCTAGCTTGTTAACGAAAACAAATGCATTTTATTTATGAAATATAAATGTTCCGTTTGTTTACATTACACTATAACACTGTGTGTGCTTTACCGTGTACAATGGGGAGGTGGAAACAGTATGGGGCCAGCCAGGAGTCATGGGGTCATTGTTTCGTTTCCACCTGGCTACACATCTGATGATGTCACGCATCGCCACCTTCGATGGAGCAAGTGCAGAAACATGGTAAACCTCTTTGCTTAGTGGTTGGGTAAATGTGAAACTAAAGCAGCAAGTTAGAGCTGAAAAACGATTGTTTTGTTACCCAAAATAAATTCAGAATAAATAAGCAACACGTAACAATAGGCACGAAGAATCATGGCGTTGAACTGTTCTTCCGAATCTCTAAATCTATCCCGATTTAAAGATTACGTAACAAAGAAATAAGGTCAGAAACTCTGAACAAACAAACGCTGAGTATTGACAATATTTTTTCGAGGAGACTAAAAACATCGTTATCGGCAAGTGCTCAAAGATCGATAGTAGGTCAGTCGAGAAGAGACTGTTTACTTCCCAAGAGTAAAACAAACAATTTGCTCGTAAAAGAAACTAAATTAGCCGGAATCGCTAAAGACTCGAGATGTCAGAGCGACTCAGGCGAAACATACTCTACTGTTCCCAAGAGATTAACGGAATCTGGGACGATCCGATATTGGTTTCAGAAATGCGTTTAGTATTATATCTTGTGTATGAAGCAAAACGGAAGATTTATTTAACCATTAAATATTACAAACATAAAGTATGAAACTGAATAATATTATTTCATTTACGTAATTTTGTATTGCATGTTTGATTGTTTGTAAGTTATGTTATGCACTATTGCTGTGTATGTTTCTCTTATCTAATATTTTGAAATAAAATTTGCGGGCGATTTTTGCACTAGTGTAATTAATAAAAGATCTGATTTTGATATCATTTTTAGGGTTCTGTACCCAAGGGGTAAAACGGGACCCTATTACAAGAATCCGCTGTCCGTCTGTCACCAGGCTGTATCTCATCAACCGTTCATGAGCCGTGATAGCTAGACAGTTTAGAAATTTTGGCAGATGATGTACTGTTGCCGCTATAACAACAAATAATAAAAGTTAAATAATTTTAATAATTAAGGGGGGCAACGTCCTTATCTCCTTGAGAACCGATCACTGAGGTTAAGCAACGTCAGGCGCGGTCAGTACTTGGATGGGTGACCGAGTGTCACTTTGACTTTTTGTTTTTTACGAGGAAAGATTTGTATTTTTTTATTTGTATAGATAATGGTACGGAACCCTTCGTGCGCGAGTCCAACTCGCACTTGGCCGGTTTTATTTAATTAAGTAAATAAGGTCACTTTTATCGCGGAAAAATGTGAGATAACGCCAGTAGAAGCAAGTAAAAATAAAAGAAATAAAAGGAGTAGCGTAGTATCGCATGACATTCGTTAGCATTCTAAGCACTGTGAGTTCACAAACTGTCTAAACCACCTCAGATATATTGAGGCAGACTATAAATCTTTTTGAAATGAAAAACAGCTAACGTCCTTTGCATTCTCTACCACAAAGAGATCAAGAAAGCTGAACAATAGGGAAAGTCTCAGTGACTTCAAAAAGACTGAGGTTAATAGCGAGAATCCTGTCTTTCTGTTTGTAACAGGTGATTATGATCAAGCTCTGGCTAAACGATTTTGTTTAGATAAACTTCTGGGAATAAATTCCACGTTTTTATGCTAGTTCGGTTTATTTTAAAACGATTTGGTTTTCGTCTTGCAATGTGTATTTTTGTTAGTTTCGGGAAACCTTGATCTACATGTTTATCTTTATTGCAGTTTTTTCGTAAATTAGTAGAAAACCAGCAAAAATATTTTTCGCTTAGCAGCTTTAAAATTAGAACCAGGAATTTATATTACAAACATGATAAAAAATTATGATTATGGGCACAACCCCCATGAGACAAATGCCAATAAGTCGCTTATCAGGCGCAGGCCTGCGTCCAGCAGTGGACCAATACAGCCTGTTGAGGTTGAGGTTGAGGCGATCTGAACACATAATGTATTAGTATTATTTAAAAGTTATTAATACAAGCTTAAATGTAAAAAACAATTATTACTGCTAGAAATACCAATACTATACAATACTGTGCGAATATGACTTTCCAGCAGTTACACTCATCAGATCATAAAACTTTTAAATCCATCATAGTTACTGATACTAAAGTTTTTTCATCATCATCATCATCATCAGCCCTTTGCGACCCACTGCTGGGCATAGGCCTCTCTATGCTTATGCCATTCGCCTCGGTCCTGCGCCTAAAGTTTTTTACAACGTGATATTTACCATGATTTGAGTTTTGAGCTTTCCAATATTTCAGCACAGTTTCATGCTCGAAGGGATGCGGAACGCGCGCGTCTAGAACCGCACTCGCCCTGAAGATGTCCCTCGTTAAGGGATGAAATGTTGGTGTTCTTCCAACACAAATAAGGTTCGTAGTTAATCCGCTTACATCCGTAATTAATTTAATATCCCGTTGTATCTCATCACACAGTCATCAATCATATAAACGCGAAAAATGGGAGGTTAAGTTAAATGCTAATGATGAAACCAAGTAATGCTTGCTACCTTCGACTTCACTCAACACTGCTGAATGAGAGAGACGTTATATATATAATCTAGTCAAAGATTTAAATCGTTAGATTAGCCCTTTCCGTAGTGAGACCGCGCCGTGTATGTTGACAAGCGAAGTTTGATAGCTCACAAACTTGTCTTTGTCATTTGGAATCTGTGAATTCTGTCTTTTTGTGGTGTTGTGTTTGCACACAAAAGTTCGTGATATGTGATTGCACAATAAAAAGACACAATAAATTGAGAAACATAACAGTAATTGTATATACTCATAGTGTGCGTGCGTCGGCTTTTTATTAACGCACGTATTCAAAGAAAATGACACAGTTTTTGGGTGTAAGGGCGTGTCCAACAATTTAAATCTTGAATCCAGTCTTCTAACATTAATATGAGAGCATATACTTTTAATTGGCAATGATTTAACGACTTAACAGAGTCTAATTTAAAAATTACATCACGATTCACGGGCTAGGCTGGCGACTTTAAATCAACTATTGTTGATTCTAAGTTATTTTAATTGTGGCGACCTTGGCATTAGCTAACAAAATGCCATGTTTATCTTTACGCGGTTTTTTATATGAGAACAGTACAAGTGATGCTAAAATAAACCGTTTCTAGAGCTTACTAAGAATTTAATACGATCAAGCGATAAGAAAACCGTTACGTTGAACGTTATTAGAGAAATATCTGCACGGAATTATGGAATGTAGACCATTTGAGATGAGTGTATCTTTATCTATTCTGTAGTGTATCTTCAATCAAAGAAATCAGGCCACGTATATGTATATATAAAACCTATCAGATTTAGGGTGATGTTCCTCGAACTGATCATCAGTACGGCGTACAAATATTATGTCAAACAACAAACGAGTAATACAACTTTCGCTTTCACTAAATCTAATAAGCAGATGGTGATTGGAACAAAAACATGAAGACAAAGGCTTGGATTGAAAAGCGCCGCTATTAACGAAGGCACTGTGGAATTAAGAGCACATCGACGGCTCTACTTTCATACAAACATGTCTGAAAAACCTTTGGCAACTTCGGTTGAATACAGAACTCAGTATTGCATCAAAATTCCGACGACAAAAAATCAATTTGAACTAAATAATATCCCAAAAATGTTTACGACCTCGACAGGAATTGAAGCCGCAACATCCCCCCCCCCCCCCCCGTGGGGTCAGCTTTCCTAATTCATTACCTTTGTAAACTGAAAATATTTATCACAATTTGATAACTAACGAGTAGTACGAGAATAACTGACGGGATTATGAATGGATTTAAAGCTTTGACGTACCCACGCAGTACCAAAATCCGTTTATTTAGGCAGCTATAGCGTTACAAATACCTTTATTACATTTTACTTCGAACAAAGCTGATAGAACGAGAAAGTTAATCAAGCTCAATGTTGTTAGCTTAATACGGATATTTTTTTGCGCAGCTTTCATTATTTAGTTTTGACCATCAGTAGCTCTTGAGCGCAGCTTTTCTCCAGTCACCTCAAGACCATAGACACGTAATTACCTAAAACGACAATAATTTATTACCTAAAATACCTACTTAACTATAAATTAATGAAACTATAACATTTTTGTTTGCAATTTTTTTTAGTAGATTATATGGCTTTTTAACCGACTTCAAAAAAGGAGGACAAATGGGAACTTTCATGGATCCCATTGTTCGAACTGGATCAAATGAACAAATGGGAATAAAATGGGACCACACGGGAAGCACCAGCTTTCATATTAAAAAAATCATGGAAATCAGACCACCCAGTAAAAATCTTTCAAAAAACAAACATAAATAAAATACAGTCGAATTGTGAACCTCCACAATTCGACTGTATTTTATTTATTCCCATTTGTTAATTTGATCCAGTTCGGACAATGGGATCCATGAAAGTCCATGAAAATAATATAAAAAATGAAGTCTGTTGATAGTTTTTAAAACAAAATTAATTATAAATTTATTTATTTATGATCTCTGAAAAGGTTATTCAAACGTCATAGTTCTACTATATAATAAAGTTCCAACATGTGACTAGACTAGAAAATATGTACTTATATCAATTGAACCACTGCCGTTCAATAATATGTAATGAGATCGTCCCATTCAAATTAATCAATGCAAGGTCTTCTGTATGCTTGTTGACTATACATTACGATGATCACAATCGTATTGTCATTGAGTCGTAATAACTACTCAAACGAAGCACAGCGGGGATAAATTTGCGACAGCTAACAGGGTGGAATTCTGCAGATGGCCGACTTAATATTAAATTGGAACTTAAGGTGGCGGTACCCCGACTCAAACTAGTATGATGCGAAGTATTTAGGTGAAGTTTTAAAGGTTATTTTTGATGATTATTTTTATATTTCCAACAACTGTCTGTCTTACTATTAAACTTGGTCCGGGGTTTCGAGGTAAATAGCAAACGTAGATTTCATGATATATTAATAAAATAAATATAAAGCATCGACCAACTCAGCACCGATTTTGTCCCACATTCGGGAATAAAACAAATGATTTGGAAGTCCTGAGGTTTACTGATTTTCAAGCGCCAAATTTTTATACGGGTTGCTGCCGAGAGGAATCCTTAGGTACATTATAATGATTCCAAGAATTAAATAGGTACAGTAACCACAAAATACAATACCTAAATTAAAAGTTAGAAATGTATCTATCTATGGTAGCGACAGTACTATATAAACACTATGGTAGAGACAGTACTATGTAAACTCTATGGTAGAGACAGAATGAGGCAATTGCTATTTTAAGAACTTTATATTCTAGAGAAGTTAATTAACTAATGAAATTAAATTTTAATCACCCAGGACCCTAACTTTGAGTCAGCATATTTTTAACTACCGTTAAAAGGTGTTTTGCAGGTTCGCTGTCCCAAAATACTCTGGTTATCCATTGACGCGATAAGCGACTATAAGCGGTATTAAGTAAGCGTACTACCAATACGAAGTTCAGTGTTTACAAGCGGAATAATCAAATTTAACCACGCTACACCCTTCAGGGGGTCAGAGGGGAATAGTGAATGGTGGCATCAATAGGAGGAAAAAGTTGGTAGCACAGCAATCAATGTTTGGAACTTCGTTTATTTCGGTTAATCGCGCTTTCTGTTTGTTTTTATTGTTGTTGTGGTGGCTTTTGTTAGATACAATGCAAAGGAATAATTTGGTAGACACTTCCCTAACCCAAAAACAACTCTAACTTAATTATTCCATGCTCATTTTTGTTAAAGAAGTTGAGTTATCTAGATGTTGGTCATTTCCGCATTCGTTAGTTCGATAAGTTAAAAAGTATTTCTTGGAAACTCTACCGCAAAAACAGGAAAAGTGAAGTAAATATTTTATGTCTCAGCAGCGGAGAGATTATGTACCTTATCATTCAATTAATTCTGCGGCAAAACTTTTTAAGGTTTCAGAACCTTCTTTGAATTACCAAAGCGGATGTTAACTTCCCTTTTCGCCGAAATTAATTTGTAGAATTAGTAATTAAAACTTCCAAGGGTCTCATCGCAGTAACCTTAGCCACTTGTTCTACAGAGGTGTTCAGGCCCGAGTCCTTGAACAGTGACGTCATAAAGTGAACAACCTCAAGGTCCGGGGTTTTTACGCGAAACTCGTAAAACTGTACTACGCAATAAAATGTTCAAATTAAATCCCTTGAAGAAAATACGGCGCGTGCGAAAAATAGATGAAATTCTTCTAATACCTACGAATGAGAGCTTGTTCAGCAAAGATCAAGGCGAAAATAGGGGCAGATTATGTTAAGTTCGCGTAGTTTTCGCGTTAGTTGATGGGCGAAGTCCATTTGGGAGAGCATTATCATTATGATACAGCGATGGAATAACGATTTTCTACGTAAACAAGCTAGGTGGGCCTGCCACGCCCCGTAGTAACGTAATGCCCCAGGACGTAATGCCGTAGTGTTACGGATCTTCGGGTCCGGCCTTGGGTCGACGATATTTTTTACGGTGACTGCCTGTTTGGGATGTTATTGATCTTCGGTGGAGAGTGGCGTGTTTGTGCATAAATTTAGGTATGTTTTAGGCTACTCAGATATATTATATCTAGACAACGAGCACCTAAAAACCTAACATACCTACTTAATTTGCCTAAAACCTTACCTTAGGTTCTAGGCAAAGTATGTTACGTTTTTAGGTGTTTTTGTTTTTACCCATACATGAAACATACATACAGACAGACTTACAGACTAGATATTTAATCCTAATTTAAAACTAAACAACCATAACAGAAAAAATAACCGAAGTTGGTGCCTAGATATCCTATTCACGTACAGTGTAAAAAATTTCTTGTGCAAATAACTTATGAAGTATTAGTTTACAGTCGTGTTAGCTAAGTAGAGCAGAATAAAGACACATAGAGAAACACTCGATTTTTACTTGGCTGGCTCTATCTACATACACTGCTTTACACCCACCCTGTATATAAGAGAAGACATGAAGGAAGATCCCACGAACTGATGGCTGTGATAATGATAAGGATGGAGACGGTGAGAAAGGAATCCATGGATAACGCATTCACTGCCCAGCCTTTGCGGTGCGACCCGCAGGGGCGCGCTGCAGCTACACGGGGCTGGAGACCGGCACTGCGTCGAATATACACTATCCAGTGATGGTAATAATGTGTTACATTTAGTAGAGTTCAATTGAAACTGAAAAATGCATTAGTCTTTATTTTTGTCCAGGATCAAACGGTTCCCTATTTATTTAAGTTTAAAGTTGGAACCCAACATTTTATCTTTAAAATAGACTACTCTAGCTGTTAAGAATCTACAACCCCGATTAGTTCGTGAATGGGGAAGTAGGGCAATGCGGTAGCGTTGTGAAACACTGCATGGCAGATGTTTGGTGTGGGAACGAATTGACCATTGTTAGACGGCGGCCTTTTACGAAGGGTAAGGTAAGTAAATTGCATAATGCATTTTGGTCCATGTGAAATTGTGAATATGGGGTGTTTGAAGCAAATCATGGCCTACCTGTGCCGAAAATACACGTAGTTTTATCTACTAATATTATATAGAGGAAATATTTGTTTGTTTGTTTTTATTGAATAGGCTCCGAAACTACGGTGAAACCGCGAGGCGCTTAAGCAGCATCTCGCGGTTTCACCCGCGTACGTCATATCATAAGTATAACGTCGCAGCGCTAAAATGTAAAAATAATTTATTTCGAAGCAAAGTTCGCAGTGATTTTGAAGTAAGTACCTAACTGAACTAAACTTGTACAATACAATACAAAAATTCTTTAATGTACACCATAAAAATAACATGAGGTACATGGATACAAAACATAAAACTAGTACAATGAGCGGCCTTATCGCTTAGAAACGATCTCTTCCAGGCAACCTTGTAATTTGTTATATGATGCCGAGATACCGCAGTTTTTGTGATAGAAAACTGTGTTGTAGAGACAATCGTTCCCCTCAACAGACAGGCTCTTAGGTGGTTATGGTTTGATAAAGCACAAAGTAGAGGTGCCCTTGTTAATTTATTTAACCTCGTGGTGGTCGGTGAAAAAAAAACCTTTCCATCCGTAGCAGAAGGTACAAATTCGCAAATCATTGGCCAATAGCAGTGGCTATGTTGCAGATTATTTTATATGTGCGGTAGGTTAAGTAGCACCTCTACAGAGTAGGTTAGTACTGCATGAATGAATGGTCTAGTTACCGATTGATTTTACAAGGTTAACTAAGTGCTATATGCAACTAAGTCGATATGTCATACCTATAACATTATGGACTTAGTGGCAGTTGCAGAAGCATGACCTTCGATATTAATTGTTAAAACACCTTAGCAATTAAACCACATAACTTTATTTAAACTTAGGCAGATAGAGTCCACGGACGAAATTGCTTAGTTCTGCTTAGCTTCGGGCTCTATAAGATACGAGTTACGCTGTGTGAATTGTCAAGCATTATTTAAGATATATACCCAACCATAAGCATGATAAAAGCCATAAAGGCGCTTATCAGGGAGAGGACTGTATCCAGCAGTGGACCAATAATAAGGCTGTAGAGAATACCTCTACAGCCTTATTATCTATAATCTTTTTCACTTCTTCCGCTAGTGGACAAAAATATTAAGTGAATTAGAGTCTTATTTCTTATTTGATAATAATTACTATTTATCAAGCTGTTTGTTTATATAGTAAAATTTTGACTTGTCTAACTGCTTATTTGGTAAGCCTAAAGAAATAAACGATTTGACTCTGTAACTCTAACTCTGACTGTAATTTTCAAAATCTTGTAAACACTTCGTACACTTCCGCCGACTATAATAATAATAATAAATCTTTATTTCAGACTTCATACTATAGACAAAGCTCAAACAGAAACGATTAAAGGTCGAATTATGCTAGAACGCGTGTGAGGTGTACGGGAAAGTTTGATGATGATTATAGCGGGCACGAGACGTGTCCGAGTCGTCCGGGACCGTACATGCTACATGTAACATGTGGCTGAACCTTACGTCGTCAGGGAACGTCCGAGCCTTGTCCGGGACGCAACCGAACGCCTAGTATGAACCGCTTAATATAAAATGTTGTGAAGTTTAGAATCCGTGCGTCATCTTTGCCTCGCACGGAGCACGGCTATAACCCGTCTACTATAATCTACTCTATAGTCTTCTATAATTCATACTTAAAATGGTATGTAATATAAAATAAGAGGCCTTGCCTAGGTAGCAGCCTATACCTAGGTATAGGCTTTTTTACACCTGTGCTCGCTGGTTGATGATGATGACTTCGTAAACAGCATTTTAGAAGGTGACTGACTCTGTTAAGCGGTTTTTTCATAATTTGCCTTTGTTTTTTATACTTATCTAGGACTCACACATCATCTAGCCCCAACGTAAACAGATATTGGTAGGTACTAGATCGTAAGCCACACAAAACGAATTTTCCTTTACCTTTGCCAATGCCATAAGAATAAATCATTTTTTATTCCTACACCCATGCTTAGGTGTTCATTATCATATCAGACCACTTCTTAACCTACTGACGTATCTAGTTTACATGACAATCAACGTCGTCATTTACGAAGATACAATTACACGCTATTATGTCACCAATTGCAAGGTCCCCCATGAACTGGCCGTCGCAAGTGATGTCATAGCACGCAAAAAACGGCTTTATAACCTACTAATACTTGTAGGCATTGAGATTGTGTTGTTCTGACAGTGAGAATATAAATGAGACTCGAATTTTGATCAGACCTTTACATTTTATTTTTATACTCTTAATAGCTTTGGGTGAATTGATAGATAAGTGGCAATTAGCATGATTACCGATTTAGATGTTTGATGATAACAAAGACACCTTTGGGTTAGGGAAGATTTGAGTAATAAATTATTAACAAGCGACCCGCCAATCATGATCATCTAAGGGACCACGCCATTTTTTTGCCATATTTCAAAGTAGCAACAGAATACTTGATCTTATTCAGAACCCACGCAAAGCCCCGGCATTGACTTTTAAAATGGTCACTTAATAATCTGTAGGTGCCAGTGCTCAGTTTGACATCCTATTAAAAGTTCACATCCAATTGGGTCACTAGACTAGGTCAATTAAGCTGGCCTTCTTAATGACTAGGTGCAATTTTAATGATTTTACTTTCAGGTTTTATAATGCAAGTTGACACAGTATATAGATACTGCATCAACTCATGTCGAAGTGACAGGACCTAGGTACTGTTGTTTCGGGACATGGTAATGGTTAAATATATGACATCATTTATAGGGAGAGTAGTGGAGAGAGTGGTGAACTGTGATCTTCAGTGGCATCTTGCTGAAGAGTGCATTGTGCTTTATCTCCCTTTTGAACAAGCCCTAACTAGGCAGCAATCTTTTTCAAGTGGTAAGCGGTAATACTGAAGACCTCTGTGGTGCAGCAGGCGAAGGTCTGCCTGCAACACAGGAGGTTGGGGGTTCGATCCCCGCAGTTGTTGGGACAAATGTTTAGATATTTGTTCAGGGCATTCTGGATTTTTTGCTTTGTTTAATAAAAAATATCTATCTATGTAGTGTATTGTATTAAGTATATCAGTTATCTAGTACCCATAACACAAGCTCTGCTTAGCTTGGGGCTATATTTGCTGTGTGAATTGCCCAGCATTATTTACTTATTTATCCTACACTACTGTTTCATTTGAGGACTAGGGATTTTTTTAAGAGGAAATTGTATACAATAGGTAGTTTTTTGGCTGTGTGAAGGTATATAGTATAGTAGAAGCATGCATGTCCAACTCTACCAGTCGTATATCCTGGAAGAGTTTGACAACTCTACCACCCCATAAATGGTGATAGCTCTTATCACCATTTATGGGGTGGTAGAGTTGTCAAACTTGGTAGACCATCAATGTTTTACCAAGTTTGACTCTGGTTCACCATATTAGAAACCTATTCTAACTAAAACATACTTTATAGGTGGTCAACTAGCTTGGTAAGATGTCTACAAAGTCGAACAGGTAGGTACCTACCAAATGATGTAGTAGGTAATATTGTAGAGACGAGAGAGGCTGATTTAAAATCTAACAATAATTTCTATCGTTGTTGGATCTTAATAAACTAAACGTTTAGCCAGCAGGAACTATTAAATGCTGCAGCATCCCAAAATAGGTCAAATCTCGGTTCACGTGAGCCCGTTTATCCAGAGTTATCCCATTTTCATACGTGACGTAAACCTACGCAAAATTATCATTAAAATTGTGCCGAGTTTCGAACCAAGCGTTATAATGATGAAGAATTTCTACACATTCCTCATTCTGATCAGGAGAGTTCAGGAATTGAAAAAGCCGTAGCGAAATAAATAAAAAACCTCGTCGCATCGTACCTGTTTACTTTTGTTGTCAATCCCGTTCGCTTTGCCGTCCGGCAAGGAACCGATGTTTTCTTCACTTTTTTCACTTTTCACACCCTCCAACGCCATATTCAGATCGTTATTTTATTCACTGTCATGCGAGTAATATATAATTTTCGCTGATATCACTGCACACTGAGCTAAATTCACATAAAATTCGATAGGTACGAGCAAACACTCCCATAGACAATCGACTGGAAACAACATAGACCGCGACGCGCCACTTGCTCGACGCATCGAGCGCGAATGAAAAATGAAATCGTTTTTGTGCGTTTGCTGCGGGAGAGAGCGAGTCGGCAGATAGGATACGAGAAGCGAGGCCGTCTGTGTCAAGCAAGTCCCGCCCGCCTATCCATCCAGAAATCTTTTTCATGGATTTTCAGCCACAACCACAACTCAGTCGATAGAGCCGCTTGCTGGTTTTGGAAAATATTTTCCAGCCAAAGGTATGTGCGTACTATATTGATATTATTATGGCTGGTCAACTGGTTTTCGATCTCGGAAAGTAATGAAATGATGAAAAAATCACAGGGAATTTTCAAGATTCAAAAGTTACCGCCTGACTGCCCTCAGAAGTTTCTTTTCAACTTCAACTTCTTATTTCATGGGAAGTTTCTTTTCTTGACTTGACAGTGACTGTATGTATGGTTTGATTATTGACAGCAAATCAACCAATAGGAATGGTCAACAGATTCCATAGACTAATATTAGTAACCGAAGTATTATGCGTGTCCTAAATGTCAAGCAAAAATATATTTTGCTCAAAACTCCTCCGTCGCAGCACCACGGCATCGTCGTAGTTGTTGTAAGCAGGTAAACACAGATGGCGCTGTTAACAAATAGAGTAAACACGAATTAACTTCTCTAACGATAAACGATAACCTTTAAACTTATATATTCGTGTTAAAACTAAAACTGTTGGGATGATTGGTAAGGGCGGCTGCAATTTTGCATAGATGGTGGGTTCTTTTCTAGACCCTATTACCTGAGATAGAGGCTTTTTATTGCTAGTTTATGAATATAACCGTCTTAGGTATATTCGTTTTAACTGTTTGCTAATTATTACTTTTAATAATTAAATTATTTTTATATAACTTTACGTGGTGAGGAAGTCGACGAATACCACAAAGTATTTAAATTCGGTCCGCAAATTATCTTCAAAAATTTCTATTTCATGTGTGCTTTATAGTTAAGTTTTTCGGTCTCTATTTTATTTGCTGCAATAAATACTTTACCCATTATCTAAGAAGAATGAAGGAATTAAATATTTATTATCAAATAAATATATATATAATATTATACATAATGTACTTGCTCAAACTTATGTAGGTCGGTGGTAGGTTTATGGGTATTATTACTCTAACTATATTCATTATGCCCTTCCGATGCACGGGGGTGTAACACCGCCAACTTCCTGACTCCGGGCAGTGACTGTTAGAAAAAAAAAATCCGAATAGAAAAACGACTATTGGCCCGACCCGGAATCGAACACTGGACCTCATAATCAACGGTTGAACAAGCTGACCGCTAGACCAACGAGGTAGGTGTGTAAGACCAATGGACCCCACACTCGATTATGACACTGAAAATGCCAAGCAACATCGACAGGGCCATGCCAGTTTTGCTCTCCGAACTCCTTAGGCAAGGTAAATAAAATTTTACCTAAGTCAGATGTAAAATTCTGTAGATATGCTACGTTCTCCCACTGCTAACTCAATAAATGGTCTGTGTTTTGTTGCAACTAATCGGAAAGACAGACACGCTTGTTCTATTCTGTTGCAATATGGTTAGGTACCAGACCAGACCAACAAAAAATATTGTTTTTTGTTGGTCTGAGCTTATGAACAACATAGATTTAAACATAGAGGTAGATAAATTTGCTACGTCCATGGCTGGAAAGACGTACCTAGACCGAAGTGTGAACAAGAAAACAATTATGAATTAGCACGCGAAAAACGACCACTATGATTGACTGAGGCGAGAGGACTCAATTGAACACAATTTGAGACTGCCACTTTTGAAGAAGCCAGTGCCTCTTCTCCCCTATTTTACATCGATGAAATAAGTATACTAAATTAAATGAGTCGTAGTACCTACCTGGGTGTTTAAGATATTTTGATTACCTACATTTTAAATCAAGGAATAAACTTATGGTTGCCTATTTGCGTCTGTTTATGTCGACAAAGATAACTCTCCGACTAGACTTTCAAACAAAAATGCGTAATGTGTAGCAGTTGTACCTAAGCTCGTTCAATCATAATGGAAATATACAACAACATAAGTATATTTACTAACTATTTATTTCCCTATCATCGGTAGAGTCACAATCATTACCATTAGTAAGCCTCAGCGACTGGCCTGGTGTGGACAATAACAGGAATATTTTAAATAATATAAAGTAACTTATGTGAAAATATTAATATTTACGCTAAGCTATTTGTGATAACGTGCGATTAAGGTGATAAACGATATTTTAGTTAGAGCAGCTAATATGATAAAATGTAAGTACGTCTTTATTGAATATAAAAATTGTAATCAAAGTATAGGAATAAATTAAAACTTGTATTTACAACTGAAACAACTGCAGACTGTTGCTAACAATATACAGGTAGCTCAACTGGTGCATAGTGATCAGAAAATACGGTAATAAAGCTCTTCACATCACACTCATCACACTAATCATACTATATAATATTATAAAGGCGAAAGTTTGGATGGATGTATGGATGGATGTTTGTTACCTCTTCACGCCAAAACTACTGAACGGATCTGGCTGAAATTTTGCACACAGGTAATTCTAATACTGGAATAAAACATAGGCTACTTTTTATCCCATAAATCTGTTCCCGTGGGATGAAAATCACCTTTTAATGTTTTCATAGAAACAACGCGTGCGAAGCCGCGGGGCGCAGCTAGTTTCAATATAAATACCAACTGACTGTATATATGTATTTAACAATAACTTTAGAAAAATAAATAATATCAACCGTTGACCGTTATATCAGGAGTAAGATAACAAAATACCTAAGTTAAGTATCATTATCATCATAATCATCACTATCATCAGCCTATATAAGTTAAATTATATTAGTTAAGTACCTAAGTAAAAACAATAAAATATAATAGCTGGACAATCCACACAGCCTCATCTAGCCCCAATATGCTAATGTTATGTTATGCTGAGGAGGTATAGATAACAATAACACTAAAATTCAAAATGCGAAAGTTTTGATGTTTATGTGTTTGTCACCTCTTCACGCCACAAGATAAAATAAACTAAAATATAGGAATAAATATAGGTTTGTTGATTTTCTGCTGGATGTGCTGGATTTTTGACCCCCTCATAAGGTGATATAATAGAGATCGTCAGACGATATTCGTCTGACGATCTTTATTATATCACCTTATATAATAACCACCGAAGTATAGCGAATAATATATCAATCGATACTTTCTTCGTTGAAATCGAACGAGAAATTTCAGCGTAACATAGAAATTGGCTATATACATACATCATCATCATCATCATCATCATCATCAGCCTATATTAGTCCACTGCTGGACATAGGCCTCCCCTAATGAGCGCCATAGCGCCCTGTCTTCAGCTTGACGCATCCAGCATCTGCCTGCAGTCTTTCGCAGATCGTCATCCCACCTGGCCGGAGGGCGCCCTACACTACGTTTGCCGAGTCGCGGTCTCCACTCAAGAACTCGTTTACCCCATCGGTTGTCAGTTCTTCGCGAAATATATACATACGAACGAACAAACAAAGGGTGTCAAACTCATAATCCGTTGGTAGTCGAGTAAAAACTACCTATTAGGTACCTTGGGTCGAACTTATTTTCCATAGATCGTTCTTTCTCTTTGTATCCTGGGAAAACACGTGCAAAGCCGCGTGCAGCGTCAACCTCAACCTCAACAGCTTGTATTGGTCCACTGCTGGACGCAGGCCTCCCCCTGATAAGCTCCTTGGCGTTTATCTAATGGGGGTAATGCTCATAATCCCCACGCTAGGCATGCCGATTGGGGATCGCAGTTTGGTGGTATAATTGTGCGTAGCTGCCCGCCCCCCGTTGGATATCCCTTAGTCGCCTCTTACGACACCCACAGGAAGAGTAAGGGTGGTGCAAATTCTTAGCCAGCACCTCACAGCTAGCGTGCAGAAGCTAGTATAATTATAAACCTACCTTTTAATTAATAAAAACAGATTATAAGGGTACTTACTTTAACCTATAAAAGATGATTACGTGATATAATGTCTGGCTTTGTCCACCAAGTTTATATTATCAGCATCTAACCACAGTTCTAGTCAATCTGGTTGCTACAGGAGACTTGTAAATTAAACCTTCTGTTCTTTCCTATAAATCTTATATTCCAAGAGAAGAGCTAAATTACTATTTATCGAGGACTCTAATGATACCAAGCGATGCATTCAATAGAAGTCAACTAAGATCAAGGTCTTTTACAGTATGGTGATAAAAGACTGGCGAGAGAACTTCTCTACGATCTTTGTATGTTTTTAGATGCCTCTGTTGTTATATTAGGCTAGTATTTTATCTACTAGAGATAAAATATATCTGAAATTGAATTTTAGGCGGGATGAAAGTAATACTTTTCGTCCCCAGGAATGAAAAGTCAATGAAAGGCTTAAACTTGAAACGATAATTAACGGTTAAATCGTGATTGATATGGATCACTTGAGCTGCCTGTATATTGCTTACGCTTCCAACTGGTATTGATGTGGATTAGTTGATATACCTGTAGATTGTTTACGCTTCCGAAATAATTTATTACTTATATATTTTTACTTTCCTTGTAAATGTGATTAAAAGCACAGTATTTACCTCAGGCGAAAGTAACTTATTTAGTCCCTAGACCTCGCTACGCTCGGGCGCCAAACCCTCTCAGGGCCAAATAAATGACTTTAACCCTTGGGTAACAATGTGGGTACTATTATCGCCAAAACTCTAAATAATAGTTGGCACTCTAACCAAGTTTTTTCTGCCGAACGTTTTGTACTAGCGTACGTTACGTACCTAAGTAATGTACATATTATAATAAGATATCACTCAAAGGTCAGCTCTGCTTAGCTTGGGGCTAGATGGTTCTGTGCCCAGCATTAATATTATTATTTTTATTTTCTACCTACGATCGTAAATTTAACTTAAAGGCATGTTTATGTCCAACTAATCTGGGTCTATATCGGAACTTTATAAGGAAAATGAGAAGTCAAGTTCAACGCTCTACAATCTGAATGAATGAATCCTACGAAATTGTCCAGAAGCACAAGAAGCAGTGGACATTCTCGCTTACTAGGTAGGTACTAGGTATTTATATTTCACACTTGCCAAACCTGATTTAGAATGTTTATAAACAAACTGACCATACATAACCTTAAATTTACTCTGTTGGCGCGTCATTTAATGCGTATCTATTTTACGAGTACATTATCTACTTGTTAATTTGATATTCTTTTTTCAATAAATTACAGTTAGGTATATTCGAAACTCGAAGCTAAGCAAGCCAAGCAAGTTTTACTTATTTGTGTCGTAGTTTGTCTACAAACATTCTTCATCGTGTTTGGCTAGTGTATAGTGGTGTCGATTCTGTTGTTTTACAATAAGATATAATTAGCTAAAATTAGGATTTAGGAATGTCAAACGATAGAATTCGATTCCATAATCGATTCCTAACAATTCATTTTATTGTAAAACAACAATCGAAACCAGTCAGTATCCTTCATTATTATAATGCACATAGGCTAACCGACTAGTATAGTAAACAAACGCCATGACGGGTTTGTTAGCACTTGCATTGCAAATGATCCGCAACGCAAGGCTGAATGTGGTACCTACCTATTGTCATGTCATTGATGTGTTAGATTATGGTGATTAAACTATGCAACAAAACACGCACAATGCAATGCAATACCTTCCATAAACGGTGGTAGGTATTAATGGCAGCCCGGCTTTAAACAGAAAATAAAAACGAACCTCTGAAGATTCTGGAAGGACGTCCTTTAAACTTAAAGGTACTTTAAACACATAGATTTATGTCCAACTTGTTTACTTATGTTTTGTGACTCTTTTGTTAGATATCCTAAATAAATAAATTAAAAATCTGATTGCTGTAGTGCTATAGGTATATTTATTCTGTATCGCTCAGTCAAATCCATTGATTTATTAAAAACGAAGATGAGGCACTGGTTGCTCGAAAGTGGCAACCTCAAATTGTGTAAAATTGTGTTCTCCCACATCAGTCACCGTCTGACCGGCGGCACGGGCGGTCGTGATTTGCGTGAAATATTGTTGTCTCAGTCTCACTTCGGTCCTAGATACGTCTTTCCGTCTTTGTTCTTCTTTGTATTGCACAGGACTGGAAATATAACTGTGAGCGTATGTGTTTGCGTGTAGTTGTATAACACATGCCAATTTTTGAGTAAGCGCTGGGAGAACGTAATCTATCTTCCCTTTTTAAATCAATGGTCAAATCAGATATAGTCGTATCGTAAAGCGTATTGGCATATGGCTGCATTTTTAAAGCAAATATTTTTTTGATATATTTTAACATTTAAACTATAGGTTTATACTTCAAATTATCTCTTTGTACAGGACAGGTATAATGCGTGCAAAGCAAATACTTATGTGATGAATCTTTCCTACCTATCTATAGAGGTAGATACTTCGTTAGCAGCATAAGGACTGAAATATTTAGGTACTTATCATTATAATGAACCATAAATATTATGACGTCAAACACTTATAATAGGTACCTAATCATGGAACTCCGATAACAATGATAACCCCGAAGATTTGTGAATCTCAGTTGCGTGCTAAACTTACTGAGCAATATACGTTTCTTAATCAATATACAGAAAAGGATTCAGGACATCTTCCAAGTAATTATTAATGTAGGTAATGTTGCTTTCTTATATAAAATTAAAAATCAATGCAAAACATGTAGGTATCTATTGACTGTGTGTGTATGTGCTATAAAATATAATGTAGTTATAATATAATTAAAAAAAAGTGATTTACTATTTTGAAACTCATAGGAGTGTTAATTTCACAAACTGTATTTTATGATTGATTTATAGTCAAGTCTATTCATAAATTGCATGTAAAATATATCACTATATTTACACGCGTTGTATACCACCAAATGCATGTAAAATATATCATCATATTTTACAACTGTTGAAGTAAGCATGGTAAAGTTATAAAAACTTTGGTATGGTGGTTATGATTAATCTACATTTAAATGTTGTAAAGTTTCTAAAATGAAATATGTAACTTAAATTTATATGGTTTTTCATAGCTCCAGTTAAGAATTTCAAGATGTTATATCATCCATGCTATATTATGAATTTATGAATGGAAGCGGTTAACTGAAAATGAAAATGTTTATTTTGGAACCACACTAACAAAGAACAAAGTTATAGGCAGCTCTGTCTTCCGTTTTAGTTTTTTAAAAACGTGTTACAGAAAGCAGCGTTTTCCCAATGCCAGGTCGGTTTTTGTAGTTTCAGAAGGAAACGAGAAACATAGGTAATAGAAGTAACGCCTTATCTAGCCTAGATCTATTTTTACAAAATATCAGATAGGTTCAAACAAAATAAACTAAACTTAAAAGTGCATGCATTAGTAAGTATTTAGAGCTAAATTTAAACAAAAATATAGTAACTACAGACCTAGTTTCTGTAGGAAGAACACCAACGTTTTGTAGTGCTCGAAGGGATGCGGTGCGCGCGCATCTAGAAGCGCACCCGCCCTGAAGATGTCCCGTTAGGAGATGAAACGTTAGTGTTCTTCCAACACAAACTAGATTCGTAGTTAACCCGCTTACATTCATAATGAATTCGTCAAAGCACGAAAGTATTTATCGTAAAATCCATGCTAACAATTATGATTCCTATGAATAAATTGATGATATCAATGAATAATATTAATAATAAGTATAATTATTGAATATTATTCATACTGACTAAGAAAAATTACAATCACATAATAGAAATGAAATAGAATTCGTATTCACAGTTGAAACAATTGAGCTAATAATTGATTAATCATAATTATTGATAATAATCAAACAGATTAGCTGAAGTGCCTTTTCAATGAAGAGCTTAATCCACAAAACCCTTTGATGACGTGATAAGTGACTTGAGTTATGTAATTTATATTTAAAGTTAAAGGAAAATGATTCACTCTCACAATTAATCACATTATAATTCCAATTATTCTCATCAAAATCAGTCACCATCACCATTCAATATACAATCTCCTCAACTACAATAGCCTGTATTGGTCCACTGCTGGACGCAGGCCTCCCCCTGATAAGCGCCTTACTAGCGTTTATCTAATGGGGGGTAGTGTAGTGCCCATAATCCCCACGCTGGGAACGAAGTTTGGTGGTAGAATTGTTCTGCAGGGGGCGCTGCTGCCCGCCCCCGATGGATATCCCTTAGTCGCCTCTTACGATACCCACGGGTGGTGAAATTCTCAGCTAGCAACACGCAGCTTAATATGCAATCCACTTTGTTGAAAAAGAAAATTGCAATTAAATACATAATAGAAATAAATTAAAACTATTTACAATTAAAACAATTGAACTAACTTCAGTCAACTTAACATCAACTCAGTGTTTTAATTATAAGAGTGAAAATATTTGGTCACAATTCCGCGAAAAAACCTGCGATAAAATCTAACAAATTGAAAGAACACTTGTCAAAGCAAGTCGTCGACTAGTTTCGTCCTCACCACACCACTCGATCTTGACACTGAGCGAAACTCACCCCCTTATTCATAATGCTCTGCTAACAAAGTAGTGATATTTCTGTCTGACTTATGTATGTCAATAGACATTTAGCAGTATGCTAGACTATTATGAATTAGGGGGTCAGTGTTTTGTTCATATTTATATCCCGAAACAAACTATCAGCACTATGATAATGTGTGTGATGAATTAATTCGATGTTTTTTTAATATTTACAGTATCCTTAAACGAAGCTATGAAGATTGGATTCATCGGAGGCGGCAGACTGGCGTTTGCCTTGGCCAATGGATTCATTTCAGCAGGTAGGTACGCTAGTGGTACATATATATTTTTAATAAAACGTTCAATATAGTGGATATCCTTTAGTCGCCTCTTACGACTCCCTCACGAAGTGTTGGTTGGGGTTGGGGTTTCTGCACCACAAAGCTGCCTCAGGGGGCAGGCAGGAGCGCCCTTTGAACTAATTATATCTTCATGAAACTTGTGTTAAGTAGGTACTTAATGCATGAAATTTATTTAATTGTTTTAACCAAGTATTTTTTAAATTAAGTATTTTTGTTTTAGTTAAGTGTTGTTTTAAATAAGTGTGTTTTTCATTAAGTATTGTTGCAATTAAGTATTGTATTAAAGCCTGGTGGTTGAGGCTTATTATGGGATGAAAACAATGGTTAGGGACATCGATCAAAGTTTTGACCGGCTCCCAGCGAAATACCAGATCGAAGGTTAGGGATGATGGTAATACCTAATACATATGTCTTACCAGTTAATTTTGGGCATGCTGGGGGGTGGCGATTGGCTACCAGTCTCAACGAAGACTGGTCGCACAACATAATGGCAGTGAAGATTTTTTACCAACTAAAATACTACTAAAGAGATAGAAATACATTTATTGAACAATACAGTTACAGAACAGAACCGATAGGTATAATTTGGTAGTAATAATTATTCAGACTTGCGTCGTGGACAAGATAAAAAGCCAAAAGTTTTCAGATGAGTGACCTCACAACTGAACAATGCGACAGAGGGCATCTCTTTCTACTAAAGGACTTAATAATTTAAGTTTAGCTACTTGCTAATACTTATAAATATCCATTATTTCAGGACTGGCCAAGCCCGATGAGATCACAGCCAGCTGTCACCCTGCAGACACCGTCAGCGCTGATGCATTTAAGGTATACGTGTGCAGTTTTTATGGTTAAATACCTATAAGACAAAAAAATTATGAAGACTTTGACAATTTATGTAGAGCGTATAAAAAAAAAGAAAAACTACAGGCCATTGAATTACTACTACACTTACTGCTAAAGGCAAATGCTGTCTGTAAGCTGAAAACACGGTGCTATGGTAAATGTATGGATAAGTGTGCAGTATAGTATGGTTATACTTATAGGTGTAAAAAATTATGAAGATTTTGACATATTATGTAGAGCGTATAAAAAAAAGAAAAACTACAGGCCATTGAATTACTACTACACTTACTGCTAAAAGCAAATGCTGGCTGTAAGCTGAAGACACGGTGCTATGCTGGATACGTCGCGTCGTGTGCAGTATAGTATGTATATATAAGAATGAAAAATATTTAGTAACAATTCCGCGAAAAATTCCGCTATTATTTATCAGTATAGTATGGCTTATAGGTGTAAAAAATTATGAAGTTTTTCACAATTTATGTAGGGCGTACAAAAAAAAACGAAAAACTACAGGCCTTTGAATTACTACTACACTTACTGCTAAAAGCAAATGCTGGCTGTAAGCTGAAGTTGTAGCGGTCGCAGAGGGTCGATGGATGGAGGGTACTAAACTTTCGAAGTGCAGGGAAAATACAAATCTGGTCTAAACTTAAGAGTAGTAGCAGAAGTATTTAATTAAATTTCCATAATCAAACATAAAACTAAAATGACGTTGGGACCTAAAAATAAAATAAAAATAGATAAGATATTATTATCAGCTTCAACAACAAATTAGGTCCATAAAGATAGGTAGTATTATTTAGTTTCGTAAGCTAAGTAAATTTTGGAAATAACATTATATTATATTAGTTTTGCTTCCGTCATACCTACCGTGTATTTATATTTTCCATAACTATTTCGTTTCGTTTTACCTTTACCTCTTCCATACAGAAGGAAGTTGTTGTCCTTCCTCTGTAGGTAAGTCGACTCTTACACAACCACGGGTTGATTTAGAGGGGGCTGCTAACGCCCCAGCAATTCTCCGCCTAAGCAAGACAATGCTGAACGATACTCATGTCGCAAAGCTCATGGTTATAGAATCTGTTCAAAAAGAGAAGAGTCGTGTGTGTCCAATGTGTGCCAATTGACGACTTTTGTTGCGTTGACAACACTGCTCTGTCATTGCGTACGACTAAAAGTGTTAGTTAACCGAAACGCCACGACGACGCGTATTTTTGATCAGACTCTAGCTCAAGCTCAAGCTATTAGTTAGTTAACTCAAGCTCAGTCTTCTTGGAACATGTCGTAAAGCTCATGGTTATATGTTGTTCGCCAGCAGTCACCCACCATCCATTAAAGATAAAATGTCGTTAAATTCATTAAAGTAGACCGCCTTCGGAGGGCTGGTTACGTAGAACGTATGCACCAAAGCCTCTTCTACGTGGCAAACCTGATGGCAGAAGACCGAAACTCAGGTGGCTCGATGGAGTCCAACAAGACCTGGAGGAGGCAAGGAGAAACAGAAAAGTGTCAATAATAGGATAGAATGGTGAAATTTACTCGACCAGACCAAGGCCCACCTGCGGTTCCTAAGCCACAAAGCTGCACTTAAGTGAATTACATGCATTGACAAACGCCGATATGATGCAAACACAGATATTACATTGAGTTTTCCTTTAGGTCTTTTAGGTCAGCAATCATATACAGTCATAAATTTTAAAATAGGTGGGAATTACTTAATGTAGACCTAACACAGTCATTATTAATCATACAAATGAATCAATCAATCAATACAAATGAATCAATGAATACAAATGTTAAGAACAGTGGAAGTAGACGCCCTGATCTCTTTACGCGATTTCTTGCAGGCAACCTTGGGTCTCCCAAGGTTGGGTCTTATTTTTGAAGTCCGTCGCAACTCTATAATTGGGAGTTGCGATGGACTTCAAAAGAAAACTATAGACGGTGACAATCTAATAAATGTACTAGCACTACCACACCCCAAAAAACGATGTAATTTGGGGGTACTCTGTGAATGCGAAGTAGATTTTGGAAATACGACATTCAATGGGCTGACGACAAGATTTTCGTAGTCAAAGAATGCGGCTCAAGATTCATGGCATTCGGGGAAGGCCTATTTTCAGTTGTGAACGTATACTTATATTACCGGCGGATGATGTTTATGATGACCTTCTTCTTCTTCTAGGTGGGGTCGGCACAACATGTCAGTTTCCTCCACTCTGCTCTATCAGCCGTCATCTCTGTACTCACACCTTTCTTAACCATGTCCTCTTTCACACATATTGATGATGACCATAAAACTTATTTTCCAGGGTCTCGGTGCATCAACGTTCTTCGAGAACAAGTCAGTTGTGGAGCGCTCAGAAGTGGTCATAGTTTCAACAAAGCCAGATGTGGTGGTGCCAGTATTGAGGGAAGTCAGCTCTGATCCAGCAGTCAAGAACAAGTTGTTCATATCTGTGGCTATGGGAATCTCTATTGCTACTATTGAAAAGGTTAGTGAACTCTTGGTCGTTGTATTTATCTTACCTTTTCAACTTTTTGATCATTTCCCAAAAGGTGTTTTACTCATAGACTTCTCTATATTTTTCTTGTAAAATATAGATTCATATATACATACGCTACACACATTTTATATGGTTTCTCTCTCTGCAAACTTTGCAGATGGGGAAGCAGGCTAACGCCTAATTTTGCAGGGTTCCGTACCCAAAGGATAAAAAAATGGTACCCTATTACTAAGACTCCGCTGTCCGTCCGTCTGTCCAATCTGTGGTGTAAGTGTAACAGACGGACAGGTCTGTTACCAGGCTGTATTTTAAGAACCATCACAGTTACACAGTTGAAATTTTCACAGTTAAGAATGAAAATATTTAGTAAAAATTGAAAAAAAAAATATTGCGGAATTTTTACTAAATATTTTTATTCTTATATTTACAATGGATTTCCGCAAAGTAACGCCTGAATCTATTATTTATTTCACAGATGATGTATTTCTGTTGTCGCCCTAACAACATAAATACTAAAAAACAGATACAACGAACACTTTTTCTTTTTTTGCATTACACTGTTCATTTTAATTTGATGAATCGGTGACCTACCTAAACCTACCAATACAAACCTGACCTAACAAGGTAGAGTAGGTAGTAGCTTAGGTTAAAACAAAATGTGGACGTGTGATGATATTGATCGAGTTATTTCAAACCGACAGTAGTGCCGGTATTCTGATATAGTTTTATCAGAATGTAAACATTTACAATTGATAACGCTGTTTGATGAAGAGCGTAGGTACACTCGTAAATGGTTTTTAAAGGTTAAGTTATTTTCATAGTCATAAAAAAGATAAAACTCATGTGTTTTTCATAAATAAACTATAAGGTAGTAAGGTCAATTATTATTGATATTATGCAAGGTTATTTTTATTTGTAACTTGCTAGTGCCATTCTTTATCCTAACCTACACCCTTGATTTAATCGGAATCTATAACCAAGAGTGGGTTTTGCGATATAAAAATGTCAGCCGTCTTGGATTTTGAAATGGACATCTTGGGTCGTATCGTGCGAGTTTGAGTTAGTCAAAACGATACCCATTTGAGTGGATGTCCAAAGACTGTACTTCCGTAATGCTGTGTTACCGCGTAGTGCTAGCTAAGAATTTGCACCACCCTAACTCTTCCCATAAGGACGTAAGAGGCGACTACGGAATATCCGTTGGGGGTGGGTAGCAACGCCACCTGCAGAACAATTCTACTACCGTCTCCGATCCCCAATCCGCATCTCCACATTGGGTAGTGTGGACATTATAGGCAATACCTCCATGAAATAAAAGCCAATAAGGCGCTTATCAGGGGTAATGCCTGCGTCCAGCAGTGGACCAATAAAGGCTGGTGAGTTTGATTTTCAGGCAGCTGCAGGTGCTGTCTTCATCACGAACACGTTTGTGAAGACGCCAGGTCTTAATTCATATTATTCATTTCAGGTCCTGCCACCAGAATCTCGCGTCATCCGAGTTATGCCAAACACACCAGCACTGGTCCAGCAGGGTGCTGCAGCATTAAGCAGAGGCAGCAGAGCCACCGCTGAGGACGCCAAGCTGGTGACCCAGCTGTTCTCTGCTGTAGGGACCTGTGACGAGGTCCCGGAGTATCAAATGGACGCCGTGACAGCGCTGAGCGGCAGTGGTCCGGCCTATGTAAGTATTAGTAGACTAAGGCACTGAACAGAAGCAGCAGAGCTACTGTTGAGGACGCCAAGCTGGTGACCCTGCTGTTCTCTGCTGTAGGGACTTGTGACTAAATCCCGGAGTATCAAATGGACGCCGTAACCGGCCTATATATGTAGCAGTAGGCTAAGGCACTGATCAGAGGCCAGCAGAGCTACTGTTGAGGAGGCCAAGCGACTCAGCTGTTCTCTGCTGTTCTCACCTGTTACGAGGAGGAAAATATTTACAATTTATTTACAGAAAGAGTAAAAAGTAGAGTATTCTACTCGTTCATATAGCTGTCTTTGTCTTGGGTGTAATTTAACGAGTACCCTCTCGAACTCAGTAGGTTTCTAGAACTCGCTTCTCTCGTGAGTACTCGCTTCTCTCGTAGACTACTGAGATGGACTCGGGATTAAATTGGACTGGCAAATAAATTTGTTTTACAACTAACGATGATATGGACCGTGGAATATGTTGATAAGATCTATACATGTCATGTTCTTATGCTATCTGAAATAAATGGATTATTTTTATTATATTATTTGCAAATATTCACAGATCTTCATGTTAATCGAATCTCTGGCCGAAGGGGGCGTCCGTTGCGGCCTCCCCCGAGACCTAGCGCTCCGCCTCGCCTCACAGACCACTCTGGGCTCAGCTGCCATGGTGAAGAATGGAGGACATCCCGCCGCTCTGAAGGACAACGTCACCAGCCCTGCTGGGTCTACGGCCGAGGGCACTTATCATTTGGAGAAAAGTGGTTGGTACTTCTTTAGGCTTCAAAATTACTATCTCACCTTAACAGCCTTTATTGGTCACTGCTGGACGCAGGCCTCTGATAAACGCTAATGATACCTATAGTCCCCACGCTGGGCATGCGGGTTCGGAATCATAGTTCGGTGTTAGAATTTGTTCTGCAAGAGTCGCCTCCGGTAGATATTCCTTAGTCGCCTCTTACAACACCCACGGAAAGAGGTCGGGTGGTGCAAATTCTAAGACAGCACCACACAGCTATAGGTAGATACCAATTTTTTTTTATAATTTTCAGGTTTCCGGTCGGCTGTTATCGGTGCGGTAGCAGCGGCAGCCGATAGATGCAAAGTTGTTAACGAAAAACTCAATAAATAAATGATATTAGTGTTTAAGTAAAATGAAATAATATTATATTGTTAAAATAATCAATCACTTCTGATCTGTTACTTTTCTTAATAAATTCATTTTTTTAGGTAGGTACCTACTGTGTTTTGATATTTTTTTTCTCTCCGCATTTATTTCAGACATAGCACAGATAAATAACGATAATCATTCGACATCATAACATCATATAGGTTAATATATCATATAGGTAAGTATACAGAAACAAACCGTCGCCGTCTTAATTATTTTAGTTTAAGTTAGTTTTTAGAGTTCCATACCTGCCCAAACCTACAGTCATCTGTCCAAACCACCAAGCTGTTTCCCATAAACTGTGATTGTTAGACATAGTTGAAATTTTCACAGATGATGTAAACAAGTAATTTCTGTTGCCGCTATAACAACAAATATGTAGTACTAAAAACAGAATAAATCATGTCTGTGACATGATTTTTTTAACGTTTTTACAGTACGTAAACTTTTGCGAGTCTGACTCGCACTTGGCCGATTTTTATTAAAAATCCCGCGTTCGAGTCCCGTCACTTGCTGTTATTTTGTTCGCCTTAGCTGCCCTTTTTAATTAATCAATGCTTAGCTGGATTCTATTTAAACAGCCGTAGTAAACAGATGACGATGAGGCATATGTACTATGGTTTATCCATTTTGAATGGAGCATGTTAGTATACAAAATACGACACAAATAACAAAATCTCACTTTCTTGGCGTCGAGTTTCAGATATAATTGTAAGCAATTTTTATTGAAGGGAGGATCTAAAATCGACAAGTAATGTAAATTACGTATAAAAGGACGCGCCAACGAAGTGAATTATAGGTTAAGTATGGGCGGTTTGTATACGTTTATGTCTCATTCAAAATGGACACGGTATAGGTCAAAAGATAATAAAGGTACCCACAGTACGTACCTACGTGTCAGTCTCTGCCCCCGGCTCTCGGCAGTGAATGCGATATCTTATAAACAAACTTGAAATACTGCCATCTATTGTGCAGCGCAGCAACTAGATAGATCTGCATTAGTGGCCATAGACAAGTTTTAGGTCTTTCATAATACTCTTCTCACGTTGTTGTAAAATTTGGTCAGAGGGCGCTGTGAATTGACAGTTGAAACGTCACTTGATTTGAGATTTCATTTATCGTTTGTGATTCGCCGCGGAAACGGGTTTAGCGATTTGCCTTCTTTCAATTTTTAACGGCTCGTGAAATAAACAAAATCAAACGTCACCACACAAATCAAGAGAACTAAATAGAATGAAATCCCGCTTGAACTAAACGTGAATCTGCGACCTTGCACCGACTTATTCAAGAGTATTGTAGTGTTTTGTCACGCCCGGTGCGCATCTCTGTTTACAAGTTACACTCGGCTGTTCAACAATCACGGCTAGCCAGCGGTCTTATTGGAATCAGAAATAGAATGCCAGTGCTCGGGGCGAAGGCTCCGCTGATTCCTACGCCGAGTTGGCCTTAGATCTGTACAGTATTCGACCCACGCCATACAATAAACTGACTACAACCTACGCGTACTTACTTTAGCAACTCCGATATCTTCTACGATGAATGAAATTGGTATTAATAACGCTCGTGAGTCTCTAACAGAAGCTGTTAATACATATTTATAAGTTAAAGTGATCGTCGCTCGAGTTTTTTCGCTAAACTCTGCTATTTTTCGTGTTTTTACGTTGCAAGTGTTGTTTCGGAGTATTCCATCTGTTCCGCTTGAACATTCAAGGCTACTTAGCACATCAATCACTTGGTAAGTTTAACAGTGCCTATAGTTCTTTTTTATGCTGAATAAGTGTAATCATTGTATTTTCTTTAACATAATTCTGTCATTTCTATTTCTATTGATTATTATTTATTATAAAAAAAATGTTTATATGTTTATTCCATGGTGGGGTTTGGAAGTATGTACTAATTAATTAAAAGCATATTTTGACCCTGTCTCCCAGTATCAAACTATCTACAAAATCCATGAAACATCTCTGGTTGTAAACTCCAACCTGTTTAAGCTTGGGTATATATCTTCCTAGCAATAAATAAGTGGTTTTTACTCAACATTCAGACATAAACCACTTTCTACCAGAACTTTTTAGGAAAGCCAGTTTAAATGTGCAACTTGTTTCTAGGGGAGTCACCATACTTATTAATACTTGCTAAGTAGTCTTTCCTAATTGAATAAGTCTGAGCCTATAATTATCCTACTTAGGAACTCTTTCTAATAGGTATATGACCTTTTTAACAAGAATATGCTGTTGCTAGTTTCTTGTATAGACAACCTCTGTGGTGCAGTGGGCTAAGGTCCACCTGCAACATGGAGATTGCAGGTTCGGTTCCCACTTTGGGATGAATGTGTGTACAATCTGCAGATATTTGTTCAGGGTGTTCTGGATGTAATTACTGTAATACTGGACAATCCACAAGGTATCATCTAGCCCCAAGATAAGCAGAGCTTGTGCTATAATAAAAGATATCTATCTATGTACTTTATTGTATTATGTATATATCAGTTATCTAGTATCCATAACACAAGATCTGCTTAGTTTGACTCTCGCTCGGCTATATAATGCTGTGTGAATTGTCCAACATTATTTATTTATTATTTATTTCTGATGGGAGCCAGATTAAGAACAGTAAATAACCACCCTGTTTTCTATGAATTTATAGTGGGCTGTAAATAACAATGAATGAAACTTACTACCTTAAATGAAATTCCATGTAGCCTCTACTAACTCACTAGCTAAGCCAATGGTGTTGTTGACCAGGAAATTGCAACCAATTCATAAAAATACTAAGAATCATCAATGGATGCTGTAACAGTATGTACTTAAAATGTCCACTTGTAACAAGATTGCATCATCTCTAAATGCATTCTTAAATTTTCAAGGTCTTGTTTGATTTTATCATCAATGAATTTGTTACTTAGTTTTATGTGGTATTGTGTTTCCAATTATCCAATCAGTTAAAGCTTCTGCATGGCACCTTGATAGGATAGGTTGGCATTGGCTTTAAATGCTGAACTGGAACTAAATATAGCTAATACTGCTTGGAAACTAAGATACTTTCAAAATTTTTGAGATTTTTATTTCAGATCTAGAACTACATCTGTGCGAAATAACAGCACATTACGCTCATTGTTTAAAGGCATTTTAAGTACAAAGTTTTTGAAACTATACCCTATGAGATATTTTAGTAGGATATTAATCTAATGTAGGCGGAGAAAGAAATGAAGATAAACTGTATTTCTTAAACACTCGGACCTTGACTTCCTCCTAAACTCAAGAGGTTCTTATATTGTTCACAGGCAACCATGAAAATGCTAGACTCTTCTTAGACTACAAAGGTCTTCTCTATCTAACCGAAGCAGCGGAATCCGTCAAGATAAAGAAATCGGCGTTGCTGTGTTACCGGGGCAGGATGGATGAAAACGATGTCATTGTATCATCCACGGAGATTATTAAAGGTAGGACTTTTATTAATGTCCTCCCGCTGATAAGGGACTCGATGGCTTTTAGCTCTTTAGCGTTTGGTGGTAGAGTGGTTCTGCAGGAGACACTGCTGCCTGCCCTGCATCCGTTGTCCTCTTACAACACCCGTTGTAAGAGTTGGGGTGAACATTTTATGTGTACTGACTTCATAAAATATTTTAATTTCTCTCTTAGAAGTTCTGTTCTTGACAGCTACATTCATCAGATACATTCTTGACAGCTTCCTGTTACAGTTTTTATTGCAGTAGAAAAACAATAGATTAAAAAAATAATAATTGTGATTTAATCCGTCACAACCCTGATTGAGAGGTTATTAATTCTACTTTCATTAGCCAAAGATCCAGGACTGCAACGCAACTACACGTCTGCCGTCGTCGGCAGTCGTACGACGCGACGTCAAGACGTACAGTCCGTGTATGAGAGCCTTATTTCATACAAATGTATAACCTTGAGAGTACCAAGGTTTGCTCTTATTGTAACACGAAACCTCTTATATCTGCACCAGTACATCTATCAGTTAATAATAAATAGCCAGACAACCGTATTAATGTAGGCGTAGGACAAATGACCATATGACATCAATAGTAGGTTGTATTGCGTAGCTTGTAAATGGTATAATCGCGGGAAACATATAAACTGATCGATTAAGTCTTGGGCCACTACTGGCGGAATACTGCGTAAGACATGTGAGTTCATTAAATCTTACATAGCCTGATGCTAGTTCTTCTAACCGACTTCAAAAAAAGGAGGTTCTCAATTCGACTGTCTTTGTTTTTTTATGTTTGTTACTTTAGAACTTTTGACTGAGTGATCTGATTTGGATGATTATTTTTTTTATTTGAAAGCTGGTTGCTTTCCATGTGGTCCCATTTCATTTGGTACAGTTCTGACATCATTGTCAGAACTGTATCTGGTCATCAATTACAATCCATGAGAAAACCATATAATTGAAGTCGGTTTGAAAAAAAAACTAATATTAATGTACGTATTTAAAACCTAGATATATCTAAGATCTCTTCATTATTAGAGTAGTAGCCACTTAAACGGCTAAAGGCATCTCTTTGAAACTTGGCATCCCGGGGACGGGATACTTTTTATTCCGGAATTGCGCATGCGAAGCCGCGAGCAGAAGCTAGTGTATTAAAAGCACGCATTTATTAAAATGTCAAGGCACATTGGAACGGCATCGGAAGGAAATTTTCGAATATTTCGATAGGATGTTGAACTCTAAAAAATACCTACCAAATGATTGGGGCAATATATTAAAACGAAATACTAGGTGTCACTTAGTTTTTCTTATAAACATTAGACACCCCAACATCATTGAGACACCCCACTTAATTTGAATATATGTACATGTATATTAACGCGTTCACTGACCAGACTTAGCGGTGCGACCCGTAAGGGCGCGCGGACCAATCGTTTAAAGCTGTAGGTAGCTATTTTGTCACTTTAAGATGTATCTAAAGAAAACGAGTTAACGCCTATATTTGAATGTACGTTTTTGTGCTGTACGGTAGCGATATTGGATGAATGAGCGCAGAGCTTAATGTACCATATACTTTATACACCTACATACATTGTGTACCTAACATATGTACATTTACATAAAGCTACATAGTACAGGAGGTTCCTAACTACTGCCCAATGGTCTGCAAATGATTGCCTTCTTGAAATGCATTTACTGTGTGCGTCATCGTGTACGTCATGCTTGTTAAGCGTACAGATAGCGTCTGTAATCTGGCACATGTTTTTTTCATCGGTATGCCTGTTTTAGGCTCTAAATTTAGAGTCTAGCCAAACGACGTTTAAACGACGACGACGACAATTAAGTGAGTTATTTGGGTCGTGGTTTGTTTACGAACATTTTACATCGAGTTTGGTTAGTGTATAGGCACCTGGTGATTCGTTTCTTAACTATAATGCCATTAGAACTTAAATGGGGGTTTGTAAAGCCTGCAAATTATGCAATCAATTAGATAAAGAGAAGTAACTATTTCTCAACTTTGTTATTATAATTATTATAATATTTTATATACACAACACATTAAGACTAAATAAAATGCTAGAAAATTAACATTTCACACACTTACTCTCTCTACTCAAATGCAACTCAGATGTAGAGCTGCTCCAATTTAATCCTACTCACACAAACACATAGAACTGGAGCTTTCCGAGGTTCATTTCGATTCGCGGCATCGTGGTGCTGGAATAATTTGCCTCCTCCAGTACGCAACACCAAGTTGAGGCTAGACCTGATTAGCCGCGCACATAGATAGGGAAAGACCAATTATTTATACCCTACCTAGACCAATTGAGTAGAGTCCCAAGACTCTACTATACACGCTTAGAATATGTTTCAACATTTAAATCCATAGGTTTATATTTTTGTTAGTTACGGTTATTTTTGTATTTTCTTTATTATTAGTATTAGGTGTGTGGCCATGAATACATTCTTATTTCTTTCTTATTTAACGACAAAGTTTTGTCAGATTTTCATTGAGAACTGTGAAAAAGACGTGCTGTAAGTTTCGTTTGGTATTCGTGCGCGAGGTCTGTATTAAGATAGCTTGCTCAGTCATAGATCTATGCCGAGTTGCTGAGTAAAGATTATGCCATAGAAAAGCGTTACTCTAGCAATCGAGTCGTAAGTCTCAAAAACTGAGACAATTTCCTTTAAATCTTCATAATTTCATTTAATCAAGAATAAAATACCTATCATAGCATTAAGTGTTTCATAAAAGCACCAAACATTAATCTTAACTAAACGTAATAATGTGCCATGCCAAGAGCCCAGAGCCTCGTACAATATTAGCATACGAGTGAAAATAGATTTGCAAGTAGCTGCTTGCATGCTAACATTGCAAAGAAACGCCAACTGATAAGTAAATTACTGTTTACAACAATGTATCACTTGTGTAGGTACTTGAGAGCTTAAAGCTGTGTTTTGATCAGATATTTGTGTGAATTCTCTAACACTATGGACCGATTTATTTACTTTATTGGTATACTAGCAACCCCTCGCGGTTTCACCCGCGTAGTTCCCGTTCCCGTGGGAATATAGATAAAATATAAAAGATAAAATATAGCCTATGTCAGTCCCTGAAAAGTAAGCTTTTAATGAAGTTTTTTTTTTAAATTGGTTTAGTTGTTTCGGAACCTATCTATACATACAAAAAAACAAACATCATATTGGTATATTTATTTATTGAAAAAGACGAACCATGGCACGTAAAAGTTAGAAGTACGGTCATCGAGTTAGGATTTCGTTAGGATTTAAATCCTAACTCGATGATTACGGTTTATAAATTACATTCGAGTTCCTAAACATGCATGCATGAATTTTATAGTAATAGAGCAGTGAAAACATACAATAACAATTAAAAAGTTGGGTATATAACTTAAATAATGATAATTTATAATGAAATTAATGTAATACAAAAAATACAATCACACTAATATTATAAATGCGAAAGTTTGGATGGATGTATGGATGTTTGTTACCTCTTCACGCCAAAACTACTGAACGGATCTGGCTGAAATTTTGCATACAGGTAATTCTAATACTGGAATAAAACATAGGCTACTTTTTATCCCATAAATCTGTTCCCGTGGGATGAAAATCACCTTTTAATGTTTTCATAGGAACAACGCGTGCGAAGCCGCGGGGCGCAGCTAGTCTTAAATAATGATAACTTATAATGAAATTAATGTAATACAAAAAATACAATTTATTCATAAAGCCAATTTACATGGCGTCATTACCTTTTTAACGTATACAAAGCGTACACAAGTTTTTAAAATAAACATTCACATTACATATTAAATTCACTACAGAAATTTGTAATTAAATAGAAATAAGTCATTAAAAAGTCAATAAAAAATCAACAAGTAGTAAATATAAGAATAAATTAAGCATTATTAGTCTCCTTTTTCTCGAGTAGTTCTCCTACAGAGTAAAAATTCTGCTCGATAAGCCAACGTTTCAGGCGGAACTTGAAGCTAGCTAGACTGCTATCAGCTGTGACAGATTCAGGCAGTTTGGCAGGTTTGTTGAAAGGATTAACCCCATTTAAGGAATGTTGATGTTGAATTCGAAAGGCCTTTTTATAAGAAACTTGTAAATATTTCTGGTGTAAAACTGTCGCACAGAATTTTACGCCACCTCTTGATAAAAGGGTAAATTTCACCCCATTGCGTGTCTAACTCTTATCTTATCAGCTTTCGTGTTGAATAAGGATACGAATGGAGCCCCATGTCCTTCCTTATCATTACGCTTGAACTATTTCCAAGGACACAAGATATTGTGAAACGTAATGTTTTTAACCGATTTCAAAAAAAAGAGGTTCTCAATTCGACTGTGTATATTTTTTTTCCCTTTTTTATATTTGTTACCTCAGAACTTTTGACTGGGTGGTCCAATAATCATGATTCTTTATTTATATGAAAGCTGGTGCTTCCCGTGTGGTGCCATTTTAATTTGGTTCAGTTCTGACAATGGAATCCATGAAAATTCATGAAAAATCTATAAAAATTGAAGTCGGTTTACAGCTTTTTAAAACATAATTAATTATGTATGAGAATGTCTAAGAACTATAGTATAGAAAAATAAAAATTTACTCGTCGAAACTGTCGTAAGCGTCAAGTTAGAAAGAGGTAGATAGATAGATAGAAAACACTACTATATCACACAAAAAAGGAAACAATAGAGAAAAATGCTCAGAAAAAAAAGGAAGTAGAGCAGCAGTATCGCTGAGAGTGAGGTTTTTGTTTAAAACTCGCCATAGTTTTCGAGTTCGACACTTGATTTCGTACTTTAGCAGCTTAGTTAACTTTAGTTGACAAATAAACTCTCGACCTTCTGTTGTAAATTTAGGTTTTTCGCGAGATGATATTTATTGTGGTTATTATTTTTTTCCTCGTTCTACAATGACTAAAACTAGCGCTATTTTTAATTACTTTTCCGCTACTTTTATTTTATTAGAAAATTACTTTTCTGTTTTATAAGAATTCCTTGCATTATACAAAAATTACCAAAAATATCAATATCTCGCGCCTCCACGTCCAACACTTAGGGTAACCTTAAATACTAGCTTTGGAAATTGATTTACTATACGGCTTTGTAAATAGTATAACCCATCTAACAACTCCGACCACAAGCACAGAATCATTCACAGCCTTTCGATGTAATCTCGGGTCGGGTTTTCAGGATTTTCACCATAAAACAAAATCTTTGTGGCTAGAAATATATAATACTTTCAGAGTAAAAGTCAGAGTCAAATCGTTTATTTCTTTAAACTTACTAAATAAGCACTTAGACAAAGTTAAATTTTGACTATATTAACAGCTTGATCAAATAAAAAATAAGGTGCAATTGACTCTAATTCACTTAAATTTTTTGCCCACTAGCGGAAGAAGTGAAAAAGAAACCACTAGCAAGTTTATCGCTTATCAACTTTCTTGTAGTCGCTAGGACATCCACACATTGAGGACGATGACCGCAGTACCCGGGTATCGATTCTTCAAGAGTTTCTTGTATTTAGGTCTCCGTGGCCATGTTTGTTACTTAGGGTCGGTTCACATCTGACAGAAGATGCGTCGCGTACCTATTATCGGTTGCGTAACGCCAGCCGGCTTAGTATGGGGATTGTTGTCTAGGGTAGAATAGAGAAAAATGACGTTGCATCGTCATACATTGCCTAAATTATTGAAGTTGAAGGAATGAATTTCAAACATTTTAGGCATTCGATGCCAAAGTGACGTAATTTTTTTTCTATTCTACTTTAGACAACAATCCCCGCGCTAGGCCTACTGCACAGACAAATATGAAAACATTCAACCTTTCACACTTAACCGATGATGCGTCGAGCGTACAGCGTCTATTCCATTTCCGTCAACGCATTGTCGGTGTGCTCTGTGGATGTTGAATGCAAAAACTGAATAGACGTGCAATAATGTGGCAAAAAGTTACGCCCGACAGTCGACACATCTTCCGTCAGATATGAAAACACCCTTTTTGACTGAATAGACGCGACGCGATCGATGATACTCTCGTCTGATCTTCCGTCAGCTGTGAACCGACCCTTATGGGCATTTACACGGACAGCAAGATGATAACCACACCCGTCGTCTGCAGGTGACTCTAGCCACCGCCGCCCGCCTGCGTCTGCAGTCCACGAAAAAGAAAAACACGATTACTGTGAGTCCAAGAAATATTAGTGAATAGAGAACAAGATGGACAACACTTTATCCGCTTTTACGGAGGAATGAGGAAACTTATCAATTATTTTCGTCAAATGCCGTCGCCTGCATGATGTTAAGGCCGCGTAGACTTGCATTAGTAGGCATTTAGCGCTGTCCAGGGCCGCGCGTAAAATACATCGCGCGGACGCAGCGCCGGTGAACTTGCGTAACTCCGCCAGCGACACAGTATGTATAGAATGCAGTAGGATAATTTTATGCATTTTTTATGATATTTTTTTTTAGATTTTATTTGTTTATAGAATAGTAAAATATTCGTAAGTTTCGTAAATAAAAAAAGTAACCTGTATATTTATTATAATGTAGGATTATAAATTTTTTTTTTATTTATATACCTACAACATGGAGACGGAATGAGTTATTGGTATGATTACGGTTATTGTCTGTTAGACGATATTAGTGGCGCAGCGGCGAAGGTCCGCCTGCGACGCAGAAGGTTGTGGGTTCGATTCTCGCATTGGGAAAATGTTTGTACGATCTGCAAATATTTGTTCCGGGTGTTTTAGGTATTTTCTATGTATGGTAAATTTAACTATCTATGTAATGTTTTCTAGTATAGATAGGTTCCTATCAGTCATCTAGTACCTATAACACAATCTTTGATTAGCTTGGGGCTAGATGATGCTGTGTGGATTATCCAACATTATTATGTTAATGATTTTTAGTGCAACCTTTAATAAAAAGTAGTAAGTCTAACTACGTTTGTTATATTCTCTAATTGGTTATTGATCTTCTTTAGGACGTAGTTATACAAACAGGGACCAACCCACAACTTGGTCGAAATGGAGTTATGTGCACAGGGAGGTTCCAAGTCATGTATTCTATGTGCTCAAATAAGATCCTGGCTATCTAACGACTCTAGCAAAGAAAGCAGCAAAGATATGAGTAGGTCACACGGGAACTAACCCACATTTGGTAATTTCATATTTTACAAACTAGCATTAAACTAGCTACAAACCAGCATTTTTAGAACCATGCTGCGTGTTTTACAATAATCAGCCGATTTAATATTTTAAATGGAAACATAGCATATGGTACCCATAAAACTTTGACATTTCAATAATACAAACTAGAACCAAACCACAAGAAAACCACTGGATCGTGTCTAGGAAGACCAAAACAGGGCAAAAAACTGAAAAACGGTCAATATAATCGAGAAAAAGGGGAATTATCTCAATTTATCCTATGTTAATTCAAGGAAGAAAACGATAACCAGCATTTTTAGATTATCGCTGTGACTGTCCAAAGTAAAGCAACAGTAAAGTTTCAAAACAGGAAAAATGATCGAAATTTATAAAATTCTATGAAATTGGTTCATATTTAGCCTAGAACCTATGTCTAGTAACTTGCGTAAGAGAAAAACCTGTGAACGGTACCTTCTCAATACTGATGTTTCAAAGAAAAACAGGCCTAGAACGTTTTCTCGAGAGTATTAGCTAAAAGATAATTTTGTGTGTGATAAGTTCATATTTTTAAAAACTCTTAAGGTATCTTCAAAGAAAAAGAGGGTAAATACAACTCTATTAAAAAACGCTCCTCCTTGACAGGGGGGGGGGGGGGAGATAAACAAGCTGGACACAAATCTAATCATAAATAGATTTTAGAAGAAGACGACAATGGAGCCGATTCTGTTGTTTTAGGATTAGCTAAAATACGGATTTAGGAATTTCAAATAAATAAAAGCTACTTATTCTATGGTTTAAAAATTAGACTGACACATTTAAAATTAGGCTAACATCTCTAAAAAAAGATCGATAGATCCAAAACCACTCAATTTAGGTGAAAGTAGCTTTAACTCTTTTTTTCATTATATTTTCAACGTCTACCTAATTTTAGCAGGCATCTAATTAGGTCATGATTAAAATTTATCGCTTTTAAACTGGTATCGATTTGAATTTCTAAGCGATTTCTCATACAAATGGATGAACTGTTTGATCCATGTCAAGAAGTATTTTAAAATAACATTTTCGAAAAAAAAAAACATATTCTGCTCACAGCAACACCCAACTACTCAACACAGAGAGGTTTTTAGATTTTCAAAAACATTCTAATAATGGTATTTTTAAGATCTGTATAGACAATACCATAATTTTTTGATCAACCTAGCATTGGAAATTTAGAAATCTATTAACATGTAATATAACTAATAAAACTTATTAAAAAATCGCGATTTGTTAACATAATTCATGATTTTATCGGGTAATAACAGAAGGCGCGATAATACCAATAAAATCATAAATTAATATAACTACTACTTGTTGTTTAACATTGTAACATAAAACAAGACAATAAGTACACTTCATTAAAATAGTGCTGATACCCATACTGATATTGTTATATTATATATAACAAAATCAGTATGGGTATCAGCACTATTTACGCGCTGGTCAGAACCCGGATTTACATAGACATTTAAATAATCATATACGAATAGTATTACAACTTGGAATAATGGATTAAAAACACACTAATTTTAGCTTGTATCCGAGTCATAGTGATAATTTTTGATGATTTTTTGAACCACTTAACTTACCTGTGTTAAATATTTAGTTTGTAAGTTTTTTTTAGTAAAACATAAATAAACTTAATGATTTACTTTTATTTTTACACAAAGGAACCTGACAAACCTTTTGTTACGGGGAAACAACCCACAAAAATAATACTACTTGTTTGAGCATAAAAAAATCTAAACAATTTAGGCTCTCTATAAAGCCCTTAACACCCCCACACAAGACTGTAAATTAATTGAACACATATGAGCTACCTCGACATCTTCACAAGTTTTTTTCTTTAAACTAAATAGGGTATATGCATGGATATTTTTTTAAATCGTTTATTAAGGTTAATCGAAAAAAAATATAACAGCCAAAAAATTTTAAATGATTAGGTAAAAAAACAAAAAGTAAAACTACACTCTGTTTTGGATGATAAAAACGCTGTTATGTTAGCCCTTGCATTTTGTGACATCACAGTTCATGGGATCCCCTATGTTAACTCAAAGTCAAAACTTCATGCCCGAACAAAAATGTTTAAGTATGACGTCACAGTTCGGGAGCCAAAAGCGTTGCGTTAAAATTTCACAATAAAAACATCATAAAATACAAAAATAAATATACAGGTATATTTATTTATCAATAGCAATTACGTAAAAAAAATATTACCTTTTTAAAGTCACATGCATATACCCTATTATCTCGAAAGTAACATTTTATGGGTTGGTCCCTGTTTGCATAACTACGTCCTTATTTAGTTATTGATTTCAAATTCCGTTTGTCATAAACAAAAAAAACTACAAATTTATTAAATTGAATAGAAATTATCTCAAAATTCTCTAAAATTCATTTTGTTGTGTACGTGGTTGCAAATCTGATTGGAGATGAGAGGACGTTTTGTAAGTAAGGGTATAAAGTAGGCCACCTATTGCACCACCACCTATAATCATCATCAGCTATAGCACCTATTGCACAGGTTTCATTTCTAGATATAAGTACACACACATTTATTTTTCGTTAGCAAACGGCACGCAGTTCCGGTCTAGACAAAATTTTAAATATCATAATTTGATTACTTTGAAAAATTTTAAAACAGGCTTCGAATCCCTTACTTTGAAACTGTTTTTAAGTTAGATGGGATAAATACGAATCTTTCGGTAATAATTTTTTTATGACCACGTCGGAAGCATCCTCTATACAACTAAAAAGAATCATCCAAATCGGTCCATAAATGACGGAGTAATCGGTGAACATACATAGAAAAATAAACATACAGACAGCCGAACAGAGAACCTACTCCTTTTTTCGAAGTCGGTTATAAATCATACATAGCGAGATTAGTAGTTATACCTACTGATATTCTGGTCGGCACTATGACCGTAAGTTTCGAAGCATGATAATACGAGTATTATCATTAGGAATTTATCGATCAGAAATTGAAGATTCTAAGAATGAAAGGTCAATTACCCACTATGGATAACTTGCAACAATTATAAATTCTTCACGAAAACTCGACAAAATTAAATTGCCGCGGAAAAAATTGACACAGGTCCGTCGTCCGTGAGCGCCAGCGCGCGACTGATCACGTCCGCCAAGTTGCCGGACTCGTGGATTTTGTAGGTATTTAAGCATAGTCATTAAGTTAATCATTTTATCAAGTCAAACTCTGCGACTATGTTTAGAAATGTTAAGTGTCCTTAGGTTAGTACAAAAAAAATATTAAAATTATCAGTAGTTTAGTCATAATATTGAAAAAACATGACGAAAAGAGGTAACTTTGGGATTTTTTTCTATCGAGTGAAGTTCATTCGATCATGTAACTGACTGCGACTTTGACTAGAATAGATCCTCAAGTAATACATATATTTTTTTCGGAATTATAAGGACTATATTCTATGTCTCAGATGGTTTTAAAAATCACAAAAGTGGGGCCATCCTCTCCTGCCTCGCCTTAATACTTGGCCGGATGTCGCCCAGTTCCACACCGACAATAGTATGTAAGAACAGTGTTCTTAGTTATGCAAAGATTGTATTAGTTGATAAGCGATAAACTTGCTAGTGGTTTCTTTTTCACTTCTTCCGCTAGTGGACAAAAAATTAAAGGGAATTAGAGTCAATTGCATCTTATTTCTTATTTGATGGTAATTACTATTTATCAAGCTGATTTTAAAGTAAAAATTTGACTTGTGTTAGTGCTTATTTTGTAAGTCTAAATAAATAAACGATTTGACTCTGAGTTGACTGTACTCATCTGCCGTCGTCTGCAGTCAACGTTCGTGTATATGAGACGTGCAGTCCTTGTATAAGAATTAAGAACCCTTACGTATAAAACACACCGTATACGGCGTAAATGTTTGAGACGGGACAGTCAAGGAGTACCTTAACCGTTATAGTTACAGAAAACACTTTAAGAGACTGTCCATAAATTTTAAGATATTCAAATTATTACAAATATTCTGAACTGCATTTACAGATTTTGGAAATAATGTACAGTCAGTAAGAAAATGGACATTTTACGCAAAAACTTTTTTTGATGTTTATCGATCCTATTTCTTATAATGATCAAAAGTCTACTGGACCGAGTAGAGACGATGAGCATCAAAAAAAGTTTTGTGTGTAAAATGGCCATTTTCATACTGACTTTGACTGACCTTAAAAATAGTCTTCTCAAGCCTTTTCCTGTTACTATAACGGTTAAGGTACCTGCCCTTACTGTCCCGTCTCAAAAAAATCAGCTGTATAGTAAACCCACTAGTTTACATAACGTTTGTTACATAATACGCCGGTTCTAATCACATAGGCTCCACGCGGTCTGACCTTCGTGATGACGAGTAACTGCGATGTTAGTATGGTTTGCGGTGGTTGTTGATAATTTTTATGATTCGTTATGAATGTAAGCGGGTTAACTACGAACCTTGTTTGTTAGAAGAACACTAACGTTTCATCTCTTAACGAGGCACATCTTCAGGGCGAGTACCGCATCCCTTCAATCACTGGGAGGGACTTCATAATGAATTCTTCAAACTACGAAAGTTTCTATAGTAAAATTGTACAATAATGTCAGAAATAATGAATGGTGATATTGACATGTGATAATTACTGGATAGTTCAATTTTTTATTGTTATTATTTATTTGTTATTAGTTTGATCAAGTCCGATCATCTAAAGAAAGCATCTAAAGAATTATTTGGAACCACTGGATGCTACTCATACTCACACACAGGTTACCAGAAATAATGACATGGTAAAATGGAGGTTTACATATAACTACTAATAATTATATTATTATTGTAGTAGTATAATCTACATCTAACGGGGTGGTTTCAAAGGGAATGAAATGATGATCATAAAAAAAATCACTTTATTAAACACAAGAATAACATTACAGATAGCTTTATCTAATGCGTTATTAATGGTACGCTGACAGAATATATCTAATACAATTTAATGGTAGTATCTATACTACCAGAAATGTTATACTAAATTATGCTAAAGACACAAACAAAAAATCCTTTTTTAAAGAACGTTAAAACATCCAACAGGCAAAGGGACAGAAATGGTTATGGGTGGTACAAAAATATGTAGTTGCGTTCGACCTTGGCATGGCTAATGTAAACAAAACGCCATGGGTGTGGCGAGAGCCGTGACCAATATTGTTGATCTACTTTTACATTTCATGCGGAAAAAATAACAGGTACCTATTCCTCAACCTCGACAGTCTGTCCACTGCTGCTCTCCCTGATAAGCGCCTTATTGGCGTTTATCTTATGGAGGGCCCCACGCGGTGCTGGCGGGTTGTGGTAGGCAGTTTGCAGCGGGCAGAACAAATTATACCACTAATTGTTCTGCAAGGGGCGCTGCTGCTCGCCCCCCGGTGGATATCCATTGCGAAGAGTTGGGTTGGTGAAAATTCCAGCACCACACAGCTACCAGCTACAGCTAGGTATCACATGAACAAATATTTGAATAGTGAAGTCTTTCAACTGACATAACAGAATCTTGATTATTTTGGGGCAGGTGATGTTTTTTGGAATGTCCAGAAAGCATTGTTGTTTTGAGAGGTAGCTTATACGGATTGAATTTAATGGAGTTTACTAGTATTTAAAAGCTGAATTTCCAAATCCATTGTATTACAATGAAATAGTTCTATTTATCTGCGAGCCTATTCAACTGTATAATAAAGATAAACGTTTATTACATGTTCAACGACTACAAATAGGACCTTTCGTTGGCTCAGCAAAAGACTAATATAAAGTTTAGTTTTACCTTGTCATACTAAATAGAGCATATTTGTCAAACTGAATGCGGTCGTCTAGTAAAGTGTACATTAAAGCGGCATGGTTCTAAAGTAGTATATTTTACTGCGTAGCCGACTTCAAAGATATAATGAATGACCTTAGCAATACCGTTCGCGACTAGGTATATACGGAACTCCAAAAACAGCTCGGTATATTTGCATACTTGCATATTAAGCTAGAATGCTAGATAAACTTTATACGCCCGGAAACGTATGAAACTTTAGTGGCATTGCTAGTCGCTTTTATTATTATGTTTGCGAAGACAAAAGTATATCATAACATGAAGTAATATTGCCGGTTAGAATGGTGGAGTCGTAAAAAGTATGCAATGCCCGCTGGTTGTCAGTTAAAATTGTAGATTTATGCTTTAGTCAGTTTTCTTCCAAATAGAGGAAGGTATCTAGGACTAAGCAGTAAGAAATCAATCTTCGTATCTTGTATTAGCTATCTAATGCACACATAAACGAAAACATCAAGGACCGTATCTATCCAAGGTTTAGACAATTTAACCCACCCCTTGAGGCGGCTAACCCTTGGCTTAGCAATTTAAACCGCTGTCTAATCCAAGGTTACCTAGTAGAAGAGTTCTCATGCGAAAAGTGAAATTTCACATAATGTTATGTTATTGTTTATGTCGTTAATTGTTTCAAACAACAATCTGGCTATAAGGAATTGTCTTATCTTTTGAAAACCTTTTTCTCTTAAAGAATCGAAAACCAGCTTCATCTGCCTTAATGTTTGACGTTTTTCCTCAAATGTGAAATCTTCTCATCCCTCACTTACTATCCAGGATTCCTGGCGCAAAACCCCAAAGTGGGTCTTGGCCTCTGATCAAATAGAAATAGGTAATTCAACTCAAGGAAACTTTAAACCTCTTTCATAAATTTTAGAGCTATAAACCTCTCGGGAAGCATTGTGTTATGATGTTTCAGTTTCGATGTTGTGTCTCTTCATTTAAAAGAATGTAGACTGTATTTGTTTCTGTATTTAAACTAATATTACTAACTTGGTACATAAATTAGTAGTGTTAGACTTAGATATGCAAAGATTTTATTAGTTAATAAGCGATAAACTTGCTAATGGTTTCTTTTTCATTTCTTCCGCTAGTGGACAAAAAAATATATAATAAAAAAGACGTGTGGCACTCGGGGACTGCCGCGGTAAAGCTATTGCATAGCATTTTGTATCAACTTATGCAATTATAATTTTACTTTTTTATTTTTTTCATGCAGTATTGCTTTTTCTTTGATATTAATTCAAGTTACACTTTTTGAGCCGAGCGTGGTGACCGATAAGAAAACAAATTTAAAATCAGCAATGTATTTAAAACACTGCCAACCTCTCACTCGAAAGCTAGTACACGTGCACTCGCTGTCCACAGCTGTAATCCGCCGCGGTCGTTCACCCGCCCGACACGTAAAACTCCCGCCGCCGCCGCCCGCGCCCGTGCGAGACTAGGTACCTAACCTACCTACCTACAAACTTATCATTCCATAAATTGACCTAACTACTACCTAACCTACCTACGATTAAATTTCCGGTCATGGCCTTGAGCATGCCTATCATTGATTAGAAATAAAAAAAAACACATTTAATTATGTCTAAAATACCCTCGGACACCCGCAGGCTATATATACCCCATAGCCTACGATACGAGAGTATTTTAGACAAAATTTAATGTGTTTTTTTGGTAGGGCCACAGCCACAACAGCACAGCTGAAATCCGTGGTTGTTCTCCCGCCCGACACGTAAACTCCCGCCCGAGCGAAACAAGGTACCTACAAACTTATCTTTGCATAAATAATTACCTAGTAGGTAGGTAGGTAACCTACTATTTAATCAGCGGCCATGGCCTTGAAAGCATGCCCATAATTGATGATAACTTAAAAATGTAAAACACATTTAATTCACATTCACATTTTGCCTTAAATAAGTACCTACCTACCCACTAGTAGGTACCCACTCGTACACCCACAGCCACAGCTGAATTCTGCGGTCATTCACCCGCCCGACACGTAAAGAGGAGCGAGCGTTTATTAGGTAGGTATGTCCGCGCTACCCTGCGGCCACAGGCGCCGAAGTCATCGCATTTTCGAATCATTCATCATAAAATAATAGGTAGGTACATAGGCAACCCCGCGCAAATATCCGCACCGCCGCATTTTACTCAAATCCTTTAGACTCACGGATTCCGGCGGAAGCGGCTCGGAAGGATGCGCCCTGATGCGCTTTAACAGCAGTCGGCGACAACAGCCGACTGCAGGTGACGGCAGCCGACTGCAAAGGTCGACAGCCGACGACCGTTCGGCCAGGTGGGATGATGATCAGATAAAGACTGCAGCTGCCTGCAATCTTTAGAAGATCGTCTGCATGCTGGATACATCAAGCTGAAGACAGAGCGCTATGGCGCTCATTAGGGAGGCCGACCTATGTGCATCTGTGGATTAGTTATAGGCTGATGATGGTGATGATGCCTTTCCGTTAATTCTGGAGGGCAGGAACACATGCCCTACGATAGTCCTCTGATGGATCCCTACCTACCCAGATGTTTACCAAACATCTCACTTGATGCCCGCAGTTTATCGATAGCTACCTAGGTAAGCATTTGTCCATACCTACTCCCTCGCACTAAACATAATGTAATCATGATAAAAAAAACACTAACCTTATTAAATGCCTCCTCTAAGGATAACTATTATCTAACAAACTCACAATAATAAAACACACAACACCAATAATTAATAGGTATAGGTACACACATGATCTGCCTAGCCAACGCGCTGCGGCCAACGGCAAACATAAACTTATCTGCCTAGCCAACTAATAATTAACAAAAGAAAATCACGAAACATAAACATACTAACCATGTTTATGCACCGCGCAACTGTTCAGACTGAACAACGAACACGTAGGTACTAGGTACTATACTAACTAAAATGGTTTTTCGGTAAAAGTCAAAGAGTTTACACGCGCGTATGCGGCCTTTGCTTAGCCCGCCCGCCCCGCCGCGCCACGCCATGCCCCAAACGTACAAACGTAGGTTATAGGTATGTGTGTATGTACAAACGTAGGTAGTTACTTATTGTAGACAAAGTAAAATGTGTTTAAAATCATGGACCTAGCAAAATTCACGGACGGAGTCTCATTAAGAAATAAAATGAAGCACTCGATAGTCTGTCCACCCTCAGTACGTACACGAACACACTCACACATTGATATCATAGTCTGTCCATCGACTGCCAGCCATTACGGCTTTAGACGTCAACAGATGTACAGCGTTGTAAACAAATGTAAATAACGAAAAATGCATTCTTGTCTTCTTGTCGTGAAATGTCGCGGAAACCACAGTCGTTTCGTCAACATAAAACACGGGATCACATCCACAAATAAATTTATTGGTTCATCAACATATTACTTTGATGTGACACAAAATTATTATCAACAGAAAAATCAAAACAAAAACAAAAACTGTCTTCACTTTTGAATCTGTAGGATTCCGTCCGTAAATTTATCTACGTCCATGTTTAAAACATTGATTAATTAAAAAGGGAAGATAGGTTACGTTCTCCCAGCGCTTACTCAAAAATTGGCATGTGTTAGAACTACACGCAAACACATACGCTCACAGTTATATTTCCAGCCCTGTGCAATACAAAGAAGAACAAAGACGGAAAGACGTATCTAAGTCCGAAGTGAGACCGAGACAACAATATTTCACGCGAATCACGACCGCCCGTGCCGCCGCCGCCGCCGCCGGTCAGACGGTGACTAAGGTTGGAGCACACAATTTTACACAATATGAGGTTGCCATTTTTGAGAAACTAGTACCTCATCTTCCCTTTTTAATTAATCAATGGTTTAAAATGTTAAAGTTTCTAATGAATTATTGGCATACTTCAAGGTCATGGCTGCAAATTAAAGTACGTATGGTTTATCCATATTGAATGAAGCATGTTAGTTAACAAAATACGACACAAATAACAAAATCTCACTTGCTTGGCGTCGAGTTTCAGATATAATTGTAAGCAATTTTTATTGAAGGCAGGATCTAAAATCGACAAGTAATGTAAATTACGTATGCGTATACGGACGCGCCAACGTATGTTTACGTTTATGCCCCATTCAAAATGGACACGGTATAGGTAGGTACAAATCACACTAATATTATAAATGTGAAAGTTTCTATGTACCTATGTATGTATGTTACTTCTTCAAGCCAAAACTACTGGACGGATCTGACTGAAATTTTGCATACAGATAATTCTAATCCTGGAATCAAACATAGTCTACTTTTTATTCCATAAATCAGTCCCGTGGGATAAAAATCACCTTTTAACGTTTCCACAGGAACAACGCGTGCAAAGCCGCGGGGTGCAGCTAGTTATTTACGAAAAGATAAGTTTGTAGTCTCGTCTCGGGAGTTCTAGGGCATTTACACGGACTACAAGTTGACACGGACTGCAAGTTGTACACGCATCGACTGCGGTCGACGGCTTCCATTGGCTGCAGTCGACTGCAGGCGAGGCGTCGCCTGCAGTCGACTGCAGTGCAACCAATGGAAGCAGCCAATGAAGTGCCGTCGCGACGGCACTACCCGGCACGGGCCCCGGCCCATGCCGCGTGCCCGTGCCGCACGGCGGCGCGCCGCCGGGGCGCGCGCAAGGGCGTGGCGCGGGCGCGGGCGGCGGGGCTACCCGAAGGCCTTACGCGCGCGCGTCTTTGATTTTTACCGACAAAATTTAAAAAAAGGAAACTTGAGTCTTATGATTATTACATTAGAACTCATAGGAGATATGACAGCGCGATTTCGGTCGGCGGCTACTCAAAGAAATATTCGGCTTTTATAAAGGGATATAAATAATTTTACCTAATTTCACGAATGTTTTTATTATTTTGTTTTAGTACGTGATCTGATCACTAACTGGTCTGAATAGTCGCGCGCGGTGTTAACGTAGGTACTGACCGTTTCGTGTATTTTTTGATAATTATTAGAAGCAGTTTAGTTTATTAAGTTTTCAGTATTTTATTGAGTTAGTGTTATTTTTATTTATTATTGTTAGGAAGGTACCTACCTACCTACATTATGTTTAGTGCGAGGGAGTATGGACAAATGCTTATGTGCTACGGTGAAGCTAGAGGAAATGCGTCACAAGCCTTGCGAATTTACCGGGATAGGTACCCAAACCGGCAACATCCGGTTGATGCTAGAGTCATCACGGCGGCCTATCAGAGGGTTCTGAGTGATGACCGGATTACTCCTCAAAGGCGCGGGGATGGCAGAGAGGTAGGAGTTCAGGTGCAAGAACGGGTCTTGGACCTTGTCAGGAGAAACCCTCGTGTAGGAACGCGGACTGCAGCAAATCTGCTTAGAGGTCGTGGAACCGTAGTATCCCACCCGACTGTGGTGACAGGATCTTAAATAAAATGTATGTATATAGAGTACCTACTCACTCATTTTCTTTCACTATTTTTTCGTGACTTTCTTCATTAATAATAATTGCACTTTGTTCATTCATATTCAAAACACTTTATACACAAATTTTACAAGTACAGCTATTCACTGTTGTACATAAATACCTATGCACCTATATATACTTTCTCATAAACAGCTGCATAAGTATTCGTCCGATTATATTATACGACGCACACAACCCGTGCCGAAGACTGCCGAACTGAAACGACGTTAGACGATGCGATGCACGGCCTTCAAGCCACACCTCCTTGCCCGGCGGAGTGGGGGGACCTCAGGTTTTTGCGTTACGGAATTTCTGGATTCGGTCCCCGCGCTCAAGGCCCGCGATAGAAGCTATGCAATAGCTTAATAATAATAAATAATACTGGACAATTCACACAGCATTATCTAGCCCCAAGCTAAGCAGTAAAAAATTTAAGTGAATTAATTAATAGTCAATTGCACCTTGTTTCTTATTTGATAGTAATAACTATTTATCAAGCTGTTTATATAGTAAAAGTTTGACTTGTCTAAGTGCTTATTTTGTAAGTCTAAAGAAATGAACGATTTGACTCTGACTCTGGCACATGTGGATTTTTTAAAAATCGGATGTAAGCTGTAAACGCCACGGACGATGTGATGCGGCAAGTGAAGGTCCAACTGCGGCGCAGGAGTTTGGGTTCAATTCCCGTCTTGGGACAAATGTTTGTACGATCTGCAAATATTTGTTTCGAGTGTTCTGGGTATTTTCTAAGTATATAGCAAAATATATTTTAACGTATTGTATTAAACAGGTAGGTATATCAATCATCTAGTACACATAACACAAGCTCTACTTAGCTCGGGAATTTGCTGTGTGGATTCTCCAGCATTAAAATAACGGAAGGTTCTGTTTTGTAAATTCTACGCGCTCTGGCTGAAGCTTCGGTAACATGAAGTTATTCTCATGTAATCGCGACGAGTCTAATAAATTACTAATAACTACTACAGAGTCCACTGGTCAGGCCCGATCCACCTCCATGCGCTCGGGTAGCATAAACCGATTAAAGTTTTGTGGTTCTTTACTATTTACGACACGACCTTTTAGAATAGAATAGAATGATGTTCTAAAAGTGCTTCTCGAGTTAAAAAACATACTATAAAACTAAGTTATTTGATATAAAGTAGCTAACCCGTTATTTCGTCTCTGCATTCAATATTACAAGCAAGTGCAAGGTAAGAAACAAAAATGTACATTATACATATTAATTATTTTATTTTTATTTTAAGTCAAATTTCTCGCCATATATTTCGATCTGACGGAAAAGAAAATGTCTTTAAACTTCTGTCCACATCTTTCCAAGTATAGATCTATTTCATTAATGTTGTGGCTTGATTAATCAAGGACTTTGGACCATTGATTAATTAAAAAGGAAAGATGAGGCACTAGTTTCTCGAAAATGGCAACCTCATATTGTGTAAAATTGTGTGCTCCCATTATTATAAATATCGCGATGACGGCATGTTGTGAAGTGAAGTGCTTAGACATTATGTACAGGTGGTACTCGTAGTTAGGTAGTCTTATAGCCTAGCCTTCAAGATGAAAACATTTTCTCCCCAAAGGGCGGGTGTGAATTCACTGAATCTGGCTGATAACGTAATGGGTGATCTTTAACGTTAAGGGCACAACATACTTTGTAGTGTTCATAAAATGAGACTTTTACTTTCCTAAGTGGGAAAAGTAAAAAAAAACATAGTATGTAAAACCATATCGGTGATTTTTACTAAGACGATTAAATTAGCTACTTCAAGATTGCTTCATAAATGGCTTTTAGACATAATATAATACGAGTATCATAGTATAAAGGGTGTGTCAAATCTACTACTGAAAAATGGAGGGGTTTGAAAATATGTAGTGAAACAAAACCGTGAAATTTAATAATGTTAACCTATCAACGCCTTTTTTTCTAGTTTTTCTAGGTACCTACGTACTCAAAGTATGTTTTTTCTCTACAAATGTTTACGACTTTGACTTAGACACTGGCAGAGTTGTGGCAGTACTAGAGATGGGTAATGGGTAAAAACCCATTCTTCCCACTTAGGTTATAACCGGGTGATTTGGGTTTAAACCCGATTTTAACCCATTTTCACCCGTTCTGCCGGGTGAAAATGGGTGTTGCAATAAATTCATTTAGTACCTACATTACATAATAAAATAAATTTATCGAATGGCTACTAAGCTGCTAAAAAAATTAAAACAAAAGGAAACAAATTCAGTTTCATCTATTTATTTTCTTAATATGTAAAAACCTTAACATAATTATATTGAGATGATGATGATGAAATATAAATATCGAATCAATAAAGAAAAACTACCTGCTAGTCTTAATAGGGTATATGCATGTGATTTCAAAATGGCTAAAAATTATATACATACGTATTCTCTGTTGAGATAGAAACATATCTACATATTTATTCTAGCATTTTGAGATGTTTTTATTGTAGAATTTAACCATTGAAAAATTGATATTTTAAATCTCAATCGCAAAATTTCAAAACGCTACGCCATTGACTAGAGCGGACGTGACATCACTGTACACATTTCTTCTTTTTTTATTCTCAACGTCAAATAAACATGGCGCCAATATGGAAGCGTTTTTATCACCCGAAAATTATTGTAGTTTTGATTTGTTTTTTTACCTTGTTATTGCGAAATTCAGTGAGCGTCTTATCATTTCTCGGTTAAATAATGACCTAAAGAATCGATTAAAACAATAAAAAAAATCAATGCATATACCCTATTGTTATTAATTTCTACATAATTCATTTTCACCCGCTCAAACCACCCAATGGGTGGAATGTATTGGGTGATAACTCTGTTTTCACCCACTCATGGGTTATAACCCGGGTGGTTACCCATCTCTAGGCAGTACAGACACAGCGAGCCATGAATTAGGAAGTTGAAGTTGAGAGACAAGTGGAGGAAAGTGCATCATTCATTACCATTACACCGCAAGAGCTTAAGTCTCTTTAAGTTATAATAGTATGTTATATACCGTATTCATCGTGCATGTAGAAACATCGACGCAAATAACTAAAACTCACTTGCTTTGCGTTGAGTAAGCAATCCTACTAATATTATAAATGCGAGGTTTGTAAACATGTCTGAATGTATGTTTTTTTGCTCATTCACGCAAAAAGTACTGAACAGATCGGCCTGCAATTTTGCATACAGGTAGTTAGTTCTAGGCCTGGAATAACGTCGTCAAAAGCCTATGTGCTTTTTATCCCATAAATCAGTTCCCGTGGGATAAGCAGCTAGTATTTATTAAAGGAAGGATCTCAAATCGACCAGTAATGTAAATTACGTATTTAAGGACGCGCTTACAAAGTGAATTCTGGGTTAAGTATGGGCGGTTTGTTTACCAACATTCTACACGCTCCTTGGATACGGTGTAGGTATAGATAACGTAGCTTAAAATTGTTTATGCGAACTATGTTTGATGAGATTGCCAACCATAAACGTTTGGTGAGAGTGGCCCAATAAGATAGACAGAAACTAACATACAACGTCTCCGATATAACTTTACGACTGCAGAACTATTTCGTCCAGTTCCTCATAGCCGTATCTATTTGTTTTGGATTATTCTGCACACATTATTAAGTGAAGCTTTAGTTTACATATATTTAATTTTTAACCGACTTCAAAAATGTAGGATGTTCTCAATTCGACTGTATTAATATATTTTATTTTTAACCGACTTCAAAAATGTAGGATGTTCTCAATTCGACTGTATTTTTTTTTATGTTTGTTACCTTACCTCAGAACTTTTGACTGGAATGTCTGATTTTCATGATTCTTTTTTTAAATGAAAGCTGGGTGCTTCCCTTGAGGACCCATTTTAATTTGGTTCAGTTCTGACAATGGGATCCATAAAAATCTATTAAAATTGAGGTCGATTTATAGTTTTTTATAACAAAATTAATTATACCATAGAAACTTTCGTAGTTTGACGAATTCATTATGAATGTTGGTGTTCTTCCAACACAAACAAGGTTCGTAGTTAACCCGCTTTACATTCATAATGAATTTATATTTAATGTCCAGGCTATGGACAATTGCTGAACATAAAATATAAACTTTAGCGAAACTTTTTAGTAAAACAATCAATCTGTGAATTGCGTCGTGGGCTGCAATTATTATTTAAGGCTAGCAGCGCCTCGCGGTTTCACCCGCGTAGTTCCCGTTCCCGTGGAAAAGCCTTGCAGTCCAGGGCTTGGTACCGGTACCAATAATACCGGTACTATTTTGGTAATACCGGTTTTCTAATTGAATTGTTCAAAACGGTATTTTTCGTGCATAATACCGGTATTTATTTGAATTGTTGATCCTTACCGATATTTTTCGTGCATAAACCGGCATTTTATGTGCAAAATATACCAGTACCAAAGAAGTACTGGTACTACTTCAAGGTCATTGGTACCGGTATTTGGAAGAACCGGTATTCCAAGCCCTGGTTATATCACAATTTTGTTATTCCACGGTGTTAGAAATGGAAACTTTCCCTTTTATAGTTTTCGAGAAATAGTTTCGCATTATACACTTCAGTAACTTTGTTTTCAGAACTAACTTCCGAAATTGAATAATGGCCTGTGAAGTTGAGGACTCGCTAACGTTACATTAAGGACCATACATGATAACAAAGATCCACTTCATTGAATGAAAAAGTAATGAATCATGATACTCTGTTGATCGTACAGAGCGGGCATTGCATATGACGAAACAAATGTCGTCCGTCCATCGAGTAGGAGGTCTTCCCACACTCCGTTTCTTGGATAAAATTACCAGCAGTAGACATTAGATTTCGTTCGTTACTAACATTTAATAAAAAAAATATATATTATCATAATTTACTAATTATGATAAAAAAAAAATTATGTTTTATATTGTATAACAAATTGACATGCTCATTTGTATGTAGGTATATTGTATAATCTTCTTCTTCATTTATTTATGATACACATTATTAACTTGTTTGTTTTACAACTGACATAAACCACACTTCGGTTTGTCCGTCAGCCTTACGCCCGAATACTCAAACACATCTCAGATATAAGCACGTCTCAAATGACGATTTTTTGACAGATTTTCATTGAATACTGTCAGAAAATCGCGAATTGAGACGTGATTAAGTCTGAGATGCGTTTGAGTATTTGGGGGTTAGTCTCTAAAGTTAGGTTGTAGTATGGAGGTACATTTCTACGTAGGTATTTTAAAAATATGGTCAACTCGTTTCTTAAACTTAATAAACACTTTTTTAGTTAACTTAAGCTAATATAAATCCAATAAACACAAAAAAAAACAAGTATAATATAGATGTTACGGTATTAATAGATATACCTTATATAATCAAAAAATCTGCAATGCATTTCTGCGCGGAAGTGCTATGAGTCTTGCCTCACGGGGCGTGTGTGTGTGTGCACATGGGCCTGCAACCTGAGAAGTTATTTACCTACTCTCTTCTCTGGCTAATCTTTTATCAGGTTTATGAACGTCGTTGAGTAAACTAGACCGGAGAAACCGTGTATGTCTTCAGTACTAGATCTGACGACGTAAAAGCCTCGTTATACTTCAACTTGACGATCCTTCATATCGTTGAGTTATATTCTACTGCGAGTGGGACGAAGCAAGATTTCCATAAAACGACTAACTCCATTCAAATGATTTGCTTATGCCTTGGCATGTCAGTTTATGATATAGTTATATCGCATGAGTTTATTTATACGTTTATGACTTGTTTTAGCGCTTGTTAAGATTCCCTGTCACGTGCCGACTGTATAAATTATACTGTATATAAATGGTCGTTATATACACCGTTCTGGCTGCCAACGTCTAGGACGCTGATGCTGAAGTATCCATTGTCAAGCTTTATTAATTTTAGCGTTTATTTATTACACACAATTTCACAATGCACGGTTACCATATCACCTCACTTCAACTGCCTATATTGGTCCACTGCTGGACACAGGCATCCTCGCAATTGTTCTACATGAGACGCGGCTGCGGCCCGGTGGATATCCCTTAGTCGCCGTTACACACCCGTGGGAATACTTGGGCGGACAGGGGCCAAAAAAAGATCAGTGAGTTTGTCTTGGCGGTGAAGTACTGAAGCCGGCGGGGACGTGCTGAAGTAGCATTTCAATATACGCAACCAGAGGACCTAGACAATGGAACAATCGACGACGTGACGAAAGCGATACTAGAAAAGTCCAAAAATGTATGGGTTTGACAAATGCTTTAGATATGTCACGTGATCTGCTTCGAATTTTTCCCTATACCGGTTGGCTAGGCAACCAGGCGCCGTTTTAATTCTTCCGGGTTATCCGTGTAATCTAGGCATTACTTCTTACACGTGCCGCCCTGTACAAAACGACCAGTCGTAATTCAGGGCGGCCCGCCCAGTTGGAGGCCACGCTCATATTGTTCATATTATTATCTTTGTTACGAACTTCCGAGTGAAGTTGGAATTTATTTCACTCCTGAAACTAATAGGGTGTCGGTGAAATTAAAGTTTTCATTAATGGAGCTATGGTAGGTAAGCGTAGGTATTACAAATTAACTTAAATTGTTCCTCCTTGCGCAGTCGGGTAAAAATATTTATATTTTACTTATATTTTGTTCGCGGCTTCGCGTTGTTTTTATGGAAATGTTTACCGGTGATTTCTATCCCACAGGAACTGATAGGGATAAAAAGTAGTTGTGATTCCAGGATAAGAATTACCTGTATAGAATTCCAGCCTGATCCATTCAGTAGTTTTTGCGTGAAAGAGTAACAAGCATTCAAATATACAAACTTTCGCGTTTACATTATTATTAGGATCAAGGCTTTGCTCATCCTTGTAGTAGGTAACATATTATTTTTAACAGACGTAGTCTTTCTATGTCCTTTTTTGCATATTAACTTCTTGCATAATTATTTAATTTAGATCGAATAATTTAGAAGGAACAAACGGTCAGGGTACCTACCCCTAAAAACGAAATCGAAGTATCTGATTTGTTTAAACCTTAATCTTATGCAAGCGACATAAGAGTTGGTTTTTCACGAGACAACGAAAACGAAACTAAGATTAACCTTTTCCGGGTAATAGGGTTTTACCCGGAAGAGGAAAATCTAAGATATAGGACCATAGACATAAAATATTTTCACTAATTAATTTAATTTATTTATTTATTTATTTAATTAGAACGGTCACATAAAACCACTTACACTAACTAATTAAAATTAAATAGTACAAATAACTATACAAATTTACAATAAAAATTAATAATAATTAAGCAGTTTTAAACAGTATCTACAATTTAAAATAATGTATAATTTGAGATCAATAATAGGGTAAAAACACACATAAAAGTACAATCAAATATATCAAATCTAAACACGAATAATATCACTAAAAAATGCATTGATTTAAAAAGGGTTAAAAAGTTTTTAATAAATCAATGAAAAAATGTCAATAAATTAATGTCAAGAGTGTCACACAGCCACGTTCATCCGTCAATCTCACAAAATCTCATGCATTCACTAATAAATTCCTTCCATTCATCATCAAATATGTCAACATGTGGATAGGTAGTTAGAAGCTTGTTGAGAGAGTTCAGAGTGCGAGGCAGCGGGGAGTTGGCGCGTGCGACAGTGCGGCACGAGGGGGTGACTAAGAGTCGGTGGCTCCTGCCCCGAATGTAGTTATTCGGGACGTAGAGCTGAAGCAGCTCATTGTGCAAATCAATGGCGTCAATGGCGCAGCGCGCGATCTTGCAGAAGGTGATCATCTGATCGTATGTCCTCCGCACACTAAGGGAGTTGTAACCAAGGCACCCCAGTAAGAATTTCGTAGGGTACATAAAAGGGTAGTATCCCGACGTTCTCTTGTAGAGGTACCTTAGGAAAGCCTTTTGTACCTTCTCTAAAGGGAGAGCATATGTTACCTCGTGGGGATTCCAAACGCAAGAGCTGGACTCTAGCTTGCTTCGGACCAGAGCGCTATATAGAAGTCGTACGACTTGGTCACTCTTGAAGTCACGAGCATTCCTTAGCACAAAGCCCAGCCTCTTGTATGACTCCTTAGCCACGGCGGTCATATGGTCGTGGAAATTAAGCTGACGATCGAATGCAACTCCCAAGTCTTTTATGATTGTGGATCGGGCAAGTAATTCGCCATGAATTCGGTAGTCGTAGTGAATTGGGTGTTGCATTCGACCGAAAGTCATTACTGAGCACTTGGTCGGATTGAACTCCATTTTGTTTTGCTCGCACCAGTGACATACAGCCTCTATATCCTGCTGTAGAGCCAAGCAATCCTTCTCTGAGTTCACAGCAGTGTACAATTTTAGGTCGTCCGCATAGAGAAGACACTCCACATTTTGCAAGACAGTTGGTAGATCGTTGATCATGATTAAAAATAATAATGGCCCTAAAATTGAGCCTTGACTGACTCCGGACCGCGTATGATAGGGCGACGACTCGTAGATACCTAGCCTGACATACTGCTGGCGATCGCGCATATAGTCTGCAAGTAACCGGAGAAGGTACTAATATAGATAATTAATAATAATAATAAGTAATACTGGATAATTCATACAGCATTATCTAACCCCAAGCCAAACAGAGCTTGTGTTATGGGTACTAGATAACTGAGTTACCTAATACGGTACACTACATAGATAGATATTTTTAGTACCTAGGTATACCTACAAAGAAAATATCCAGAAAGCCCTAAACAAATATCTGCAGATCGTACAAACATTTGTATAGATTAAGTATAGATTGTGGATGTGTTACTGAGGAATGAATTATCTATCTATTAGTTAGAATTTTAAAATTAGGTATATTAAATCATGATAATGAACAGAGAAAACTACTATAATTATCTAAATCGTGTTAGTTAATTAACGCTCTTCTTAACAGTGTAAAAGCTTTTAAATTAACTCATTGGACAGCAAGTCTGTTCTTTACGCTAAATAACAAAGGGGAACCAAAGAACAAAGACAAAATGGTCGCAAAAGCGAAACTTGAAAGTACCACGTTAGGCGCCAAAATTATACGGCTCCTATCTGAACGAACGTGACAATGTAATAGAGGATTTATATCACGGACTAAGTAAGGTCGAAGTCGCTTCGCTGAAATTATTATATTATTTTGAAGACCGCTTCGTCCGTCCATACGTTGTTGGGCGCCAATATACATATAGGGCTAGTATACGGCTTCTATACATCTGAATTTTGGGCTTTGGTTCCGATACTTGAACCTAATTCTTCAATTCAATTGTAGGGTTTGGTGTTAGGATGCTTGAGTGAAACGACTGTTTGTTGCTATGGTCAGTTTGTTACTAAAAGATTCCTATGACAGTACATATATAGTGCAGTAAGTATCTACCTTTCTAGGCATACAGTAAAAACCTGATTTTACTGCAAACCGTTTTTTAGAAAATCTTTATTTGATAGGTACTAAACTTAAAAACGCTCTGCTCTGAATTAAAATTGGTTATGAGAGTAACAGATCGGTCCATAAGTAATTCATTGGGCTTACGAACGTGTTTTTTTTTTCATTTTGTATCAGAGATACATTAAAATTATTTGGACCAGGCGTCTTCCACCCCTGGGCGGACTGGGAGGGATGCGGGCGCCTCTAAATCCCCACTTACCATGAAGATATCCCTTGTTAAGGGATGAAACGTTGGTGTTCTTCCAACACAAACAAGGCTCGTAGCTAACCCGCTTACATCCGCAATGAATTCGTCAAACTACAATAGTTTTTATAATAAAATATTCATTTTTATAATAAAATAATCATAAGATACTTAGAATATAATCATAGTAAAGAGGTGGGTATAACGCTGTCCCTATCCATTTCTAATGGCATCTATTTTTGACGCTACCTTCGTCAATCAAAAGGGCATATCGTAGGCGTTTTCTTTCGTCTTCCATTTTAACATTTCACGTCTATTCAACACTGGTTCAATTAAAAGTTTCAAACTCGATCCAAAGATATCGGTTCATGGTTGCCCATTTCAGTGATTAAAGTAAATTGCGAACTGCAGCATGTCAAGGTTAAGGCTTGAACTTAATAGCTTTTCAGTGTGAAGATTTTTAACCGACTTCAAAAAAGGAGGAAGTTCTCAACTCGACTGTTACCTCAAAACTTTTCACAGGGTGAACCGATTTTGATGATGCTTTTTTTTATTTGAAAACTGGTGCTTCCCGTGTGGTCACATTTTAATTTGGTCCAGTTCTGACTTTGGCATCCATGAGAAAACCATATAATTGAAGTCGATTTATAGTTTTTTCATTCTAGAACCGGATCACTTTTTCACTTCTTCCGCTAGTGGACAAAAAATTGAAGAGAATTAGAGTCAATTGCACCTTATTTCTTATTTGATAGTAATTACTATTTATCAAGATGCTAATATAGTAAATATTTGACATGTATAAGTGCTTATTTTTTTAAGTCTAAGGAAATAAACGATTTGACTCTGACTCTTGACCCACTGTTACCTTTGCTTCGAGCCTATCAAGAATGTCTTATCCAGGATTCCATTCTTGTAGATTCTGAAATTGCTCGTAAATAATTAACATAATTATACATGTGTAAACTATGACAGAGTAATCTTTTGCCAATTTTATTGTAATTTTCGAATTTTTCTAATTGATAATAATTAGGTTTTTGTTATTATAGTGCGTACGCCACTCTCTCTCTGGGTAATTTCTAAGAAATGAAATAAAATCCCAAAATTTTCTACTTTCACGGGATTCGAACCCGCGTCCTCCCTTCAGTACGGGGATGTCATAACCGCTAGACCACTTAGTCGATACCGCTTCGGTGTAAAAACCGTTTAAATTAATTAAAGAGATCTTTCAACGTATTACATCAATTAAACAAGTTTGCATGAAAAAAAAAGTTAGTTAGAATAAAATAAAGTACTCAATGTCAAAGGTAATTAAATAGTTAATTACTAAAAAGCTTTAAAAACCTTTGACAGGGGTAGGTGTTCGTGATATCGCTATGCACTTATCAGAAGTGCTTAACAACCACAGTTTCTAGCCTTTACGTCAAGTGGTTTTTGGTGTTTGGTACTAGCTAAGAGCACGGCACAAAGCGGTGTTTGTTTAACATTTCACGTTTTAAAACATGGAAGCTGAATACGCTTAAGTAGGTAGAAAAATACCTGGAAAACGACGTAGAAAAGTTTCATTTCCCCGGCGAACAGTTTTCATTCACGACTTTAAAGACATTTAGATTCGGCCCCTGGCCTTGCTCACTTACTAATTCTAATTCTAAGTGCGGGAACTAAGTCCGTATACAGAAAAAACGCTTGAAACTTATAAGCGCTTACCGGCGCTTACCGGCGCTTGACAACGCTGGTAACCTTCGCAGGTTACCAGCGTTATAAAACAAATATATGAACACGCGCCGATAAGCACTGAACGGAGCCGACAAGCTTTAAGGCCCATACACCAGCGAAAGTGGCGCCCCCAACTATTATATCTTATTATTGCGTTGAACGCAGGAATTTTTAAAAATCCTACGTTCAGTTTGTGGTAGGGATGAGACGTACTTGTAAAATCGAGTACCAAGTCTTCCAAGTACGTCCACGTATAAAAACCAGGGCCGAAAACCAGGGATAAAATACTTGCAAGTATTTTTGATACCTTGTGCGTACGGGGCGGCGGCGCGGCGCGTGGCGGGTCTAACTGCGCTACGCACCTTGAAAGTAAAATACTTGCATAGGAAATTGATGCGAGTGCGCATGAGAATAAAGCTTGTAATCGTGTTTGCAGAAAAAATACTTGCAAGCAAAAGCACACGGCTATGATGGGCTCAAGTTACTTTCATAGGTAATTGGTCCGCGCCTGCTTTGTTCTAAGGAATAAAATAATGTCAATTAAAATATACCTGAATAATTCCACCTTTAAAGTTAAATACTTGCATAGGCCGTTGATCCGAGTGCGCATGAGAATAAAGCTCGTAATCGTGTTTGCAGAAATAATACTTGCAAGCAAAAGCACACGGCTATGGGCTCAAAATATTTTAATAGGAAATTTGTCCGCGCTTGCTTTGTTATAAGGAATAAAATAGTGTCAACTAAAATATACCTGAATAATTTCAAGTAAGTACCTATAAACGCGCGGACTGGGTCCAACAGCGCCATGCACCTTCTTTCTCACTAAAATACCTGCATAGGAAATTGAACTTTGTGTCACTGTCGCTGTCAGAAGTCAGTCATTGAGTCCTCCGCCGCACGCCCCACATACCGAATACTTGCAAGACCTTCAAAGTATTTCGTACTAGTACCAGGTTTCCGCACTTGCAAGCAAATACCAGGTATAAAAACCTGGTCGAGTAAATACGTCCCATCCCTAGTTTGTGGTATCTATTATAAGCTATTTATTAATGCCTCTGTAATAGTTTCATTTTGTAAAGCTTAGGAAGAGATACGAAGTTGCGCTTTTTGGCCACCAAACTCTATTTTTTCATCTCCTCCTAAACTATATGAGATAACATTATAAAAGAGGTACTAAAAAATAGTTTATAATAGATACCACAAACTGAACGTAGGATTTTTAAAAATTCCTATGATAAACGTAAAAATATGATAAAATAGGAATTGCTGTCAGATTGGCTCGGGTATGCGCCTTAACAAGCGCCGGTCAACGCTGGGCGCTGCCATCTAAAATTAATAAACAATTGCGACAACCAGCTTCCTTTGTGTAGAACGGGCCAGCGTTGTCAAGCGCCGGTACGCGCTTATAAATTTCAAGCTTTCTTTCTGTATACGGCCTAAGATCTGCCCAGACGTCTTACATAGGAATGTATTGTGCAAGCGAGCAAGCATAACTTACTCACTTACTATCTGGATATCTTGTCATCCTGTCCGAAATCGATCTGGTAGCGGCGTTTATTACACACTCAATAAAATAAAAATTAAAAGTAAAGTAGCTTAGAGCCATGGCACCTAATCGCGTCGCTCATCTCTCATACTCAAGCCCCACCCCAAGTTCGCGTTACGTAACAAGGTCACCCTGTCACTCGGGCCGCACCTCGCTTGCATGTAACTATAACTACCCTCACAAATAGGAAATTACTGCTATTTCAGTACCCTGAAGGGTACACGCTGCATGTGTTAGGTTTATAGGTGGACCGATGTACCTATACGAGGAAACTAGTTTTTATAGCTCCTGTAATGCTATTGGAAATACGTGGAAACCTTGTTTTATAGCTTTTGTTGTGTTGTCTTGTTGAGGCAGTGAAAAACCTTTACAATATAGGTATTACTAAGGGCTCTTATACACGTACTGCAAGTCAATATAAGGACGGCAAGGCAGACTTGCCGTCCTTGTATTTGAGACGTGCAGTGTATATGGACCCTAATCAAGTGTTAACGCTTGCCACACACACAAATAATTCGTTGTTCGACGCATTTTCACCCACAATAGAAACCGAATCTGCAGCCGAATTTGTCCGAAATCGAAAACGAATCTTTGGTTTGATACTACATAATAATTAATTTTGTTTTAAAAAACTATAAACCGATTTCAATTTTTATAGTTTTGTCATGAATTTTCATGGATCCCATTGTCCGAACTGAACCAAATTAAAATGGGACCACATGGGAAGCACCAGCTTTCATATAAAAAATTAATCATGAAAATCGAACCACCCTGTCAAAAGTTCTGAGGTAACAAACATAAAAAAAATAGAGAACCTCCTCCTTTTTTAAGTCGGTGAAAAATGTTTCGAAGGTGAAGAGGCCGTTGATTGAGATTGTGCCCCAAACAATATTTGCCTCAAAAAAGGCACGTTGATGAATCGTGCCTGAGACACGATTATTTTTTCCTTTTTTATGATCAGTTGTTTGTTAAGTCGGTTAATCAACGCCGAAATCATGAATATATCATCAATTTATATTTAGAAATACGTATCTCCTAACCTTACATGCATGTTGAAAGTAATACGCAAACTAAAGTTAGCCTCTGTAAATTGGTTTTCGGATAATAACATGAAAATACAGAATTTCTCTAGAGCTCGCATCTCCCAAGGCAATATTTGTCAGATGAGGACGAGATGAAGTCTAACGAAGGATAAAATTCAAGATGATATCTGTCGGCGAAGATGTAAATATGAATACCTACTAGTGAATCGACCAGGGTTTGTACGCGTTTGTACGATATATTTATAAACAAGCAAATATTTATTTATAGAAAAATGTGGAACTGCTCGTATAAATCAAAATCAAATGTTAAAACCGACTTAAAAAAGGAGAAGGTTCTCAATTCTACTTTCTTACTTCAGAACTGGGTGAACCGATTTTGTTTATTTATTTTTTATTTGAAAATAGTGCTTTCCGTGTGGTTCCATTTTAATTTGATCTAGTTCTGACAATGGCATCCACGAGAAAACGGTCGGTTTATAGTTTTTTAAAATATACCTCATTAATAAAATATAAAAATACATTATTATCCACAGGAGGATTTTATCCGGCCTCATGAAGTTTTTGCTACCATATTCATCGACATAACCATAGTTAAATAAATACACCTTTTAAGTATTGTGCATAGAAATTTATTATTATTCATTTATTTATTTAACTAGAACAGAAAATCTTATTCTAATTAAGAATAACTTTTATAGGCGTTTTCGCTCTTTCACATCGTTGATTATGTATTCCTTTCTAACTTAATGCGTAACTTATAAAACAAGAGGTTTATGTATGGATCAATACAAAAAAAACCCGCTAAAATGTGAGCTTGAGCAATATTCCTCCATGTAGCCATGTAGCCATGAAATACAACGACTAACAGTTTTATTAAAGCCACCACCACTGCTCGTGTTCAACGGGGGTACCTGCGGGGTTATCCATTAATTACCGGGCACCCTGTATATCTAATACAATCTTTATGGTAGGTTATCTTTCTATCTAGATATTTTTTGAATGTTTTGAGCGCGAACTCTGCGCGCGCAATGAAATAAAAATTAAAAAAAGACGTGTGGCACTCGGGGACTGCCGCGGTAAAGCTATTGCAATGCCATCTAGAGGCGAGTTGCTGAACTAAAGAGACAAACGTCAAGGTTTTTTCGTTACGGAATTTCTGGATTCGGTCCCCGCGCTCAAGGCCCGCGATAGAAGCTATGCAATAGCTTAAAAACCGCATTCTAAAGAAAGGAATATTTTGAATATTCAAAAAATATTAAATTGAAACACATTTTTTTTTTTGATAATCAGATAAAAAAAAGCGCATCAAAGTTTGGGAGTACGTCACACCTTGTCAAAGGTGTCGCTAGGTGTGACGTGCGTGATGCAGAACTATAATGTATGTATATCTTCATATTTTTTGTTTGAAAAAGAAAAAAACATGTCCAATATTTTCTAATAATCTTACATAAGGACTTAAATTACAACACTAGCCTATATTATTGACAAATCTAGCAATAATAACACACAAAACTTCGCGATGACCTAAATATGCACAAAGAACGTCTAGAAAACGATTGTAAATCATTTTCAAAGGTAAATATTTCACAAAACATTGCCTGACCCACTTTACCTTAACTCTTTGTATTTGTATTATTCGTGATTACAAGGGCTTAAACGGTAATCAAGGTCGTACGCAACTAAAGGACTTGACCATGAATATCACATTACGTATATACATGCGAAAGTTTCGATCAAGTTTTAATGGATGTTTGACTGAATGTTAAGGAGGTATCATCGCGAGCATTTGCTTGTAATGCAACATTGGATTTGTTACTAATGTTACAATACTGCATTCGTGACTGAAGAACGTTCGCCTGTAATATAATAATAATATACCATTGCAAGATTCCTTGATAATGACAATACAACTACAATCCCAATATCTTTGTCTTTCTTTTTATCGATATTTTGATGTATTCATACGAATCTTATTCTTTTTATTGTTTAATTATCTTAAGAACTACTTTTTTTTGAGTGAAATTTCTTTAGCGGCGTTGTGGATTTATTTTTATATGGGTAATAAATAGTGAACTCGCGTCAGGGTCACGTGATACTGATCTAACATGTTAGATAAGCCCGTTGTTCGTTCTTGTTTAATGTATTTTTCATGGGAGAAGCCACTGGCTGACTTCTAAAATACAGTTAATACTTCAGTAGTCCTTTACTCCTCTTTCACTTTACGATTTGTTAGTTCGTTAGCAGTCCTCAAATCAGAACGTTATAATAATATAAGCGAATGCTCCCATGAGGGAACGCCTTAACCCCAATGTTGAACGCATCGATATAAAAAGTTCGCAAAGGCTTCATGTAAAACTTTTTATCTTTGGAACGGCTGGTAACCACGCGATCTTTAAAGTCAAAAGAAGATCCTAAAGGGATGGGATCTCTTGGTAAGACCTCGCCTAATGCCTTGGGGATCTCAAAACACACGTTTCAAATACAATTACGGAAAGTTCATCATATAAATGAGCCCTTACTGTCTTAACGATAGCTACTTGAAACTGTCTAGATTAATATCTTCAATATGAAATATCTAAGGGATTGTTGTGAAAGGGGTAAAGTATTTTAGCACATTTTCCTTACATTCTCTCTTCCTCGACGAGTTATTGAATTACGTTGTACTTATAGTATTTATTATGCTTCAGGGCTTCAGGTGCCTCGTGGAATGTATGAGTCTAGTCTTGATATTGCTAAACATATTTTTGTGTAGAAATTTCTCGTACATTCCTTTTTAAGTGTAAAGCGGCTATAATCTTTTTTTGTTGGCTATAAGCAATTTTTATAAATAAGAATACAAAATACTTGTCTGGGCTCTTAAATCGGTCTTATTAGAACGCACAAGACAAGACAGACCGACAGCCGCTGGGGTAAACGAGTGCTTCGGTGGAGACCCCGACTCGGCAAACGTAGTGTAGAACCCCCTTCGGCCAGATGGAAGACTCGTATGCATCGGACAGGGCGCTCATTGGGGGAGGCCTATGTCCAGCAGTGGATTAATATATGCTGATGATGATGTACAAGACATGTTAAATAAATAACAAATTGTGATTGTAATTTCTTTAATAATATGCCACAATAAAAAAAAATAGAAATATGTGTAAACAATACATACATACTATAAAATACTTAAACTATAATAATAATAAAAAAAACTGATTTTAACATAGGTATTTAACAAATCAATAAAGATTGTCAGTTTAATGAACTTGGAGATTAAGATAGCACAAATATTCGCCTATTTATCTTATCTCGTCCAAACAAGACTTGAAAAACTGCTTTGTTCTCATCAATTCCAGTAGTGGGCAGAACCTTCCTTTTAAGGGCATGGACATATACGCTGCCCACGATCCACTTGCTTCTGGTGCCATCTGTCCAAGGCCTTAAGGTCTCATCATTATGTAAATTGACCTTGTTTTGTGATGATAAAAATTTGTCTATAGATTTTGGCAACGTGAATAGCACCGTAAACCTCTTATAGTTTAATCTCCGAAAAGCTGGTTCTAGTTGGGTTTGTTCAGTAACTTCGCATAAAACCACTAAAGTAGTGTTTCCAACATAAACTTGCTAAATAGCTCGTATAACAGACTTAGCAGCGACTTATGAACAAACTAAATTAGAGTTTGGGGACGGCATTTTCATTTGACCTTCTAAAAAATGTCTTGCATTATTATTAGAAAAGTAAGTAGAAACATTCTCGTATGTGTTTAGAATACACTGTGATTAGATTTTTGGATTGCGTAGAACAGAACATATTTTTTGGGGTGAACGGGGGAAAACTCGTGTAAATAATGTAGTAGTTAACAAATCTGAGCAAATTTGGATCAATCAATCGATCTGTACAGACAACGATCACTGAACTCTGACATTGAATATCAGATCTAAAAATAAGCGCGTACGAATTCAATATCCAAAATCTAACCCTCGACTCATAACTTAACCATAAATTCACAAATATTGTTTTACAAGCGATACGCGATTTTACAAATGTTTCTAATAAATCGGTATTGTCGATTGATACAAAGGGTTCTACATAATAGATACGTGGGCCTCGTACGCGGATTTTGTCGTATTAGACTCTGTTTAAAGTTGGGTCATACAGTCATAACATAATTGTAAGTTGTTTGTAATCTGAATTTTGTGAGGTGTCAAAGAGTCATTTATGGTTTAAATGAAATAAAGCACTTTAATATTTGAGTTGTATAGTGCAATAATATGATATGACACGAATCTGTTTAGATTCTCTCCTTCCTTTGATATCATAAGATGTTCCAATCCTCCTTTGTTTCTTGTATGGTTCATTAAAATCTCGAATATTTCCTTATTCTGTTCCCAAGCATGGCGATTTTGTATCTAGGCTACATTAAAGACAAATTGTATGTCTGATCTTTTATATTTCTTCCTGTTTCCCTGCTGAGGGTATAATATTCCTCCACTCTGAATTTATTGTAGTTCCGGTGGACAATGGATACGAAAACAGATGTTGGATATTTTCAGTAGAGATGCTTTGTACCCACCGCGCGCGCGATCTTTCCACCGAAAACTCAAAAACCCATTCGCGCAGTCCACCGATTTCCAACCTTAAGAACCCACTCAGGTTGACTGAAATAACTAAATCACTGCCTAACATGCAAACTTCTAGAGGACGTTTACTTCAACCCCTAGGCTTGGTTGACTCGGGTTTCCCCACAAGCAATTATGGGTCACTGCAGTGTTTGATATGCAAAGTTTTGTGGAGCTTTAACCTAAGTAGCTATGTATATTAATAGTTTCAGTTCAATAGGGACTTTATAATGGGGTGGGGAAGAATGCCGAACGTTTTGAGACTTAGAGAGAAGTGGCTTTAACTACTGCGGCGGCGGTTGTAGTGTTGTATTGTTTAGGCCAAGTTTATGCGATTTTGAGGAATCAAAACACTTAGGTATGTTTGTTTTCAGGAGCACGTCACAAAAAACCTGAAAAAAACGGGGATCGTGAAGGATTTCTATATAGTTTTTGATTTAAGATAATTTCGGCTCCTTCGTCATTTGACCTCGTGATGTAGTTAGTTAAACACATTCTCGTACTGAGGGATTATGCAGGTTCGAGCCCGTCGAAGTCAAAATTATTGGGATAATATTTGATTACCTAGAAATTACTCTTGAGTGTGAGGACTTACGCCTTACGCACTATAATAACAAAAATATTAGGCACTTGTTTGTTGGAGCTGAGAAGACATTGAAAAGGACTTGCTGTGGTTTTGGGCATCTTTTTTGCTATATTCCTAAAACGTACAACGTAAGTACCTACAGGCTACAACACTTCAAATCTTCAAAGTCTCATTAATTTAAGTACGACCGACGAGTATAAGCTTTTAGGTACCCTTCAAATCATTTTAGAATTTATGTTTAGGTACCTGAAACAGTTGTAAGAGGGTGTTTTGCGGGCGGCACGAGCCATTAATAATATTCCAAGTTTATTGAGTTGGATGTTGGGTACCCAAGTTCGTTTTGGAACAGGGATACATTTGTGTTGTGGAATGGCATAGCATAGCAAAATTTCCGTCAACAAATTTTGTTCAGAATTGTGTTCAGAATAGCCACAAAGGAATACTTAATTCGTACAAAGAACTATTTGATAAGTGATTTGAAAGCTGGGTTATATTAAGGCGCCTTAGTCAGTGTTCAAAGAAACGACTGTTAAAAAATATTACAAGTATGTTGTCTGTCATTAATTATGTTTTTGTCTTATCAATTAACGCTGTTCTGATTCTGATACTCGCATCAGACCTAGACTTCTTTTGATAAGTTGTTTGTCAGTTTCTTGAGCTGTGAAATAGTTTTAAGAATTTATATTTTTGTTTGTTTCATCTTGAAAATCTAATAATAGCTTATTGCAAATTAAAATACTAATATCTACATCACCATCTTACAAGATGCTTGCGTTTTATTACCTATTATTATTTGTTATTAATTTTCTTTTACCTAGGTACTTATCTGCTTGTATTATTATTATTCAGGAAAAGGCTGGAAATGTTAGTGAAGGTCAATATAAATTCAGTAATGATCGAATTTTTGTGTCTACTAGGATGCCGTATACGTATCTTATTGAAATTAATTACTTAAGTTATCGGAATACATTTTTAAAAGTCAATATAAAATCACAAAAAATCTTTTGATTACATCTGAGGTCATCCATAAAAATATTGTAGAACATCTCAAATGACAGATTTTCATGGAAAACTGTCAAAAAGAGGGTGAGTGTGTTTTGAGTACTCGGCGGTAACGCGCTAAAGGTTTAAAAGCACTATACCTAACTACACTGTAACACCTTGGTATGTTTAATTGTATACCAATTTATAGAAATCTAATACAACCGTACGTATCTACGTAAGTGCCAAAAATAGAACACTACATAAACCATCCTTCGTGGATGTAAAGGCCATTGATGATGATGATGATGATGATGATGAATACTACCTAAGATGCCAAGCCACTTCCATTCCCCGCTACCTCGCCATCTCCAATCACCAACAATTTCCGAAGTGTAGATATTTTGTTTAAATTGTCGTGTAAAACTGTCACCGTAAACGGTTGGATTTGTTTATGGTCTCGTGATTATGTCGGAATTGAATAAGGGGAGTTATTTTATAGAGTTTATTACACCAAACAAAGGGACTCATTGTTGTTTTTGGCTCCAATCAATTTCACAACCCTGATGTGTTGTTTGATAAATCATCGTTCTACAAAGTAGCTTACCAACGATTGCTCGAACGCAACTCAAGTTTACTGCTCAAGTTAGATATTAATTGTTAGTTTTTCATGAAAATCTATCAGAAATTGAGTTAATGTCGTTTGAGACGTTCATACTCTGAGTTGCGTTTGAGTATTACGGTGTTAGCTTTATACTTTAAGGACCATATTATGAAAGGAAAGTTTGAGTAAGGTTTCGTAATACAGGTTTACGTGTTTGAGTAGAGGTAGATTGGGTACCCAATCTACCTCGTAGATCTTTATATCATACCTTGCTATCCTTCTAGTCTAGTAACATCTTTCAATTTGAAAACAGTTCCGAAAAAAATCAAACACCAATTTAGTTTTCAGACACCTACGCCTACATGAATCTTCAATACCTGTCTAGACTTTACACAGATTTTTGAAATTGTTTTGTACCTGACTTTTTCCTGTGATAGCAGCAAGTTTTTTCTCTACGTACCTCTCGGCTAAATAATACACTTGCTAGCCAAAATAAACAATAAAAAGAGCTTTCTTAACTCGTAGCCCGCATCGTCCTATAATTAAAAGTCTACTAAAATAGCAAAGTTTTACACTATAGCTGTGTAAAATTTTGCTGTTTTAGCAGACTTGTTGGAGTGGATTTAAAGTAGATCGTTTCGTGTTGGCGCAAGCTTTTTTTTAGTATTGCTGCGTTCTGCAGGAGATAAAGATAGATGAAAAGTAATGTTTCCCAATTTTTAATTTGTATGTATGTGCTGCTGGTTTTCCTTAAAATAAATAAATAAATAAATAAATAAATTTGCTCCAAAAATACTAGTGCATCTAAGTTGGCTTTTTGCTGTGTAAAATTTTGCTGTTTTAGCAGACTTGTTGGAGTGGATTTAAAGTAGATCGTTTCGTGTTGGCGCAAGCTTTTTTTTAGTATTGCTGCGTTCTGCAGGAGATAAAGATAGATGAAAAGTAATGTTTCCCAATTTTTAATTTGTATGTATGTGCTGCTGGTTTTCCTTAAAATAAATAAATAAATAAATAAATAAATTTGCTCCAAAAATACTAGTGCATCTAAGTTGGCTTTTTCCCATAAATAAGTTAAAAGACAACGGTTTATAATTTGCGACAAATTTCTTTTTCACTAGTTTTATTCCTTATAGAACGCAGAAAAATTCAAAAATCAAACCTCAAATAATTAATTTTGTTTTAAAAATAACTATAAACCGACTTAATTTTTTTTTACAAACTCTCAACCAAATCAAAATGGGACCACAGGGCAAGCACCAGCTTTCATATAAAAAAAGAATTATGAAAATCGGACCACCCAGACAAAAAATCTGAGGTAACAAACATAAAAAAAATACAGTCGAATTGAGACCTTTTTTTGAAGTCGGTTAAAAACACCGCCAACCAACACCAAACGGTCGACCTTAATGGTCTTAGCTGTGAAAGCGAAAAACTACAATATTTAACATTTCTGTTGACTGTGTAAAGTTTTATTTCGGGAACTTTTTCAATATTTGCATACTTAGGGGTTTTTCTGCTTGGCCAATTAGAATATTTAAAGTGAACGACTCCACCAAGCTGTTTTGTTTTTAAATTTTTATTTTAAATTTTTATAACACTATCGCTTGTCAAATTATGAGACAGCATGCGATTGTATCGTAGCTTTTTCGGATCTCTTAAATATCTTGGCACCGTCATCAGCAGATACTTGAGAATATTATTAAAATCGGATCACCCAGTCAAAAGTTCTGAGGTAACAAACATAAAAATAATGGAGGTCGAAATGAGAACCTCCTCCTTTTTTTGAAGTCGGTTAATTGAGAAGAAAACTGACAAAATTAGTATCTACTCAGCATGTGCTATGATGGAGCATATACCATACCTACTCGTATAATAGAAAAATACCATAGCGATGGTCTTCCTTGTCATTTTTCAGCTTACCATGTCAAAGTCAAAGTCAAATCGTTTATTTCTTTAGACTTACAAAATAAGTACTTAGACAAGTCAAATTTTTACTATATAAACAGCTTGATAAATAGTTATTACTATCAAACAAGAAATAAGGTGCAATTGACTCTGATTCACTTCAATTTTTTGTCCACTAGCGGAAGAAGTGAATGAATCATGACCATATCTTTAGACTACAGACAAATATTTACAAGTACTCTAGTAAACTAACCAATCCTAGCAGCTGCAAGAGCAGTAGCGAATTATGAACTCCGCTGCTTCGAGGATGAACACACAAAGTTGCGAGCACAATAGGCCTATTATGTCATTGCGGCAAGCGGTGGAGTCTTAGTAATAGGGTCCCGTTTTACCCTTTGGGTGGTGCTGGTGAGCTATGTGGTGCTGGCTTAGAATTTGCACCACCTCAATTCTTTCCGTGAGTGTCGTAAGAGGCGACTAAGGGATATCCATCGGAGGCGGGCAACTGCGCCCCCTGCAGAACAAATCTTCCACCGAAATGCGATCCCCAATACGCATGCCTAGCGTGAGGATTATGAGCATTACCCCCCCCCCCCCCCCCCATTATGTTAGTTAGCTAGTTAAACGTCAATAAGGCGTTTATCAGGCTGTTGAGGTTACCCTCTGGGTACGGGATCCTACTAACCAATCCTCTCCATCTTTCCAGACCGCCTCTACTTTGCGACCCTCAAAACCGGCTACAAGCCCAAGCCCACTCGCAACAGTAGATACTTCCACATAGAAGATGAGATCGTCTACGAGAACTATTACTTCGACTTCGGACCCTACCACCTCTGCCATCTGTACCAGTTCTGCAACAGACTCAATGAGGAACTGGATAGCTTCCCGAAGAAGAAGATCGTGTTTTACACGAGTAATAATGAGACTCTCAGGCTTAATGCGGCTTATCTTATTGGAAGTTATCAGGTAAATAATAATAGTATGAGTATGTGTATATTTTTGAAATTCAGAAAGACAAAAAACAACTTCCGCTACTTTTCTACCGCCTTACAGCGATCGTGGTAGAAACGTAGGGGAAATAAAGATAAATACCCGAGAAAATCATTAATTATGTTAACTTATCGCGAAAGTTTAAAAAAGTTTTAGTTCTCGTATTCACACTTATATCAATTTTCCAAAAATCTAAGCCGTCATCAGAAGTCAAGTGTGCCCAGAATGTATTGCCAGTTTTGTAAGATCTTCATTATATTGCTATCAAACTAAATTATAATGCGAAAGCTTGATGGATATATGGTTGTAATTTCTTAACGACAAAACTACTGAACAGAATATCAGCTCCTATGGCTTTATGGGACATAATTAACCTGTAAACGTTACGTGCGAAGCCGCGGGCAGAAATTAGTTTACGATTATTATATCCTAGTTCCTGGACTGCTTATTCTATTTCAAGTTGATAATCATATTTCAAACATTTTCCAAAGTAGTATTTTGTCTAACTGTTAGACAAAATGTACCATTTTATAAAATGTTTGTATAAAAACTAACCATCCATCGTACGTAGCCGTCAATCAGGCTAAGGGCTCATATACAAGACTGCAAGTTTCCGTCTGCACCCGTCGACTGCAGGTGTCGTCAGTTTACTGCAGTCAGGATGCAGTCGACCGAGTTGACTGGTGCAGTTTCCTTGCTTTCATCTCTGTACTTACCGTTTTTACCCACGACGACTCGCCTAGATGGCTCTGGCAACAACATCACTGTCCATTCGACTCTGGCAGAAGCACAGAGTCAGAGTCAAATCGTTTATTTCTTTAGACTTACAAAATAAGCACATTCATGACTTTGACAGTTTTTCGCATAGCTACATGGTTGGTTTGTGTTATTTGTGGAAATTGAAACACTGTTCGAATACTTATGCCCTCCAATGTCACAGTCTCCGACATATTGATCGTTCTTTTGTGCATACTTTCAACACAGCTGATATTCCACAATTCCCTTTCAGATAATCTACCTAAACGCGAGCGCCCCCGCCACCTACCGGCAGCTAACAGAAGGCTCGCACTGGTCTCTCCTAACATTCCGCGATGCATCAGCGGGTCCTCCCCTTTTCGACATATCCTTGTCCGACGTTCTGGGGGGCATCAAGGTGGCCCATGACGCTGGATTCTTTGACTTCAAGCATTTTGATGAGGAGCAGTACTTGTTTTATGAGGTAAGTACCACGAAGTACAAAATTTTCGGTCGCTGTGTACTTTACGGGACGCAAGTTTTTTTTTTTGTTTGTTTTTGTTTTTCATTGACCTTGTGATGCCCCCCCTATGCCCGCGACGGGGGGGCGTCGCGGGCATAGGGCTCTGGGTGCAGTTATACATATACACACCCCTTTCAGTCACTGAGTCGCCACGAACTGAAAGAAGGGCAGCAGCTTCCTTCTCTGTATGTTAACACCTTCACTGCGATCATCAAGCCAAGCGTGGTGATGGCAAAACTGTTAATTTTAGTTTATTTATAGTACCTACACAAGAAATAACCAAAATGGTATAATATGGTAGCTTTTAGTAGACTACTTGGTTATTTGTTTTTCGTCCTACCTCATACTTCTCCGTTTTGACTCAAAGTAGTAGGCACAGACGTATATCCCATAGCTAGAACTGGATAATAAATTCAGTGATATATAATGAGGATTTCAAACCGTTGTCTTACCACAAAACATCTACCTATACTCTCCTTGAAAAACCGCCTTTATTTAGGGAGGGACATTTTCAGCAGTGGACGTACATACGTCAGCGCAAGCGATCAGCGCACATGCGCTGACTTATGTACGTCAGTTCAGTTATTATTATGTCCAGAATATCACGCATAGTTAACATGACAGTTATGTTGTTCGATATAACAGATGTATAATTTACCCACAGAAAGTAGAGAACGGCGACTTAAACTGGATAGTCCCGGGCAAGATGTTAGCCTTCTCCGGCCCCAACCACCGCTCCAGACTAGACCGGGGATATCCCCTCCACTCGCCAGAACACTACCACGAGTACTTCCGACAGCACCACGTCACCACCATCGTCAGGTAACCATCATCATCGTAACAGAGCGTCCCCAAAACTGATTGGGTTCTAATTCTCAGTTTGGGAACTGCCATCTGGTATCCAAAAACAAGCGATGCCATTAAAAAAGAAGTTGAAGGCGACCAGTTAATTTTTCAGGTAGCAAAGCCGGAAGTTTTGTAGTTTGATGGGTTTTGGGCATCTCTGTTGGTTTTTTAGATGAGTTGATGCTTCAATGAGACTCTTCTGTAAGTGTAAATAAAAACGGTAAAGTGATACTATAACCATTAAAAAATCTATTTATTTAATCTATTGGCACATAATACGTATGTCACTCATCTAGTACCCGTAACACAAAATCTGTTAAGCTTGGGATAGATGCGTGGGTTGTCCAGCATTATTTATTTATGTAATCACTGGCCACAAAATCGAGTTCTTTATTCAAAATTGACAGCTTATGCCAGCTCTCTATGCAAATAGTTATAGGTATAGTCTGAATAAAATTTTAATTTTGTATAATTTCATTTTATTTTCTGTTTACATTTTATCTTATTTTATCCAATTTGTAATTTTTTATAATTGTTAATTTCTATGTAATTATTTTGTCATAATAATGTTTAGTCTTAAGTATTTTGTGTGTAATATAATAATGTGATATGGATTGTATTCTGAAATAAATGATCAATAAAAAAATAAAAAAAATATTATGTCTTTCTTTTACAGGTTAAACAAAAAGTCCTACGATGCCCGACAATTCACAGCACACGGGTTCGAGCACCGAGACTTGTTCTTTGTGGATGGATCGGTACCTACAGATCTCATCGTCAACCGATTCATCCGGATATCGGAGGTGGCGAGGGGCGCTGTGGCGGTGCATTGTAAAGGTAACTTGACATCAGTCATACACACAGCATAGGTGATAGAGTCTGCGCCACGACTCAAGCCTTACGGCAAAAGAGGACAACTACATAATTCCGTGAAATAATGGATACGAGCGAATTTGACCGCGAAAGATCCGGAATAAGACCTCTTAGACCAAAAGAGCATAATTATTGTAAATAAAACTAAATATTTGTTTTTAGTTCAGCAGCGCCGCGTCTATAGGACTTGAGTCGTAGCGCAGACTCTAGTTAGACAGTTGAAATTTTCACAGATGATGTATTTCTTTCTGTTGCCGCTGTAGCATCAAATACTAAAACACCTTATTATTAAATATTTCAGATACAACAAACATGTTTTTATTTGCCCTTTTTATAGATAATAGTACCGAAACCTTGCGCGAGCTCGACTCTCACTTGGCCAATTTTATTAAAATGTCTAAACTGTGTCAACTTTTCTAGCTGGTCTCGGCCGAACCGGGACCCTCATAGCGTGCTATATGATGAAACACCACGGCTTCACTTCCAGCGAGGCCATCGCCTGGCTGCGCGTCTGCCGGCCCGGCTCCGTCATCGGACACCAGCAGTGGTTCCTGGAGAAGTAAGTACTGGAACGATCTACTACCCCTCACCTCAACAGTCTATGTTGTTCCACTGGACGCAGGCCTCACGATCCTATAAAATATCAGATTATCTAGAGGATAAAAAGCTTGGGACGGATTTTGCTCCAACTCGAAAAATAACAACTAACAGGCTAAAGGTTTCTTCGTCGTTTCTTTACTTTAGTCTACATACCGAACCGATCGAAATCAAAAATACCACTTTATTTCCGTGTCAGTGCATTTTTTAATATGATTTGACCTTTTCTAAGTGTACATTTATTGTATTTATGGAAATAAAGCATTTTTGAGTTTGAGCTTTCCAAAAGTTTCTACTCTGATGACAGATAACCCATATAGATTCACTTGTTTCTGCCCACGGCTTCGCACGCGTTGTTTCTATGAAAACGTTTAAAAGTTATTTGTATCCCACAAAAACAGTTTTATGGGATAAAACATAGCCTATGTTTTGTACCAGGTCTAGCACTCCTGTAGGAGACTACAGGTTAAAACCTCCAACCTCCGCCGTATATTGCCCACGTATTGGCATACATTTTTAATCTTCGATAGGGGTAGATAAATTAAAGACTGCGTGGACTGTATTAAAAAAGGGGCTGTATTCGTGAACAAGCGAGTATAAACTAAACCGTAAACCTATCCCCACAGCGTCCAATCCCGAATGCACACGGAAGGAGAAGCATACCGTCGACGGCACAATATTACTTCCTTCCCGGTTTACACACGAGGCATTTACAGTACTTTGCCTGAACCCAAGAGCGAAGACAAGCCTGTGTCGCTGCAAACCATACTGCACGCCAGTAAGAACGTTAATAAGGTGAGAATACAGCTCAAATTGTCTTTTATACTAGTCTACACGAGGCATTTACAGGACTCTGCCTGAAACCAAGAGCGAAGAGAAGCCTGTGTCGCTGCAAACCATACTGCACGCCAGTAAGAATGTTAATAAGGTGAGAACACAGCTCAAATTGTCTTTTGTACTAGTCTACACGAGGCATTTACAGTACTTTGCCTGAACCCAAGAGCGAAGACAAGCCTGTGTCGCTGCAAACCATACTGCATGCCAGTAAGAACGTTAGTAAGGTGAGAATACAGCTCAAATTGTCTTTCGAGGCATTCACAGGACTCTGCCTGAACCCAAGAGCGAAAACAAACCATACCGCACGCCATTAAGAACGTTAATAATGTGAGAATAGAATACAGCATAAATAGTCTTCATTATTAGTCCACACTCGAGGCATTCACATTACTGTGCCTGAACCTATGAGCGAAGACAAGTTCAATCAATTATTTAGCTTTCAAATAGTTTAACCCAAATTGCAATCTGGTTTATTGAATGTAACGGTTCTTTTCTTTAAAATAAACCCAACAATTTAAATGCTAATTTATCATGTTCTGTTTCAGTTGGACAACATAAACAGCCTGAATGCAAACGATGCGACAGACTTAGAGAACAACGTAACCACCGTCATCGGCAAATACAAGACCACGCCCACCCCAATGATGCCAACCAAAACCGTCTTCACGCCCAAACTCAACTACATGATGCCAACTAACAGCGTCCGGAATGCCAACAACACGAATTTAAAACAACCTCAAAGGTTGCCTAGACATTGTGCGTCAACTACTCTAACTTTCCCTCCAAGTAGGAGCTCCCAAGCCAAATTAGCGGGCAGTGCTAAACCTTACACGGGGAAGAACAGCTTTCACGGCCAGAGGGCTAACTTAGCCCGCACTGCGGGCTATACCCACGGCGCTAGCCCTCTCAAACTAACCAGAAAACCCAGCCCTGTCAAATCCTCCAGCGAAACGACTACCGTCACAACAATTAACAATGTAACCTCAACCTTATCCGCTCTAACAGAGAACTGCAATTTAAACGGCAAAAACAGACTACCCTCAGAGCCTAACCTAAAAACTGCATCGCAAAAACCTTCCCCAACAACTAGAAAGAAGTTAATCGTGCGTTCTAATTCTAACTCACGCAAAAAGCTGCCTAAAAGCAACGGCACTAAAGGTCTCGAGACAAGCCAAGAGCTGTCTTCCAGCGATACAAACGTTACTAACATCTCAGCTGATTCTCTGGAAGCTCCTTTCCGCTTTAGACGAAAACGGGACAAATCCAAAAGCCCGGAACCCATGGACTGCCTATCAAACTCGATTATAACATCTGATGTAACTCCGGAGAATATCGAGGAGAGCAACAACTCCCAAGGGAATAAACTATACAAGATAAAGGCGCTGAGAAAGAAATGTCCGGCCTTTGGGGTAAGTTTGCTTAAGAAAGATGGCGTCCAAACTCGATCTAGTAGCTGCGCTAGTGGTTCTTCGGTCAAGAAGAAATGATCTTTGTAAGTAGATGCACATAAAGTATTGTGCATAGCACACTGTTGTATTGTGATTTTGTGTTGGTAGATTTGTTTGAAATCAACGGGATTTGTTTTCTATCCTTATAGAATATTTTACAGTAACTAAGTAGAACTATAGTTAAATCTTCTGGCAATTATGGAACTGACGTGCTGGTAACGTCATTAATAATACGATAATGGTCAAAATACATACTTCCCCGGGCTAAAGTTTTACTAAAACTGTAGATATTAAAGATAAAGTTGTGCTAAAACGAAATTTAAATTGTTCACATCGTGACGCAATACTAGAGTAATAAAACGTACGATATAATACGTTTTATTGCTCTAAAAAAGCTTTTAAAAACTTATTTTGATAGCACCAAAATTATGCTGACCGTTTCATAACGATCGAAATGGCATCATTTTGAATGCTGTACAAATATCCATAAGAGTATTTCATAGTGTCTCTCTCTATCTTTCCTCTTTCATCGTGTGACATATTGCGTTCGAAAGGAAGAGATAGCAATGTAATTCTTACTTTCTATTCAAGGATAGAATATCAAAATACCCGTTATAAGCTTCGTAAAAACTCCTAACATAATAATTGACTGAATTTTATAATGAACATGTATCATATCAAAGTATTTACACCGCGCTAAAAGACAAACTTTAAATGAATCTATCAACTTTTTTATGTATGTAAATTTTTATATTGCTCTATTACGTCGAACCCCACTTAGAAGCCTATTGATTATATTAGTATTATATCGTAAGATAGAACTTGTGGCATTTATAAGTCTTTTATAATAACGAGATTACTAAATTCATCAAAATAAACGCAAGTTTTGTCTTGTTATGTCTGGAGCATGAGCAAGACATAAAACAAACTAAATATAATGTGTTGTAAAATGCATTGAAATGTGTAATTAAAAACTTTAAAAGATACATAATCTTACCAGATTTTGACTAATGAAATAAATCTGACTTAACATTACTGTATGGTTCTATCTAAGTCGGTGAATTGATTGTTAGAAAACATGTGTATAATAACTTATATTTACTACATATTTTCGACTGTGCGCGAAAATATGTAGTAAATATAAATTCAATAGGCATATTTTTACGTACCAACTAAAATATCAGAATCCGTTTTAGAGAAATGTACTTATATGTATTTTGTATGGATTGGAATTATTGTTCTTTCAATTGTGTTTTTTTTTGGTAATACTTTTATTACGTTTTATGACAATCGGTTGATCAGTTAGTAATTAAGAAAAATATTTTTGTAGTTTAGTAATAGGTGTTTAATGCCATTTTCAGCTTTTTGATGTCGAGGTTATGCTTGGTTCTAGATTTTTTAAGTGTTGTTAAATAATGTAATCAAGTATAGATATTTTATGTAGATTCAAAAAATATTTTGGTTGTAAAATTTAAATTTTAATGCAATTGTACGGTGCAATGATTTTTTTATATACAGAAAAATATGATGACAATCTTCATGTATATATCAATTTGTAAATACCCCGTATAAAGTAAACCCAATGCATTGTTATTTAGTTTTGAACATGATTGCATATTTTAATTAATGTAATAAATTTAGTCACAAAACGCTGTGAAACGGTAGCTTTTGTGTATATAATGTTAGAGTTATATGTGATGTGTCTACGTAATATTTTCTAGGTACTTATGTGTTGTTTAAATATATTTAGGTATTTTCAGGGATGTGCATGTTAAACATAAATTACAGGACAGCCTTATAGTTTTACATTAGCTTTAGATACACCTCTTATGTCTGGTTATCGGCCCGAAATCTAGAGTCTCATCGAATAGCGTATTGAATCTGTATGCATAAAAATTGTTGCCGTCCCTTTTTTCGATTGTAAAAAAATGGTGGGAAACATTTTTATGTTAGTTTAGTTTGTGCCAACAGAATCAATACTGATAATGTTATAGACTAAATCAGCATGATTTTTAACTTCATATCAATGTATGTACGCTTGCATAACAGTCAATTTTGTACATTATACAACTGTCATGGAGTCAAATATCACATGGTTTTTATGAAAAATCCATAATGGTTTTTTTATGCTAGTTTAGCAAGACATGATAACTAATGGAAGCAGTGTAAATTAAATACACTGTTAGGTTGGGCGATGAAGCCATAATGTGATACGAAATTTTATTCGTGATTATCTAGGAAGTCTATAATCCTCAAAAAGGTAGCTATTCGTCACAATAGTTGTTTTATGTTTGTAAGTTGTAGAATTGTTGTGAAAGACTGTTTTTATTTATATATGGTGCGACTTATAGTCGCTAGGAGCAAAGCTTTAAATCGTTAGAGAAGCTCTTTCCGTAGGGAGAGCGCGCCGAGTTTGATGCCAAGCGAAGTTAGTGAGCTCACTCTTTTGGAATCATTGCATTGTGTATTTTTGTAGTGTGCTTGTTCACAAAAGTTCAATAATAACAGTTAGTTTTATTGACAAATACACTATTTCTCTCATAGTGTGCGTGCGTCGGCATTTTGTAAACGCACACATTCATAGACATGGCCACAGTTTTTGGGCGTAAGGGTGTATCTAACGATTTAAATATTTGGCTAGGAGGTGTACGCTAAGTTTTGTCGCAGGAATTTTACTTCTAATTGTTCTTGCTGACAAATTTATGGTTGATATTTATGCTTCCTTAAAAACGCAATAATATAGTAAGCAATTCGTGTAATTCGTTTGTTGTTATTCTTTTTGGGAACTTGTTTAGTATTTCTGTTATTATGAAATCATAATTTGAAAGAGCTTTGCTAAAGCCCCATTGTAAGCAATTACGGACTAAAAAGCATTTAATTCTACTTAGCATTGTCAGCCATGTTTTCTGCCAATGAAATTGTATTTTATGCGTGCCATTTTCTATACTTTATGACTCTGATAATTAAATATTGGAATATAAAATATTAAAGTAATGCAAAATCTAAACTTTTGTTACCAGATTTATTTAGTTCTAATCTATTTAGAAATCGTCTTTGCTGAATAAAATGGCTTATTGGATTTGGACATTTATTTCAACACCAAGATGTCCTCAAAATATTTTTATTGTTTGAGCGTTTAGAAATATATTACATTTAATAGAGTATTACTATTTTGTGTTTTACCTCAATGAGTAGTGAATTTAAAACATTATCATTGGGGCAGTAAGACTTATTTACATCACATGTATAGTATAACTTAGTTTTATATAAGAAGTATATATTTGAATATTTTTATATGTTGGTGTGCAGAGTGTAGTGGGGACCAGAGCGATTGTTACGTAAACATTATTTTTATGGTTATTTGCTTATTTTAAATTTATTATAATTTTGTTGCTTTACTTGTAAACGATTTTACTAAAGACCTCTTATCAATGCTTTGCCATGCAAATTAACTAAAAGTTAAAAGATAAATATCCACCATTTTGTTTTCAATATGGCGTTGTCAGTTATTTTAAATCTCTTAAGCTGGGTTCACACTACCGGGAAACGGCAATGCCCATTATCGCAATAAATCTCGCGCTAATTAACGCGATGGGTGATCGGCCAAACTTGAACGGTTGACCGTTCAAGTTTGGCCGTTCATCCACCCGTCACCGTTCAATCGGCAAGAAAATTGGCAATGCTCCTTTCTTGAATTTCTTGACATGGAGACTGGCAGAGTTGTGGCAGCAAAGACACAGCAAGCCATGAAATAAGAAGTTGAAGTTGTTCCTTGAATTTCGATGCACAATGACACACACTTTAGTGTGGTTGCTTCAACGGAATAATTCTGGCGATCTCTCATTCGTCAAACGGCAATGTGAATGCCGTTGTGTTATTATCACGAAGTCACACACCAACACAAGCATTAACATCGCGATAATTAGCGGCATTTCCCGGTAGTGCGCCGTAACACTTTTCCGTATTTTAAAAGCGTTTACAAGTTTATAATAAATTTTGAATGATTATGTTGTGATCTAATCGATTAATGTGCACTACTATTAGATATACAGATACATAAATGTGTATAATATAACGCCATATTGTATGGTGTAACGCTTTTGCTTATTGAATAAAATGATATATTCCAAATTATTCACTGTTTTCTTGATCATCATTCGTTACTGATAGTATTATTGACCCATGTATAAATAATTTATCATACATAGTTTCTTACCAAACATACAAAGATGTGCGAGTAGGTACGGACATCAATCATTATGTAGGTGTAGGTACCATTGATTTATTAAAAACGAAGATGAGGCACTGGTTGCTCGAAAGTGGCAACCTCAAATTGTGTAAAATTGTGTTCTCCCACATCAGTCACCGGCTGACCGGCGGCACGGGCGGTCGTGATTCGCGTGAAATATTGTTGTCTCAGTCTCAGTTCGGTCCTAGATACGTCTTTCCGTCTTTGTTCTTCTTTGTATTGCACAGGACTAGAAATATAACTGTGAGCGTATGTGTTTGCGTGTAGTTGTAACACATGCCAATTTTTGAGTAAGCTCTGGGAGAACGTAACCTATCTACCCTTTTTAAATCAATGGTAGGTACCTTATATCACTATTCACTATCGCTAAAACGGATTTAGGTGCGATTTGAATAGGTATTTTTGAATCTTTTGCTCTCATACAAGGGTGGTTTATAAGCAAAAAAATGTGCACCTTATTATTTCGTAAATAGAACGCTGAATCGGAAATGCATGGTTTATGCATTCCTATTGGTAAAATAGGAAATCCGTAATAGAGTCTGTTCAAAATGAGAAGAGTCGTGGGAATGCCTCTATTCAAAAAGCAGACCGTAGCTATATTTGTTAAGATACTTACCTATATAAAGGTTGTTATAGTAGGTAAATAAAGAAAGAAAAAAATTCTACGATTTATTGAAAAATATCACTTATTACTATTAGAACTTAGTCACTCTAACACTGGTATCTCTTTATTTACGAAGTGCCCCTGTGAAAACAGTTAACATATTGGATTTTTCTAAAATATGTCACATTTTATCAGATAAAAAATTGGTTGAATTGCATAATTTGTCAAGTCAATATTTCGAATTTCATTTTATTCACAAATCACAATCGAAATGAGCTAAACTTTGGTACAGCAATACCTATAGGTAATTGTTATTGTGTGCACAAAGAAATAAGAAGTCTGTAGTCTGTACAATAGACATAAATTACTTGGATATGAAAAAATGAGAATAAGTTATCTGGCTGGCTTGAAAAACTATATTTAAGCTATCTTTGGTACTTAGCCTAGCAGAAGACAAGGAAAGTTCTAGAAATCTTTGGTACCTTCCTAAGCACATGAGAAATAAGGCTCTAGAAGTCGAACTGCGAAACTATGACCACCAGTCTAGCGACAGTCTTGCCCGCGAACTGTCCTCGCTGGTACAGAGACATGGACAACTCCAATTCTGCTACTTGAGGCCCTGGCAGCGAGCAGAGGAGGGAAATGACGCAGACATTGTTGGATGGCCGCATACTGGAAGGAAAATCATGGTCAATCTTCAACACTGTTTATTTTACTGAGATGAGACTACACATTCACTGCCCAGCCTCGTCACGCGGTTTCGCTATTTTATCATATATCACGTTAAACATAGGAAATTTTAAAAATGTATCGTACAGTTTGTGGTAGTTTTATTTTATATAGTTTAGGAAGAGATGCGAAAATTTAGTTTGGTGGCCAAAAAGCACAACTTTGTATTTCTGCCTAAGTTTTACAAAATGAAACTATTACAGAGGCAAAACCTATAATAGATACCACAAACTGCACGATGGATTTTAAATAACTTCCTGTGTTTAACGTAATAATAAGATAAAATTGTTGGGGGCACCACTTTCACTGGTGTATGCGCCTGCCAGATAAGTGTTAACCCCTGAAATACTTTCTACTGAATATTTCTGACAGTCTCATTGAAAACTGACCCAATAACAGGCGGCTCCTGTTTCGTCTCATGCTTTGCTAGATATGACTCGTCGAGTAAAATAAACGATGTAAGGTCTAAGGGATGAAACGTTGGTGTTCTTTCAATACAAATAAGGTTCGTAGTTAACCCGCTTATATCCGTAATGGAATCGCTAAATATTTGTTGCTTTTTTCATACTGAACAAGAAGATGCTCATGACTTTTTCTGACAATGGTATCTTTCAAATTCACTCTGGTTTTACATACCTAACCAGTAGGTTAGGTAAATCAGTAGTAACTGATGACAAAAAATTGGAGTAAATTAGAGTCAATTGCACCTTATTTCTTGTTTGATAGTAATAACTATTTATCAAGCTGTTTATATAGTAAAAATTTGACTTGTCTAAGTGCTTATTTTGTAAGTCTAAAGAAATAAACGATTTGACTCTGACTCTGACTCTGATGGTGAAAGTTCAATATCAATGGTTCTAAAAACCAGGGCATAGATTTGATCGTATATTATTAAACTAAGCCCTCAAAGCCGCTGTGTGAAGCCGGCTTAGAATTTGCACCACCCCAACACTTCCCGGTGGTGTCGTAAGAGGCGACTATGGGATATCCACCGGGGGGCGGACAGCAGTACCTCCTGTTGGTCAATTCTACCACTGAACTGCGATCCTCAACTCGCATGCCGCGTGAGGATTATGCGTATTACCATGAAATAAAAAGATAATAAGGCGCTTGCGGGCCAATATAGGCTGTTGAAGTGAATTGAAGAAGCACCCCAAGAAGCTTCGAACACTTGAGGGTGGTTGGTACTCACTCGAAGCACCTCAGATCAGCGGGGTTGACTCCGGGAGAAGCCTGGACTCGGATCATCCTCAGTTCGAAGCTCACCACCGAGTCGCTCCACGACGGGCCGTGCATCGTGAAGAGATCCACCTAGAAAAGGAAAAAATACATGTTGTTTTAAATAACTATAAACCGATAAAATTTTTATAGTGTTTATGGATTTTCATGGATCCCAATGTCAGAACTGAACCAAACTGAAATGGGACCACACGGGCAGCACCAGCTTTCATATGAAATAAGAATCACGAAAATCGGACCACCCAGTCAAAAGGTGCTAACGTAACAAACATAAAAAAAAGAAAAAAAATACAGTCCTTTTTTTGAAGTCGGTTAAAAAAGGTTTAAAGATGCTTTTTTTAGGAAGGGTCTTAATCACTCTTTATTTGTAGAATTTGGGCATATTGGTGCAATTTATTTTGTATTTTTTTTATTTTTTATTTTACGAATTTTAAGAAAACTTACAGCTATGATTATACAATAAGGTATTTGCTTAAAATACCATGCATGATACATACATGATATGCTTCTGAGGGCTAATTACAAGTTTCCACATATATTTACTAAAAAACTTAGGTAAAGAACAGTAGACGACGTCAAACGGAAATAAGTACACACAAAAAGATAATTACGAATAGGTACATGGATAATTAGAAAATATAATCCTGAGTTTGATCGCTGTCCAAAAAGAATTTATCATTAAGTATACGCTTTTTTTAGGTTATAGGTAAATACAAAAAATGGAATAATAACGGTTTATGTGGTTATGATCGATTTCGTTTGGAACCGCATCTGCTATCCTTAGTTGTAGGTAATTGGAATTGAAACCGAGATCTGAAATTATTAGATTTCTTAGAGATCAGAAAGAAGTGTTTTGCAAGAAGGTACCAACCATTATTTTATATAGGTAAGTTCCTTTGCAATATTTTACCTTGCTATATTCTGAGTCCTCGTGTCGCGTCTCCTTCGCGCGAAGCAAAATCGGCAAACCAGGGCATCATCACCTTTTCAACAGATAAAATATGATACTCACACTTCCCGAAGGTATGTAAATGTTGGCGACAAACGTGATGAAGTTGTAACTGTAGCTGCCGGGCCGCTGCAAGCACTCCCAGTCAGCGATGGAACAGGACCGCTGAATCCTACTGCAGCGGCTGAAAAGCAGATGAAGCTATAGCAAAATTGAACCTAGTATTTTAGGATCCTTAATGATCCCGAGGAGTTATGGGAATTTTTACAATTCAAAGCCTTACATCACTTTGAATTGCAAAACTTCCCACCGCATAAGCGTAAGCGTAGCATTCTTCAAACTTCCAAGTTCCAACTCATGTTGAGAACAACGAACTATCGGCCGAAAGACCCCTGACGACCACTGAAGACGCATGTCAAACTTGAACTGGAAAAGGGGCCATTTCAAAACAGCCTTTCATTGTAAGAATAAGAATAAGAAATCTTTATTTGTAACATTACAATTAAAACTTAATCTAGTAACTTAACTTAGGTAGGTACGTAAAAGATCAACATAAAGACTTTACTTAATGCTTAATTATTCTACCTTGTAAGTAGGTAAGTAGGCCTACTCCCAAAGAGGTCGATATGATGCTCTTTCTAATAAAGACTTACTGTTTGGACTCCAGTCGGTACCCCTGGGGGCACTCGATCTGGTGGCAGTGGTAGCTGCCCCGCGTATTCTGACACACCTGGCCGGGATGCGACGACCCTGCGCACGTTGCTTCACCGGACTCGCATTCATCGATATCTGTAAGAAGTCAGCATCTTGTAGATAATGTTCCATTTGGGTGTTCTTGATGGGTAATTAATTTAGTGGAGACGGCTCGTTTGTGGCAGCTCGGTTCAGTTGATGGTAGCTCTGGCATGGCACAAAAAGTATGTGGGCTTTGGCCTTCTAGTTCAGATTTTTTAAAATTACGTGACGTCAGTATGTTTAGATCCCTACCTATGCATGGAGGGTTTGCATGCCTAAATACCTACAGCATTGCATTGCCGCGTATCAGGACTACAAACTATAAAGCATGATTTTACAGTAAATTAGAGCCAGTCACTGTCAATTGGGCAACACGTCACGGCGGCGTAGATACAATCGTGGCCATTACTCCTAACCAAATAAAACTTAATTAAGCGAAACTTAATTAACTTACAAAATCTACATAAAAACTTAAGTATAGAATTGTGAGCAGCACACTAAGCATACTACAGAGAGATTTCGGGGAGACGACACAGCTTGGTTGGTGCGGATACCTCGCATTAAGGACCTTTACATGTTCTCGAGAAATAGCATCAACTAGTGACTAAACAGAGACCATAGCCCTTTTGTAGGTAGGTCGGTAACCACTCGTTTTCTCCTGGTAAAAGTGAAATGGTCTCAAAACCGAGCGCCCTTAGCAAGCATTGTCCTTGTTCTCGCCAATACAGCTCTTCTGGTGCTCAGACAGCTGTTACCTGTTAGTCGTTCAGCCGCAGTTGTAGCTGCGGTGTACGTTGATGCACTCTCCTCCAAACAGCTTGACACTCGTAGCTCAACAAGCGACCACATAACGACTACCGTCCCTGCACTTACCAATACAGCTCCTCTGGTCCTCAGACAGGCGGTATCCTGTCGGACAGCCGCACTTGTAGCTGCCGTGTACGTTGATGCACTCTCCTCCGCACAGTTTGACACTCGTCGCTCAACAAGCGACCACATAACGACTACAGTCCCTGCACTTACCAATACAGCTCCTCTGGTCCTCAGACAGGCGGTATCCTGTCGGACAGCCGCACTTGTAGCTGCCATGTACGTTGATGCACTCTCCACCACACAGCTTGGCGCGAGTGCCTCGCATTGAAGACCATTCCTCGCACTCGTTTACGTCATCACAGGTTCTGGAGAATGAAACAGGCATTTGTGGAGAAATTGGAGTTGAATGTAATTTGAATTAGAAAGAATGATGAGCGCTATTTTGCCACTACTATCACGAGAAGTGTTGCGCAGTGTTTATAAGTGTAATAGGTTGTACTCAAAGTTGTTATTTTTAAAGAAAATGTGTTAGCTATTCATAGACGTATACCTTATAAAGAAATTTAAAATGCTGTATGTAAGGACAAAATCCCATTGATTCACATATCCAAATTGTGTAGCCAACCTGTTTCACAACGAAAACACCAAAAACTAAGATGCTATTTAATAAGTTGCGTGCAATTTTCAATAAGTTCGGGCCATAAACTCAATAAAATGATTGAGTAAAGATATCAGAAACTAAGGAGTTGAGCGATAGGGAACAAAATAAGTTGCGCAAAGGAGAAGCCCCGTTGCTCCAGCAATCTCAGTTGCGCAAAAGGGAACTCGCTCATATTTACCTGTTATCACTGGCCAACCGGTAACCCCGATTACAGAAACACCGATACCCGCCCCAGGCGTTAGAGCAATGCTGCTCACAGACACTCCCCATCTCAGTACACTCGTCCACGTCGACACAGACTTTGTCATTACTCGGCGCGTTTCGGAAGCCGGAGGAACACTCGCAGCGATAGGAGCCAACTGTGTTGATGCATTGCGAGTTGTAGGAACATGGCTGTAAAAAAGTAAAAGTATACAATGTGTAGCCTCCCCCGAAGAAGAAGATCACAATGGTGGGCAGGAGATAATTAAAAATTCTAAATTTACCAAATAAAAACGAGCGAAGCTCGGTCACCCAGGTACCCGGTTTATTAGTCTGGAAGAGATATTTACACTTCAGAAGACATAGTATGGTTTAGCTAGTGCCGGCTTAGATTGTGCACCTCTACGCTTGGTTGTTGTAAAAGGGGGAGTAGCCTCCGTAAACGTTCTTACGCTAGATTCCCTTGTTTCTTCTATAGTGACTTACGTTCCCATGTACGCACTCGTCGATGTCCTCGCAGCGGTTCTGCCCGGCTAGTTTGTGTCCAGCTGGGCATTGGCAGGAGTAGCCTCCGTAGAAGTTCTCGCAGCGCTGCTGGGGCCCACAAGAGGCCTCTCTTACTGCGCATTCGTCGATATCTAGAAACAAAGGCATTATTTTAAGTTGCGTCCAAATTAAGTAACATAACATGCTATCAAACATTGTTATTTAGGTAAATGTTAAACAATGTGAACATGTTATATGTATAAAATTTAAGTTACGGCGCGCCTTTAGTGACTGACCTTGAAAAAATTCGGCTCTTCTTTCTAATCCTTACACAGCCCTACTTTCCGTGTGTATATTCTAGAAAGGTCATGAAAAATGGTGCTTAGTATATTTCACATTGCATAAATGCAAATACTTTGTGTGAGGGTATGTCTCTTTCTCTGTATCTATCATTACCTTTAAGTAACAATGAGATTTGATAAAATTTGGAGATTCAAATTCAGTAAAATCTCGGGAGGATGGGCTTATTCCAATAATCCCTTGTGAAGGGGATTATTGAAGTTTTTGTCCATCAATCCACTGCCGGCTCAAAAACATAACGCCCAGGGCATTGGACATAGCATTTTTTGTGTTTTCATTTCGGTGAATGCTAACCCCTCACTAGGTATATGCTAAGTTGGTAAGTTCCTATTTTAAGGACAAGGTACACTACATATACCTAGTTCCGTATGTAAGGCAGGGCAGATAGATTATATCCTCTGGAAGGACATGTCCACTTTTATCCAGGGAAAAAAATTCAATAAGTTTTTGTATTATTTTTATTGAGGCTTTGGCTTGTGTTCAATGTAAATTCATGTTCAGGTCCGGTCGCCTATAGCTTAGAGAGAGACCACTAGACCTAAGAACTATTGTATTTAGATTTATTTTTAACCGACTTCAAAAAAGGAGGAGATTCTCAATTCGACTGTTTTTATTTATTATTGTTAACTTATAGTAGTCCGATTTTAATGATTCTTTTTTTATATGAAATCTGGTGCGTCCCGTGTGCTCCCATTTTAATTTGGTCCAGTTCTGACAATTGGATCCATGAAAATCCATGAAAAAACTATAAAAATTGAAGTCGGTTAGTAGTTTTTTAAATAAAATTTATTATTGTGTTATATCTAATTGGTAGTCCTAATAAATATATAAGAAAAACGAGCGAAGTTCTGCAGACGCATTTTGTAAAAATCTCGAATTCACTCAAGTGACAAGTGAAATCACTTCACCTCGAAATGGTATTCTGTGTTAATTTAGAAGAACAAGTGAAGTGAAGCGAGTATGGAAATGAGTTTGTGATTGAACCTACGCGTTATAGCTATAATCGACAAATCGATTTACCTTTTTTTGGGTTTTATACAATAAAACGAAAGAAAATTAATGTATTACTCAACTTAGTTCATTGCATTACCACGCTCGTCACTGAGGCGCTACAAGCATATCGAGTTTTACAGAATACAATACTATATCTCATCGCGGATTCAGCTGAGTGAGGTTCGAAATGAGTTTATAGAATGATCAGAAGCTGTAGGTGATTTCACCATTTTCCACTCACCATAACACCGTTTATCAGGCGTCAGCTTGTACCCCCAAGGACAGGAGGTGATCACCTCCCCGTTGTTGGTGTACGCGTTGGTGGGTCTCGGAGACCAGGTTCCACGCTGGCCGTACTGCGAGCCCACGGTGATGACGTTGCTGGCGGGGGCTGCTGGCTGGTAGGGCTGCGGTTGTGGTGAGGCCTCGGGCACTGGTGGTAAGAGAAGCTTTCAAAGGAATACCAACCATGAAATTGGGAATCAACCATGTGTCACCTCACTATACTACAACAGCCTATATTGACCCACTGCTGGACGCAGGCCTCCTCTTGATAAGCGCCTTATTAGTTATTATCTCAGGGCGGATAATGCCCATAATCCCCAAGCTGGGCATGTGTGTTGGAGATCGCACTTCGGTGGTAGAGTTGTTCTGCAGGGGGTGCTGCTGCCCGGTGGAAATTCCTTAGTCGCCTCTTACGACACCCGCGGGAAGAGTTGGGGTGATGCAAATTCTAAGCCAGCACAGCTGTACTATGTGATGTCATGTGACAGCACTTGTACTACCTTGAAATCAACATACTCTCACACATTACTTACAACACACTAATCACACTAATATCACAGTTCACACTAATATTGTAAATGCAAAAGTTTGTATGGATGGATGTTTGTTACCCCTTCACGCCAAAACTACCTACTGAACGGATCGGGCTAAAATTTTTCATACAGGTAGTTTTTATCCTGCTACAGGCTACTTTTTATCACATAAATCAGTTCCCTTGGGATAGAAATCACCTCTTAACGTTTCCATAGGAACAAAACATGCGAAACCGCAGGGCGCAGCCAGCAAGATTTATTATATCCTGCGATTTTATTAGAAGAAACAACATGGGCTCCTTCTTTCTAGTGACTGGTAATTTGGATTTAATTTATTCTGGGTTTAAAAGAAAAGTGTAAAATGGTCCGAACATGATGGTGAATCCAATCAATTTTTATGTGTTATTTTGAAACTATCACGTATTATTCTTACTAATAATAAAAAGGCGAAAGTTTGTAAACATTTATGTTAACATGTATGTATGTATATTTGTTGCACTTAACGGATCAGGCTGAAAAATTGCAAACAGGTAGTTCTAGGCCTGGAATAACACATCGGCTACTTTTTATCCCATTAATCAGTTCCCGTGGGATAGGCGTGCGAGGCCGCGGGGCGCAGCTATTTTCAAATAATTTGAAGTTGGGTAAGTTGAAACAATCAGTTCGGTACCTCTGCCCATATGCCTGTCCTCCTCAGCTCTGCACTGGGGGCCGCACACACAACGGAAGCCTCCGTCCAGGTTCACGCATTCCTCGATGCTGGTGCATGTGTGCTTCTTCTCCAAGCATTCGTCTATATCTGGAGAAAAGAGATGAGGTTTAGCAAGCCTTGGGTAACCAATTTTCAAAAAATTCAAACGAATATCTAGAAATTTAAATTGATAAATGTAAATTTAATTTACAAAATAATTTAATTTAATAAATAGTAATAATAATATGACTCGCATAATATTTGCACCTGCGTGCAGTCTTGACTGAATACAATTACCAAAATAGTTAAAAGATCTGACATTGTTTTATATTTTTGTATTCTTGCAAATAAATGATTTGATTTGATTGATTTGATTCATAAAAAAATCTCAACAAACAAAATCACAGCAGAAGATTCTGCTGTGGTTCGTGGTGCTTCGAGTTCAAGAGATTATGTAGTTTTTATTATAGTTTACAATTTAGTAGGTAATTTCTAAGAATTCAAAAAAGGTAATTCATATGTTTTTGGGATATTATTTTATTTTTAAAGAGATAAAGATCAGCAAGGCTATGACTGCAGAAGATGGCTAAAGTTTGGTAAGCGGTGGTCAATGATTAGAAAGCTCAGAGCATTAAAGATAAATGATAGTGAATCTCATCCAGGTCTCGGCCTCGGAGACTTCCTGCGTGTTCCTCTACGAGTAACCTATTTGTGCACCGGCGTCAGCAAGCTGCTTGTTTTCCTGGACGACATCGGGTGGTTAGATTATCAGCCCCCCACCCGACACGCAAGAAGGGCCCACCTGTGGCCTAGTTGCGGAAACCAGCCCAGCAACAAGTAACAAGTAGGTAAGTAACTTATTTGTTTTGTTTATCCCCGCTTTAGAATGTATCCTAAGTAATAAGGAGTCCTTACCAATACACTTCCCCTGATCCAGATCAAACTTGTACCCCAGATCGTTGCAGATGCCGGGGTGTGCGATGGGGTAGTCCGGCTGGCGGGGTGCGGGGCGAGGGGTCGGCCGGTAGTTCCACTCGGGGGTTGAAGGTACTGGAAGAGGATTTAATCTATATGAAAAAAAAGGTATTTTCTGAAACTGAACTGAAAAAATGGTGCTTTTAGTATCGAAATTATAATGGCATAGACCCTCATGAGCTGGGTCACCCTGTACTCAGCGCAGGTTGACATGACTCTACGACCACCTTTATTCTTCTGAAGATTCCTACCAGACAATCAGTTTTCAGTTAGAATAATCTTGAAATCGGTTTATAGTTTTTTGAAAACAAAATCAATTATAACTTTTTACTACGAGTATACTATAGCCTCTATATCTGCTCTGTGACTATAGCTATACCTCTATAACAACAATAACAGAATAAAACAATTGCAATTGTTAGTTAGTTAGTGTTATTTTTGTCTGAATGTTGCCGGTCATCATCATCATGATGAGTCAATATTAGTCCACGGAGACAGGCCTCTCCTAATGAGTTCCATAGCGCCCTGTCGACAGCTAGCCGCATCCAGCATCTGCCTGTAGTCTTTCGCAGATCGTCATCCCACCTGACCGTAGGGCGTCTTACACTACGTTTACCGAGTCCACTTAAGAACACGTTTGTCAGCCGTAAGGCCTGGTTGTTCGCTCTTCGTGAAATTTGCCCACCATGGCCGGCCCACTGCCATTTCAGCTTGCTCTTTGGGCTATGTCGTATGGTGGTTCTTACCGCGATTAACAAACGGCCGTCTAGTGGTACTAGTAGTGGTTGTGGTCGTACTGGTAGTACTAGTAGCGATGACCACGCACCAGCCGTCATCAGCGCGTTGGAAGCCGGATATGCACTCGCAGGTGTACCCTCCAGCTTTGTTCACGCAGAGCTCAAGGGAACTGCAGATGTGCTGCCCTTTCTCACACTCGTTTACATCTGGAAGCGTACAAACAGACTAGAATTTATTTTTAAACGACTAAAAAAAGGAAACGTTTCTATGTATCTATGTTTTTTATGTATGTTCTTCGATTACTCGGTTAATTGTGGTCAGATTTAAATGATAAGTTATTTCCTAGGTATTTTTTCGCCGAAATCGCCAACCTTAGCAAAACTTTTTGAAATCATTTGTCCTAATGCAATTATAACTTCTGACTTATTTTTTACCGTAAGTAAATAAAACGGTGAAACCACGAGTACGTAACCCAATTATTCATATCAGTGGAACTTAGTAGTGGGACAACAAGCCCTTAGCTATTGGGTGGGACCATAAGGGTGGTAGGTCTTAATTGGTAGGACCACGAGTAGATGATGATCCAAGCATGATTCTTAATTCTTTTGTTGTACAGAAGACTCACGTTCGTACCGTGGATTACAGAAATGGATTCTCAAAGATGAGGTGGTGCTAAAACGGCTTACCAACACAGTTTCCGTAATGATCTTTTTCGAAGCCGGTCAAACAGTGCAGTTCGGAGTTGAACCCGTTGGCGACAGTCGATGTTTTCTCTGCATTAAACATCCGAATAGAATATTAGATACAAAGGTAGTTAAAATAGTCATAATAATGCTGGACAATTCGCACAGCATCATCAAGCTAGGACATAGGACATCCTACATAAATTGTAATAAACTACTATATAATAAATTTGGTAGGTACTTAAAATATTATTGATATTAAACATTTACTTAATTTTTGCATAACTGTGTCTGTAAATGATTTCAAATTAACCACCCTGACCGACAGGCTGTTGAGGTCGAGGTTTATGAGATTGAACTTCCGATCGATGACATAAATATACAGGGATATTATTTTATTTTAGTGGGTAAGCAAGTTATTTTTTAAAATTCAGTGATTGCAGTTTATTTTTTCTGTTTGAGATAAAAAAAAGTTTCCTTTTAGTTTTCAATATTTCTGGTTGCTTACGCTCCGATTTTCATGGCCGCGGAATTATAATAAATATATTATAATAATATTGTACACTCGATTGGCACGGTGGTCCCTAACGTTCGGAATGGAGCGAGAGGAGAAGCTACCCGGTCGTTAAAACCAAAAAAAAATCGGGAAAAATATCATTCTTTTTGTTCTAATTTTCTTACCAACACAATTTCCATATTCGTCCTTTTCAAATCCATACAGGCAGTGGACATCATTAGGGTCGAATCCTGGAGCCACAGCAGTCGTGGTGGGTACCTCTGTGGTGGTCGTGGGTCTTCTATATGGAGGCCTTCGCCCCCCAGGCCTTCTGGGGCCATCTGGTCTTCTGGGATACTCTGGTCTTGTTGGATAATAAGGCCTTGTTGGTCTGCTAGGATCGGTCGGGTATGTCGGTCTACTGGATTCTGTTGGTGTAGTAGGATCCGTAGGTCTAGGAGGTAGGGTGGGCAAAGGAGGATATGAAGGGACAGGATTTGTTGGTCTTCGCGGGTCTTCTGGTCTACTAGGATCATTGTCGATAGGATCTTCAGGAGTGTTTGGTTCTACTGGTCGGTCAAGGTCGTACGGATTATTGACTGGTCTTCTATCCGGCGTTCTGTCACTAGGTCTTCTATCGTTGTCTATTGGTTCATCAGGTCTGATTGGTGCGTACGGGCTGTAAACAGGTCTAGGGCTTTCAGTAGTTGTTGGAATTGAATCTGGTCGCCTATCTTCGGTAGTCGTTGAACTTCTATCAGGCGACGTAGGTCTATAAGGTGTTGGTCTTCTATCTGGTCTGTACGGTGTGTATGGTCTTCTGGTTGGTTTTGGTGTGGTTCTTGGCACGTAGGTTGGCCTGGGTCTAGGTGTTGGTGTAGTCGTTGGTGGTGGAGTGGTTGGTGGGGGAGTTGTCGGTGGGGGAGTGGTGGGTCTTGGTGGAGTGGGGAGGACTTCGTTATCTGTTGAGTTGTCTTCACTGTGAAAAAACCGGAGTTATGTTAGAGTGATGCTAGGCAATTTGCAAATAAGTCACCAGACTCAATTTGGAAGATAATGTTTGCTGAATGTATGATGCGTGAATGTATGGTGCATGTGCAAATGGAGTAAGTATTTGTTCGGTAATTAATAACATAGGCAGGCATTTGATGACTTACTCAGAGTAATAATACTCGTAGTCACCAGGTGATGGTGTGGTGCTGGTGGTGGTCTGCCGACTGGTGGGAGGCTGCCGCGTGCACGTGAAGGAACCCAGCACGTTCAAGCACGTGAGGCCGGGGCTGCAGTTGTCTAGCTTTAAGGCACATTCATCGACATCTGAAAGAGAGGTTGAACTTTAGGAACAATTCTATGAAACAGAGAGGAATCGCTGAGCTGATTAAATCTGGTACAGACGCCATGGGTGATTCACGGGAAATATTTTTTACATTATGGTGTCACAGGGATTCGGTCGGAAATACAAAGATCGGGAAGGAAAGAATTCGCATTGGTTGATATTATGCTTAATAAGTTTGCGTTTTCAGTAAAGAACGGGAGCGGATCTTTGTTTTTCTAGGACGCATTTGTTTTTTGTGCGCAATATTTTCTTCGAAGTCGTCAAGCTCATTTTTCTTTCTGTTGGCAATATCAAGCTTGGTTATCGCAAAACCGTCTTCGATTCCTGCTTATCATCGAAGCGTGATTAGCTTACTCACTCCAGACCACCTACCTTCACAAGAACCAGATGTAGTGTCCAGCTCAAACCCGTTCTTGCACCGGCACTCGTGAGCTCCAAAGGTGTTTATGCAGTTCTGGAACTGGTCGCAAAGATGCGTGCCCTCGCGGCATTCGTCTATGTCTGGAAAGATAAATATTGTTTTTTTGTCTGGTGAGTGAAAAAGGTGGTGAATTCTCTACTTTACAGCCAAGAGCTGGAACCAGAAGTTTTTGTTAGCGTTGAGTACGCTCCGTACGTACCTTCGCATGTTTTTCCGCCTGGTTTTAATCTGGTTCCTTCCTGACAGTTTTTGGTTGTAAGCCTGAAAGGAAGAGAAAAACTTTTATATGAAAATAAATTAATATATAATAAATATTAGTACCTACTTATAACTGTTAAAGGATTGCGTATAGCATCTTCCATTGCTACAGTCCTACTTACTTAGGCAGTTGGCTGATCTTGGACTTGCAATTGTAAGCTCCGGGCAAATTGATGCAGACCTCTGTTCTTCTGCAAACTTCACTGCTCTCCTCACACTCGTCAATATCTAAAAATCAACAAGATCGTTCAAAACTTCTTTAAATCAGGCAGCTCAAACGCATAAGTAGAACGTGAAATAATGGCCAGACTAGAATTTAACAAACGGCGAACTAATTCTCCGACCTTCAGTTAAAGATTTATTTTATTTATTTATTGATATTAGACAAGCAACCTGTGGCTGATGTGTTCATATCACAGTGCTGAATTTAGTCATTGCGTCACTTTTTTTAGGTTGTTTTTGTAGTCTCGTAACCAGTTGTCAAGTTTATTCTTGAAGGCGTTTATTGATGTGGCTGATATAATGTATTCTGGTAATAGGTTCCAGTTATGAACCACTCTATTGCTATTAAGGCGCATACCCGAGCCAATCTGACAGCAATTCCTATTTTATCATATTTTTACGTTTATCATAGGAATTTTTAAAAATCCTACGTTCAGTTTGTGGTATCTATTATAAGCTATTTTTTAATACTTCTTTTATAATTTTATCTCATATAGTTTAGGAGGAGATGCAAAAATAGAGTTTGGTGGCCAAAAAGCGCAACTTTGTATCTCTTCCTAAGCTTTACAAAATGAAACTATTACAGAGGCATTAATAGATACCACAAACTGAACGTAGGATTTTTAAAAACTCCTGCGTTCAACGTAATAATAAGATATAATAGTTGGGGGCGCCACTTTCGCTGGTGTATGGGCCTTAAAATGGTGCGCTGCAAGGGCTTGAGTAGAGTCACGGGCCAATTTAAGGTGGTGCCCACGTGTTGAACGTCCTTCTTTCTTTATGTAGATGTTGATTCTTTATTATCCGCAGATTATTTTGGAATTTTAGAAAATCTTTTTGTAAGAAAGATGCTTACTGTGCATAAAAATTACAAGTCATGCAGAGAGCGTCCATAGGCGAGGTGAAAAACTATTCCTTGCACTGGACACGTCGACAGAATGAGGGTGATCGGACTGTGAAGAAGGCGTATAAGGAAAAACCAACAGGACGTAAAATGACGACCACGGAGATATTGGACACGTATTTTTATCTTTTGCCGATTAAACAAGAAATGATGATGATATATCCTGTTAAAGTTCCGTGTGACATCACACCTTACGACACATTTAGCAAGGTGTGACGTCAATAGCCGCACTCCCAAACTTTGACATGCTTTATTTTTGTCATTTATTTTTCATCATGATAATCTGTTTTGATACTGATTTGATTGAGATTTTGATAACTGACGGACAAAGACGAAATAGAACAATATTTTTTTACCAAGGACTCTCTAACCTATTCATAAGGATTAGATGGAGCTACCTTCACATATCCCCGTAACCGTGTTGACCTTGAAACCAGGAGCACAGCGTTTGGAGACATGGTCCTGGCAGAAGAAGGAGCCGTGAGTGTTGATGCAGTGCTGAGAGAGATGCTGGCAATCGTCCGAGGTCTCTTTGCATTCATCAATGTCTGCGTACAAACACAAATAGAGTATTTTTAATATTCATAAAACAGCTGAAAACTTATTTTATAACCTTAGTTTAAAATCTTTTTGATGATTTTAGGACGATAAGATGTAAATTAGTCCATAGATGCAAACACTACAATACACATAATCTTTTTTCTAGTAAGCAAGCGTTTGCGCATTGAACTTACACGCATAATGGTACAGAAGACCGCGTTGAAGTCTTTTCTATGAAAAGATATATAGGAAATATCAATGGCGAGTAGTTTACTATCAAATTACACAGCAGGATGCTTAGAAAATTGAATTCTCATGGTAGCTTTTTAACCCACGTCCCACAGGGTCATAGGAAAGAGTAGTCAACAAATAAAAATTGCTTCAGATCCCCACTTGGTTTTAGAATCCCAAACTGTTTTGTAAAGAGATTACAAAATCAAAAAACAGACTCGAGAAATATTTATTGGTGGAGAATATTTTATGAGATTATCGGAGCAAATCGGAGATGTTAAAATTAGAAAATTAGTTTGGTTTGGAAAGCTTTCGACAGAGATTATCGAACTCACATCATTGCGTTTACCTATACGTTAATGTAAGTTTGTGTTTCCATTTTCAGTGATTATTTTTTACGTATTTTGTTACCTGTGATAAAGATAATAATAGGTTTTTGTGTTGCTTTCATCACAAAAACCTATTATTATATTTTCATTGTGGTGTTGTCATTAATAAGTGCCTCTGTTGACATTACATATCTTGGATTCGAAAACCTTATATAAAACTGTTTCTCACCATCACACTCATCATCCACTCCCGCTCTGAAGCCTGGAGGGCAGATATCATTCTTCGGGGTCTCCTCCGCAGGAGAAGCTGGATCCGTGGGTCTGGCACTGCCCGGCACCAGCTCCTCGAAGGGCTTGCCCGGCTTCCCGCTGCACTTGTAGCCTCCGATAGTATTTTCGCAGAGGTACTTGGGGCAAGGGGGGCGGGGGAGCTGGCATTCGTTTATGTCTGGAAGAAGAGAGGGCAGATAGTATTCAGTATCTTTATTGCAAACAAAAACATTACAAAAAATATTACAGTTTTGTAAGTATTAATTATTCACTGCTGGACGCAGGCCTCCCTCTCATAAGCGCCAATTTATCTCATGAGTGTAATACCCATAACCCACTGCTGCGCATGCGCGGATCGCAGTTCAATGGTAGAATTGCCCTGCAGGGAGCACTGCTGCCCACCCCCAGTGGATATCCCTTAATTGCCTCTTACAGCATTACGACACCCGCAGGAAGATTTGGGCTGGTGCAAATTAAGCAGCCACCACCCAGTGATTGACATTGAAATGACATTGAAATGAATGAAGATGCTTCTTACCATCACAGACTTGGTTTTCCACGTTCCTCTTGAAGCCTGGCGGGCAGCTGATGCCCAGGTCTCGTTTCTTGATGGGCACACACTTGAACGTGCCGGGGATGTTGTGGCATACCGTGTCCGCTGCCGTGCAGAGGTCGTCCTCTGCCTCTAGGCACTCGTTTATGTCTGGAAATATAGAAAAGTCTATTGGTGTCTGAGTTAACGTTAAGAAGTATCTACCTATTGCTTCGGTTGAATTCCATTTGAATTCTTCCGACACTCGGATAAAGTGTTATTAAAACGATGCGGTGGTTCAAAACTTTTCTAATGGTATGTATCTTAGTATGTAGATACTGGGATAACTCAGTTACATATCTTGCGAAGAAAAAAAAGTTTACAATTTTATCGTTAATTTATCTAAGGAAAACTTTACACCTAGGTAAGTTCTAATTTACAGAACTGATAAAAAGAACTATAGAATCAAAGTAGCACTTTGACACTTCACAAACTAGAATGAGTCATTGAAATCCACCTATAATATAGGAGATGTTTTCTTTTTTAATAAATGATTTTGTTTTAAAAATCTATAAACCAACTTCAATTTCTATAGTTTTTTCATGGATCCCATTGTCAGAACTGAAAAAGTTTTAAATGGGACAACACGGGAAGCACCACCTGTCATATAAAAAGAAGCATGAAAATTGGACATAAAAGATTAAATTAACAAAGGTAACCAACATAGTGTTTTTTTTTAATACAGCCGAATTGAGAAACTCCTCCTTTTTTAAAAGTCGGTTAAAAATAAAGAAAGCACCTAACCTAACAATTCGAAGATGAAAATAATGAGAAATGAGAAAACCCAATGACCTGTCATACCATTACAGCTCTTCTTATCCGACTGTAGCCGGAACCCTTCCTTACACGAGCAGCGCACGACTCCTTCTGAATCGTCGCAGGTGTGTGCGCAGGAGTCGCGCTTGCAGATCTCTCGTGGCTTTGCCGTGGTTGTGGTTGTAGTCGTTGTGGTGGTGGTTGAGACTTTCTTTTCGGTTGTTGTTTCTGGTTTATTTGCTGCTTCCTGTTAGTATTGTAAATATTTATTGTTTGGAGGAAAGGACAACAAAGCCGTTATAAAACACGAGAAACAGTTACTTAACAGTAATATCGCAATGCATCTATGAAAATCTAATGTATACAAAAACAGAAATAACTTTGAAAAGGTGTGATGTTCACAATAAAAATACAAGAAACAAGAACAAATTACACATCCCATCATAGATTACCTAAGGTAGGGAAATCATTTGTAGCGTAAGATTCTATAATAAGCTTCCATCTGAAACAACTGAGCGTATTCGTAAATTTAAACTGTACATAAAACGAAATCTTATCAAGAAAGCCTATTTATTACTGCTTAGATGATTACATTAATGATGTTAATGCTTGGCCGGATGTCGCCCAGTTTCACACCGACAATAGTATGTAAGAACAGTTAGACTTAGTTATGCTAAGATTGTATTAGTTGATAAGCGATAAACTTGCTAGTGGTTTCTTTTTCACTTCTTCCGCTAGTGGACAAAAAATTGAAGTGAATCAGAGTCAATTGCACCTTATTTTTTGTTTGATAGTAATAACTATTTATCAAGCTGTTTATATAGTAAAAATTTGACTTGTCTAAGTACTTATTTTGTAAGTCTAAAGAAATAAACGATTTGACTTTGACTTTGACTTTGACTTTGACTTTGATGATGATTGATTGAAAGGTCAAAATAACAAAAGTGTTTCGTTAAAAAGTGTCCCTAAATCTCCACTCCACCACTTTTAATGATCAACAGATAAATACTTTTCTGTGGATCCTACCAATCAAAAACTGTAGAGGCCATATCAACTATGACGCATAACAACTAAGGCCCAAAGATAGCTGAATAATATTATTTATTGGCGATGTACCGATCTACCATCATCCTTGTCTTTTACTACGAAAATAAGCTCTACTACCGGTTTCTATATCGAAGGGATGACAAAATACTTAATGGTATACCAAAAAAATATTACATTATTAATGAGTGACTTTAGGGAAAATACATATGTTGGTCAAATAATCTTATTCCGTCTTGTAAATATATATAATTTATATATATATAATCCGGATCTCGAAAATGGCTCCAACGATTTTTCATGAAATTTAGTATACCTACAGGGGGTTTCGGGGGCGATAAATCGATCTAGCTAGGAATCATTTTCAGAAAATGTAGTTTTATTCGTTTAATTGTGTTTCAGTTATTAACTTTATCGTAATCTTTTGACTGTTCCTCTTCATATGGCGAACAGTAACACTATTTTATTCGTGTTTTCAATAATCAACTTTATCCTAATCAACTTAAACCTTAAACTGAAAAATATGACTCTTCCTGACATCTATTGGCGAATAGCACTACTATAATTTCTATGATTTGACCTTTTCTAAGTGTACATTTATTGTATATTATATGGAAATAAAGCATTTTTGAGTTTGAGTTTGAGTTAAATAAGCACAATTTACCAAAAAAACATGTGTTGTCATCCAGGTACGTCCATTTATGATGGGATGACTGACGGCGTTTATAACTAAGATCTAATCTAGTGATGACCTTCTAGCCGAGTTTCAACCATCGGAGACTAGCCTAATCTATGCAGTAACAAGGTTACAAGGTAGATTAGTCTCCGATGAGACGTGCCTAATCTATGGTTTATCCATTTTGAATGAAGCATGTTAGTAAACAGAGGACGACACAAATAACAAAATCTCACTTGCTTGGCGTCGAGTTTCAGATATAATTGTAAGCTATTTTTATTGAAGGGAGGATCTAAAATCGACTAGTAATGTAAATTTTATTACGTATAAAAGGACGCGCCAACAAAGTGAATTTTAGGTTAAGTATGGGCGGTTTGTTTACGTTTATGCTCCATTCAAAATGGATACGATATAGTAACCATAACGTGGAGAAGACATACCAAACAGCATTTGTAGTAGGCTTCCTTCCTGAGGAATGATGAGAGACTGATGCCTTCTCCATCAGGCGGAGAACCGCAGAAGTCCTTGCCCTGGGACTCTCCATCCGTTGTCCCGAACGAACATTCTTCGCAACAAGTCTGCAAGCAAAGTTATTGAGCTCAATTTGTGTCAGGTCTGACCGGAAGTACTCGTAATAGCATTTGTTTTCAAATAAATGATTTATTTTTAACCGACTTCAAAAAAGGAGGAGGTTCTCAATTCGACTGTATTTTTTTTATGTTGGTTACCTCAGAACTTTTGACTGGGTGGTCCGATTTTCATGCTTTTTTTTTATAAGAAAGCTGGTGCCATTTTAATTTAGTTCTGACAATGGGATCCATGAAAAAACCATAAACATTGAAGTCGGTTTATAGTTTTTTAAACAAAATGAATTATTCTGGTTTATTATTCAAGGTTGCCTGGAAGAAATAGTGCGTCCATAATTAATGGATAAACAGTAGTTTCCACCTAGCCTTATGATCTTGTTTGTACACAGTTTCTGCAATAAATTAATTTCGTTTCACATATCAATAGCCCAGGGGCCTAATTCCACTATATTTTAAACAAATGCTATAATGGCGCCATAAGATAGAGATTGAGTCTTAAATTAAGTTGGTATTCTATTACCATAACCCTTGCCCCATCCACCATTGAACGGTCAAATTTTGTTTTGTCGTTGTTCATTGTCAAACAGTTGTTATAATCGTAATCGTCATAACTATGGCATTAACAAAAAAAGTGTTAGTAGAATACCGAAAGGTGTCGATGGCGCTGATTGATACGCGATAATGAAGCGATAATATTGTCATAGTGAGGCGATTGTGTTAGTGGAATCAGGCCCCAGATCTCAGCGGTGAGATGATCATTAGCTCAATGGACTGAAAGGTAACCTGTACCTGTATCTATGTCTTGGTGGTTTTTACTCAGCAGTAGAATACACTCAGCTGAAAAAACATAATGGTTGAACATTTACCTTCCCGATATCAGAGCTCGGCGTGGTACATCGTTTCGATGACGCAAGCTTCATTCCAGCTGCGCAAGAGTCTTTGTCTCTGTAATAAACAAGAAAACTGTTAGTAATTTGGACCTTACTTCTTGATCACAGTGCATTGAACGGTACGCAGTAAATTGTCTGGGTGATGGACAGAGTCTACTCTCAAATGTTCGTCCACACTCCTCAACCTCAACAGCCTATATTGGCCCACTGGTGGCCGCTGGCCTCCTGATAAGTGCCATAATGGCTTTTATCTCATGGAGGGTATCGCACAATCCCCACGCTGGACATGCAGGTTGACGATCGCAGTTTGTTGGTAGGATTGTTCGGCTGAGGGCGCTGCTGTCCACCCCCGGTAGATAGATATCCCTTAGTCGCCTCTTACCCCTTACCCGAGAGTTGAGAGTCTGGATGGTGCAAATACTGAGCCGGCAACACACAGCACGTCCACATTCAGTGCCGGGAATACCTAACCTTGGCCATCTGAATCATCATTATCAGTACAGTATGCTAGTCAACTGCTCGACGTGGACTTCCCCAATGAATGATTTATCGCCGTCTTGTTTGCTGCATCTAGAATTCTTGAGTATGCCTGCTGTGTTTGGCAGATCATCATGGTCTTCCTTTGTTTGCGAGTCGCAGTCTCCAGAACCGAGAATTTTATTAACCAAGCTTTTTATTACAGTCACAGCCACAAACTTGGCTGTGACCATCGAGTTAGAATCGCTGTGACTAATAAAAATCTTGGTTATAGACCTTGTATGACAACCACAAACATCAAGCTTGTGACTTTGGTGGAAAAGATAACCACTTTAATGTCTTACTAGCTGCGCCCCGCGGCTTCGCACGCGTTGTTCCTATGGAAACATTAAAATGTGATTGTCATCCCACGTGAACTGATTTATGGGATAAAATGCAAAATTTCAGCCAGATCCGTCCAGTAGTTTTGGCGTGAAGAAGTAACAAACATCCGTCCATACAAACTTTCTCCTTTATAATATTAGTGTGATGTCTTATGTGACGACCTCTGTGGCGCAGCGGGTCCGCAACGCAAGAGGTTGCGGGTTCGATTCCCGCCTCGGGACAAAAAATTTTACGATCTGCAGACATTTGTTCAGGGCGTTCTATATGAATATTAAAAAAATCTACCTAATGAATTAGAGTATTGTATTATTACCTATATCATTATCTAGTATCATCACAAGCTCTACTAGATAATGCTGTGTAAATTGTCCATTGCATTATTTATTTGCTCCTGCTGCAAGGAGCAATTCAAGGTACTCTACAAGTGTCCTCCTCTTCTGGCCCTTTACGTAATCAGGTGGCTCCTGTGCCTGGAAGGCCTCCAGAGTCCGTAGCCCAGCTTGGCATCATCATCATCAATGGCCTTTACATCCACGATGGTCTATGTAGTGTTCGTTTTTTGGCACATACGTAGATGATTTGTAAGGTCGATAGTTACTATCAGCAATTAACCTTAGTACCTTACTTGAGCTGCTCCTTAGAGCAGGAGGCGGTGACTGCTCTATAAGAAGCCTCATATCCTGGTTACTATCATCATCATCATCATCATCAGCCTATATTAGTCCACTGCTGGACATAGGCCTCCCCTAATGAGCGCCATAGCGCCCTGTCTTCAGCTTGACGCATCCAGCATCTACCTGCAGTCTTTCGCAGATCGTCATCCCACCTGGCCGGAGGGCGCCCTACACTACGTTTTCCGAGTCGCGGTCTCCACTCAAGAACTCGTTTACCCCATCGGTTGTCAGTTCTTCGCGAAATATGTTACTAAACTTCACGTAATCAGGTGGCGCCAGGGTCCGGTAGGCTTTCAGAGTCCGGAGTCTAGCATCAGCAATAATCCATAGTGTCTTACTTGAATTGCTCCTTACAGCAGGAGGCGATGGTTGCTCTACATATAGCCTCCTCGCCCGGCTGGTACTCTACGTAATCTGGCGGTTCCTGGGCCTGGCAGGATTCCAGGGTCGGAAGACCAGCCACCATCAGCTCGATGTGGCCGCAGCATACGTCCTTGATCTCTGACTCTTCTTCAGATGTGATTGCTGTATAAAAGAAACAAGAGGTTGGTCTGTGAAAGCCGCTTTCACCGAAATAAAGTGAAGTGTTAAGAGAAGAAGCTTAGAAGAGCCGGGCCTGTTAAAGCAATGACAGAACTTATTGACAAGGTAGTAAACTGGTCTAAGCTTTATCAAAATAATATTTTGAATAACCTGAAATTTTCAGTAAAGAGATTATTGGTAGTCTTAACTCAAATTACAGAAACAAAATTCTCCTTCAGTTTTTAAAATTGCCGGTTTGCAATCAACTATCTCTGTCTAGTAATTTACGTCTATCAATCGCTCATCGCTAGATTTGGTAACAAACAAAAATATTACAAAAACATTGTGCGTCCAAGTTTAGGAGTTGGGGCTAGTGACGTCACAACTAAGTAAAAAGTGTAAAACTTTACTCAGCCGTGATGTCACTCGGAACTTTAAGGCGCATACCCGAGCCAATATGACAGCGCCACCTATTTTATCATATTTCTACGTTTAACATAGGAAATTTTAAAAATCCATCGTTCAGTTTGTGGTATCTATTATAAGCAATTTTTTAATACCTCTGTAATAATTTTATCTTAAATAGTTTAGGAGGAGATGCAAAAATAGAGTTTGGTGGCGAAACTTCGTATCTCTGCCTAAGCTTTACAAAATGAAACTATTACAGAGGCATTAATAAATAACTTCTAATAGATACCACAAACTGTACGATGGATTTTTAAAACTTCCTGCGTTTAACGTAATAATAAGATAAATAAATAGTTAGGGGCGCCACTTTCACTGCTGTATGGGCCTTAACTGGCTACATCTACATCATTATTTGTTAAATCGAAAAATACGTGTTCAATATCTTCTAATGATCTAACTGAGAGACTGATTAGAATTTTTTAGTCGTCAGACCTATTGTGGCAGTTCTCAGAAGTGCCTGTATATGATATGCTACTTACGGGTACAGTGGAACTACCCAGGTCATCAATCATCGACAGCATAATTAACTTCTTCACTATTTATCTACCTATATCATATAAAGTGTATAGGTACAGTACCTTCGATAAAGTAAAAACGGATGAGTTCATTGTTTGTTTTAAATATGATCAAAAACCAATAACCAAATCACCTCTTACTTGTAAACCGAAATACATCTCAGAACATACGTAGGTACATACATGGATAATCGGTTTTATGCACAAACGTCCTATTTCATTTGTCTCTCTTTCAATAATAAATGAATATCCTGTTAGATCAGAAACTTTTCTCATAACTCATACCTGTACGTACATCGAGCTTTTATGCACCTGTAGGTACTTAACGATTAAAAGATTCTGTTTTGCATGATGATCATGGATGAGCATAGAGTTAGCTTATCTTTGAAATGATCGTAAAGTCTTGAAGAAGTTAATAACATGAAATAACATCTATATATTTGAAAGTCAGCGGGCCTAGCACGGCGTCTCTTGTTCCTTGGTTGAATAGAATAAAAGTGAAAGATTTCGAAGATAAGACACTGTTTAATCTATTCTAGTGTAGAATAGAGATGAAAACGCCGTGCTAGCCAAGCTGGAGTCATAAAAGTGTATTGCAATAAAGCAACCTGTGTTGCCAAGACACCTAGGAGCCCTGGGACACTAACGGGACAGCTAACTGACGGGACGGCGCCTCTGCACGACGGAGATATCTCAAGAATTCTAGTATAATATTGTGCACCGTGTCAGTTTACAGTTTTACAGCACTTATAATTCCGACGGATTTACAGCATAAGCCGTCGGAATTATCGGTGAACTTGGCAAATGACGGTATACCAGCCGGCAGGGTGCGCTTTTTATAATTTATTTTATTACACATTCTGTGATTGAAGTATAATTTCAACTATTTTTACTTCAAAATAATTGGGTTTCTTTATGTTTGTTAGCTCAGAACTTTTGACTACGTGATCAGATTTTGATGATTCTGTAAAGCTTAAAAGCTGGTGCTTCCCCTGTGGTCCCATTTTAATCTGTTCCATTTCTAACAGTGGAATCCATGAGAAAACCATATTATTTGAAGTCGGTTTACAGTTTTTTTAAAACAACTTTCTGGTAACGATTTAAAAAAATAATGATAAACCGACTTCAATTTTTATAGTTTTTTCATGGATCCCATTGTCAGAACTGAACCAAATTAAAATGGGACCACACAGGACCAGCTTTCATATTAAAAAAGAATCATGAAAATCGGACCAAGCAGTCAATAGTTCAGAGGTAGCAAACATTAAAAAAATACAGTCAAATTGAGAACCTCCTCCTTTTTTCGAAGTCTGATAAAAAAGAGCAAAAATATATCTTGAGGTTAATAAGATACTGTTATCCAGATTTTCATTAAATTTTTCGTATTATGTATACTTCTAAACTATTGTTTTAAATATAAAAGTCATGTTACTGTCCTTCAATGTTATTTTTAACCGACTTCAAAGAAAAAGGAAGAGGTTCTCAATTCGACTGTTTTTTATGTTTCCTCAGAAATTTTTACTAAGAGGTCCGATTTACATCCATAAAAAAACTATATACCGAATTACAGTCGGTTTATTGTTATCAATTATTGTTATCATAGTAGTTTTTTTTTTTTTTTATTTATACATCTTACATATGTTTTCTTTTCATTTGCATGCATCGTAAAACACTTAATATTTTATTTTAATTTTAGATTTAAGCATTGAATTTCGTAGCAAATAATATAACCTGTACACATATACACGTATAACAAGTTACACAGTACACATCGTACATTACAAGTCAATGTGACAATGTACTGATGGTATATAATGTATTTTGAAGGCACAAGCTCGAAATAACTGGATCTAGATTTTAACCTTTTCTATTATATTTTTTCCTCGGTACCTACAATTAAGATTAGTTATAATTTTAATTTATATTACTTTGACATAAGGATCTTTTAATATTAGTTGGAGAAGCCACTGGCTCCTGAAACACAGTTCTCTAACTAGTTCAGGAGCCTATGGACTCATACTGTCTGTAACACTAAATACTATGTCAATAAATACATTTTTTACTTTTTACTTTACTTTACTTTACTTTAGTTATGTAAAAATTATAAAGTATTTTATTATAGATACGACTGCTGTCTGTTTATTACAGTCTTAAATAGTTAGTAAGTAAAGTAGCTTAGTAATTCCGTTTGTAATTCAGCCTCCCGCGATACAGGTTCTGAACCTAGCACGGGGACCACCAATAAACTGTTTAAGCTCTTTTGTAATGTATACTAATATCATAAAGAGAAAGATTTGATTGTTTGTTCGTATTGGCTCCAAAACTACAGGACCTATTTAAAAAATCTTTCATCATTAAAAAGCTTACTTTTCAGGGAGTGACATAGGCTATATTTTATCCCGGAATTTTTACGGGAACGGGAACTAAGCGGGTGAAACGGCGAGGCGCTGCTTGTAGTAAATAAACGAATTTTGTACTATTATATTTTGTATTGTATATTAAAAATCCCCACGGGATTATAGCAAAGGCCGGACCTCAGGGATTACCTAGGATTAAAACCATAACCCTCAGGCATGTTTGAAATTTGTCTAAAACACGTTTTAATTATCCTTCGTCTACAAGTAATTAACCAACTACCCTTACTGGGCTTTAGATTAGAACTTTAATTATTACTAAAGGACGGGGTTGTTTATTAATATTTTATCCTCATAAACGCAAATTGCTCAGTTTGCTACAGTCGTAATCGTGGTACTTAGAGGTTCAAAGGGCACTTAGGCCTTAAGGTGGGAATCAAATTCGCAGCCGGCTCTTGACTCGTTTTCATCAAATGTAAAGTGCTTTATTCTTTTTAGTTTGTTAGGCATTACTGCTTCGCTTTTTGGCCTCTTGGACACTTCAAATCTAACTTCAAATCTAACCCATTTCCATTTTCTTGAATATACTGCTGTCATAACAACCCTTGGCAGGCAAATTGTCGCTTTTTGAGTAGGACGCTATTCAAGTTTGATGCCGCAACCTCCACGGGAACTTATAAGTAATTTTTTCATTAAAAATTACAAAGTAACTAAATAGAAAAACCTCCAAATAGGTTAAAGATCATCAACCCATGACATCAGAGGCACTTCAGAGGCATTAACCCGGTCAATTGAACCCATAGAAGTACCAATCGCATCGTGTGTCTAATCCCCTATTAACACTGGCAACACTTTCCGAGATTTAAAGCTTAACCTGTGCAATAACTACTTTTTTTCTATTTAGATTATTTTTATATGAAGACCTGGGTCGTAGGTTAGGTTTAGAATATTACTTTGCATGGGTATACACTATACACTTATCAATATCAACAATAACCGTGATACCTATGGTTTATCCATCCAGCATGGAGCATGTTAGTAAATAAACCACGATACAAATAACAAAATCTCACTTGCTTGGCGTCGAGTTTCAGATATAATTGTAAGCAATTTTTATTGAAGGGAGGATCTAAAATCGACAAGTAATGTAAATTACGTATAAAAGGACGCGCCAACAAAGTGAATTTTAGGTTAAGTATGGGCGGTTTGTTTACGTTTATGCTCCATTCAAAATGGATACGATATAGTTAGACAATTGAAATTTTCACAAATGATGTATTTCTGTCGTCGTTACATGCAACAGCAAATACTAAGCTCCCAAAGCAAAAAAATCATGTCTGTTGTATCAAACATGATTTATTGCTTTTTTTATACATATTGGAACGTTACCCTTCGTGCGCGAGCCCGACTCGCACTTGGTCGGTTTTTAACCAACTTCAAAAAAAGGAGGAGGCTATCAATTCGACTGTATTTTTTTTATTATTTATTTTTTATGTTTGTTACCTCAGAACTTTTGACTGGGTGGTCCGATCTTCATGATTCTTTTTTTATATGAAAGCTGATGCTTCCGATGTGGTCTAATTTTAATTTTGTTCAGTTCTGGAAATGGGATCCATGAAAATTCATGAAAAAACAAAAAAATTGAAGTCGGTTTATAGTTTTTTAAACAAAATTAATTATATTAAAAAGATTTTCGGTAGGTAGGTTCATTAGAACAAACTCTCCCTGCTATATTTTTGCCATTGCATAATTTATTTGGCATTCTAATTTGCTTAAATTCCGGTTCTAGTACATAGAATGATTTAGAGCGAAAATCACGTCATAGGGTCCCAGGGTTATCACGAAAACGAGGAAAACAGACATACCTATGCACCAACTAGGTAATATCCACTTATTTCTAGTACTATAAGAAAACGACAAAAAATCTTCAGAGCGAAAATATACGCCCGGTGTTTGCCTTGCTAATTTCACGCATTAACTGTATTTAATCAAAATTATTTGCACAAATGTACCAATAATAAATTGAAAAGAACAACTCACCGTCTGCAAATCCCACAAAAACCACACACACCAGAAATTTGAACACACACTTCATTTTAGCACTTTTAAAACAAACTTTTTGAAATCAAGTATTTTCCATGGCTTATATTATTCCGAGTAACATAAGTATTAATTAGTATGTTACTTATTATTATGTTTTATCAGGATTACTACAAGTTATGAACAGATATCTGGGCTATGAAGACCGGCGGCGCACAGGTCACTCGGACTTGTAATGATAAGATTCTGAATCTGCGCATGACTCCATGTGGAAGTAGAGGTTAGAGTTCGAAATCTCGACGACTAGATAATTATATAACATATATTAAACGTATAGACAACGATAAGTAGTAATAATAAGACAAATAAGTTGTAGTTGTAATGGAAATATATAAATGATTTTCTAAAAAGAACGCCGTTTAATTTTAATATGATATGAATAAGGCCAACGAGTCAATGGCACCTTATTTCTTTTTTGATAGTAATTACCATTCTAATCTAGCTAAGCTATCAAGCTTTTTATAAAGTAAACAAATTGACTTGTCTAAGGCCCGTATTATGAAAGCTTACTCAGTCCTCGATCTATGCTTGAGCAACGCTTTTCTATGGTATAAACATCACTCAAGCATAGCTCTATGACTGAGTAAGCTTTCATAATACGGGCCTTAGTGCTTATTTTGTAAGTCTAAAGAAAAAAACGATTTGACTCTGACTCTGACTCAAAGTTTAAGAACTATATGTATGTAGTATGAACAAAATAATGTATATAGAGCCGAACTCAGTTTCACAGTGCCCTTCCAGGATGCATGTGGTGTCCAGAGACAACTTAACTAACCATTTACTTAGACCTGAGAATGAAGCAAAAATAGATGAAATATGAAAGTAGCCAAATATACCAATTTATGCCCGCGACGTGAGATAAAAAGCTTCTATGCAAAATTTCAGCCGGATCGGTTAAGTCGTTATGGCGTGAAGAGGTAACTAACATTCATTCAAACATCTAAACATAGAAAATTTCGCGTTTATAATATACTACCTGCGCCCCGCGGCTTCGCGCGCTTTTGAACCAATGGAAACGTTTAAAGGTGATTTCTATCCCACGGGAACTGATTTATGGGATAAATAGTAGGTAGCCTATGTTTGATTCCAGGTCTAGGATTACCTTATATGCAAAATTTCAACTTGATCAGTTCAGTAGTTTTGGCGTGAAGAGGTAACAAACTTACATCCATCTATCCATCCATACAAACTTTCGCATTTATATTATTAGTGAGCAGTGTGATAAGAAATTTGTTGTTTTGGATATCGTGGCTGTAATAAATAATAAATGAATGAATGAATATCACACTATCACATCACACTAATATTATGCTATAATAAATGCGAAAGTTTGTATGTATGGATGGATGTTTGTTACCTATTCACGCCAAAACTACTGAACGGATCGGGCTGAAATTGCATACATGTAATTCTAACCCTGGAATAAAACATAGGCTACTTTTTATTCCATTAATCAGTTCCCGTGGGATAGAAATCAACATTAAACGTTTCTATAGGAACAACGCGTGCGAAGCCGCGGGTCGCGTAGGTGGTAGTTATAAACTAAATCAATTTAGCGAGAACTCCTCAGAATAAGCAAAGCTTAACCTTAATCAAATGAAATCGTCAGTAGATATTCTCAGAACATGAAAGATAACAATCTGCCTTGAGAATTAAAATCGCAACCTGCCACGTCAGTACCCTTACACCCACTAAACCACAGAGGTCAACAAAAGTGTAAAAACCACAATGATAATCCAATAAGTCGCATACATAAAGATTGGCATTGAGAATGATCAACTCACGGGAATTAAACGGCCATTTTCAATCCCAGTCATAATAGGCGACTTATACAATTTCAACCGATTTAAAAAAGGAGGAGGTTCTGTTGAGCCGTATGTATTTTGGTACATATGGGTATTTTGGTATCGTTTTTTTATTTAATTATAGTTTTCGATTCGTTCTCGATTCGATCGAGTTTTCGTCTATAGTGGACCAATTTGGATGGCTCTTCGGCTATTTTTGACTATTGTTTGATAATGATTCCCATTAAAATTTAAATCCCGAGGTATCGTATTTGTCCCGCAAAACTTAAAAAACAGTTTCAAAGGAAGAGGTATCAAAGTAATTAAGTTTGGAGCCCACTTCTAGTTTTTACCTAACAATCAAACTGTTTTACCTAGTGACATTCACGCCATCCATTCAGCAAAAGGTCTTAGGTACCTATTATGCAGGTATCCTAGGTAGCCTAAATGCCCAGCAGTCTAGCACGTCGTAAGCGCTAACATTCCGTAGCGAATAACAATAAAGAGTAATTTGGCGTACAACATGGGTACCATCTACCCACCTCAGTGGGTTGCCACCTACCTAATTGGCACTTCATGAATACCTGTTAAAGGGAGGCTTGAGCTTTGTTTTATAAGCTGTATGTAGACTCTTTAGATTGTTCCGACGTTTCAGTAGGATCACACGCTGCTGTCTCGGGATCATCCTCAGGTTATTGGTCCACTGCTGGACAATGCATTATGAGCTCCATAGCGCCCTGTCTTTAGCTTCCTGCATGCAGCTGCCTGGCAGTCTTACGCAGGTCTTTAGGCAAAAGGATGGAATCTCGTAAAATACCACGGTGTTATCTATACATATAGGAGGGTGTCCTACACTACTTTTGCCGAGACGTGGGATAAGGATGACTAGACTTTAGACTTTATAACGCCATTTAATCAAGCAAAGCGAGGGGATTTTCGTTTCTACAAGTAGGTACCAAAACTATTCGTGAATTTTACGGCCGTCAGACATTTTTTTTTGAACCATGATGTTGAGTATGAGCTACATCGTGAATCATCGTGGTATTTAACAGATTCCACGCTTTTCTCAATTAGTCATAAGATGCCTCACACAAATATCAAGAGGTATCCGTGTCATTTTTAAAATCTTACAAATAGGTCGCACTGTACGATACATTTTATGAAAATGTAGAGATTGAGCAACAAAGGTATAAGATAAAATAACGAGTAGTTTCGTCTCACCCATTATTTCCGTCCAATAAGAGTCCAAAAGACGCTACGAAAAATAACCAGCGTCGTTTCGCCCATTGAGAAACATTTTCACAATATGTTGCTGGTTTGGAAAATGAAATATTTGACTGAATAAAGGCTTATTTTCTCCGCTTAAAACACCGGATTTGAAAGAGCTTAAGTTGTTCGTTCCGGAATTAAAATGAATAAAGCCCAAAACATGCATTGTTTTTGCTGTGGTCGAACCGAACTTGCTTACCTAAGCGGTCAAGATTAACTTCAAAAGTAATCCTTCAAAAGTCTCGTCTTCAAGTGTAAAAATCCACGAGTCTCTCGCTATTCAAAGAGTCGGTTTGTTATTCTTTTTTATTACAATTTAGCTTTTTTACTAAAGTGCCTACAGCCAAGCATATTTCAGTTTTATATAGACTAGCCTCTGCCCGCAGCTTCAGAGGTCTTTCCCAGATAAAGAGAGAGAGCTTTTAGGCTTCTTTCGACTTATCTTCCGGTAACATAAGAGCTTAGGGGTAGCGTAACGAGACCTGATCTTGTCTCCTTTTTGTATGGGATTTTCGTAGCTCTCTGTCCACTGTGATCCACCACAGCGGTGCAGTGCCTGATCATACGCACATTAGTGACGAGAAAAAAATGTAACACAAAACTCTACCTACGACCTAATGCATTAGCTTGTATGTATATCTGATTATTCCTGAACTGTTCTAGTGAAGCTTGAAACTGTTGAAGTGAACTTATGAAAAACTGTTGAAGTGAACTTCTCTCTAAATACACAGACAGTAGGGGAGGACGCGGGTTTGAATCCCGTCGAAGTCGATTTTTTTTGGCATTTTATAACATTTCTTAGAAATTACCCAGAGTGCTTACAGTGTTATTATTATAGTGCGTAAGCCCTCACACACAGTGTCAAAATTATAAACTTTTTGACACTGTTTTCGAAACATATCGAAAACAGTGTCAAAAATAGATATATAGATATAGATAATAGACACGATTTTGTAGAAAGCTGGTGGACACTGAAAACCGTTCTTGACTTAGATATAGCCTGAGTAACCTTTGAAGTCCCTTTGTATCGCTTCCATTTAAACACGTCGACGTCTTATTAGGGCAGTCGACTCCGGCCACTGGGTCAAGAGTACCCAGCGATAATGAGACTCTAAACAATTACCCAACCGAGCTGAAATTGTGAATTCATTTTTTGATAAGGCATTCGTCATCAATGAGTTTTTGATTGAATAGGAATTGTTCTTTTCATTAAACGACGTAAGTTGATAATTTGAAGTTTTTAGTTATACTGAAAATAGTCTGAAATCAAGTATTATATTTTAGTCGACTTTAAAAAAAGGAAGAGGTGCTCAATTCGACCATATTAGAACTTTTGACTGGGTGGTCCGATTTTCATGATTCTTTTTGTATATGAAAGCAGCTTCCCGTGTGGTCCCATTTTAATTTGGTTCAGATCTGACACTGGAAATACATGATAAAACTATAAAAATAGAAGTCAGTTTATAGTTTTTAAAAACAAATTTCTTCTCAGATTTACCCTGAGTGTGGGGGCCGCCGCACCATTAATAACAAAAACCTTAGTCTTATAATTCCTTTAGTTAGATAAACACTCAATTTTGAGTTTTGTAATGCATAAGGAATAATTTATAGTATAGATGGTTTACAGGATTCATGCCAAAACCAAAATAATCATCAAAATCGGTCGGTGTTTTAAGCTATTGCATAGCTTCTATCGCGAGCCTTGAACGTGGAGACCGAATCCAGAAATTCCGTAACGAAAATAACCTAACACCCCCCACTCCGACCGGCACAGCGGTGATACTTTTTAGTTTTGCCGTCTATCGATGAATAGCAGAACTTTTAATGACTTTTTGAAATATCACGCTTGTCTCTTTAGTTCAGCAACTCGCCTCTAGGTGGCATTGGGATAAAAAATGCTATGCAATAGCTTTACCGCGGCAGTCCCCGAGTGCCACACGTCTTTTTTTTCACTTTTGTATAGAGAATCATCCCGAGGTGGTCCCATAAAAATTAAATTTTCGAGGAAGTGGTATTTATCTTGCAAAACTTAAAAACAGTGTGAAATTAAGGGATTCCTTCCTTCTAATTAGGTTTTTAGTTTTTAAAAACAATCATATTATTAGTAGATAGACACATTTAAACTACTTACCTACGTGAATCCATGCATGATGTATGTATGTGCTTGGTACGTTAGAGGTACTAATCTATCATTCAATTTTGTTTACATTATCAGTTAATTATAATTTCAAGAGAGCTATTCTCACTCAATGATTTCTGCGAAATAAGATAACGGACCGACTTTGAAATTGTTTATTTGAGAGATATCGCTTCTGTGTGATAAATAAAATATCCCACCTATTTATCTTGGTAGGTATTTGCTAACTAACGGGAACGAACAGGATTTGTCATTGATTTGTGTTATTTTATTTGTCTCCATATTGTTGGTATAACTAGCTCAGGGGAAATAGCATAGATGGTAGCGTCAAAATAGCAAACCCAAAAAAAATCAAAGTGGCATCCATACATAAGTACTAAGTAGGCAAAGATTCAAATCGTTAGATATGTTTGTTGCCAACCAAATTTGTGAGCTCACATACTTGTCTTTGTCATTTGGAATCGGTTTTGCTGTGTTTTTGTGGTGTGCTTTTTCACAAAAGTTCGTGCGCTATGTGATTGCACAATAAAAAGCAATAATAACAGTTACCTAGGTTTATTGTTCTGACAAAAACACATTCAACACTTGACTTTCTTGGAACAGAACCGCTTTCGGTGTTATACTTCGATTTAAGAGGGCGCATTGTGCGCCATTTTGTGAAAAGGGTAGAATTTGGCGTTCTAGGGTATAATTTGGCGTTCAAAGGAGCGCGACAGAGCATTTGTTTTTGGAACAGCGTAGGCGCAAAAATGATGTTTTTGAATATTTACAAGAAAACTACACCACTGAAAAAACTCAACCAAGAAACCAATGACCTACGAATCAAAACAATATTTTCTATAGACCGCGGGGTTCCTGAGATCTAGACCAAATTAAGTGCAAAACAGTGCACTTTCATGATTAATGAAACGTTTATTCACAACCAAGGGACCATTTGGGAAGAATTTTATGTACCTAATTCTTGTTTTTTACCGCTAGGGATCCCGTTATTACTGAGATGCCTTGATGCCCTGATGGCCTTGTTTTTAACAAATTAATAAACTAGATTCGAGCCTGGATATTTGTTTGTATAGGTACAAAGAGCTCACAACCATCGGTACACCATGGTATCATCTAAGCAAAGCACAGGAAGCTCTAAACAATATTTGGAATTGAAAGCTTTCATTCATCATTTAATTGACCTTATTTTCGTTTTCGAATTTAAATTTAAACATTAAATTTAATGTTTTACCCCCTTATGCACGCTGCTAAATCTCGCTCTGTCTTCTTCTATTGACATAAGTCAGACTGAGAAATAACACTACCTACTTGTTTCATGTTAGCAGACCATTATGAATAAGGGGGTTAGTTTTTAGTGATAACCTTGCTATTACCTTGTTCTTCTTCTTTCTTCTTTTAATGGCGTCTACGTCTGGGTTGACATAATTTCGCCAATGTCCGTATTATTAGAGTAAAATAAAAATAAAAGCTACGTTGTTCGGTAATAAAGATAGTTAAAGGTAGTGAATTCTTCGATAAAATGTTAATCAAAAAGATATAAGAAAATTACAAAATTATGGGCAACGTTGTACGGTAAGGTTTGATCCAAAGATCAATTACCTTGTTGTTATGAGTTTTTGTTAAGTTTTCATAGATAAATCAGAGCATAGTGTCATTTTATACATATACGTATACCATAAAGCTGTATTCTCACAGGTCTTACTCAGAGATTTAAATCTTTGGTCTTAATCTACTGAGCAAACACGTCGAGTAATAACTACGGTTCGGGGTCTACGTAGGTACACATAATACACAATATTACATGACACCGTGTTTAGAGAGAAATGAAATTCCTTTGAGTAATGCACTAATGCACCATAAGACCGTACCACCCACTATACTAACACACATCATGGCAGTTTGTACGTAAGTAGAGAACCATGTTTTGAAGCATACAACAAGTAGGTAAGTTGAATATAAATTTAAATACAAAGCCATCAGCAAAATCCTCCTTCACCCTGTTACCACAGAACAATAGTAGTAACTATGGAAACGAGAGTTGGTTGAGGTTGGGTTGAAAACACAGATCACAGAAACTAAGGTTGAAAAGCTTCAAAATTTTATAACTATACCGTGTCCATTTTGAATGAAGCATAAACGTAAACAAACCGCCCATACTTAACCTAAAATTCCCTTTGTTGGCGCGTCCTTTTATACGTAATTTACATTACTTGTCGATTTTAGATCCTCCCTTCAATAAAAAATGCTTTCAATTATATCTGAAACTCGACGGCAAGCAAGTGAGAATTTGATATTTGTGTCGTACTTTGTTTACTAACATGCTTCATTCAAAATGGATAAACCATAGATGTCGCTGCTAAAAGTGATCGAGCACGGTTGGAACGACATCCGTCTATCATATCATTTGAAGAATATCAATATATCAATAGCAGCATAGGACAGGTAGATCCGATTTACAATTGAGCGAACTACAGACTGATGCAAACAATCTACAGGTAGCTCGACAGATCCATATCAATAAATGTAGGAAGCGTCACCAAGTCGCTGGCTGCATTACCTCATTGTATGGCAATGCTGATGCACTGTACCAGATACCTACTCACAGCTGTCGGGTCGATTCAACCAGACGCACATATATTTTTTTAAAAGGTTTATTGAATTTTGAATTTGTATCTGAATTTAACTGTTTACGTAACATCCAGATATTGTACGTAGTTTTAAAAATTAAAATACAGAATCAGTATAGAAAACCGATTTTTGAGAATAACAAACATCCATCCAACTGAATTTTGGCTTTTATTATGTTAGTATGATTTAGGAAGTACTATTAAGTACTGTTTAAGTTACAGTAAAGATACTCTTCACGTCTCTTACGCCGAAATCTGATATATTAGTATTAAATCATGTTGAACAATTCACACAGCATTATCTAGCCCCAAGCTAAGCAGAGCTTGTGTTATGGGTACTAGGTAACTGATAATATAGAAAACATCCAGAACACACTGAACATACATCTGCAGATCGTACACTTGTCCCAAGGCGGGAATCGAACCCGCAACCTCCTGCGTGGCAGGTGGACCTTCGCCCGCTGTGCCAGACAGAGCCCAGAGGTCCGTATTTTAGTAAATTTATTAGCTGTGTGGCTGGCTTAGAATTTGCACCACCCCAAGTCATCCCGCGGGTGTCGTAAGAGGTTACTAAGGAATATCCACGGTGGGGCGGGCAGCAGCACCCCTTGCAGAATAATTATACCACCAAACTGCGATCCCCAACCCGCTTACCCAGCATGGGTATTATGGGAATTACCCTCCATGAGATAAACGCCAGTAAGGCGCTTATCAGTTGAAGGCCTGCGTCCAGCAGTGGACCAATACAGGCTGTTGAGGTTGTAAAATTATACTTCTATGTATTTTACAGACAAGAATGTAGTCAGTCAACCTAGTAAATTGCAACGAAGTCAAAAATAAAACAATTTGGTGTCAATAAAGACGCTGCGCCCCGCGGCTTCGCACGCGTTGTTCCTATGGAAACGTTAAAAGGTTATTTTCATGCCACAGGAACTGATTTATGGGATCAAAAGTAGCCTATGTTTGATTTCAGGATTAGAATTACCTGTATGCAAAATTTCAGCCCGATCCGTTCAGTAGTCTTGGCGTGAAGAGGTAACAAACATCCATACATCCATACAAACTTTCGCATTCTTAAATACAATCAATTTTCATATAATGTATAAATATCACACTTCACACTAATATTAAGTGTGAAGTGTGATATTTATATATGAAAATTGATTGTATTTAAGAATAAATCAATCAATATTCCAAAGAAAGGGATAAATAAATAGTAATTGCTTCTTCAAAAAATAATACACCTTATATTTGCAACTTAATAATAAAACCTACACTATACCTAGTTTCACGTAATACCTTACATTGGTTTTTGCTTTTTTTTTGGATTACTCACTTAACAACCCAAATGAGTCGTATTGTAGTTTTTTTAATAAATTCACCAATGCGTTCAATTCAATATTCACACCCAAATCGAGGATGGTCTCAGAAAAACTTAACTTTAGTGAGTGGGCAACAGTGGGTATACATAAAAGTAGAGTAACTTTGTATGAACTATATAGTGAAAAACAATATAATTTTAACAAGGACTTCAAAGAAAAAGTAAAAAATTACTCAAAAATGTTTAGAAAAGTTTGTCAAATAGCAAAATCAAATTATATTAGGTCCAAAATTAAAAACAGTGAAAATGTAATAAAATCAACATGGAAAATAATAAATAGTGAGACTGGAAAGGTAGTAAGACCTACGATAATGATTACAATTTAAAGATTAACAGTTGCACAATCAAAAATGACATTGAAGTAGCCCAAGCTTTTGAAAACTTTTTTACTGACATTCCAATCTCTACCACAAAGTCCCTAAATTCTTCTCAAGCAATTGCCGAGTCTTTACTGATAGAAAATGTACCTAAATGCGAAAATAAATTTAATTTCAACCACGTTAATGAAAAAGATATTATAAAAGTCTTTAAACTTTTAAATATAAAGAAAACTGCAGATCTCTGGGGCATTTCCGTTAGAATTATTAAACCTTTGATTGATACCATTGCACCAGATCTAGCTTTTATATTTAATGAGTCTATTGATTGTGGTGTATTTCCTGATCTAATGAAATGTAGCAAAATAATCCCACTGTTTAAATCAGGTAGTAGGTCTGACCCCACTAACTTTAGACCAATATCAGTACTGCCAACATTCAGCAAAGTTTTTGAAAAACTTATTTTACATCAATTGCTCAGTTATTTCAATTGCAATGACCTGCTTCATAGTAAGCAATTCGGGTTTACTCGCGGCAGGTCAACTACTGATGCCGGTATAGAGTTAGTATCGCATATTTTTGATGCTTGGGAGAAGTCGCAAGATGCCTTAGGCATTTTTTGCGACTTGTCGAAAGCATTTGATTGCGTACACCATGACACATTAATCAGGAAACTACATCACTATGGAATAAGGAACACCTCCTTGGATCTTCTCACATCTTATTTGAGTGATAGGATACAAAGAGTTGACATAAATGGGAAACGGTCTTCGGGGTCTGTAGTTACAATGGGTGTACCGCAGGGATCTATCCTCGGTCCTTTCCTATTTTTAGTTTATATTAACGACCTGCCTCATCTTGTCAAGAATAGTCACGAGATTGTATTGTTTGCTGATGATACTTCATTAATTTTTAAAATGAAACGACAAAACACTAATTTCGACGATGTAAACAATGCAATCTCAAAGGTAGTTCATTGGTTTAGTGTCAACAATCTTTTGCTTAACGGAACCAAAACGAAATGTATTAGATTTACTCTACCTAATGTAAAACAAGTTAGGGCTGATGTAAACGTAAATGGAGAAACGTTAGAAATTATAGAAAGTACCGTATTCTTAGGAATCACCTTAGATAATAAACTTCAATGGGGCCCACACATAGATAAGCTATCGAAGAGACTTAGTTCTGCAGCATATGCAGTCAAAAAAATCCGTGATCTCACAGACGTGGACACATCTAGACTAGTTTATTTCAGCTACTTCCATAGTATTATGTCTTATGGTATACTGCTTTGGGGGAACGCTGCAGATATTAACACCATATTTGTGCTGCAGAAGCGGGCTGTTCGTGCCATCTATAAAATGGGTCCCAGAGAATCCCTACGTGATAAATTCAAAGAAATAAATATAATGACAGTACCAAGTCAATATATTTATGAAAACTTGTTGTATACTCATAAAAATATCAATAGTTTCCCAAAAAATTGCGATATACATAATGTAAATACTAGAAATAAACATAAACTCGCTGTACCCACAACTAGGCTGCATAAAATTAATGTATCTTTTAAAGGGCAATGTATACGCTTCTACAACAAAACCCCTACTGAGCTGCAAAAATTATCAGTAAATAAATTCAAACAAATTGTCAAAACTTTATTATGCAAAAAGGCTTACTATAAAATATCAGATTATCTAGATGATAAAAAAGCTTGGGACGGATTTTGCTCCAACTCGAAAAATAACAACTAACAGGCTAAAGGTTTCTTCGTCGTTTCTTTACTTTAGTCTACATACCGAAGCGATCGAAATCAAAAATACCACTTTATTTCCGTGTCAGTGTATTTTTTACTATGATTTGACCTTTTCTAAGTGTACATTTATTGTATTTATGGAAATAAAGCATTTTTGAGTTTGAGTTTGAGTTTGAGTTTTTGTTTTTCCTCAGCCAATAAAGTGGTCTTTTTTTAATATTTCAATTTACAAATTTTCAATACACTCCACTCAGTTGATTTGGGATCAGCTCTTATAAACAACCACAGAATTTCACACACAATCAAAGGTTTAATATTGGTACCTAACTATACTTGGATAAAGAGTCTTAGATATTTTTTTCTAGACAAACAAAGGTCGTACAAAACCAAAGAAATATTGGGAGAATGTACTACTTTATTTCAGGACTCGGATAACATAGAAGTTAATCACAGATGTTTGAAACAATTATCAGTTTTCATTCATCATTTCATTTTCTCGCTTGTTTTTGAGTTCAAAAAAGCATCTTTTTTCAGCGCGTTTGAAACTGTGAGTTGTGGAGGAGTTCTTTTGTTTTTTTGCGATTTCCTTGCCGTTACCTGTTTTTATTTATTATTCTTTAATATTATCTTATTATGTATACTATATCATCATTTGTATAAATATGTGTACCTCTATGACTTTTCGTAGTGTACAATAATATGTATCAAAACAAAATCAAATAAATGAAATGAAAAAAAAAAACTAAAAATTCATTAAAAATATCTAGGATTCTAAATCCGAGCAATAAATCCTAAATCAGCGTCCAGATTAAGGAACAATAAATAGTTACTAAAGTTATTTACAACGGGATATTTACCATGATTTGAATTTTGAGCTTTCCAATACATAGTTATTTTTTTAATACTGTAAGTGTAAACATGATATACAGGGCCAGGGTGCCACGTAACATGTGTGTAAAGCCGAAAAAGTGTGATTTTAGACCCCGATTTTGAATCTAAATTTATTAATTTATTATAATACTAGTGACCCGCCCCGGCTTCGCACGGGTGTAATGCTGATGTATTATACAATATAAACCTTCCTCTTGAATCACTCTTTCTATATACAAAAACGCATCAAAATCCGTTGCGTAGTTTTAAAGGTCTAAGCATACATAGGGCCAGATAGCGGAAAGCGACTATACCATATAATACAAAGCGCGGCCATCGACGCGCTATTTACAGGCACGTGCCGCCCGACCCCCGGCCGGCCGCGGGTCGGTACCGCCGCGGCCGGGCGCAAACAACTACGACCCTGCATTTTAAATTTGTAACATCTTCGGAAATATTCACTTAAATTACATACTGTAAAAAGCATATTGATCTATAATAAATGCACAATTTATTTAAGGTACTTAATTGGATAAGGATTAATGCTGTATTGTTTAAAATCACTTCGTAAATAACCATTTTTTTAGTAAAGGATATAAATGGTTATGGTGGGTTATCCCTAAGAGATAATAAACATATACCATCGCGGACTTTTTTGTTGAACTTTTTGAGGTGAACAATACTGTAGTACATTATTTTGGTCTATCTCGTAGGGTTCAGCCAGCGTTTGCAATATAAGCGCAAAAAAACGTGCTTATTTACGACATCACATTAGAAACCTCTAAATTTATCAGTGTTTCTCTACTATATTATGCATGTATTATACATAAAAACCTTCCTTAAGAATCACTCTATATATTAAAAATAACCGCATCAAAATCCGTTGCGTAGTTTTAAAGATCTAAACATACATACGGACAGACATACAGCGAAAGCGACTTTGTTTTATACTATGTATTGATATAACTGTTTTCTGGACAATTTGAGACTCTGTCTTGATATTCGTGTTAATATTTTCATGTAATTAATAAAAAACCATGGAACAAAAGATACCCTCGGCCCAAAATCCCCTTTCCGGCTTATTAGTGCAATTCTGTATAAATTGTATAATATGTTACATATAACCTGGACGCACCCTAATACAATTATATCTTATGTCTTGTCACTTTCTTACACTCCTATTAACTTTTCCATATATCTCAGGGAAGGCATCTTTACAATAAGGTAGGGATTCCCTAACCTTGTCGTACAAAGTGTGGTCAAACATCTGACGGAACTCCTCCCTGGTGGTGAAGGTGTCTGCGTAGAGCATCTGGAAACCTTTGTGTTGGATCACGAAGTTTTCCACCCGACGGCATGATGATATCTGAAAAAAATATATAAATATTAGGAAAAAAATAAGCTTCTAGAGTCTGTTCAAAACGAGAAGTCGTGGCGTTACGGTGAATTAACACTTTTAGTCGTACTGCAATGCAATGAGCAGTGTTGTCAACGCAACCAAAGTTGCCAATTGGCACACGAGCGCGCCCACTTTCCACGACTCTTCTCTTTTAATTCAGACTCTACACTTTCGTATTTCAACACTAATTTTAGGCCAATTTTAGGCGAAAATAAATATTATACGGAGAAATAAAACTCGAATATAAACCCTGTACCTACCGACCGACATGGTTTAGTTATTTATAAGTTGAAATATATTTATTTTGAATAAACACACTCAATAGTTTTTTATTTATTTCGCTGACACGCGGGGGGCGATGCGACACAGGGCAAAACATTCCGAACTAAGGATAACGCCGCCGAATGGCCAACACGATGCGATTCTACGTGAAACAACAACAAATCTGCACGGGCCGGCCGCTGAGATTTGGGAGCTTCGGCGGCGAACCTACCGGATTTGCTTGTCAAACTGGGCCCACATCACAGTCATCACGGGATCAGAATTACATAAAATTCAACATTTCTCTTCGGTTTCTTTTGTGAAAACACGATTGGGTAAAAAAAAGACGATAAATAAACATGAAAGTGCACTGTTTTGCACCTAATTTGGTAAGATCTCAGGAAAACCGAGATATATAGAAAGATTTTTGTTTTGATTCGTACGTTTGAGTCAGAGTCAAATCGTTTATTTCTTTAGACTTACAAAATAAGCACTGAGACAAGTAATTTCTTTTACTATATAAACAGCTTGGTAAATAGTAATTGAAATCAAAAAAGAAATAATGTGATTCTAATTCACCTAATTTTTTTGTCCACTAGCGGAAGACGTAAATTACTAATTGTTTGGTTTCTTAGTTGGGTTTCTTCATAAGTTCTGTAGTTTTCTTGAAAACATATTTTTTGCGCTTACGCTGTTCCAAAAACGTTTGCTCTGTCCTGATCTTATGAATGTGAAATCCTATGACTATCCTTTTTCACAAAATCGGAATACGCCCTCTTAAGCTACTCACCGTCTCATATCCTTTCGCTTTAGGGACGCCATAGACGCCAATATCCACAAACATCTCTGCTTTGCCCGAGCTGACCTGCAGCTGTCCAGGATTGTTGAATAGTTTGAATGGACACAACCATATTGGGTACACCTGGAACAAAGAAATAACGTATTCTATTAAAACAAGGTCATTATCATCATCAGCCTATATCAGTCCACAGCTGGATAGACCTCTAATGAGCGCCATAGCGACTTCAGCTTGACGCATCTAGCGGTCTTTTGCAGATAGTCATCCCACCGAGGCCGATTGGAGAAAGATTTCACGTTAGTTAATTTTTTTGAATAATAGATGTTTTGCACACATTTTGCTAGTACCAGCACATTTTTTTCTTCGGTTTTTGTTTCGGTAAGAAACCTAGAAGTATTTCTTTAGATGTGTCTTTTAATTTTTCGAATGGTATTTTCATTAACTTGTAATAAGGTAAAAACAGTTGTGGCGCATAGAAAATTCGGTGCACGTCTGCTCTGTACTTCTCACTCGCGAGAAATATATATTACTAGCTGCGCCCTGCGGCTTCGCCCGCGTGGATGTTTTTTATGTCAGGTCCCACGAGAACTGGATATCCTATATCCGTCTCCTGGTTCTAAGCTACCTCCCCGCTAATTTTCAGCCAAATCGGTACAGCCGTTCTTGAGTTATAAATAGTGTAACTAACACGACTTTCTTTTATAAATATAAAAATATAAAATATAGATATCTTGTTATCTTGGTCGATCTCGTAGCAGCTTTATTGCATACTCTTAAGAGAATGGCAAATTCAACAGCTGCCATAAAAGTTTTAGCTTCAGAAACAAACTCAGCTACTACGACTGCTATAAATGATTTTGCACCAGATATGTGGTTCGCCGTGTGGTGCCGGCGGCACCACCCCAATTCTTCCCGTGGGTGTCGTAAGAGGCGACTAAGGGATATCTTGTGGGGGGCGGGCAGCAGCGCCCCCCGCAGAACAAATCTTCCACCAAACTGCGATCCCCAACCCGCATGCCCAGCGTGGGGATTATGGGCATTACCCCCCATGAGTTAAACGCCAATAAGGCGTTTATCAGGAGGAGGCCTGCGTCCAGCAGTGGACCGATACAGGCTGTGGATGGATGGATGATGTGGTACGCAACTAAACGACAGAATGTGTAAAACCTACTAATAGAATCTACTAATAGACTAGAATCGACTAATAGAATCTACTAATAGAATCTACTAAAAGAATCTACTAATAGAATCTACTAATAGAATCACTTGTTGAAGACAGATATCGTTGTCGCAAAATTAACTATAGCAGTCGTAGTAGCTGAGTTTGTTTCTGTAGCTAAATGTCAGCTGTTGAGTTTACCATTCTCTTAAGAGTGTGCAATAACGCCGCTACGAAATCGAGCGGGATAACAAGATATAATATATATTTCTCAAAAAATGTGAAAAAAATGTGCTGGTACTAGCAAAATGTGTGCAATATATTAGTCAAAAAAATAAACTAACGTGAAATCTTTCACCAATCGTCTTATTAAAACACGTTATTCAAGACAAGAGATCGAAGTGATATTTCCCTATATATGAAGGTAGCTTTTGAAGTACAAAATTTCCAAAATTGCTTATGGCACACTCTTAAGAGCCTATTAGTAACTTTAATCCACATGGTGAAAATTGCTGGGTTCTGAAGCTGAAACTACTGTGATGTCTCTATATTTATTTTTTTATTTTATTTTATTAGGACTACCAACTAGACCAACTAGATTAGATAACACATAAATCAATTAAAATACAGTGGCAAGGTTCTTAGGTCTAGTGCTCTCTAAATTATAGGCGGCCGCGGCCGCAGCATGCGCATAAATCGAAGCAACTCAACTCATATTTTAAACAAAAAATAATCTTACATACCTACTAAAGTATTTATCATTAACTTAAAACTACTTCTAAAACTTCTACAAGTTATACAAAAATAGACGTATTACCAGGTCCTACCTCAAACTCGGTGTGGAACACCTCCACCGCAGCCTTCAGATGCTGTACAGGCACCAGCATGTCTTGGATGACGTGCGCCTTGTCGTACAGCTTGGTGACAGCTGCTGGCTGCGTCAGCTTGAGAAGGGACACCTCTGGAGGCATCAGCCAGCCCAGGAGGTACCGGAAAACTGGGTGGTTGCCGAAACGGATTATGTCCTGAAATCGGAATGACATCACACATTAATAAAGCTTAAGTTTAGATGTTACAAATATAAAAATCCTATTAATATTATAAACGCGAAAGTTTGTAAACATGTATGTTTGTTGCTTTTTCACGCAAAAAATACTGAACGGATCGGGCTGAAATTTGCAAAATGCATACAGGTAGTTCTAGGCCAGGAATAACATATAGGATACTTTTTATCCCATAAATCAGTTCATGTGGGATAGAAATCATTTTTTTCTTCTTTTTTTCGTTTCCGTGGGATATGCGTGCGAAGCCGCGGGACACAGCTAGTAAAATCATAATCCCTCCCTAGTCATGTAGTCTATCATTCGGCACGGGGCTGGCGAAGGTCCTCCTGCTATGCAGGGGATTGCGGGTTCGATTACCGCTTCGGGACAAACGTAGTATCTACAAATACCTATTTGTTCTGGGAATTTTTATAAATAATGAAAATTATCTATTTAATATTTATGTCTGTCTGTCCTTTCCTTTTTTTTCTCTTTGTATTGTACCCTATGGTGTTCTGTAAAGCCAAGTGTTTTGAAAATATAAATAATAATATAAATATAGTACATTAACTTAACGACATCAAGTGTAACATAAGTGTACCTACGGTCTAAATAAATCAATACAAATACAAATATCTATATAATGTTAAATGTAGGACTAGTCATCCATTCGTTCGAAAATTGTTGTTCATAACCCTATAGATGATGCTGTGTGGATAGTCTAGCTTTATTTATCGAAAATATTCAGGAAAGTTCCTACATTACCTAATCTGTGGCTAAACCTTTATCATTTGTTTATAATTTACCAGGTGTGTTAAATTAAACACCTGCGACAGATTGGATTATCTGATAAATTAAATAAGGTCAAACTAATGTTAGATGTTCTGACGACACAGCAATTTTGTGGACACCTGGGATATAAGTTATAAAATAATATATGTTATTTAGAATTAACACATCGCGGCCTGAAACTTATTTAAGGTATAAGTATAATAACTAGGCAGATGCTGGATGCGTCAAGCTGAAGACAGGGCGGTATGGCGCTCATTAGGAGAGGCCTATGTCCAGCCGTGGATTGATACAAGCTGATGATCATGATAATAATAACTAGTGTTTCAGGGGATTTGCCAGAATCAGCATTAGAAATATCAGAATCAATCATTTATTTCCAACAGACTTTTTATTTATAAATACTACCAGCAATATAATAAGTCCACCGCTGAACTGTCTCACGGCTACGGCGTAAAAGAAAAAAAAAATAGTTGAGCAATTGCACTTGGTTCCTACCCCCAGTTTCCATATGACAGATGTTGTGCCGAAAACACTGTAATTATATTATATAATAGCAGTGCCTCGCGGTTTCACCCGCATAGTTCCCGTTCCCGTGGTAACTCTGGGATAAAATATAGCCTATGTCACTCCCTGAAAAGTAAGCTTTTTAACGATGAAAGATTTTTTTAAATCGGTCCAATAGTTTCGGAGCCTTGTCAATACTAACAAACGATCAAATCTTTCCTCTTTATAAATATTATTAGTATAGATTTCTAGCCCAAGCTATGATTAACTGATATACATAATACAATACACTACATATATAAATATTTTTTGTTATACATAAATACATTTTAGCCATAAAATCCCTCCCCCAAAATCTGCCCCTTGGCTCCAGCCTAGGTATCTACTCCATCTGCTGGTAAATCCACAACTGCCCACCACCGCCTTCTTAAATGTTATTAATTGGTACCTGCATTATAATTACTCAAAAAATCATAATTACTAGAACCATATTTATGCATATGGCCTTTGACTTTGCAAACCGGTTTGTTCTATTTATCATTCATGCAGTTAAAAGTTATAGCAAAGACCTTGCACTAAAGCGCATAAATAAATTATGAGTCGAGTAAATAAATTAAAACTTTATTTCTTACTAGCTGAGATAGATAGATGATTTATTCATCAACAAAGTTTACATTTGTATTTGAATATTAAGATTACACAATTAAAAAAATTAATTAATAGAAAATTAAATTATTTTAAAATCTAAAAAATACAATTAAAATGAGAGGTCGCTTACATTTACATAGTTAAAATTTAAAGTCACATAAAGAGTACAAGCACTTTTCCAACAAAAGCTTTTTCAATTTGGATTTGAAGATATTAGGTATCCATAGATTTATTAAAAACGAAGATGAGGTATTAAAAACGAAGATGAGGTTGCTCGAAAGTGGCAACCTCAAATTGTGTAAAATTGTGTTCTCCCACATCAGTCACCGTCTGACCGGCGGCACGGGCGGTCGTGATTCGCGTGAAATATTGTTGTCTCAGTTTCACTTCGGTCCTAGATACGTCTTTTCGTCTTTGTTCTTCTTTGTATAGCACAGGACTGGAAATATAACTGTGAGCGTATGTTATGTTTTCGTGTAGTTGTAACACATGCCAATTTTTGAGTAAGCGCTGGGAGAACGTAACCTATCTTCCCTTTTTAAATCAATGGGACTATCAATGCTTTTTAAGTCATTACTTAGGCAGGGAGTTAAATAACTTAACAGCTTGGTACCTAGAGCCATGCTTCACAACATTTAACCTAGGCTGAATAGGAGTCTCGAGATTCTTCCTTCTTGTACTTATCCGGATTGCCCTTTGTTCACTCGATTCATACTGAGTCGTCTAGCCTATTGAAACTTACCTGTAGTTCCCAGAAGAAGCTTCTTGTGTGTCTGTGGTAGTAATCTCTGAGTGGTATGTAGTCTGTGGCCGACCTCATGTGTCTTAAATTTCGTTCCACTTGCTTGAAGAACCACTCCGCGTGCCATGCACCAATGTGGTTCCGCTGGAATGAATATATAAATTTAAAAAAAAGTCAAAAAAACTCATTTTATTTACACTTTGAACTCATTACTGTCGAATTCAGAGGGTTTTTTGCATCTCGTAAACGATGCGTCCTGGGAAATTGTTAATACTACAGTAAAAGCTGACTCATAGGCCTTTTTGCCTAATTTTTCTCTTTGGCAAATTATTTGACTTGTTTTGAAATTTGACTGGGCTAATAGACTAATGATTGTCTTCAAAAACCTACCTTCCCTAACTGTGTGGTGCTGGCTTTGAATTGTACCACCCCAACTCTTGCCGCGGGTTTCGTAAGTGGCGACTGAGGGATATCCACCGGCCGGCGTCCCCTACAGAACAATTATACCACCAAACTGCGATCCCCAACCCACATGCCCAGCGTGGGGATTACGGACATTACCCTCCATGAGATAAACGCCAATAGGGCGCTTATCAGGAGGAGGCCTGCGTCCAGCAGAGGACCAACATAGGCTGTTGAGATTGAGATTGATTAAGAAAAGCCTACCTTCCCATCTCCCCCCACTTCGTCCACCATATCTCCAGTCATGACGACTCCAGTTTCCTTGGAGAACAGCAGCGCCTCCACGAACTGATGTGGGTCGGTCTTCGTGGACTCCTCGATGAATCTTCGAGAGAGTTCCTCCAGGCTGCAGTAGGGGTGGTACTGGAGACGGACGTATCTGGATGACGATGATAATTAATACTTTTTTTATAATTAAACATACAAAATATACTGTGTGCCATGTGTACTTAGCTAAATTTGGGTGATTCTGGACCCTGAGAGGACTTTTGTTCTACTATTTTTACTATATTAGAGACTTTTTCTTCATAGTCGTATTATTTTACGTGTATTCTTATATTATTGTTAATGTTTTGAAATTTGAATAAAAACAAATTAGTGCATTTTATGACTAAAACAAAACCCTGGTTAGGTAGGTAATGTAGGTATGGAGAAAAACTTGCAAAAAAATATTTGTGTAATATTTTATGTTGAAACATGCAAGAAAGTGCGTGTATAACAATAGGAATGGAATAGGAAAAAAAAAAACAAAAATCATACACAATTCTGCTTAGTATACATGTTACGTATACTAAGCCGAATGTGTTGCTAGATTTTACATTTGTATAAATTTTCTTAAAAATCACCGAATGTGTTATCTGAGGTATAATTTTGTCACGAACGAAAATTGATGCTTCAATATCCTAACCTAGATTGGATCGAAATAAAAACGTGCGCCAAACGTATTTACAGCCTGTATTGTCCCACTGCTGGGCGAAGGCCTCGCATGTTTCCAGCTTTCCCGGTTCCTAAATGCCAAGGGTTGGTCTAGAAGGTACCTACATCTAATTCGTCTTCGTCGTGGTCATCGGCGCGGACGCCCCGCGGGACAAACTTTGTCCTACAATTTTTGGTCACAGATGCACGCGTTGCTTTGTGACCGTCACAACGTCTGGGACCAAAAATTTAAATCGTCAGATAATGCCCACGGTAATCTGTGGATATGCCCCTCCGCTCCGCAGTGTGACTGCGCGGTGTTGTCGCCAAGCGAAACGAGATACCTCACTCATTTCAAATCAGTGTAAGTATACCTACTGTGTTCTTTCTCAAAACTTCGTACTAAATATGAAAGAACATTATATGTAGTCATAATAGTTCGGTTTAGTAGCCAAAACACAATTTTTAAGTACTAGTGCGTATCGGAATTTTGTTAACGCACGTATTCAAAGACAATGCCACAGTTTTGGTATCAGGGCGTAACTAACGATTTAAATCTATGTCTGGGAACCAATCAGTGGAGATTTTGGCCCATAATCCGTCAAGCGACAGTCGTAACCAGATGTCTAGCTGATGAATATTAAATCAGTCTGAATCTCAACTCAACCGTCAACACATCTATTTTACATGTCATAAAAATTCTGGTACCTAAATATCGGTTGAGGAGAAAAACTGATTTGAAATTCATATGTGCAAAATTTGACCCTCAATGACGCATTGATTTGCTTATTCGAAATTACCCAACGCTTCTGAATATAATGTAATTCTGAATATAATTTGGAGAGATAAAGGTATTCGGTATAGGTACATATTATGTAACTTTATGTCACCACGTATAAGGGCTTAATACCTGGCTGACCGAGCTTAGCTCCTTTTTTTGGTAAATTTTGTTTTCTAGAAATTATATTATTATTATTAGCCAATAGATGTCAGGAAGAGTCATATTTTTCAGTTTAATGTTTAAGTTGATTGCGATAAATTTGATTATTGAAAACACGACTAAAATAGTATTACTTTTCGCCAATAGATGTCAGGAAGAGTCAATTGATTACGATACAGTTGATGATAGTTTATTGAAAACACACATAAAACAACATTTTCTAAAAATGAATCCTAACTAGATCGATTTATCGCCCTCGAAACCCCCTGTATACTAAATTTCATGAAAATCGATAAAGCCGTTTCCGAGATTCAGATTATATATGTATATATACAAGAATTGCTCGTTTATATATATATATAAGATAAGATAAGATAAGATATACCTACACAGGCGCAGGCGACGGCAGTTGACTGCCGTCGAATTAACTGCAGTCTCTGATATTGCTTTTCGCACGAGGTAACAGGTTCGATTCTCGCCCGAGGAAAAATGTTCGCAGGTTTGCAGATATTTGTTCAAATATGTACACTAGTCATGAATTAATATCGGTTTTATCTAGGACCTACCCATATCACAAGTTCAACTTACGTCAGGGTTAAATGGTGCTGCTGGTTGCAGCAAGCATTCGTTATTTTTTTATGTAGTTAAAAATGCTTACTTTTTCGCAGGAACCACTTTGATGTCAACGGAAGTGAGGAACCCAAGAGTGCCATATGACCACGGGACCGCGTAAAATAGATCTGGGTTTACATCCTGCAAGAAAAAATATATTAAGATTCTTTGAAAACCAATACACACCTCCAATAAAATTATATTGCTGTACAGCATGGCAATGCGGCCAGCGTCTTGGGAACGCTTTCGACTATTCTGATGATGATGCTTCCAAGATTTCGGCTACGCCGACTGTATCCGACTACTATTTATCGTAGCTTAACTGACCCATATCAATATAAGGATCAGTTGAGCTACTTTACAGAATCTTTGCAACAGTATCCAGAAATTGCGTGAAAAAATCGCTTCACGTAATTTTATGTCTGCCCCTTACCCGACTATCTCTAAATCTAAAATATTTATTAATCTTTTAAAAGTCTACGTCCCAGTTAAAGTCTAGCTTTTTCCAAAAGGGTAGTGTTAGTAACGCATGTGCTAAGAATGTTCTATTTTATTTTTAACGCATTTACTGCCCAGCGTCGGCGGTGAGATCCGCAGGCGTGCGCCCCCGTCGCCGCTATACAAGGGTGAAGACTGGCAACTGCAACTTGGGCCATGAACGTATTAAGAACGGAACGGATACCTTAGTCCCCATACAAACGTACTTTCCGCTTCATTTAGAAACTACGTTTCTAATCGTATTGAAATTTTCCATACATAATCAGAAAACAAATATCTATGTTTGTAGTGTTTTAGTTTTTTAAAAAACATTATGATCTTTGAATGATAGTGAAACTAATTTGCCCTATTTCGAGTCATTTTCAAGCTATTTTTTATGCATGTTAGACACCTTTATTCGAAAATCTGTCACACTGCAAACATCCTAAATATGTTCACCATTAGTAATAAACAAAAATATTTCTGAAATCAGTCGTTTATTCAAAATGAATCGTAAAATACGCAAAAATATAAAAAAATTGAGAAATTCCTTCAAATTTCTGCAACCGCTGCTCGCTCAAACGCGGGGGGCGATGCGACACAGGGAGCACAATTCGAAAATAAGGCGAATGCTGCGGAATGGCCAACACGATGCGACTCTACGTGAAACAACAACAAATTCGCTCGGACCGGCCGCTGAGATTTGGGAGAGGTTCGTTCGTAGCCTTCTTAAGCTAAACCTTTATAAAATACTCTACCTCAATTATGAACCTCAAATATTCATATGTAGGTACAATGCAATGTCCTATTCCCGCCTGACATTAAATCTGACATCAAATGAATAAATTATTATGATTTATATTTATATTATTTTCTGTGAGTAATGCAATTCCTATTAAGTTCATTCAGAAAATAATTTAAGTTTGTGCAATTTAAGGTCATAATAATAAATAAATAATGTTTTACAATTCACACAGTATTACCTAGCACCAAGCTATGCTGTTATGGGTGCTAAATAACAGATATACTCAATACAATCTCTACATAGATTTTTTTAGTATACAAATATCTGCAGATCGTACAAACATTTGTCCCAAGGGGAGAATCGAACCCGCAACCTACTGCGTCGCACGCAGACAGAGGCCTTCACCCGCCGCGCGCATTTTATATTCGCATAGTTGAAAAATGGTTTTAAAATGTTAATGCATTATGTCATATCATAACTTTTGAAATATATTTTAATTAAGTTTTAACCTTCAGAAAACTTGTTTCAGAACTAGCTTACCTAGCAAAATTATATACATACTATTAAAAATTAACTGAACAAAAAACTTGTAACTGTAAAAAAAACCTATAATACTGACTGACCTTTGCCAATTCAATTAGTAACTTAATTCTCAATTCTAACTTTATTTTTAAAGGATTTAAACAAAAAGCATCCAGACCCGGCATTATAATAATCTGCATATCATACGTACTTACTAACCACCTCAGCCTTAGCAACAGCGACGAGCTCCTTTGGGTCGCATCGCTGAAGATGTCAGCGATAGAGATGGATTTGTCCGAGTCTACCTCACTCTGGTACAAGTAAACACGTTTTCATCAGCAACGACCAGCTCGAGACGCGTGCAGACGTGCTACAGCAAGCAGGGCTAGCTGGTGCGAGCTGGTCTCCACGCCGGTGCCCATCACCAGTCCACCCACCGTAAGGAGCCACGGTGTGGAAGAGGAGACCCATTTAGACTAGAGAAGCCAAGAGCCTTCGTTGGTAATTCACTAGATTACCGGTTCAAATACTCAGGCCCTTAGGTGTGATGCAAAGGGATCATAGAATTCGTAACACGCCTCTTGCTTCAAGTAATGAACCGATTAGCAGTGACCAGCTCCTGATGCGTAGCGTGCACCATTATGACAGTCATATAATCATCTTCTGTCAGTTTAAAGGAATTCACTGCTCAGACTCCACGATGCGACCTGGATAACTCTTTTAAGGATAAGCTTGCCTTTGCATTTCTTGGGTAGTTTTAGGTTTTATATGTACGTTATTATTAGTGCAATAAAGACCATCCGAAATATGCTCAACATACCTCCACACGTGAGCAACAAACACAATGTATATGGACATCAAAATGCCTACAGTAAAAAAAGAAATCGAAAACTTTAGTAAAAAATACCAACTAAGACTGGGTGGACATAGAAACCTACTAGCCGCCAACCTCCAAGGTCACGGCGGTATCAAATTCTCCAGGCTGAAAAGACACAGCATCCCCGACCTGGCGACTAGATATTCGGACAAAGATAGAGAGTTGACTCACTGGACTACACTCTCTCCTAATGACACAGAACAGATAGAATCGGACAGCAGACTGGATTATTGATTTGAAGATCAGATAGCCAAGCAGCAGCATATAAAAGGAAAAAAAAAAAATTAGTGCAAAAAAGAAGTAAGAGTAAAGAGACGCGTCGCTGCACTAAACGCTCTCCAATATCAGAATATGGCACTCAATGTGTTCATAAAGCACACACAGCGACGAGCTCCTTTGGGTCGCATGACCGAAGATGACAGTGACAGAGATAGTTCAGCCTGAATCCACATTCCCCTTACCTTGCTACAAGTGAGCACGTTCCCATCCGCAGTGACCAGCTCGAGGCGCGTGATGACGTGCTGCAGCAGGCCGTGCACGTGCGAGCTGGTCTCCACGCCCGTGCCCATCACCAGCCCGCCCACCGTCAGCTGGTCCAGCTCTGGCACCACGGCTGGGGCGAGGCCGAGGGGTGCCAGGGTGCGAGAGAGGAGACCCATTGTGACTAGGGGCTCGCAGCGAACTATCTGCAAATTATTCATACTGAGACATAATTCGGACTCTTACCTATACATATATTAGTATGGATTCCATACTTTACAAAATACTTTTTATTTTAAATTTGTTGTCTTTTATTTAATGTTTGAGTTACAAATAAAAGTTTATATTTCTATCTCTATTTCTAAATGATAATTATTGAGTACGAAATCCATACTAATATTATAAATTCAGTAAAACTGTATGTATGTGAGTTTAACGGTCAACGTTTTCACCCCATAACAGATTAACTAATTTTATTGAAATATGGTTTTGATGTAAATGGTATAAGTATTGGAGGTCTTCCGGAGATTCACAAAGGCTTTACTTTTACTTTTTATCAGGAAAAACACTTGCAAAGTCGCATTGAAAGCTAAAGAAACGAAGTCCTGATCTTGAAACCAAATAAAAATAATGATTTATATCTGATATAAATAATGATTTGAATCTGAATTGCTGATCTGAACTCAGATATTGTTAAAAAAATCTCAAACGTTATTTATTCACAATTGACACGCGTCTGTATTTTCCCCTATAAATACATACTTAAATATTCGAAAACAGTTTATACAGTTGTAGATTGTTTTCTTGCGCTATCCATCTGTGATGACGTTAGGTTTCATTTAAATTCAAGTTTTATATGCGAAGTGGGAATGAAAACTGAAATCTACATAGGTACCTACGTGTGGTTGACGCCAGACTATCTTACTCTTACATTATGCAGTCTGCATGCGCTGCACAAAAAAGAAGGAAACTACACCCTCTTATTTGACGAAAAATGTGTTACAAATTATCTAATATTTTTTACAGCGTTTTTTTAACCTTTTTTTTTGCTACGACGCGACGACCCCTATGGAACAAACTCAGCAATTATTGGAAATAACAAGAGCTTCTTAGTATACTTATTAAAAGTGTGAAAAAAAACAACCGTCAATTACAAGCTTTAATAGTTTTTCCTATTTTAGCGAGATAACCCATTTTTTGTCGCTAAAATAGGGTGTAGTTTACCTAATTCATTTTTTTGTGCACCGTATGCAGACTCACACTGTATTCTAAATACTTACCTGTACTCGATCTCTAAGTTTTTGTGTTTTTTGACTGAATAAAAGACTATTTCAAAGACTGTTTCTTTAAAAAAAGTGATGCAAATCTGTCGACTAGAGGCATATAAGTTGATATTATAGTATTAAAATATCTCTGCATATAACAGACTAACGAGAGTTACTTCGACATGGAGCTGACAGATTACGTAGGTATCAATAAAATAATGCTTTATCCTGTCAAAGAAAATAAATGCGTGGAGGAGTCGTGTCGTGGAGGATACCTACTAAAACTCATCATCATCATCATCAGCCTATATTAGTCCATAGCTGGACACAGGCCGTATATTGCCGTGTGGTGCCAGCTTAGAATTTGCACCACTCTTCCTGCGGTGTTATAAGAGGCCACTAAGGGATATCTACCATGGACGATCAGCAGCGCCTCCTGCAGAACAGTTCTACCACCAATCTGCGATCCATAACCCGCATGCATAGAGTTACCCCCCATGATATAACAGCCAATCAGGCGCTTATCATGGGGAGGCCTGCGTCCAGCAGTCACTGCTATATTGGTCCACTGTGGACCAATATAGGCTGTTGAGGTTAAGGTTGAGGTTGGACATAGGCCTCCGCTAATGCGCCATACCGCCCTGCCTTCAGCTTGATGCATCCAGCATCTACCTGCAGGCAAAACTCACCATATTTTTAGTGTCAACTTCTAGCACGTCGACTAAGTCCACCTTGATATTGGTAAAGGTTTTCTTGTAAAGACCCTGGCGGAAGGACATAGTCTGCCATGTCGGTCGCGCCGTGCACAGTTTGGTCGATCGGTCACCCGAGAGCCATTCTTTTATCTGAAATCATGAATGATGATGATCTAATGTATAATTTGTTGCAGCAGCAAATAAATGTTTATATATCTATCTAAATCAAAGACTTTATACACCGTCAGTCACATCTTCACTTTTCATCAGGTGAGATTGCTATCAAACGAAGGTCTACTAATGGAAAGATTGACAACTTCGATCAGGTATTTCGCGGCAGGGCCACCGGCGAAAACTTTGATCAATGATAGACTATAAAAATATTAATAATAAGTATTACAGATCAAGAGATTTATTTGTGCTTACAGACCTACCTTTCTGCAGTTAAAAACAATATAAAAATACTTTAAAAAAATAAGTCCGAAGGCACAAAATGGTTTCTGCTTCAGCAACCAAAGCTGGTCTTCCGTCAGAGCCGTTTTTCCGGTATAAATTATTACCTATACCTATGGCTAAAGTAAATATGAAATTTTATTTAATGAGTGGAAGTCTATTGGGATAAGTTTTCCCAGCAGTGGGACGAGGGACGCTAATTCAAAAGCAAAAATAATAATAACCCATGGGTGCCAACGCAGACGTGACACGGCCCGGCACGGACCGCTCCTCTGTTTCTCTCTAAGCCCAGATGGGGCGGTAGTTAGTTGCGGTGTCTTATGGGACGCACCGCAACTGAGGCGGGTGTTGCTATATGGGCAGCAAGGCCACAGAGAGGTGGAGGCCGCGGGGAGAGAGGAGTGCCAGTATTGAGGTACGCCGCTCCTCCAGCCTTTCGCGGTCTTGGCGGGGTTGCCATCGTTGGATGGCGAACGTGGTGGGGTCGCAGGGAAGGAGTGTCGGTATGGCAAGGGCAGCTCTTTCTATCATCTGCGACCGTGTGGCAGGCGGCGGCGGTGTTACTCGACTGACCCGTCGCACTGGAACCTACGGCGTTCGGCCATTAGGTCGTCCGAAGCCCAATTAGTGTGTAAGGTCCCCGAGGTGGTCGCGGCGCGTCACGAAAGGGGGTGCTCCATTCCCCCCTGTAGCCACGGTGGGTTCGTGGAAGAAAGCGAAGGCGTCCCCATGTTCACACCACGAGCGGCTGAGGCGGAAGCACCCTGAGGGTTTTAGAGGTGTTAAAGTTCCACATCATCGTACTGTCTCCCCGTGGCAATCCAATATGCGTGCGCATTTCCCTCAGGCTAAAAACCTGCGGCCCTCTGATTTGCCGCACCCTGCTTCTAATATCGATCTTTCTATATATGGTATTTGCCTGCGCCTATTAGATAGGTTAATAGGTGAGGCACCTATTACGGTAGGTACAGAAGCTATTCATTACAAATCGCTTGCCGTACGTTCGTTTACTTACCCTACCTAACCGGTTATTAGTTTTTGCAATGCGAGCTTTCTGCCCCATAGTTTCTTCATCCATACTTCCGTACATTCTTCTATACCTTATACAGTATAGTAAAAAGTTTTTATTACAATAAAAAACAGGTAATTACGTTTCATTTGACTATAAAGAATATTTGAATTACTTCCGAGAGTTTATTAAAAAACTAGCTGCGCCCCGCGACTTGGCGCGCATTATGCCTATGGAAACGTTTAGAGGTAATTTTGATCCCACGGGAACCGATTTATGTGATAAAAAGTAACCTATGTTTGATTCCAGCATAAGAATCAAGTACCTAATGCTAAATTTTGCATGATCCGTTCAGTAGTTTTGGCGTGAAGAGGTAACAAACACCATCCTTCCAAACTCCTCCAATCCAAACGGTGATATTAACTTCCCTTAGAGTATAACCAAAGGTCCCTTAAAATACTAACCTGTCTCTGCACTTCTTTGACCTTCTTATCATGCAACCTTGGAGCACTGCTCAACTGGAAGACCACGTAGTTCCTGATGGTGGAATATATCTTCCACACCAATGAAACTGGAAGCAGGAGGATAGCCACCAGCCATCTGTATTCTACTAGGATGTACTCTACGACGGAATCTGTTTTAGTCATGGTGCTCTGAAAAAAAAGTTATGAGTAGGTATGTATAGGAAAAAATCGTTTAATTTGGTTAATCAATACAGACAGCACATACGGTAGGGTATAAAATTTAAAGTTAATGTAAGTATATAGGTAATACTAGTTATTGCCTTAGACTTTGCACGCGTTATTTTTGTGGATATTATCAAAGGTGAATTCTATCCCGTGGGAACTGAAAGAATCTGAACAATAAAGGCTATGTACATATTTATGTTTACCCAAAATTTCAGCCCGATCCGTTCACTAGTTTTGGCGGGAAGCTGAAATTGCATACAGGTAATTCTAATCCTGGAATCAAACATAGGCTACTTTTTATCGCATAAATCAATTCCTGTTATTTTAATTTTAATAACTGAAACGCTAAACTGAACCGCACTTTAGTTTGAAAAACGAATTTGTAATTGGCACCAATCTTACGATCAACGAAAATTTAAACAATTCATCGCTTTTCGCCGTTTTATTTTTTGTTTCTTAGTTTTTATGAATAGCATTGTGTGAGAAACATAGTTTGTACGTCTTTAGAAAAATACCGGCGAAGTGTTATTACAGGTGAGTATATTATTATTATTCAATTACCTATCCGACACTAATAATCACACTTACAGAATTTGCTGTGATTTGTGTCGTTCAGGTTAGAGCATTATGGAATTAGCGGTAGAGCACTTGACTGGTTGTCCAGCTACTTACATAATATGCAACAATGCACAGAGATAGCAAAGGTCACTCGAAACACCAAGGGCAGCGTTGTAAAGCAAGACGTTTAGATCTGCTAACATTTTGAACAACAGTGGTGTCCATCAGGGTAGCATCTAGACATAACGATTTGGAGACAACTGTAATGTTATCGTCTTTTTTAATAATAAATAATTTGAATAATTTTAATTTTAATTTGAATCTTGGGACCTCTGCTATTTCTGTTTTATTTCAACGATCTGCCTAATTGTATATCACATAAATGCGTTCTTTTCACCGATGACACAACTCTTTTTATTAAAGTCGACAGTAAAGATCTGGCTTAGCAAAATTTTAATGGTGCTCTCTCTGACATCATAAAACGTTAACAACAATTTAATAATTAATATTAGTAAAACCAAAATAATGCAATTTAATTCTTATAATACAATTCCTATAAAACTTGATTTTGACTATAATATTGAGAAGGGGGGCGAGGTTACTTCTTTTAAATTATTTGGGGTTATTCTAGATAGGCATTTGAATTGGAAGGACGTGGGAAGGACCATATGAACCAGGTGCGCCAACGGCTGAGCAGATTTGTATTCGTTCTTAAGAAGGTTTGCCAGACCGTTTCTTTTGACGCTGCTCTTGCTGCTTACCATGGTCATGTGTCCTCGGTCGTGCGGTACGGGTTGTTACTGTGGGGCAACTCAGTAGATGTCGAAAGAGTATTTAAAATTCAAAAACGATGCCCTAGTTAGAGTGATAAACAGGTCTTGGTTGATAGTTGCAAGAATCTCTTCAAGAAGCCGGAACGTAGAATTAGGCCGTTTGTAAAACGGCTAAGCCGTTTACAAAACGGCGCTATTATGCTAAATGCCTAGGCCGATTTTCGAACAAATGGCGTTATACATACAATATGGCTGATCGTCTGAATTAGCCCGTTTAGAGAATGGCTTAGCAGTTCAGTTAGTTTTGAGTCAGCCAAATCGTTGAGCGTTGAGCGTTCTACAATCAGCCTAGGCATTTAGCTGAATGGCGACGTTTAAAAACGACCTAGCCGTTTTAGAAACGGGCTAATTCTACGTTCCGGCTGCGACATACATAAAGAAAATTTGTCTATTTGTAAAATCATATCCAACATATTTTAAAAAATGTAACTATGTAATAAACTGGCAAAAAGGCCTTAGTTTAAAAAATTACTTTACAAACACTAGTGTTAAAGGTATTTATAAAATAAATGTTTATAACATGTGCCCATTTACAATACCTACATTACCGGAACAACTAAGATAATTGAATGGAAATATATTTAGGAAAAAATTAAAAGGATGGCTACTGGAAAAATGTTTGAATTACTGTGACCAATAAATTTTTAGTGATACATCAATGTGTAATATAATTTAATATAATAATATGACTCGCATAATATTTTCACGCCTGCTTGGAGGCTGAATACAACCACTAAAATAGTTATAAGATCTGACATTGAATAATATTTTTGTATTCCTGCAAATAAACGATTAGATTTGTTTTGAGTTTTCTTTATATCTTACTTAACAAGTTTAAACAGTATTAAACATTTTTTTAAAAAGATAATAACCATCAAATAATTAAAAGTAAGTAGTATTTACAATTAATACAATAGAGCTGCAGACTGTTGCAAACAATCTACAGGTAGCTCAACTAATCCATATCAATAACAGTAATTATGATTATCTTGCAATAAAGGAAAATACTCTTTATTAACCCAGGTATGTCTTACATAGACATTTATAAAATCTAAAATAGATTGGTGGTTATAATAAATCAGATACAGATTATGAAAATGTCGTTCCATGAAGTTTCCGAATGAATTAAAAAAGTGTCAAAATAGCTTAGTTTTTATGTATACTAGATTGAAGTTAGATTATATTAAATTTTCACACTAAGAAACTTAGTACATCTCCAGACAACAAATAACTACAAATCCATATTTTTTCCATGCTTTGCGTGCCATGCTTGCGTGATAATGTAGTTAGGTACGTACTCAATCAAACAGTTTGTTAAACAGAACGAGATTTTTGAGTGGCAAATACGTGAATAAATAAATACTCACACAGCAAAACTACTCACCTCTTAAATCAATACACGGTAACAGTACACGTCTATGTCACTTCATAGCTGGCGCTAAACTGAGTTCAGAACTAGTAGTAGACTCACTCAAGGGCATCAAATCATCAATGGTCTTAGGGTACTACCGCTGAAAACAAGTCTTAATACAATTCAGTACAGTCCAAATTTGAGTTCTGAAGCTAGAAATAGCTGTGTGGAGATTGAATTAAGTTGGAAATTGAATATCAGGACAATCTTCATCGATTTAGACAGTGTACTGTTGGCCGCACAGCAAGAACTTACCAGTCTATCTATATTTAACAGAAGTTGATGGCCACCAAGAGCAACTTCTATAATTATAAAATGAATCCCTTTTTTCCTTTGTCACGGCATCACGTGGGAACGGCTGGAATAATTTCGCTAGTTCTTTTTTTGTTGTGTTTGATATTGTAGAAAAATTTAAGAAAGTTGCGCGGAACATTGAAAACATGAATCCGTGGACGAAGCCGCAAGGCGCAGTTAGAGCAAAATAAAAATATTACAGAGGCATAAATCTTTGTTTTATTTATGTTATTTACCGTAAGTTATGACAGGTATCACAATATGCTTAAATATTCCTTTACTGAAAAGTCCTTGTAACGTAAAATTAAGAATAAGTAGCTGGCTGGCGGAGCGGTGGCGCTAACGTACAACGCCTTAACGCATTCACTGCCCAGCCTCGGCAGTGCGACACCCGCAGGGGCGCGTTACATGGAGCTGACAAATTTGGCAGGGAAGTAGGCGGTATAGTACCTATCCCAAGGAAAAACAGGCTACTCTTTATCTCGGAAAACCGCTCGCAAAGCCGCGGGCAGACCACGCAATAATAACTGTTTAATAATCCCGAGTGTACCTTAATCTCTTCATACCTAAAGGGGCTCGTCTAGACTATACTCAGCCAAGGGCAAATAAAAACAAAGGTACGCGATAAATACCCGATAAATAATCATTAAATTATGTTAACAAATCGCGAAAGTTTAAAAAGTTTTATAATATTATAATGAACAATGTTTGCAAACAACTCGCAACAAAAACACAAAATTATTTTTTTTGGCTTCGTGTTAGTTTTATGTTAATCATTGTACTAATAGTTCAAATTGACAAGTAGAGCAAATTCTGTGTCAAAATAGACAACAAGAAAGTGATTTTTAGGTCAACAGCCGCACTCTAGACCTTAATGATTAAGTAGGTACTTAAAACTGTCCCATAAATAAGTCAATATAGAAAACCTTGACAGTTTATGTAAGCAGGAGTGCGGTGCTCAGTACTATAATGTTCAATAAGTATTACTCGTATATCGTCGATGGAAATTTCAATTGGCGTAAAGGACAAAATGGCGATATTGAGTTATATTATGTATATTATGTTACAATGTTTACAGACATTTTATATCCAGTTTAGGCAGAGTATAGAGAGTTTATCACATCGCCCATATTTGCTGCCAAGCAGGACTGCTGCGAACCGCAGCTTATTTCTTATACTTTGAAAATAAAATCAAAACATTTCATTCAGCATATCAGAGTCCAGTTCACAATAGGCGGCCATTATCATTAAATGCAATGGTTTCGGTTCGGATTACCAATACAGGTGAACTTACCTACATTTAGGTTGAGCTACAAGTGCCTTTAGGTTGAGTTACTAGTGGTTTTACATTGGTTAGCGCCTTAGCTTTCTTATTTTAACAAAAAAAGAATCAGAAACTTGTAAATTGTTTTAGCAATTTTATTAGCTTCCTCGTTTGCTACTTATGCCTCACCAATAACAAAAAAAGACGACTGCACATTCCACTGGCTGATATCAATTTTTAATTCATGTCTCAAGAATTTTCTCAAAATTAACAAAATGTTCGGGGCTCCGTTTTATTTATTTTCTCAAAATCTTCTTGACCAGTTTCTGACCACCCGAATATAAGTACCTAACCATCATACCGGTGGCTCACTCCGCTCGCCGTTACATCGTTACTCAATGCTTAACATATTTATCGGTATCTTTTCAAAAAATCACTACGTTCTTACAGACATCCATTACCTGCCTGAGTACCTGCTTAAAATACATGGCAACAAGTGACAATGTGGCACCTAGGCTAGGCAACGTCACAGAGATAACAACCGAGATTAACTTTACTCATACATGCTTTATGTTATCTTCCCTACGCCAATTATCAGGTTATTGTTCGCTGATCAGTGATCATTCACTCGAGGAATGTGTTGACAGTTTCTGACGTGAATTGTCTTCGCATCTAGTTAAAGTTGATCTATATGCATAGGATGACAGAAGTTTTGTTTAGTGTTTTACAGGACGGTTTTTCAATTCCTCCTTCGCAAGCAAGCAGCATGGTGCTGGCTTAGAATTTGCGCCACCCCAATTCTTCCCGTGGGTGTCGTAAGAGGCGGCTCAGGAATATCCACCGGAGGGCGGGCAGCAGCGCCCCCTGCTGTCATTTTTTTATTTTGGTTTCGACACGAAAATGGTTGAGTTACAACGTAAGTTAGTTTATAAAGTTCGTTTAAATGTTCTCCTAATAAAACAAAATAAAATTAAAATACTAATTGATATGTCCACTATGTATTTATGTGAAATGTTCTTCCACTCTACACTTATGTGCCGATTTTTCGCATATCCCATAGGTAGATTCAGGGGAAAATAAGCGACCAGGTGGGATGTTGACCTGTGAAAGACTGAAGAGGGGCCTACGGCGATCATAATGAGAGGCCTATCCAGTAGTGGACCAACATAGGCCGATATGATTACAAAATAATTTACCTTCCTGTCCTAGCTTATGCCTTCGAGAAACTAATTAGACAAATTAAAGTACATAATTACCTAAAAACGCATTATAACAGCAAGTTATTTTATAAAGACAGAGTCATTCTTACCACTAACTACTTCAACTAGCTTTTTTTTTAGTCAACAGACCTTTATATTTCGTTTCACCACAATCTAACATGGAAAGTGACGATGTGGCCGACAGTGTATCACGAAGGTCTAGAAGACACATATTCAGTATTCACTCTTTTCTTGAAGAGACCTAGGTTGATTATCCGAAAAATAGAAGAAATATATGAAAAAAAATGCTATTGCTTGTAATTGATGAGGATTTTGGATGAGCGTCTTCCGATATCTTACTGTGTAGTATAGCCTAAATATACAATGTAATATAAGCATAATAATATCAAGAATGAAGAAGGCCTTTACGCTACCTTTTTACCCAACTAACAACGGAGGAGGGTTATGTATTTGTAGCGTCAGCAGCGAAATCAATGGTGTAGAAACCACTAAAGAAGTAAAGATAAAATACACTACACTATACTAGGTCAATAATTCAATTATCATTGTCACTCGTGACTTTAGTGAACTATACACACAGTGATACTAAAATATAACACATAAATATCCAAGATTGGATAGATTTATTGCTTTCGTAAAATTAAATAAAGCCTTATCAATTAAATACTTTGTTATATATCACAACACAGTCCTTGAACCACTATTCTGCTATGATCAACATAATTGATTGAAAAATATATCAACGACGTCACTACAATTTCGAACAATATTTCTTCTTATCCTGATGAGACACTGGTATCACTGTATCCTGCTTCACAACATCCTTCCTTGGAGCCGTCACGACTAGCAACCCTTCTGGAGACAACCTCGACTGAACCTCCTCGAGGATGCAACCTTCCGGCAACCTGTACTTCCTCACAAAATGCATCGAAACACACCCGAAATCTCCTTTCTTCTCATCATGCCTAGCTTCGATAATTAACAGCCCATCTGACGTTTTTATCTGGATTTCTTCAGCACGAAAATCCTTGACGGTTAAGCAAATCTCGTACTTATCTTGTCCATTCAGGACAGAGTTTTCCTTATTCCACGGAAAGTTTTCGAGCCAGTCTATAGATTTCAGAACGATCTCGTCCGCGAAAATCGTAGGTTTCGTTAATAACATGATTGTTTTCTGGTAAATGGAACTCAAGGTCTTGTTTTGATAACAATAATGGAGCTGTCAAACAGTTTAGCCTTAGCGTTGTTAAGTGTAGGAGGCGCTGCTGTGCGAACGGAGGCGTCATTCATAGGTTATCAAACTTTTTATTAATCACAAGGTCACTCCAATAATGATACTAAACCGGGACTCGCTACCAATTTCGGTAAATTATCTAGAATTCCTGTCATCTTGGAAGCGTTTACCTACGGAATTATTTTAATTGTCACACATAACCTCTGTTGTTAGTTTCCAAGTGTTTATAAACGAGGTTAAAATGATTTGATGTGACACGAACATAACATAAGTTCTATTTACGTACGATAGTTTGGTAAGTTACATATTTGTAAGCTGTGCTTGGTTTTACTGTGTTAAAGAATTATTTTCTCCTGTTTGTTTATTATTATTGGATAGGTACCTTGCGCTGTTGTGTGACTTATTTATGATACTATTTAAAACCGTGTAATGTTTTGAACATACAATATTGTATTTATATATATATAATAATATGTATATTTTTTTTTTTTAGTAGAGAGTATTGTTTAATAACATGTATGAAGGAGCAGGTATCTTATTATTTTGTATAATTTCAGACTGAAGTACGTTTCCTACTAAGGAAAATACTTTGAAATCATGTATAAAACAAAAATAGCAGTTGTTACCGGAGCTAACAAAGGCCTTGGATACGCTATAGTCAAAATACTATGCAAAGAATACAATGGCAAAGTTTACTTAACATCCCGAGACGAATCTAGAGGCTTAAACGCATGTGAAGAACTCAAAATTTTAGGATTAAAACCAGAGTACCATAAATTAGATATAACAGATTCTAACAGCGTCCTAAACTTTGTTAAAGGCGTCAAAGACAGAAACGAAGAAGTGGAAATTCTAGTCAACAACGCAGGGCTTTTATTCCTAAAAGACGCGACAGAATCAAAAATCCACCAAGCAGACAAGACCATTCTTGTAAACTTTTTCTCATTAGTCATTTTCACTGAAAACATCCTCCCTTTGATGAGTAAAGAAGGTAGAATAGTGAATATATCGAGTTCTTCCGGCCATTTGTCAAGAATACCCTCAGAAACGTTACGAAAGAGGTTGAAATCGGAAGATCTGACGTTCCCTCAGTTAAAGACTCTGATGATGAGTTACCTAGAGTCTGTGAGGCAGGGAGAAGAGATAGCTGATGTATGGGGGGACTCGCCGTACGTGGTGTCGAAAGTTGCCGTCAATGCGTATACGTTTATGTTGAATAGACGGTTGTCTGAGAGAGGTAAGAATATCTTATTGGGTCGTGATTGCAGGAACAAAATAGTCAAGAAACAAATATTTATGGACCGTTCAACGTCAGATGTCCCTTGCCTTGGGAATTGGCAACATTGCCTACGTTGTTGCAGACAATATATGTAGCACTAGCTGCGCCCCGCGGCTTCGCACGCGTTGTTCCTATGAAAATATTAAAAGGTGATTTTCATCCCACGGGAACAGATTCATGGGATAAAAAGTAGCCTATGTTTTATTCCAGTATTAGAATTACCTGTATGCAAAATTTCAGTCAGATCCGTTAAGTAGTTTTGGAGTGAAGAGGTAACAAACATCCATACATCCATCCAAGCTTTCGCCTTTATAATATTAGTGTGATATAGTGTGACTCGTAGTGTGATATAGGTAATATAACCCACTTGGTGATTGGTGATTGCCGGCACCATATCCAAACTTGTATGTATCCACCACAAATTATTGTTTTATTAGCATATTTCTAAATAATGAACATCACGGCAGTAGACTTCTTACGGTAAACGATCTAGGTAGGTGCAGGCTGCGACCTCCCGAGATAAATTTTAAAAGCTGGCGCGTTTGTTTTTCTTGGCCTTGATTTGCAACGTAAGCACTGATAATTTTGTGAAAAACAAAAGACAACATCGCGCTAGCTATTAAATATTTACTTACATTTAGAGGCAGACCTAGGCAGACGCTTTCAAAAAAATATTCAAAATTCTATATATATTCTATATATAGAGATTGGCTGGTGTGTAGGTAAGCTACGTGTAGGTTCGATTTTTAACCGACTTCAAAAAAAGGAGGAGGTTCTCAATTCGTTGTTCAGAACTTTTGACTGGGTAGTCCGATTTGCATGATTCTTTTTTTATATGAAGGTGATACTTCCCGTGTGGTCCTATTTTAATTTTGTTCAGTTCTGACAATGGGACGCATGAAAATTCATGAAAAAACTGTAAAAATTGAAGTCGGTTTATAGTTTTTTAAAACAAAATTAATTATGGTCACACAAACTGTATAAAACACACTTGGGTTACATTAATGGATTCCTTTTCTACAGGTATTCTAGTAAACTGCGTGCACCCAGGCTATGTAATCTCAGACATGACTCGAGGCTCCGGCACAATCACCGCAGAGGACGCCGCAGCCCTACCAGCGCAGTTAGCGCTTCGCCCCACAAGTGGGGGACAATTTGTGTGGCACGATGGAACCAGTGTGCTGTGGGATGGACCTGATCCTAGAGGATTTATTGATGGGAAAGAGTGATGCCTGCTATACTTAAAATGTCTAGAAAAAAATTACACTTACGAAAGCAAACTGAAAGAGATGCTCATAAAAAATTGTTATTACAAACTTGACGATTTCTTCAATGATCCTTTTAGCGACTCGCAAATTAAATTATAAATTAGTATAATATTAAGTTCATTATTATTAATTTTAAGATACTGCGCGATACCTGCCTGTTCTCCATTGCAACACCCACAATGGGTACCTACATATTGTGATCTTAACTTAAACTCACCTTATCACTAAGACCTGATTGTATGCATGCTATAAATACTGAATACTTATGAGTTAAATTATCTAATGCCATGGATAGACCAAGCGAGCGAAGGCTTCCTAACGAACGCGAAAGAACCAGTGTAAAACGTCATGGCAGCAAGCGAGTTCAAACGACGGGATTCATTCGCCTTCAGCCGCGCTCCGGCGGCTGTCGCTACATCAGATAATTAATTTTGTTTTAAAAAACTATAAAGCGACTTAAATTTTTATAGTTTTTCATGGATTTTCATGGATCCCATTGTCAGAACTTAACCAAATAAAAATAAGACCACACGGGAAGCACAAGCTTTCATATAAAAAAGAATCATAAAAATCGGACCACCCAGTAAAAAAACCAGTCTAATTGAGAACCTCCTATTTTTGAAGTCGGTTAAAAATGGAACGTACCGATCGTCGAATCATACTCGGTAACATTCGCCCGGTCCCTTGGTGTGTAGCGATCGTAAGGCTAATTACAAATCGTATCTGATTCGGTGCATACCTACTGCATAGAAGTTAAGCCATACCTAATAAATATTGATGTCTCGTTTGGAGTGTTTATTTTTGGCGTACGAGATCCTTTAAGTGTATTAAGGGAAAGTAGCTAAACTCGATTTTTTTTTGGTGCAATAGTGATTTCGAATATTACTTCCGTTATGATATATTGTTCTGTGATTAGTTCCGGAGTGATAATTAAGTAGTAGGTATAAGGTAGGAAAGGAATCTCGACAAGCGACAATCGTTACTGCATTACATAATGTAGTTATCCGTATTTTGAGTGATTGAGAGTCGTCTAGGAGAAGCAAGGAGTTTTGGAGTGCTTTGTATGAGAACATAAAGGTGTATTAAAAGAAATGAGTTAATTCCTCTATTTAATGATTTATCACGGTGTCTCAAACAAGGTACAAAATGGAACAGCGTGTTATTGGCATCTCATTTTAATATAGAAAATATAATTTTTCATAACAGGGATATGATTCATATATATATAATCTTAACGAATTTATATAAATACCTAACCATGCGCGAAAACGACAGAAAAAAGAAAAATATGATAAGATCGGGTGGCGAGCTAAAACCGAATGTGTGTGTATAAAGAAATATAAATAAATCAACATTAAAATAAAACAAATAGGTTAATTTATTTTACAAATTCCTTTGTTATCATATTTCTCTCGTTTAAAATATTCTCTTCTTAATACAAAGATTTATCGTTGACATCACCAACAGAAAGAGAAGGGGGGGTATGGTATGGTTGTGTGTTATGCAGATTACTTGGCGTCGATGCACTCCGCGGGGTGAGGGGGTGCCTTAGCGGGGGCGAAGCCCGGGGGCATCGGGATCGAGTTGTAAGGCTGCCCCCAGCCGGAGAGCTTGCTAGCCTGCCATTGCTGCATGGGATGCATCTTGGACATTCCATTAGGAGGCTGCATGTTGAATCTTGCGAAGAGTTCTTGCTGGGAGAGGGTTGGCTGGAGCGGGGCGGGTGCTGGCGGCTGCTGGTTCTTGCTGAAGTTGACTGACATTATGGCAGGGTCCATGGCGGTCCAGTCGGAGTACGGGGCTGTGGTGCTGTTGCTGTGAGGGAAACCTGGAATGGAAGGATTTCATCTATAGGTAATACTTAAATTCTGTAAAACTTAAATTCAAAATTCAAAAATGCTTAATTTCCATCAAAACAATAAATGTACACTTAGGAAAGGTCATATTAAAAAAATACATTAAGACGGAAATAAAGTGGTATTTTTGATTTCGGTTGCTTCGTTATGTAGACTAAAGTAAAGAAACGTTAAACGAAAAAACGTAAAAACATGTTTCTGGTTGGCAGGTAGAAAATGCCTCGGCATTAGAGGATAAAAAAGCTTGGGTCGGATTTTGCTCCAACTCGAAAAATAACAACTAACAGGCTAAAGGTTTCTTCGTTGTTTCTTTACTTTAGTCTACATAGCGAAGCGATCGAAATCAAAAATACCACTTTATTTCCGTGTCAGTGTATTTTTTAATATGATTTGACCTTTTCTAAGTGTACATTTATTGTATTTATGGAAATAAAGCATTTTTGAGTTTGAGTTTGATTAACTATAACGTTTAAATAAATAAAGGTTTATGATTCACGCTGGCTGCTTGCATAGGCTTACGTGTTTTACTTGTCCGTTATAATATTTTTTTTTAAATTGGACGTGGCAGTTGCGACCTAAGAATTGATCATTCAACTCAGTCCGTGGATTTAGTAAGAGACAACTGACGCAGGGCGCAAACGTGTGTCTTATCTCAGATACAAGCTACCGATGAATATATTTCATTTCTGTAGAACCTTGAACTCATGCACTCCTCTGCGCATACGTTAACATTGTGTCCTGCTCCCACTTATAGCGAATACCTGAGTCAAAGTGGCGCGCCACATTATATTTTACACAGGAAATTTCCATAAAATCCATCGTACAGTTTGTGATACCTATTATAAGTTATTTATTAATGCCTCTGTAATAGTTTTATTTTGAGTATTAAAAAATAATAGGTGTCTCAATCAGTACGATAAATTTTAAAAAAAAATTTTAATTAAAAAGAGGTGGCGGAACCCCATTGGCTCGGGTATGCGCCTTAAAACATACTCATTGACGAACAAAAAGTATTCGGTGGGCACACCGAATACTTTTTGTCGGCAAAAAAAGTCTACGTTTGTGCAGCGTCTAAGAGAATCCACTATATAGCAGCAGTTTTCTTATGTGTATTTAAAACGTCTCTACAACGATCAAACACGCTTGGTGTTTATGGCAAAACTCAGGGTTTATTAGTGCTGGTAGTTCTTTAAAATATTTGCGTGATTGAATGACTTTAGACTTTAGAGACTTTACACGAGACCAGCAGGTTTATTTTAATTCGTCGGAGAGGCCGTCGGATTCGATATAGAAACTTTTGACAAATCAAAATAGCATTCTAAGGTTTCGTCAGAATAGAATTCAAATTCGAATCTGAAATTTTCGCTTCGGAAACGAATCGAATGAATTAAAATATGCTGAAACGGTCAAGATTTCTTATTCTCTTACAATTAAAGTAGTTATTCGTTTTAAATAATAAATAATTTATTTAGTGGTTTAAATAGCTATAATATACTCTAAGGCTACCTTGTGAATTTAAAAATAAACATTCTTATTTTAAAATATAAGTATGAAAAATATTTAGTAACAATTCCGCGTAAAAACCTTCTGCGATAAAATCTAACAAATTATACAAAATGAAAGAACATTTATCAAAGTAAGTCGTCAACTAGTTTCGTCTCTCCACGAGACATAATCAGGACACCACGCCATTTTCATTCTTATATTTACAATGGATTTCCGCAAAGTAACGCCTGAATCTATTATTTATTCTTATTATTATAAACGGACAAGAGACCGTATAAAAGAAAAGGAACATACCATGGACTGTTTGTTGGCGCTGGACGCCGCCGAGCCCGACGGAGTTCATTTGCGGAGCGCTAAAGCCGGGTGGGGCCATGCGTGTCCGTCTTACACGGTCCATGTTATCACTGAAACGTAACACATTTTTATAAGTAACATGAATTACTACGGTTGTGGACAAGTGATGGAGGCAATTGCTGTTTTAGTGAACAATGGCGTCTCGATTTGATGTCCCGTTAGGTGATGATTGAGGATAGAGAAATGACGTAGCATTTAAAAAACGAAGTTTTAAATATTCTTCTAAATAAAGTCGTCTCTCCTAAAATCATAAAATCCTAAAATCTATTGTGCACAAAGTATATGCATAAAGTAAGACAACCAAAATGAAATGTTGAATCACGAACGCGAATTGTATTCGTGGCTCATATTTGTGTGAGGTCCGAGCCAGCTAAACTTAACCATCTATCGTGCTACAGAGATAAAAGCTTCTTACGGCCGAGATTAGGCGCAAAACTTTGTTTTTAAGTGCTCGGAAGAACGAAGAACGCGTGCGTCTAGAACCGCCTGCCGAACCCTGAAGAAGGGGTGTAACGTTTGTATTCTTGCAGCACAAACAAGGTTCGTATCCGCATTAACCCTCGTCAAACTACGATTAGAGTTTTTAAAGTAAAACTAGTTTCTGCCCGCGGATTCGCACGCGTTGTTTCCTTAGCAGATGGATGGATGTTTGTTAGTTCTTCACGCTAAAACTGCTGAACAGATCGGAGTGAAATTGCATACAGGTCTTTCTCGGTCTGGAATGAAACACAGGCTACTTTTTTTTCCATCAATCAGTTCCCATGGGATAGTAATTAACGTAAGATGTTTCCAGTTTAAAGATTTACCCGCTAGAGACTTGGTTGTGGATCATCTCTGTCTCCATGAGTTCAGCGAAGGCCTTCTGCGTCTCTTTGAAGGGATCAAAGTCGAGATCGTCGTCGCCGTCGCCGGCTGCGCTGCGACCGCTGTTCTGTTCGCGGACGTTGTTCAATCTGGAAGTCGAATGAGAGCTTAAGCTAAGTTTCTTAAGACTCATTTTCCTAAGATACTTGTCGTAATAGATGGAGTGATCAAGTACTTATTTGGAATTTGAATTGGAGCTTAAACACAATTGGTTATTGCTCAATGTTCAATCATAGGAGTGGTAATCGATGGAATGAAAGTGTAACTCAAAAATAGCCTCTGAATCTTTTCAAATTATCTCGGATCTGTGGCGTAAGGTTCAGATCTCGCCATATTTATCAACGAGGACTATGTTTTATTCGGACAGAAGAAGATAAAAACACATACAGGGGCATATGACGTAACTTGCATTGGCTCACATCGGACGACACAAAAAATATAGTAGACAAGGTTTTTCAGATCGAAACCTATGCGTAGACTAGCGCAGGATCAAGGCAAATGGCATAAAAACATAAACATAGATATGCCTATGCCCAGCAGTGGGTTGTAAGGGGCTGATGATTATGATGATACATCTAAGTTGATATTGCATCGATAGTTATAAGGCAACGGATCGGCCGATGCGTGTTCAAATTAAATTAGAAGTCTTATCAAGCCGTTGACTATCCATTCAATGTGACAAGCGTTCGAGAAACCGGCTGAGATCACACTATAATATTATAAAGGCGAAAGTTTGTATAGATATATATATGGAGGGATGGATGGATGTTTGTTACTTTTTATCCCATAAATCAGTTCCCGTGGGATGACCACTGAAAACATGACAGATGAAAACCACCTTTGTTTCCACAGGAAAAACGCGTGCGAAGCCGCGGGGCGCAGCTAGTAATATAATAATATAAAAGTCTAAGATTAGATTGAATATGAGTTAAGATAGAGAGATCTTACCTCTGCTTATGTTCCATCTCGAGCCTCACAGCGCTAAGCATGTTCTGCGGGAAGTGACGCCGGTCGTCGGTACCACGGTTAAGCTGTAGACGCAGTTGTTGTGCCTTGTGGAAGTCCGTGAAAAACTTGTCCATGTTTTCTGCTAGGTAGCGCCCTTCGTTCTGTGGAAATTACATGACAAACTTAAAATTTAAGTATAAAGGAGATTGTTACTAGGACCTAAGCTATATATCTGTGTAAGTACATATTTGCAATAAATGATTTTGAACCTTGAATTTGCACCCAGTCCTCCCGTGGGTGTCAAAAGAGGCGACTAAGGGATATGCCCCCTGCAGAACAATTCTACCAAAAAACGAAGATCTCCAGTCCGCATGCTCAAAGGGGCGCATTATGAAAGCTTGCTCTGTCATCGATCTATGACTTTGAGTAACGCTCTTCTATGGCATATACGTCACTCAAGCATAGCCCTATGACTGAGTAAGCTTTTATAATACGGGCCTAAAAGTAGTAAGGGCTCAATTGACGTGGTAAAAAGATGGCATTAGAACTACTAGCGAAAGACTAGGACAAGGTAGAAAACTGCATAGGACAGACTAACAGAGGTGTCAAGACACACTTTGCCAGAGAGTAAGTAGACCCTATGCTAACGGTTTTAAGAGCTATAGAGGCTTAAGACATTATTTCAATCACGAGGAGTGAAATAAATGCAGTAGATTAGATAAATAAGAGCCTCTTGTAAAGGGACTCTACCGGGAAAGTACAATCACCATTTCTTTTTCTTCCAGAAAAAACAACAAACACAATGGTGTGTGATTGTTAGGTTTGAAAGGTAGCTAGTGAAAAGTAACACCTTTTTCTACCCCTTGCACTATGTTTGAGAGACCTGATATTGCTTCCCTCTATGTATTTTATCACCAAAGCGATCACCAATTGGGCTGCCGAGTGTAGTGATTATAGCAAAAGCTTCCTCTCGCTTCAGGAGGACTGATCAGCAGTGGACGTGTGTGTGCTGATCAGGGGATACGATGACGATGATGAAACGTCGGGAAAAATAGGTAAATAAACGCGTACGTCCGTAAGTACTCGTTAAATAATACTAAACATAAAAAATATGTTGGATAATTCACACAGCATTATCTAGCCCCAAGCTAAGCAGAGCTTGTGTTATGGGTACTAGATAACTGATATACATAATACAATATACTACATAGATAAGATTCATATTTTTTATTATACATACAAAACATCGAGAACGCCTTGAACAAACAATTGCAGATCTTACACACATTTGTCCCGAGGCGGGAATCGAACCCGCAACCTTCTGCGTCAGTCGCAGGCGGACCTTCACCCATCGAGCCACCGAGGTCGTCTCTTATACTAATCATTACAGGAAATACGATGTTGTAAGGTCACAATACTTACATTTTGTTGTGCGTCGAATCCATTCACAAGACCATTTTGCATTTGCTGATTCATCATTTGCTGGTTGTGTAACATGTAGCCGCCCATTAAATTGCCTATTCCCATGTTTGACATATTGCTGGTCATGTTTGACAAATTGCCGGACATATTAGACATATTGCCAGACATGTTAGACATATTGCCAGACATATTAGACATATTGCCAGACATGTTAGACATATTGCCAGACATGTTAGACAAATTGCCCGACATATTAGACATATTGCTGCCCATGTTAGACATATTGCCGCCCATGTTAGACATATTGCCGCCCATGTTAGACAAATTGCTGCTCATGTTAGACATATTGATAGGCATGTTAGCCGACAGTTTAGACAAGGAACTACCGCCCATGTTGTTGATCGAGGAATTCATTGATGTGTCTACACGCATTCCGAAGGGTGGGAGCATATTTGGGTTTGTATGATAATTAGCACCTGGAAAAAAATATACAATTTTAGTCATGTAACCTGAAAAAATAAGCGGTAGTTGTCCACAATAAAAGCGAGTGATAGACGCTCACGCTTTAAACATAAATAAAGGGAATCAGCCCTTTAGTTAACGTTTAAATAAAAAATGGGGGACTAAGCCTTTTCAGACCTACGCGGTATGCGGTACCCAGAGCGGTAGCGAAAGCCGATTGGGTATTTGGTACATTTAAAATGCCCGGCGGGATCACTGAGCAAATATTTCGCTGCTGCTCTGGGTATCGAACAGGTTTGAACGCGCGTAGGTTTGAACAGGCCTTTACGCATGTAACAAGGCATCACGCTATTCAAAGAAATGTGAAGATTTTCCTTACCTAATAATTCACTAGCATTATCCATTCCTATACTATGCGAGGTATTATAATGTGAAGGCTCCATGTGATTGTGCTGCCTCGCCAACATTTCATTCTGTCTCATAATCAGTTCCGACTGACTGCGATCTCTCAATAGTACATCCTTATCTAGTTGATTGTTCATTTGATTGTGTCTATCTAGGTAACCCATATCCCTGTCTAGGAGCCCATAACCATTCATACCGTTTATCATAGGATTCTTAATCTGAGACAACATAGGCTTATTTTCTATGAGACCGGCCAGCATTTCCCTGTGCCTTTGCATTAGCATTATTTCATTATTCGCGTCGTTGAGGAGGTTGTGTGTGTTGTCATCGTCTAGGAGGCTGTGATCACTGTTCTCTAACAGATCATGGTTTTCTAACAAGCTGTGTCTGTCTGATTCTAATTCATCCAATTCGTTTGCAAGGTAAGCATCATTCTCAAAAACTGAAGAGTTCTGTGTACTGTATGCGGGTTTTGTGTCTTCACTCTTGTAATCACTATTTTTGAAAGATTCACTGCTTTTGAATTCACTTTTTTTGAATTCACTGTTTTTGAAATCGCTATTTTTGAATTCGTTACTTTTGTTGTAGTTGCTAGTTTTGAATGATTCACTGATGGCGTTGTTTTCACTATTTTTGTAGGAGTCTTTTGATTTGGATTCTTGGCTTGGCTTTTCCTCGGCATTGCTGACACTGATACTGTTGCTTTTATGTTTGCTTTTGTCTTTCTTCTTTCCGTTTGTGCTTTCCTTCCTTGATTTCTCTTGTGTGTCTTTAGTTTTCTTTTGAGCCTGTGATTGTGTTTCGAGTTGCGTGGGACTGGAAGATTCTGATGTGGAAGAGGTGCCGTTTTCTTGTGACTTAACTGCAACAGAAAATTTGACAATGCTTTACACATCCCACCATACCAATAAAGATATTAACAATGATTAAAATATGCCTTCAATAAATACAACCTACTATTTTTCTAGGGAGTTTCTGATCTCTGACCGCACCCGAAAGACAAATTACATTTACAATTAGATTTTTACATACGAGCCTTCTTTATGAAGTCCAGTATGTATGAACAAATGAGATGAGGCCTATACTGGCTCAGTTTCCTCTCGATCAACAGATAGTTTGGGAGTGGGAGTTAATGACGTCACGGCATTAAAAAGTGCGACACTTTTTACTTAGCTGTGACGTCACTCGAAACTTTAACTGGCTACATCTTCATCATTTGTTTAAACGACAAAAGAAAAAATACGAGTTCAATATCTTTTGATAAACTAACTGACGGACTAATAATATTTTTTTACGACGTCAGGCCACCCGATCCCGTCTATTTGCACCACCCGAACTCTTTCCGACTAAGAGATATCCACCGGGGGTGGACGCCTCAGCAGAACAAATGTACCACCAAACTGCGACCCCAAACCCGCTGCCTTGCGTGGGGATTATAGGCATCCTTTCCTTTCCCTAAGCATTGCCTACTAACTTTGTCTGCCTAAGCTCTGATAAGTGGTCTAGCAACCAGCGCGATACAATTTATTAGTTTTTGGTATTTAACCCCATGTTTCAAGTGCATATAAGGCGAATTCATTATGAATGTAAGCAGGTTAACTACGAACCTTGTTTGTGTTGGAAGAACACCAACGACCTCCAGGGTTGGTTGGTTTGAACGACTATCAGGGGGAGGTCTGGGTCCAGTGGACCTGTGTAGGCTATAGATGTAGATGCAGTAATGTATAACTTACCCGTAGATTGAGGCTTAGGACTGGACTGTTTCCTAGCGGGGCTATCCGACGGGGGAGAGGATCCGAGACTAGGCCACGCCTCTTTACCGTTTGCGATGCCGTTACTATTGTTTTGCTCCTTTTTATTAGATCTGAAAAGCAAGTGGGATTACAACTAGCGTTCTGTTGGTTCATTGTAACTGAGTTTTTACACGGAGGTATTCACAAGCAAGGAATAGACTAAAAGCGATCTATGGTCTTAAATTCTAAACTTCAAAGGATAACGTGTTGTGTCTTGTGTGAAACAAAGCTTTGACCCTCGAGAATTTGTTTAATCTTTATTTCCATGATACTTTACATCTATTATGCGGGTTGCAGAAGCTAAGCAAACTTAGTTTAGCTTATCTCGCAAAGCTCGTTTTTATGCCACATAACTTGCTTCATACAAGTCCACATTCTGAAATGACACTAATGTATCAATACTTGGGTACACATTTTTGACAAATTTAGTGTGGGAAAACGGTCAAAAATCTGTCCTCAAGAGTTGGTGCATAATTATGTGTCATTTCAGAATACGGGCCTTAGTTTGCAGTCTAAACGTATGAAAAATGGCCACCCGAACTCGATTGTACTGAGGACACTTCTGTGAGACGGCGCAGCGCGTAAACAAATTCCGTTGCGCGCAAAACAACTTTGCAATTGAATGTAATCTGTTTGATATACCGCGGAATCTCTTTGCGTTAAGCGTCGTCAATGCAGCAAGACAAGCACGTACTTGTGTCAAATATTTCAATGCAAAAAACACTGGGAAATAAGATGCTTGGTTTATTTAGAACTTGAGATTTTGCTTGTGAATATCTTCGTGTGAGACCACCCAAAAGTAAACATAGATGTACTCACTTAGACGAATTGACTACGTTTATATTGGAAGTAACCACTGTTGTCGGTATAAAGTTCGATTGAGTACCTGAAAGTGTGGATAATGTTAGTGTGTTGGAATGTTGTTTAGAATCAATTAGTTTAGTGTTTGAGTGCTTACCATCTTTACCATTGCTCTTATCCCCGTTCGTGCTAGAGTTACCTGCGGAATATCAAATTTATTTGAGAATTTTTCAGTATTTATATAACCTTTATATTGGTCGTTATATTGGACATGAGGAAAGATAGGAAGATTTATGATTTATGGTCCAGAATGACCCCTTTTCGACTTAGTACACCCTTTCAGTGGAACCCTTTATACAGTTTATTTGCTGTCAGGCACCAGTCAACTCAACTACTTGTTTTTGAATTTTGCTTATAGATGTTATAGAATAGAATGGAAAAAACATTTATTTGGACACCAGGTACAAAAAGAGTAGGAAAACGAAAAACAAAAACAGTATAACATGGAGGTAAGTGACATGAAAGGGTGGATGGTAGTTTACATTAAATATATGGGTCTGCCTCCACGTCCCTGTGCCGAAATAGGGGTTGGCTCAGCGTGTGCTGAACATATTGTTTTTCAGCCAGAGACCTTATAATATCATCAGATTATAGTGTGAAATTAATGTGGTTAACTGATAGTTGTTAGGCTAATGTTCGAGTTCGATTCGGGCCGAAGACCCGAGACTGTGTACCTACTATATAACCAACTGTTTTTGACACAACCTTTGTTGCAATAGCTAAGCCTTTAGAATCGACTTCAATAAAGGAGGTTCTCAATTCGACTGTACTTTTTTTAAATATGAAACCTGGTGCTTCCCCTGTGGTCCCATTTTAATTTGGTCCAGTTCTGATAATGAGATCCATGAAAATCCATGCAAAAACTATCGGCGGAACTGACGCCCAACACCGCCCAGAACAGTGGTTGTGAGGTCATCAGCGTGGCCGGTGACGGGGTCAGTATGGTGAGTGTGTGCTGCCATACTGTTTACTACCATACTGTTTACTGGCATACTGTTTACTACAAATATTGCGTTACTCCATTTTCTATGGACCGCACTCCAAGAGGGAAGTTAAGATAACTTTCATATTTAAATAGAAAATAGAATAATGCAAACTTGTAGTAAACAGTATAGACGGTCACACTCATAATGAATTCCTTATCGAGGGCATTATGTTGTGCTGCCGTATGTTGCTGGCTTAGAATTTGCACCATCCCAAATCTTCCCGCGGGTGTCGTATGATGCGACTTAGGGATAACCACCAGGGGGCGGGCAGCAGCGCCTCCTGCAGAACAATTCTACCACCGTACTGCGATCTCCAACCCGCATGCGCAGCGTGGGGATAATGGGCATTAACCATGACAAATGCCATTGAATAAGAGGGATGCCTGCGTCCAGCAGTGGCGTTGAGGTTGAGGAGTGTTGTCCTGATGAGTTACCTGATGAGTTGGCCTGCTTCTCAGCCTGTTCCAGCTTATCCCTGGTGGCGGCAGCGAGCTGGTTGTGCAGCTTGCGTTCGTACACCTGGTGTAAGCCAGCGTGCATTTCCTCCTTTGTGAACGACGCTTTCGGATCACCTGCGGAAAATAATAAATAAATAATGTTGGACAATTTACACAGCGTTATCTAGCCCTAAGCTAAGCAGAGCTTGTGTTATAGGTTCTAGATTATACTTAATACAATACAGTACCTATACCGTATCAATTTTGAATGTAGCATGTTAGTTAGTAAACAAACTATGACACAAATAACAAAATCTCACTTGCTTGGCGTCGAGTTTCAGATATAATTTGTAAGATATTTTTATTGAAGGGAGAATCTAAAATCGACAAGTAATGTAACTTACGCCAACAAAGTTAATTTTAGGTTAAGTATGGGCGGTTTGTTCACTAACATGCTACATTCAAAATGGACACGGTATAGAGAACGATTTTTTTTTATTATACATAGAAAACACCCTGAACAAATATCTGCAGATCGTACAAACATTTGTCAACATTTGTCCGGCGTCGCAGGCGGACCTTTGCCCGCCGCGCCACAGAGGTCGCCACTTACATATCACACGATCGTTATACCTTAGATAATTGCTTCGTACAAAGGCAAATTTACCTTAGAGAGAAGAATCATGAAAATCGGACCACACAGTGAAAATTTATGTTTGAAACATAAAAAAATACAGTCGAATTGAGAACCTCCTCCATTTTGAAGTCGGTTAAAAAGAGTATTGGTTAGTTACCTAGTTCGTGCAGATACATGCAGTCCGGCTTGGGGCAGGGCTGGTTCTTCATGAAGTTGGCGCAGTACTTCGTCGTCCCTAAGGACCCCTGATGAAACAAAATATTACATTAATAAACATTTTAGAACCTTTGTTTTTATGATACGATTTCCTTTTAACGTGCTTTATTCCGCTAATGATTGGCAGAAGCTTCTTTTATAATAATTTGGCACAATTCACACAGCATTGTCTAGTCCCAAGCTAAGAGCTTGTGTTATGTTAAATAACTACAAGCAAATGACTCAGCGAATGGCAATGTTTTGATGGAACATTGCGCGAAACTTTCATTGCCATTTAGCTCTGAAATGGCAGAGGCGCCCCGGTTTTTTTATATCGTAAATTGGATTCCTCAATAAGGGTTTTCTAAGGTCAGTCACGCAAGTTTTACTCCTTGATGCAAGTGTCCATAAGACTACGTTAATCAGACTGGCCCCATGCTTGTTTGCCACCTTGGTTCAACCACAATCTTTCCTGATGATAAGAGAGTGGCTGAAGATGTATCACGAAGAGACCTTCGGACGAGAATATATGTCTTCTAGACAGAAGACATAATATTCTCGTCTTGAAGAGACCCAGATTGAAGTTGGCCAGAAAAATAGAGACAGCGAGTTCCAATCCTTTGCGGTCCTTGCAGAAACAGCAAACCGCGTGGAATTTCGTAGTTCGAATCTAACTATCCAAAGACGTTCAAGGGTTGTTCTAAGGAATACTGTGACGAATGTCCAGTTTTGATCCTGATGTTTAGCTGTGTGGTGCTGGATTAGAATTTGTACCACCCCAACTCGGGTGTCGTAAGATGCGACTAAGGAATATTCACCGGGAGGAGGGCAGCAGCGCTCCCTGCAGAATAATTCTACCATCGAACTGTGATTCCTAATCCGCATGCCCAGCGTAGGGATTTGGGCCCTCCATGAGATCAACGCTTATAAGGCGTTTATCAGGAGGAAGCCTGCGTCCAGCAGTGGACCAATATAGGCTGTTGAGGTTGAGGTTGTTTAGTTACCTTCAGCACCCGGCCGTCCAGAGTGACGTTGTTGACGCCCTGGATGGCTCGCAGCGCGTCCGCGGAAGACACGTACGTGACGTAGGCGGACGCCGACGGAGCACCGCCGGAGCCCGAGGCCTGCGCCCCCGCATACGTGTTGTTTTGGTTTATAACTACTTTGTGAATTTTGCCGTATTTTCCGAAGTACTCTTGCCGTTTTAGAATCTGTAAGAAAACAAATATTATTTTCAGAGCGCAACCATGTAGTTCTAAGCTTCAGCTTCAGACGTACAGCGCAATAATCGTTCAACACTCAGCAATTTGTTGATCGATTCGAGCCCGTTTGACATAGATCTATAATAGGGTATATGCATGTGATTTCAAAATGGCTAAAAAAATATATACGTATTCTCTATTGATATAGAAACATATCTACATATTTATTTTTGCATTTTGAGATGTTTTTATTGTAGAATTTAACCATTGAAAAATTGATATTTTAAATCTCAAGCGCAAAATTTCAAAACGCTACGCCATTGACTAGAGCGGACGTGACATCACTGTACACATTTCTTCTTTTTTTATTCTGCTTACTGCACCATGATTTGACACTATTCTGCCCACTTGACATTTCGTATTGTCGATTATTTTCAGTTTTTTCGGAAAACCTCTTTCCTGAGATGATCACTACCGAGGTCGTCACCAAAGGTTTTAATCAAGTGTGTACGTCGACGTCACATAAACATGGCGCCAATATGGCAGCGTTTTTATCACCCGAAAATGATTGTAGTTTTGATTTGTTTTTTTTACCTTGTTAATGCGAAATTCAGTGAGCGTCTTATCATTTCTCGGTTAAATAATGACCCAAAGAATCGATTAAAACAGTAAAAAAAATCGATGCATATACCCTATTGTACCAGTTCGCTTCGCTCGCTACGTTTACGGGCGGCGTTATGTGTGCTGACAGGCCGAAGCATATCGTACACCGCGTGGCGAGAAAAGCAAGCCACGTGCATGCGCCTACAATGTTGCGACGCTTCTGTTCGCGGGCTTTTTTTCTGTCTGTATATCTGTCACTTGTACCTACGAGTGGAATGTCCCAATAAGACTTACCTCTGGATCGGCGAGACGCACGGGCAGGCCTACAACGAACACCAGGTTCTTCTGGACGACGCGCACGTTGGCGAGCGCGCGCCGCGACTCCAGCGTCTTGTTGCGACGCTTCTGTTCGCGGGCCTTCTTCTCCGTCTTTATCGCTGCCACCTACAACAAGATGCGTTACTTTACTATCAGAAAACTTCCCTTTACTATGAGAAAACTTGATCATGGTTAAAAGCAAAAGCATTCTTTGACGCGACGTTTTTACAGTGTTATTATGATATGACGCATAAAATGTTTGTGATATTTATGACTTTTTTCTGATTCCCTATTCCCGTCCGTACAAGGAAATATTGAAACGCATTATTTTTAGTTCAGACACGTTCAATTTGTTATTGAACGTGTTCGTTAAGTAAATCAACTTTCAAGGGACTCTTATCATCTTTTATAATGGTGTCGATTCTGTTGTTTTAGGATTAGCTAAAATTAGGATTTTGGAATTTCAAATAGATGAAAGCGATTCTATGGTTGAAAAATTTGACTGACACGTTTAAAATTAGGATGGCAAATCTAAATTTAAGCTGACAGATCTAAAACTCAATTTAGTTAAAATGGCTATAACCATATTCCTTGAAAAATTAAACTAACGGGTTTAAAATTAGGATGACAGCTCTAAAATTAGATTGATAGATCTAAAACAGTCTAACTTAGTTATAAGTAGCTTTAACCCTATTCTTTGTATTGTATTACATTTTAGCTATGGCTAGAAACGTCTACCTAATTTTAGCAGGCATCTAATTAGGTCATGATTAAAATTTATCGATTTTAAACTAGTATCGATTTGAATTACTAAACGATTTCTCAAACAAATGGATGAACTGTTTGACCCATGTAAAGAAGTATTTTGAAATAACATTTTAGAAAAAAAACATTTTTTGCTCACAGCAAAATCCCAACCACTCAACTCAGAGAGGTTTTGCGATTTTGAAAAACGTTCTAATATAGGTATTTTTATGACCTATATAGAGAATACCCTAATTTTTTGGTCTACCTAGCATAGACAATTTAGAAACCTTAAAATTTAGGTTAGGAATCCTAAAACAACAGAATCGACACCATTGTCGACTAAGTTTAAGGTACCTACTAAGTCCCTTGAAAGTTGATTTACTTAACGTACACGTTCAATAAGAAATTGACTAAAAATAAAGCGATCTCAATATTTCCTTTTACGGACTAAATACGGAATAAAAAAGACATAAATATAAAATCACACAGTTCATGCGTCATATCAAAACACTGTAAAAAAGTCACGTCAAAGAATTTTCAACAGATAATAAACATCTCCAATTTTTACCCCCTAGTCACGATTATATCGCCGATTCATAAATAGGTCCCAGGCCACCGCCCTAGGTCATATGATCGATCAAAGATTTCACTATAAAGGTCACGCAAACAGCTTAATTTGGGCACAAAGTTCGTTGCTCTTTGTCTCGCCTTCGACACCGGTTGACCTACACTTTAATTTTACCAAGTTCATCATATAAACAAGTAATAAAGATAAGCAATATCAATGCATCAAACTGGTTAACCAGTTGCCAATTTTAACTAACGTGTGATAAAGAAATTTTACATGGATTAGTTGAGCTACAATCGCAATAAGGTCGGCTGATTATATTTAAAATACTAGTTCTAATTTGTTTCTTTTATTAAATCTGTTATTTTATATGTTAAGAAATGGGTCTTTTTCCTTCAAATCTACTATAATATTTAAACCAAAGATAAAAAAAAATATAGACCGACTTCAATTATATTGATCCCATTGTCAGAAATGGACCAATTTAAAATGGGACCACAAGGAAAGCACGAGCTTTCAAATAAAAAAAGAATTTTTAAAATCGGAACACCTCGTCAAAACTTCCGAGGTAACAAATTTTGCACACCGTTTGAAGTCGGTTAACAAAGATAAATGGAGATTTACTTTTTCGATGTTACGTTCGTCGTATCATTTTTCGTAAATAATTTTAACCAGACCATAATAAACTGATTAATCGATTGACATCGCGACACATTTCACACTAAAGTTTCATTATGCCAGATGTGGTGATATAATAATCTACTTTTATTTATCACCTATGCATTACTGTATAATACGCGTAAATCATTATGAATTCTTGAAACGATTTAATTATTACGCACTCTATGGTTACATGCGCAATTTCGCATTCACGGCTATGTTCACAGAATGCATAAAGAATTGCGGGACCTATATCTGTTATGAATTAATGATTGACTGATGGAACAAATCGGATAATAGTTTAGACGCGATCGTAGAACCTACGTAAATACAATACAACAACAGACTGTATCAGTTATCTAGTACCCATAATACAAGCTCCGATTAGCTTGGGGCTAGATAATGCTGTGTAAATTGCCCAACACTATTTAAAAAACCACATAACCCTCTTGGCTTAACCGCAGTCGATTAAAAGATGGTTTAATCTGTGGTTAAATCGACAGTTTTGTTTGCAGCTAAACTTGTTATTCTTAACCGGTCCACCACATCCGGTTCGCTGCACTCGTTTGGAGCAGTACCTTTTGTGTCACACCACACATCATATTCACGAGGTATCAAATTACTTTAACCTTGACACAATTTTATTGCGAAAAAGGGTGAGTAAGAGTCATGAAGTACCTAAACCGCGGATCAAATAAACCAGATTATGTAAAATTTACAATAGCTTGCCCCTAGACTTTAAACTTCTCGAGGCTCCTAAGTTTAAAAATAACCTTAGTAAATGGCTTTTATCAAAATCTTTTCATGATCTATAAGAGTATTTTCAGAGATATAGTGACTTTGTTAGATAATAGATACCGATACTTTGAATTTAATGTTATTTAAAACCTAGTACATATTTTATGTTTTGACCTGTGTTAATTTTAGGTTCTTTTTCACTTTTTCTTGTAGGTACATATGTTTTGTGCTATATCTGTGACTACCTATGTTGTATTGTACGTACCGTTGGACACTATGAAACCTGTACCATTATTTATGTAACACCAAATTGTACGAACAGTTTACAGTAAAAATATACTGATTCTGATATGCTTTGAAAAAGCCTATGCCAAACAAAGGTCCCGAGTTAGTGGTCTTGTGACATTTGGCTATTGTCCCATAAAAATTACCCGATTCGCCCCGAAATGGCTCTTGGCCTGATCAGGTATAAATGCCTTGGTTCACACACGTTTTTTCCGCCGTCAAAATCTACGGTATATTCACCGGCGTCAGTTTTGTATAGATCACTTTGGTTGGAAGCTGGTTGACAAAAGTATTTTTGTTTTTGCCGTAAAATTATACAGTTAATTCTCCGTGTGTATGAGCCGTCAACAAGCTTCTATAGTGTTTCATACAACACAGACGAACGTGCCTTCACACGGCGAATTAACCGTAGATTTTCACGACAAAAATAACATATGAACAAAGGCCCTTATTCGGCTTAACGGCAAGCGTAATTTACTGGCCTGATCAGGCCTTATAACTTTCCTCAAACAAGGGTTAAAATAAATTTATGGAAAAGGCCGAGTGCAATTGTGCAGCGATGACATCATAAAGGAAAATCCTTGAAGAGGACTGATTGTAAATCGTTCGAAACTGTAGGTTTTGTTAGTCACGCTCGAGAATCTTGTTATATTACTGTCTAGAAATTAAGGAAATTTATCTGTTCATAATTGCTGTGGAGAACAGATTAATGCACTAGTAAAGATATGAACGGAACAACATACGCAAATACTATTTCCAGTTTTCCTACCTGAATTCGATTTTATTATTATTTGATCCTGAAACACAGTTTTTAACTAGTTCAGGAGCCTATGGACTCATTACTGTATGTAAAACTATAATTATGTTAGTAAATAAATTTCTACGTTTACATTTTATTAACCAACTTCAAAAAAAGAGGAGGTTATCCATTCGACTGATTTTTTTTTATGTTTGTTACCTCAGCAGAACTTTTGACTGGGTGGTCCGATTTCCATGATTCTATTTTTATTTGAAAGCTGGTGCTTCCCGTATGGTCCCGTTTTAATTTGGTTTAGTTCAACGGGTTCCATGAAAATCCATGAAAAAACTATAAAAATTGAAGTCGGTATATAGTTTTTTAAAACAAAATTAATTATTATTATACGCTCAATAAATAATTTATTGTTATCACCTCATGGGATCATATTTTTATACTAGCTGAGCCCCGCGGCTTCGCCCGTAGTGTTCCTATAGAAACGTTTAAAGGTTATTTCTATCCCACAGAACTGAATTATGGGATTAAAAGTGGCCTATGTTTGATCCCAAGATTAGAATTACCTGTATGCCAAATTTCCGTCCGATCCGTTCAGTAGTTTTAGCGTAAACAGATGATAAACAACTATCCATACATCCAAACTTTCGCATTAAAAATATTAGTGTGATTGTTCCCGGAAACCTACTTTTGGGTTACCTATTTAACATATAAATTTATACGGCTTCATCTCATGTTTTTTTAAAGAACATGTATGTATGAATGTATAACAAAAATAACTTTGGTATCATACAATGCATGGCATGACCTCTTGCAGAATGACGTTTTATGAATTCGATGAATTTTATGTGATATTGCAGTCTTCAATAAATCTGTTCATCTGAATCTCATTTGAATAAGTTTTCATACATCCGTACCTATCCATACTGATATTAAAAAATCAGTAAATCTGTTTTTTACTTTTTCACGCCTAAACGGCTGAACGGATCTAAATGAAATTTGACAGGGAGGTAGATGGTATCCCAGGGCCGGACATAGGCTTGAATAGCGCGTGCGAATCCGCGGGCAGAACCTTGTTACCTATTCGTCAATTTTAATCGTCGAAGCTGCTCAACGTCCTATCAGCTTCAGAGAACAACAGCCAATTAGTTCCTAAGAAATTAGTTCCGATTAAGAATCTTTGGTATAAATAAAACTGACAAAGTGGTTCTCTTGATAACTACGGACTACAAACTAAAACTATAAGGGTACCATCGTACAAGTTTTTTTTCGCCAAAGAAAACCTTAAAACTGATTTATTCGATGGAGCGAAGAAAAAACACAAAGCTAACATGACGCGGTCTCCGATTCAAGTACTGACCTCGCCCAACGTTGATTAACATCGGATAATATGATAATTATTAAATTTATTTACATTTTATTTTTTGTCGTTATAGTGGCGATATGAATCTACACACTGTCAACGTTTCAAGAGATACTGCCTCGTCAGTCGTAGAGCAAAAATTGGCTTTATATGGGAGCTCTCTTAATTTTTAACTGACAACCATTGATTGATCCAGCTGGACGCAGGCATTCCGTAAAAAATTCAATCGTCTACCTTTTACGGTTCATGGGATACATACAGCCTTCTGACAGACAAGGTCAGACAGCAGAGGCTAAGCAATAGAGTTACCGTTTTCACCCTTCGGGTGGAACCCTAAAAACAAAACAGTCACGATGATCAGCTGATATTCACCTGTTCTTGACTGAGCGGAGTAAAGTCTGCCGGGTTCTCCGGGTAGGCCTTCCGACAAGCGGGGCACAGCCCGTTCTCGCCCTCCCGGATACGATTCCAACAAAACCGGCATATCTGTGAACATAACACTTATATCACACACTGTTCATTATAGCGGAAGGAGTACCAAAGGCTTAATGACAAGGGATTACTAAGGCACCAAAGGGGTGCTGCAGAGGCCGCCGCGGACCCATTAGTATTTGTATTTATTTATTTACACCGTAGGTACACTTACGTTACACTTGATGTCGTTAGGTAATGTACTATATTTATGTTATTATTTATATTACAATACACAAACTTGGCTTAACAAAACGCCATAGGGTACAAAGGGACACAGACAGAAAAAGATTAAATATTCAATAAGAATAGTCAGTCAAGTCTAGATGAAAACAAATAAATTAAATAAAAGGTATGTCAAAGTATGCTGCCATAAAAGGGCATTGTCAAACTATTTTAAAATAATGTACAAGATTACATAATAAATGTCATAAAATAAATTAAATTCACATGTACATAAATAAATTATTATTATCCACCGGGGTGCACAGATGCCAATAGTGCGGCTGCATCTGTCGTTGCCTTAAAGGCCTTACAAGTCATATATGTACGTAATTGCCGAAATAAAAAACACTTCATAAACCATACTTCGTGCATGTAAAGGCCATTGATGATGATCATTCAGGTTTTTACCTAGTTTAGGCACCCGCAATATTTTATAAGATTAGAATTTAAGATGAACCTATTTGTTATCCTTCTAGCCCTAAGTTATTTTGAATAAATTATTATTATTATTATTATTATTATTCATACACTATGAATTAACTAATCCTCGTGAATATGAACGAACAGTTGTACAAAACTCAAATTGGGTGACAACCCTCCTGCGCAGGGTTGGCATGTTTAAAACAAGTTGTTTTAAAACACGTGTTTTAAACAGTGTTTAAAACAGTTTGAAATAAAACTATGTTTTTTATTAAGTGTTTAAAAACACAGTATGACTTGACATGACGATAAAAACATGGTTTAAAACTACCGTTTATTGCAAATGAATGGAAATAAATCTAAACGAATAAATATGTAGAACTCTTAGTAGCTTTAAATAAATTTACAAGTGAAAAGTCTCTATGTTGGTCGTTTTATACACTGTACACTGCATGCAAAGGTAACTCCCTGGAAAGTAATTCACTGGATTAGTGGGTATTTCCCGTTCTCTCACTAGTTCTCTACCTACCTACAGTACATATTAGGTGTATGTAAAGTGTTTTGTATTGATTAATAATTATAATGTTTTTTGATAGATTAAAGATACTGAGATACGCAACAAATATTAAATATTTATTGTTTTGTTAATTTTTACTATGTGAATTAGGAAATAGTTTAGATATGGATTAAATATTATATTATTCGCTATACATAATCGATTTGAAATTGGTAAAAGTAAAAAAAAACAAAAAAAACACTTGTTTTAAACATTTTGAACAGTTTGTTTTATAAAATATAAAAAAAATGTTTTTTTTCCAACCCTGCTCCTGCGCCACAGAGGGTTCGATTCCCGCCTCGCGACAAATATTTATACGATCTGCAGATATTTGTTCAGGGCGTTCTGGATGTTTTCTATGTATAATAAAAAATAACTATCTATGTAGTGTATTGAATTATGTGTATCGGTTATCTAGTACCCATAACACAAGCTCAGCTTAGCTTGGGGCTCGATAATCCAGTGTGAATTGTCCAGCAATATTTATATTTATTATTATTAATTAAGCCGATGAAGGAAATCTGAAATTTCGCGAATCTACTCGATTTTTTAGGTAATTTATACATTACGGAAAAAACTTCTAATAAGCTTTGACTCCTAATTCTTCTATCCTTTAACTTTCAATTTGACACAGTCAATTTGCTTTGTACAGTACACGAATATGATGACATTGACCTTTGCCTTCGCGGGAGATCCCTGACTCCGTACGGTCTAATTAGAAACGTCAAAGGTGTCTTAGACGAATGACGTCTATTCCGTATATTCTCGACATACCCCGGCCTTGAGGACATACTTAGGTCCTTTGCTGTTATTATGGTTACAGCACACATGTGCTGATGATGTAGGATTGGTAGGTACCCATAGATAGGCCTGATCAGGCTGGGGGAGGAAACTTGACGGAAGAATAAGAGTGTGTGGAATGGTGGGCTGGCCGGCTGTACTTAGTTGGGCCGCGGTAGGATTAAATGGAGAAGGTTATCGGTGAGGTTTTGGTGGGTATTACGCCCTTCTCAGGGCGTCGTCGTGTCCCACATAATTCTGGTTCCGCCTTGACGTTTCGCCTTGTAGTTTCTAATTCTAATTCTGAGTAGGGGAACTAAGATCTGCACGGAAATCTCGCATAGGAGTGATTGTGCAGTATCCCCATGCCTAAGCAGGCCCTAACCAGACCAGCTCCTGTAAGTATTGGAACAGGACTTTTGGTGACTGACAGCTTCGTTTCAGCTTTTCTGTGGGCTTGACCAGTTTATTCATAAACGAATTTCGCCGAACCATGAGGGGAATGCCTAATAAAAAATAAAAAGGGCAGATCAGTCTGTCCCTCAAACACAAGCTGCCTCTCTCAAACAACGGGTTTTTTTTCCAAAATTACATTGTCAAAGGTATATTAAATTCTACGTTTAGTTCTAGAAGTATACTTACTTGATAGCCGCATGTGCACGGGTAGAAATGGAGATCGTCCACCTCCAAGGCTTCCATACACAGAGGACATTCTACCTGCAAGTCAAAAGTTAAAAGATGTTAGACATACTATTGCCAAATTCTACTATTTCCTAAGGAAACTCTTTACAATCTAGAGAAGATACTAGCTGACCTGTTATTCAATTCAAACAACTGACAGTTATTTCAAACGTGCTTAGCAAAGATCATATTATAATCCAGCTTCGATAATCTTCAATTCAAATTTAAAATGTTCTGTGCAATTTTCTTATTTTTTTCTTTCTTATGTACCATCTCCTGACAATAACAAACGCAACAAAAAAAGAATTAGGGAAATCGGTCCAGCCGTTCACGCGTGATATGTTGGTGCAACCAAGGGAAAAGGAGATTCATTTTTATATAGGTACATGGATTATTATTATTGTCTTCCTGTCGTCATTACCCTGTCGCTTCTGCAAACTGATAACGAATTATTCCGAAAACGGAGTAGTCTAAAAATAATGTTATTCCAGCTTCCTAGAAAGTTAAAGTCTGATATATCCAGTGGCTTTTACGAAATCTGCCTGAAAACTACCGACTACTGGAAAACCTTGACAGTAGAGCAAATACCTAAAAGAGAAAAATTATAACTAGGGCATCGATTTACTGGGACTGGGTGATCCGATTTTGTTAATTATTTTTATTTAAAGCTGATGCCTCCCGTGTGGTCTCATTTTAATATTGGTCCAGTTCTGACATTGCCAGCCATGAGAAAACCATAAAATTGAAGTCGGTTTATCGTTTTTTAAAACAAACCCAATAGGGTTTGTTTTAAAAAACAATAAAGGATACAATAGGATAACTATGCATCCTAGATAATAATCTAGGATGCATAGTTATCCTATCAAAACTTGATTGGGATTTTTGCAAATTGGTTTGTCACCAGTGGCTTACGAATCAACTCTGGGACAACAATTCGGACTTTACCCTCAGGCATAAGTAAATTATTATTGATATAAGATAAGTGTTTTGTTATGTTTTGAATCAAATATCTTTATTACTTGACTATGTAAGAAACATCAAGCTATCCAGCTTTCGCATTTAAAATATCAATGTGTTAATAAAATAATGTTTTAAGTACTATCAAGTCAAAAAATTATAACAATTTATCTTTAATTCGAATCATATCGAAAAAATATTTATTTCAGCAAATGTACACTTACATTCATATTCATATCATTTATTGTGATTTTATGCATACAGCTGTTCATAGGTTTATATTATTTCTTAGTATTTATAGTATTTTTAGTGGGTAGGTACACAATGCATAAAAACCCTGTCAGGGCGCACAATTATTTTGGATTTGCTTTTATCACATTGATGGCTATTAATTAATTGGACTGTCAGGTTTTAGAAAAGTATTGGTTACTCATTATAATTTCAAGAAAAGATTAAATAGTAATTGAATTTAACAAGACAAGACCAATTATAGATGGTAATTAAAAAAATAGAAAAGGTCATATTACAAAATTAGACACTGACACGAAATAAAGTGATATTTTTGATTTCTGTATACTGCACCCGAATCAAAATAACACAACAAAAACAAAATTCTTAACAAAGTCAAAGTCAAAGTCAAAGTCAAATCGTTTATTTCTTTAGACTTACAAAATAAGTACTTAGACAAGTCAAATTTTTACTATATAAACAACCTGATATAAAACTAAAAGCTGTCTTAAAAGGCGATGTTGCAAATAAAACGTCATATTCATACAAACCCGATTTACTTATTCAGTTTTTATGACTTAAATACATAAGCATTGGGTCAAAACTCTCGATTACTAACAGTTATAAACGTAGAATATTTTATTGGCTACAACTTTATAGTAACAACTATCAGAGTGCGTAAGTTAATCTGTACTATTGTACATATATTACGGCAGGATTGTACAGAGCGTATGCATATCTAATCAGAGTTCTGTGACTAACTTTGCAACACGAGTGGTTTCGTACGTAGCATGTTGCCAACTGTGCCATCATCTCAGTAGCTAGATCTTTTGCAGAAAATTGCCAGATCACCACAATAAATTACTTCAAAAAGTAGCTAGAAGTATCAAAGTTGAAAATTAAAAACTTACTCAAATAAAAGTGGTTTACCTACATTTACACTACTAGAAGAGAATTTTCCATGGTAATGGGCACAGAAGTGTGTTTAAAATAGTAAGCTTTGAGGACGCAGAAGACCAAAATAATAACTAAGGGGGTTTAGAAATTGTTGTCCCCAATCTTTCTCACCAATTACAACAGACAAAACTACCGAAAATAGATAAAAAGAGAAAGCTTTTGATTATTAAGAGTTTTGCTATCTCATCTACCTAGCCAGATTATTTAGCTACAATTTTTCTGATGTTGTAGCCGAGGGGGTGCAATAATTGCTAGATCTAGCTATAAAATAGCTAAGTTAACATCACTCAAACTACGTTTGACGCAGCAACGGTAAATCGTAGAAGTGGTTTTCGTTTTTAGTAGTGGGGTTATGGCTACACCTGCTGCCTACGTAGCTACGTCGTAGTGAAAGAGCGGCGATGACGTCAGTGACTGGTCTAAGCGTCGTCAGTCTTATCTTACGTTCATGGCCTTTCCCAATAGACGCAAAATAAATAACGAAGGCATTGCTTTTCAGGCAAACCTACGCTTTGACATAACAATTCATGGCGACAACATGACGTCATCAGCTAAATTCCAGGCACGTTATTATTTCTATCGTCAATAATACTGTGGATTTTATTACTGCGGAACGGACTTCTATGAAATCTACAGATAGAATCACAAATTACTTAACGTTTTCTGGCAGTATCATTTGACCCCAAGTATGCCCTTGTGGGCATTCCCAGAAGATTCATAATTTGATAAACATCACCTTCGGATGATACAAATATTTAATCCGCGGGAATCGACCCTGCAACCTTCTATGTCGAAGATAATTCTTCACTGCGCCACTTAGGTCGTCCGTCGCGAATACATGCCGTTACTATTGCTCTTGGTTGTTTTTACGTATATCCGCTCCCTGCTTTAGGTTAAACCGGACCTAATGAAGAATTAGCTGGTTTTTGGATACCGTTGTAAATACTTTTGTCAACCCACTATAACGGCGTATTATAGTAAACAAGTACTCGAGGTAAAATAAATGCTAATATTATAAAACGAACTCTTTTTTTTGTTTCTGTCTGTTGTCTTTTCACATAATAAAGACATTTACAACGGGATATTTACCATGATTTGAGTTTTGAGCTTTCCAATTATTCGGCACAGTTTCATGCACCATGATCACGAAATAACTTAAATAAAATATCCCGTTGTAAATGTCTTTGGTTTTAATAACGATGATGGATGCAAAAGTTTTTTTACGCAATGGCTGAACGGATCTTAATGAAATTTAGCAAAGAGATTGTATCTCGGGGAGGAAATATGCCACTTTTTATCAAGAGAAAAATCGTCTAAGTCAAACGCACAAGGTAAATTGTTTGGTGTACATTCGGAGATACTTAACTGGCGCAGCACTTGTATCGGTCTTTAGGATTTTGTACTAGGTATATGAAAGGGCAGAGCACTTGGCTAAACAGAAAGACTGAGGACACTACAGCCATTTCTGAATGGTGGACCACAGAAGCTCAACGGCAAAGAAGCAGAACACCCGCTCGATGGTAAGACGACAACTTTGATATAGCAGGGTAAGGGTAGATGGGGGTGGCACAGCACCAGACATTGTGGCGGAATAGAGGATGCCTACATCCTACATCCAGCATTGGTTCGCGCGGGTTGAGTACATAGGTACTAGCACTACTATAGCTACTATATAGTGTATTATATATACACTAGCCAAACGCTATGTAGAATAGCACTCGAAACGCACTCGCCCTAAGATGTCCCTCGTTAAGAGATGAAACATTGGTGTTCTTCCAACACAAACAAGGTTCGCAGTTAACCCGCTTACATTCACAATGAATTCTATGTAGAATGTTTGCAAACAAACCGCCTATACTTAATCTAAAATTCACACTGGCCGCGTCCTTTTATACGGAATTTTAACTTTCTTTCAATAAATATTGCTTACATCTACGAGTAGGTATATCTGAAATTTCAGAAACTCGTTTCCGTGTAAGTCAGTTTGGTTTCATGTCAGGCTTTGTGTACAAACATTCCACATCGATTTGGCTAGTGTATAGATATGAATATTGTATAGGTGAGTGACCCATCAAGCAATGACCGAGCATGCTATAGCTGCAACAAAGCCCTGTACGCATCGTCTTGCAAGGCGTCTTGTTACAAAATTACAATAAAAGTATCACCCTTTCCCGTCAAAGTTCAAGGTTCAAAATCGATCGCTACGTGTTTCACACAGTTGCACTTACGACATGACCAAACTGCGATTCTAATTGGTTGGTTTACTGATGGACACTAGACTAGGGAAACCAAATCTTTTGTAATTAAATAAATAAAAAAATTATACTTTCATAGCCCAAGACGCACATGTCTTTCAAAAGCGCGCTGTGGTTGGGCAGTGTATATGATATAATAAACTTAGTTGACAGACTTAGATGAGGCATTAAACTGATTATCATCACATAGCTTCGACCGCGTTTCTCCTAAATATAAAAAAACCTATGATGACTGGTCCGAGATACAAATTCTCCTCGCCAGTTTATTACACTGTTTGACGTTCATTAGATGTTCTTATAAGAATTATGGATGTCATCATATCCACACATATAAATTCTATCTCCAACTTTATCTCCTACAAGACAATCCATACCGTATCCATCGAGCATGTAGAATGTTTACTAACATTCTACATGCACACAAACGACGACACAATTATCAAAAATTCACTTGCTTGGCGTCGACTTTCAGATGAGTACATAACCAGTGCCGAGGTTTACATGTACGCTGATGACGTAGCCGCTATCGTCACTGCGCCCACTGTCGATCTGCTGGAAGCGAAGCTCAATGGTACGGCGACACTACTGGCGGAATGGTTTGGATTTAATGGGCTTGCCTTAAATCTGAGCAAAACTCATTTCATCCACTTCTACCTGTCGGGCCGTGCCCCAAGACCACTATCAGTATTAGTCAATGGCAACACTATCGAGCAGGTCGATAACACCACATTCCTGGGCTTCCGCATAGACAGAGGGCTACAGTGGGCGAGCCATATCGACAAGCTGTGTGGAAGACTGTCTGGTGCATGTTACGCGCTGAGTCGGATGGCGCGAGTGGTGTCCGCCGACGTGGTCCGAGTTTGTTTCTTTGCAACTGTGCAGTCGCTGCTGCAGTACGGTACCGAGCTATGGGCGCGCGGAGCCGATTGGGAACGCGCGTTCCGGATGCAGAAAAGGGCCGTACGAGCAATAGTGAAGATCCCAAGCGACCACTCGGCGAGACCACACTTCAAATCCCTTGGCATCCTTACATTGCCATGTCTCGTCATTTACCAAGTGGCAATGTACGCGCGGCAGAACCACGGGACGTACGCGACACGAGGCAACACGCACTCGTACGCCACGCGCGGCCGCGACAAACTCGCCGCCGTGGAGCGCTCATTGACGAAGTCGTCCAAGCAGTTGACACATGTCATGGGCCCAGACGTGTACAACCGGCTTCCCAATTCAGTTACAGAAGCTCGCAGTCTGCCCGCATTCAAAAAACATCTAAAACGCTGGCTTATTGAGAAATCTTTTTATAGCTACGACGAGTTCGTAGCATATAAGAGTTAAAAAATGTAATGCTGTTTGAATTTTTATATAATTGTAATTAGTATATAAGATGTGACATTATGCTGCTATTTAAATTTTTAGGAACGCTATTCAATTGTTTATTAATTTATTAATTTATTATAATAGAATGTTGTATTATTAATAATGCAAAACATAAATTATATACATACTAAGCATAAGTACAATTTCCATTGAAATGTATTTTATAGCAATTGTTTAAGTATACATAGCAGAATTATGTACTTATACAACTCGTGACATGTAATAATTATTACCAATAAAGACTATTATGACTATTATTATTATGATGTAATTGTAAGCAATAAATATTGAAGGAAGCATTTCAAAGAGACTCGATGGATACGGTATAGTTCCGTAGCAATTTTATTACAATCCAGTCGTTTTAGTCGTTTGGTCGTGAAAATATCGTGAAAAACAGTCATCTTCGCATTTATATAAAATTCATTAATTTAGGAGAATATTTACCGAGTTGAGTTGTTGAGTTTCATGCGCCATGATCACGGAATTGTGGGTGAAGAGGCGACTAAGGGATATCCACAGGGGGCGGGCAGCAGCGCCCCTGCAGAACAATTTGACCACCGAACTGCGATCCCCAACCCGCATGCCCAGCGTGAGGATTATGGGCATTACCCCCCACTAGATAAACGCCAACAAGGCGTGTATCAGGGGGAGGCCTGCGTCCAGCAGTGGACCAATACAGGCTGTTGAGGTTGAGGATCGCGGAATAACTGAAGGCACTGTGAGTATGTTTTATTGGCAGATATATCGATCTACTCTCATTTTTTGTCTTTTCCTACATAGGTACGTTACTACCATGATGGATTCATTTTATTGTATACGTGAACCATAAATCGCAAGTCCAGATTTACATACCTAGACCATTTCAAACACCTTTGCTTACCTAACTTTTTAAACGCGGTACCGCTCAGGTCCAGGACTAAGTTCCTGACTAAGTAACTTAGTTTCTGGTAACTTAGATGGGGAATCGTATGAAAACTTTGAACCCCTTCAAGCTGAAATCAGCCCTGAGACTAGCACAACATGAGTTAAATTACCGGCTCTTCTCCACTCTGATTCAGCACTGACATCCTAGGACCAAGAGCGATTGGTTCCACCTCCCAGTAAGTACGTCAGTTACAATAGGCGCTGGCTCTACCGTTACCTGTAACCAAATGAGAGATAAATTTAATCAAATATATTTATTTATCACTACATAGCATATAACAAATAACTAATTTTGTTTTAAAAAAACTATAAACCGACTTCAATTTTTACAGTTTTTTCATGAATTTTTATGGATCCCACTGTCAGAACTAAACAAAATTAAAATGGGACCACACGGGAAGCACCAGCTTTCATATGAAAAAAGAATCATGCAAATCGGACTACCCAGTCAAAAGTTCTGAGGTAACAAACATAAAAAAAATAAAAAAAAATACAGACGAATTGAGAACCTCCTCCTTTTTTGAAGTCGGTTAAAAAAACAAGCTGTGTAGTGCTGGCTTAGAATTTGAACCACCCCATCTCTTCCCGTGGGTGTCGTAAGAGGCACTATGGGATATCCACCGGGGGCGGGCAGCAGCGCCCCCTGCAGAACAATTCTACCACTGCGATCTCCGAGTAATGTGTGCTTAAAAGTAGTCAAATAAAAAAAATAAGATTTTTTGACAAAAAGTAGAGAAATTTTTCATTCCAAATTATTCAGCATACCTGCATACTATTTTACTTCATGAATATTGTATTTAGTTAACCAAATAACTGGGTAATCAGTTTATGAGATCCATTGTTCCATTTTTGAACTTAACCTATTTTAAAAAACCTCAATTAGATAATCATGATATCATGACATAAGGCGAGCCAATATGACAGCGCTACCTATTTTATCATATTATTACGAGTAACACAGGATTTTTTTTTAAATCCAGGTTATGGTACCTATTATAAGCTTTTTTTTACCTTTGTAATAGTTTTATCTTGTATAGTTTAGGTAGAGATGCGAAAATAGAGTTTGGTGGCCAGAAAGGGCAACTTCGTAACTCTGCTTAAGCTTTACAAAATAAAACTATTACAGAGGCATTAATAAATAACTAATAATAGATACAAGCTATACATAGGATTTTTAAAATTTTCTGTGTTTAATTTAACGTCAAGATAAAATAGGTGGCGGCGCCACTTTCACACGTGTATGCGCCTTAAAGATAAGGCTTTACTTAACATAATTTGATCATCTCAGTTGATAATGGTTTACAAAGGTTTGTATTTGACTGAGCAAAACAATACATTCTTAAATAGGTATTGATAACCTTTGACATTTAGTTGTATTTATGAATTTATTGTAGGTACTTAATGTCTTACAATTGTATTCAATTCGCCAGTCTCGTTTCTCCCGTTTCGTTTAGGAATTAGAAAAGATATTTACCTAGCTGCAAAAAACCTGCAAAGCTAATAAGGGAGGGGAGATCGCATTCTTTAATACGAAATATGTTGTCTTTTTAAAGCAATGTCTCTAGATCTGGTTGTAAAATACAGTATGAAGGTTTCGAATTGTCAAGAACTATCGGCTATATGCATACCAGCCTGGAGGCTATATAGCCATAATTAATTTTGACTATACGAAAATATAGACGAAAACTATAAACCAACTTAAATTTTTACAATTTTTCATTAATTTTCATGGATCCCATTGTCAGAACTAAACAAAATTAAAATGGGACAACACGGGAAGCAACAGCTTTCATATAAAAAAAGAATCATGAAGATCGGACCATCCAGTCAAAAGTTCTGAAGGTTTAGGTAAACATAAATAAAAAAAAAAACAGTCAAATTGAGAACCTCCTTTTTTTGAAGTCAGTTAAAAATAGACAAAGTCGTTTTAAATATGTCATGTCAGGTCTAAGATACTAGCAAAATCCCATCAAGTATACATACACTGGTCCAGTCAAGTACCTACTGAAGTGAATGGATTGCCGTACACAACACATGTGCTAAAGATGTGTCTGCTGTGTATATTGTGATACATATTATGCAAGATAGAAAGGCTTATGCTAAGGTCATAGTTTTCAGCATAGAAGATTTGGGCATGCGAAGAATGCGTTACAACTAGCTCATGCTGAGACAGACTGTTTTGTGACTCTAATCAATTGAAGCTTTGTCTTTAAATTTTAAATCTTATTTTTAAGTTACAAATAAAATTATATTATCTTCTATTCTATTGGAACTGATGTATTTGAATATTGTATGGACCATGATATTAATTTGCAAGAAAATAATCAGTAGTAAGATGTGTTCGGCTAGTTCATATTGATTTTGTTTATGTCAGATGCTTGTAATAAATCAATCATATGGCCTAAGACACAGGTGGCATTCTCCAGCTCGTTCGGGAGTGGCGCGCCCCTGCGGGTCGCACCACAGAGGCTGGGCAGTGAATACATTAACAATTATGAAATGAACCAATGATATCAGGGCCATAATATCTCTGAAGCTAATGTCAAGTAAACTGTCCTTTTTCACTCTATTGATTTTGTTATATGTATAACTTCATAAATATCTATACAAGCAATTATAAACATAAAAGAGTACAATAAATTAAGCACACAACTGTTTGGTTACCTATTAAAAATAAATGGAGCTGTAATTTACCATTCATAATCAATAAGTTTTGCAAAAATTTGATCATACACAATTTATAGAAGCAAATTGTAAACATACACATATTTATGTATGCCTTGTTTCTGTATGGGGACTGTCTGCCTATATTTGTACAATAATAAAGTGTTAAACTATTTAATTGCACCAACTAATATTTAATCAAACTTCATTTTAAGAAAATTCAAATCAAAACATTATGTTATCATTATCACTGAGTGAAAGATATTTCAAGATAAATAAGTAATTCAATGATAAATCTGATAAGATCAACAATTCTATAATCACATCATGTTTTATGTAGTACTATTTTATTTACTATTTATGTTTGTAAAGTAAACTTACAGTCCTATTTTTTAAACTGGAACTCTGTATAATAACAAGTTCATTAGGTATTTATGAAGTAGATGATAAGTATTTCTTTGAAGTACTTCACAAGTCTTGTTTGGTTGTTAACATTTAAATTATGTTTGCAACACAGTGAGTACAGTAGATTGATTTTGGAGCTTCCATGATCTAAGATAATCGGATTCGATTTGTAGGTACATTCCAAATAGTTGAATTATACTGTGTTTTATATACTCCCACATTTCACATATGTAGATTAACAATAGTTTGTAATGTTAACAATCTATACTAATATTATAAAATCAAAGTAATTCTAACAGTTACCGTTCCACACCTAAACTGCTAAATTTTCCAGGGGTATTCTGGGGAAGGAAATAGGCTACTTTTTATCCCAGCAACACGGATAAGTTGCTGCGGGCAGAAGCTAATGTTAGAGAGAATGTAGAAAATTAGAACTAGAGTTTATTGACATGTTTCCCCAGAGAAATATAAAGCAAATGATTGATTATGGTTTTGAGAACTACTAAATAGAAAAGGATTAAGGCCTGCAGTGGGATGACATGGGCTGAAATGAATAGTCTAAAGGCTGGGGATGCTTTATTTTATGCAAGTACATGAAAGAGAAGTAACAAGCAGTAAGAGGACCTTTGCTTTGTTGTTACTATGAATCATTTGTCTTGAGGTCTAAGTAGATTGTAGATCAAAAATCTAAAATTATTTTCATGAAGCAGTTTTCTTAATGAGGCTGATTTTGGATTAGAAAGTAGAAGGAGACTAGACAAACTGAGAAAATTTGTAAACAGTGTTTATAGGTCGCAAGTATTGGAGTACTACAGATCGCAACAATGAATGAGTCAACCCTGCTTTGACAAGCATAGTTTGACATTTTTTGCCAAGAAAAACAGACCAAGCCACGGAATCTACGGCACCCAAAAATCGATTCCCAACCTCAATCTTATGGTAATTTAGCGTAATTACATGTACAAACAATCAGAAAACCGTTTACGTAGCGTATTATGTACCTACTCTCGCAACTAGATGTATGTCCGTCAGCTGCCATTCAAGAGTATGTGGCAAAAGTCAAACTTTCATTTCGTACAAGGATACACTATAAATACTACAAAAACACTCCCGAAAATACAAGGCACATAAGGGAAACTATATTCTACAATTTAATCGCACGATTCCTCAAAAAGATAAAAAAATATAATCGATGTTTACCTTACGTCTTCTCTCAAAGCAATCTTTTCTTTGCAGACCAAGACTGCTAACCCTTCCGTTACAGTCGAAGATGTATCTTTATTTGTGGATCTAAAGTGCAGTTCACGATTCAATTTAAAGTAAAATGCAAAGCTGAAATAAATACAACTGTCCCGAAGATAATTTCTGCGAGTTACTATACATTTGTTTTATGAAATGGCCTAATCTTTTACAAGATTCCGTTCTGTATTTCCATAGACAACGTTTTTACTTTTTAATTTTTGTATGGTTATTTTCCATTGTTGCCAACTACATCCATTTTCTGTATATATTTTTTTCTTAATTGGTTTGATTACGCAGTCCACAAATATTTTGATTTTAAATTAATAGAGTAGAGTCGTTTTGATTTAGCTAAAATTATATTGATATGTAATTTTTTAGAAGGTGGATTGATTTGCATAAAATGCGTGCTCGTCATTGGGTGATTGATCCATACACCATAGACAAGTTCAGAAACATCTCCAATCAAAGTACTGACAGCACAATTTTTAACCAACCATGGCGATTTTACTTCTGACAGTGATATGACGAAAGAGGGTGAAGTTAAAAAAAATGTCGAAAGAAATCATATCTGAAGCCAGAGAACAGAGAATTAAAATAAATATATTTAGAAAAGCTATCTGATTTTTCAAACTCAAAGTGAAAAATTCGGTGAATTCTAAAAAAGAGTCAATCAATAAGGTTAGTAAAGGTAACCGTGTCTGGTTTGGCAACCGCGCTAAATTCAAATTCTAGCAGCGCCGCCGCCGCCGCCCCCCCGGCGATAAACGTTATTGTATTGTCTTTGCGATTAACGCCGAGGATTAACGGGACAATAAATCCGTGGAAGGTACGATTAAAAACCGATAATTATCGAAACGAAAATAAAGCACCGATCATTTCCTGCAACGACGCCAATGAATTGCCTCGTGAAAATTCGCCATACCAAGTCAGCAGCACCCCATTATCAAATAAAGAATCTAAAAATCTAAATGGAGGATTTTGTTTTTAGTTTGTAAGATAAATATTTTAGTTGTTTTATTCACAAATACCTAGGTGGTTTTTATAAAGCTAATAGGTAGATAGGTATATAATATACAATGTGTCTGGTTAGCGGTGTCCGAGACTTTGGGGGGATGAAGTGCAGTAAATTTTATCGACAAATCACTATCTCTATTTTTTTTCATGATAAAATGGGAGCCATTTTGTTTTCTTTTGCCTCAAAGCACGGGTGCTTGTATTGTTTAAGCTATAGCTACCCATGCAGAGGCCCTAGGTAGACGATAGTGGACTCATTTGATAGCCAATAATGTCGGCAATTAAGCAATGATAACGTTGTTGCATTTTTTTTATTTTATAATAGACGTATAGATAAATTAAAAAACAAAAAAAAGTTTATTAAACATTTTTTTTTAAATTATTAGCATTTTTATTTCGCATACATGTTTTTAAACGATAGAACAAAATGTGTGCTTCAAAATCAGTGTTACATCTTAGCCCTTAATAAGATAGTTTGGAAGTTATGACGATTTGAATAGGCCCCTGAAAGCTTAAATATCCCCCCGCAATAGAAAACAAAATGGCTGCCATTTTATCATGGAGCGAGAAAAAAAATAGGGATAGTGATTTTTCGATAAAATTTACTGCACTTCACCCTCCGCCTCCCCCCCCCCCCAAAGTTTCTCCGACGCCGGCAACCAGACACACGTAGGTATGACTATACATATTTTCTTTCTAAGTAGGTACCTCTAGGTACTTTACGTCACAAAGGCTAGACACAGGGGCTGACATTGATATAGAAGTTCTCCTTCTACTGATTATACTCTTTGGACTTCTGTATATAATCTGCCTCACTGTGTGTAGGTATGTGGTCTATGGTACCATAACCTCCGCGAAACCCAGCCTGTTCCGGTGGCTGGAACTCGTCTCCTGGCGAGACGACGACGGTTCGTGACCACACTGACCACTCGTGTGACACCTTAGATAATGTTCCTACTTAATTTATATTTTAGTTGTATGTAATAAAACCATATTCCTGAGTAAATAATGAGTTATCTCGTATCAATGAGCCACCTACTGAATAAGAATGTAAAGTTCAATAAATTTATATTATTTTCCATATTATTAATTCCATATTATAAAACATTCAATCCTTGAATGAAATATTGTAAAACTGGAAGCATAAGTAGTAAGTTAGTCTAATACACTGAAAGATATAGGTAGATAATACGTAAAGTTTGGTGAGTGTAGATTGGACAAATTAATTAAAAAAAAAAGATGAAGTTTCTCAATTAGACTTTTTTTATGTTTGTTACCTACCTCTAAACTTTTGACTGGGTGGTTGGATTTTCATGATTGAACTCAAATCACCCGGATTTGAGTTCAATATGCAAAACACTGAATCCTCGGAGTCAGCGACCCCGGACTATAGAGAATGCAAAAAGAATGCCTGCGGGATAAGCGAGCCGCGAATTTAGTGTTTCTAGTTTGGCAAAGTAGCCAACAGCGGACAGCAAGTCGACCGCGAATATTTTAAGGCGATTTTAGTCAAAAAATGTTTGTTGTCCAAATGGTTGTCCATTAGAATTTTGTGCTAGTGTTTGGCGAACTGATCTAAAGCGGGGGTCAAGCTCAGGATGGTCAAGATCATCAGTTCAGTAAAAGCAACGTTACCTACCTATTTTGAGCGGTCTGGTCAGGACCACAACAAATAGCGCAAATATTTAACAAATAATCTGCGAGGTAATTTTGAAAATGAGCTCAAAAATTTTAAATACTGAGACGACTAAACTTTAACAAATCGACCGCGAGCAAATCGTAACATCCAAAACATCAGTAGGTACTTAATATAATAATTAATTTTATTGTGAAAAACTAAAACCGACTTCAATTTTGATAGTACCTATCCCATTGTCAGAACTGACTAATCTGCAAACAATCTACCTATGTAAATGAATGAAACCACATCTTTTCCAAAATTAATTTTTGCCGAAAATTCACAAAAACTCTGCGGTTATCTCCGCTCGTCGTCTTACCTTCCTTGTCTTTCCTTTCTTACAAACCCGACCACACTAAACTCAAATAATAAATACCTTTCCTTTTTTATGGGTTCATGAACAAGAAAACAAATAAAACATTTACTTACAAGCATATTATATATTTTTTTATAATAATTAGAATAAATTCTTACATCACGAGTTATAAAATAAATACATTTATCGCCTTAAATTAAGTCCAAAAGTACTCTGTACAATTATTGTTAGCGATGTACAAACGAGAACGACAAGTAAAAATATCCAAAAACAAGATAAAATAAAAATAAGGGCCTTATGGCGTCAGTAAGTTTCCGCCACATGTCTACGAATAACTCAACAAATTGTGTCAGAATCACAACCAATAGTTTGCATCTTAATTTCATTTCTTATTATTATAATATTACACAAACTATTTTATATCATTGCTCTTCGCTTATTCTAAAACAAGAACCATTCTTTACCTTATAATTACATTTATAATTAAGACTATCTAATTGCTAGCGGGTGTTCATGGACTTTGTGCTTTTCCCGTTTAACTCCATGTCCTAATCGAGATCCTATGCCTTGTGTAGACTGCACGACTTTAATACTTAAGTTGTCATAATATTTATTTTCCTAATTTAAGTGAGGACTTACAATTTCGTTTTAACGGGTATACCCGCTCCTCTGATAATTTAACACTTGAGTCTATTCTGATAATACAATAATAATTACTATTTTGACAACACTAAAAATGAGCCTTAGGGTACTTTAACCGATTTAAAAATAAATGAGGAGACTCACAATTGGGCTATATGTTGTTTTTTTTTTTAATGAGGCCGTCATACTATTATAAGTGCTGTCAGATCGTCGATATCGTTTTCGACAAACTCGAACTCGTAGATTACGAAAAAGATGTCAATTTCAGAATCTAAGATGGCTGACATTTTTGAATCGCAAACAGCACAAGAATCAAAATAACTAAGAAATAAGTAAACGTATGATGTAAGAGTAAAGGCATTTGGCCAATGTTGCCACTTTACAGAGGGAATAGAAATATAGAAATTATTTGTTTCATTTCAAAGGTGGCCTGGAGATATCGATGTTGGCGATGTTCTTATTTAGTTGTTCTTTTTTGTATTGATGGTGCAATAAAGATGTAATCTATCTATCTACGTGATAGTAAAATTGGCATAATTTTCCGCTGTCGCTATTCTATAAATAAGAACGTACAGTCTACACTTGGCTCAATTTTGTGATACTGCGCTTCCACGGACTCCCTCCACGTTTCAATACATTTCTTTCACAAAAGGCTTATTTTCAAACAGACAAACAACCTTCTCAGGATTCGGAATATATAAAATTCAGTCCATTGCTTTTAATTTCACTATAATTGTACCCAACTCAGCAAAAGCAACAAGTTGTACATTGATTAAAAAAGCCGTAGATCGAAATTCAACATATTCCCATCCCAGACTAGTTAATCTATTATTTAACAAAGGCCACTGTGAAGTCCACAATGTGCAACTAGCCTAGCATAATATTATGCCCTATGTACTACGAAATAAAAACATTGTAGCGTACCAAGCCTGGCATTGTTCAGAATTACAGACGATAATAAATTACATAAGACGCTAGACGGTTCAAAATATCACGAAAATAAATTCATGTGGCAAATAATATGGCATCAGATATTTAAGTACTTTAATAGTAAAGGAATACTCGTGCTCGTTTGAGAGCAAGATTAATAACAGTTACAACGATTCACTCTTATCTACTCTTATTCAAGAGTCGCTTCTCTTAATTAAAGAGTTTTTACTCTTAATTAGAGTTAAGGTACTGGAAGACAGAAAAACCTTGCTATTCAGATCAAAAAATATAGTCGCTAACTCAAAACTATTTGTTACATTCAAATGAATTAATTACTGGCCGTACGCCGATATATTTCTAATTATTAAATCAATTTATCTAATTAATTAGAACTAAAATGGACAGATAAACAAAATTAAAGTAAAAAAATTATGTACTTTTGTGTCATTTCAAAGTAACCAAGCTGCGGTTCCGATCATTCAAGATCACAACACAGGGTGAGGCTCCATTAATTTCAAAATTGACTAGATATCTGTGTGCATAGCGTAGGAATCGCATATAAAATAGCTAAGTAAAGGAACCAATACACTGAAATTCTGGCATGTCTGTGTAAAAACGTTTTAAAACTAAATTATTGCCATAAGCATAGATTATTCCTAGACCGTACGTACTTTAACTTAGAGACACAATAACACTCCTAACCTTTGTACAATTTGTACAAACGCTCGCTAACATAAACATCCTCAGTCAAAAAACCTAAACCTACGAAAAATTTACGCTAACGTAAATAATAAAACAAAAAATTAGTTCCAAAACTTCACAACATCGAAAAATCTCACATTAATACGACAAACTAGGTTCAACCCAACCATCACCGGCGCTTCCGATCCCAGATGAGCATAACTTATAGGCCTGTCGAACACGGATCGTGACGTCATCTCTGCGGTGGTTTAAGTACTTGGTCGCGTCAGGCAGGAGTGATTTCTCGACGCATCACTTGCCCGGCGCATAGCCCGGGTACGGCTGGTGCGGCTGCCCCGCCCTACTGCCCGTCGCGTACAACTGCTGCTGGAAGTTGTGAAACTGTGCCGCGTAGGTCGGATCAGCGGTCGAGGGTACGGGGAAGCCTTGGCCTTTGAATCCGCCGCCTGGACCACCCATTGATGGGGGTAGCGGCTGCCCCGAGCCCATGCGAGGTCCGCCCCCCATACCTCCTTTCACGCCTCTGAAGGGAGGCCCGCACATTTGAGGGGGCTGGCCTTGGAACTCGGCCATTTTGGGGGGGCTGTTGAAGCCGGCGGGGTAGTGATGCGGCATTCGTAACATGCCGCCGGGTGCTCTCATCACTCCTCGCATGCTTCCTTCCATGTCCATGCCTCGTGGGGGGAAGTATGGTACACCGCCTTTCCCTCCCTCCATTTGCATGGGGTTCGTGACTCGTTGGAGGAAGTCTAAGCTAGGCGGTCCTCTGGGTCCAGCGTTGCATTGCATTTGCGCCCGAGTCGGAAGATACTGTATCGTGTTCGGTGCGCTCGCTTTTACTTGTACGTTGGCTCCGTTGAACGGTGGCATTTTCCCGGGGCCGCCCATGCGGGGGCCCATCATCTCGCCTCCCATGGGGCCCATGCTTCCGCTCATTGGGCCACCGCCCATTTTGGGAGAGAGGTTCATGTCCGGTGGGAAGTCGCCACCCATCATTTGGTCCATGGGGCCGCCCATACCGGGGCCTCCCATGCCGTCCATGTGGCAACCTACAAGACACACAATTTAAAATTAAAACGATATAAAATCAGGGTTGATTCAGTTGGTATTGTGTATTGTTACTTAAAAAATCTTAACTAATTTGAGAATACTAAGAATGTTTTAATTTGAATTTACTATTGAAATAAAATAACAGTGCCCTTTTAATGCGGTCCAATTTAGTAACAACAAAAACTACACCTATGTTTAAAGTCATCACCTAAATCATTCATCATCATATGCGGATGCCCATGCGGGTGCATAGAATGATGATGCTGCATATGATGGGGTCCAGACGCGAACGGGCCCATGTTCCCCCCATTAGGGCCCATGGGCCCCGACCCGGGCCCTCCGCCGCCCACGCTATTCGTCAGCTGCTGTGACATTTGAGCTAGAGATGAGATTGGGTCGAAGGAGGAGGTGACGGGGCCCATGGGCCCGGGGCCGCCTTGGTTGGGGTTGATAGGGATGTTATCCGGTCGGTTCATACTGCAGGGGCCCGGGAAGGGGCCGGGGAGAGCTGTGCTGTTCGGACCACCTGATAATGTCGTCTGGAAGGAAAAGTTTCAGTGTTAAATGTTTGATAATGACTCAGTGTTAAATGTTTGATATTGATTAGACAAGATTCTACTAAGAGTACACGCAACCACAATCTATGCTATATAGTGGTCGTGTTTACTCTTATTATCTGCTTATGCTTATTTGCGAATGTTTGTTCAGGATGGTGTCCAGAATAGGTAAGACATTATTAATAAATAATAAAAAAACTAGCTTAACCTGGACCCGGTTATTTATAATAGCTCAAATAGCTCCTCTAATTACCGGCTACGGCTTCTTGGATGGACCTCTGTGTTCATAGATTAGATAGTGAGTCATCCCCTACGAATAAGAATAGTCAGGAAGGGTAATTCAGAACAAACTTCAAACAAAAAGTGGGCCTAGCTCAAACCAAAATGACGTATAAGTCAAAAAACGAATCATAGCCAAAGTTCCAATTAGACATTGCTTCGTGATTAGTTGAATTCAGAACGAAAGCAGGGATTGGTTGGCGCTTGCTAAATGAAAGCGGTGATTGGTTCGGGCGCGTACTGCAATGTCTGCTATGACAGCTGAAACAAGGCGGCGTGGATGATGTTATGCAATAAGTAGAGCGAACCAAGTTATTAATAAAATACTATAATGGTTAACAATGTTTTTTTATTAATTTGTTTTTGTTACTTTGTACACATCAATGAAATCTATGTTCCGCCAAATATGATTAATTTATTAAGTTTTAGTCTAGAAGACATTAAAAAAAGGGTCTTTCTTCGCAATCTAGTGAAGACGGATTTTTAGAAGTTCAACGATAATATCTTCAGTATCAAATATTTTAGAAAAACACTGTTGATATTACTGACAGATTACTAGCTCGAGTAAGTGATTTTCCGTGGTCATTTATTTTTATTTATATCTTATTAGTGTCTCGGTGCGTGAGCATATTTTAAACAAAACCACCGATGATACGAGAGTACATCGAAATCTTTCAAATTAACTAGCTTGTGAAAATATTAGGTCCTTACATATGAAATTGGCGTTTTTCGTACTGGCCACTTTAATCACAAATTTCTCCTCTTTGGTAAGGAATTCCAAATTCAAATTTGTACAGCTATAGACTCATGTATTTGTGCTTCGATGATCGTCATTCATTTGTTTTTTTTCTTCTGTTTTTTTCTGTTTGCGTCACTCATTTTACAAAATGGAAAACTTAAAATATCGCATTATTTACGAGTACGAGTTCCGCCGTGGCACTAGTGCTGCGGAAACAACTCGAAGGGTGAATGATGTGTATGGCGGTCGTGTTGCAAAAGAAAACACAGTTCGTTTTTAGTTCCAACGTTTTCGTTCTGGAAATTTCGACCTGCAGAACAAGCCCCGTGGACGGCCTGAGACTCAAGTTGATAATGAAGAGTTGAAGGCTATTGTGGAAGCGGATCCATCGCAAACCACGTCCGAGTTAGCTGCAGGCTGCGATGTTAGTGATAAAACTGTTTTAATTCACTTGAAGCAAATTGGGAAGATTAAAAAGCTTGAAAGGTGGGTACCTCACGAATTGACTGAAGCAAACCGGCAAACGCGCGTCGACTGCTGCGTTACATTACTAAACCGGCACAATAATGAAGGTATTTTAAACCGAATCATTACCTGTGATGAAAAATGGGTTCTTTACGATAATCGGAAGCGCTCAGCGCAATGGTTGGATCCTGGCCAGCCAGCCAAATCCTGCCCCAAGCGAAAATTAACCCCAAAAAAGTTACTTGTAAGCGTTTGGTGGACTAGTGCCGGTATTGTTCATTACAGTTTTCTCAAATCTGGACAGACTATTACGGCTGATGTCTATTGTCAGCAATTGCAAACCATGATGGAAAAGCTAGCGGCTAAACAACCTAGGCTGGTCAATCGCTCCACGCCACTGCTGCTTCACGACAACGCTAGACCACACACTGCGCAACAGACGGCTACTAAATTAGAAGAGCTTCAATTGGAAAGTCTAAGACATCCTCCGTACTCCCCGGACCTTGCTCCAACAGATTACCATTTTTTTCGAAATTTGGATAACTTCTTGCAAGGGAAAAAATTCAACTCCGATGGGGCAGTCCAAATCGCCTTCAAAGATTTTATTGATTCCCGTCCGACTGGTTTTTTTAGTAAAGGGATCAATGAACTACCTATAAGATGGCAAAAGTGCATAGAAAATAATGGTTCATACTTTGATTAATTAAATATATTATATTAAAAAATATTCGACTTTTTGTTCCTCCCATACAAAACGCCAATTTCATATGTAAGGACCTAATATACATTTTCATTCATTCTGGATAGTTGATTTTCGCTTGCAGTTTCCGGGTTATACCTATAATTTGTTCCACGGTTTCTGGCAGTTGAAGCGTCGTTGGTCTTACATGTTTGATAAAACCGTTCAATTCATCTCTTCTGTTTTATACTCTGCTGGTTTTCATAGTTTTCATTAGTAATTGTTTTTTGTCTTTCTAGCTTTACTGCACTTATCCACTTATTTTTCCGAATAGGATCGGCAGGTCAAAACTAAAACACAAAATACAAGCAAAATAAATACATACATAAGTGTTATATTAGGTCCTTACATATGAAATTGGCGTTTTGTATGGGAGGAACAAAAAGACGAATATTTTTTAATATAATATATTTAATTAATCAAAGTATGAACCATTATTTTCTATGCACTTTTGCCATCTTATAGGTAGTTCATTGATCCCTTTACTAAAAAAACCAGTCGGACGGGAATCAATAAAATCTTTGAAGGCGATTTGGACTGCCCCATCGGAGTTGAATTTTTTCCCTTGCAAGAAGTTATCCAAATTTCGAAAAAAATGGTAATCTGTTGGAGCAAGATCCGGGGAGTACGGAGGATGTCTTAGACTTTCCAATTGAAGCTCTTCTAATTTAGTAGCCGCCTGTTGCGCAGTGTGTGGTCTAGCGCTGTCGTGAAGCAGCAGTGGCGTGGAGCGATTGACCAGCCTAGGTTGTTTAGCCGCTAGCTTTTCCATCATGGTTTGCAATTGCTGACAATAGACATCAAAATAGTCTGGCCAGATTTGAGAAAACTGTAATGAATACCGGCACTAGTCCACCAAACGCTTCCAAGTAACTTTTTTGGGGTTAATTTTCGCTTGGGGCAGGATTTGGCTGGCTGGCCAGGATCCAACCATTGCGCTGAGCGCTTCCGATTATCGTAAAGAACCCATTTTTCATCACAGGTAATGATTCGGTTTAAAATACCTTCATTATTGTGCCGGTTTAGTAATGTAACGCAGCAGTCGACGCGCGTTTGCCGGTTTGCTTCAGTCAATTCGTGAGGTACCCACCTTTCAAGCTTTTTAATCTTCCCAATTTGCTTCAAGTGAATTAAAACAGTTTTATCACTAACATCGCAGCCTGCAGCTAACTCGGACGTGGTTTGCGATGGATCCGCTTCCACAATAGCCTTCAACTCTTCATTATCAACTTGAGTCTCAGGCCGTCCACGGGGCTTGTTCTGCAGGTCGAAATTTCCAGAACGAAAACGTTGGAACCAAAAACGAACTGTGTTTTCTTTTGCAACACGACCGCCATACACTTCATTCACCCTTCGAGTTGTTTCCGCAGCACTAGTGCCACGGCGGATCTCGTACTCGTAAATAATGCGATATTTTAAGTTTTCCATTTTGTAAAATGAGTGACGCAAACAGAAAAAAACAGAAGAAAAAAAACAAATGAATGACGATCATCGAAGCACAAATACATGAGTCTATAGCTGTACAAATTTGAATTTGGAATTCCTTACCAAAGAGGAGAAATTTGTGATTAAAGTGGCCAGTACGAAAAACGCCAATTTCATATGTAAGGACCTAATAAATATATCTTTATTGTATTTGTTACATTTCAATGTTTCATCAACAAGAAGAAAATAATTCTAAGATTAAAAAAATATGTATCTCAAATATAATAAATCAATAACTGACTTCAATTTGCGTATTATTGACCATAATATTGTTTTGTATTAATAACAAAAAACGAAGTCAAAAATTTACTGACTTCATATTGCATAGTATTGAACATTTCATTTTGATGACGTATTTGAACATCTATGAATGTAATTATAATTTAGCTACTACTTACTAGTGAAAAGTGATCCCTAGGCATTTTAATCTTGTATGGCTCCTGCACCACTTCACAACACATGTTGGCATGATGATTCACAGCTATTTCACAAAGAAACTCACGAAAACGTATGTGCAGACTGGACGTGTGTTCGCTTGCAAGATAAATATCCGACTGATGGCGCGCTGAGCCCGACTTTTAAGCCCCGCCTACTTTAGCACGACTTTGGTTGGGGCATTTTTTTAAAGCAGTTACTGTTCCTGACTATTCTTATTCGTAGGTCATCCCACATATAGAGATAGAAGGATGGGAGTGCGTGTGGACATAGACCCTGTGATCCTTGATGCTTACCTCTGTGTCGGTAGATAGTGAGTCATCCATACTGCTGGTAGTAACAGAGGGTGCACTCGACGCAACGCTGCAACTCTTGGAGCTGGCGCAGGAGGCAGGGATGGAGGAAGGCGGCGCGTAAGGACCATGTGATGATCCTTGATGCTTACCTCTGTGTTGGTAGATAGTGAGTCATCCATACTGCTGGTAGTAACAGAGGGTGCACTCGACGCAACGCTGCAACTCTTGGAGCTGGCGCATGAGGAAGGGACGGAGGAAGGCGGTGCGTAAGGTCCCTGTGATGATCCTTGATGCTTACCTCTGTGTTGGTAGATAGTGAGTCATCCATACTGCTTGTAGTAACAGAGGGTGCACTCGACGCAACGCTGCAACTCTTGGAGCTGGCGCATGAGGAAGGGACGGAGGAAGGCGGCGCGTAAGGACCCTGGCTGAGGCCGCCGTCTCTGCTGGGGGTTTTCGAAGCGCTGTCCTGACTCGATCGGTTGGATTGTGGACTTGGTCTGGATTTTTCATCTGTAAGGTATGTTACAAATCAGTATCTAAGGTAACATTTACAAAGAAACAAATTTGGGAATGATGTCGCTGATGCGCGATGGTTATATCCATGTTTAAATCAAGAAATCTTACAAATAAATGTAGAAGTACAATCATCATAAAATCGGCCACACAACTCAGTTTGCGCTATGTTATGTTATGACCGAAGATTTATGCCTATGTCAGGCCAGATCAAGGTGTAGCGCTGATTTTCCGCAGTGACCACGCCAACAGATTTTAAAGCTAAAAGAATACGAACCCAAAGTGGTCCGAATTACTGTCTTTCTGATCCATATTAGTATCAAAATTCTAATTTTAAAAGTTTGGTTATTTCTGCTCAATTTTAAATGAAAATTATATTTAAATCCTTGGAATATGTTCCACACAAATTTACATTACATTTAGTACTAGTTTCTGCCCGCGTCTTCGCACGCGTTTTTCTATGGAAACGATCAAAGGTTATTTCTATCTCATGGGAACGAAATAGGATAAAAAAATGTCTATGTTTTATTACAGGCTTATACTTAGAATCGGTTTAGGAGTAAAGGAGTAGCCAACAACCAATTCATCGAAGATTTAGCATTTATAATATTAATATAATTAAGTAAAATTTAGTAAAGTAAAGGCCGCCTGTGCTTAGGATTTGCACCCTAACTCTTCCCGCGGGTGTCGTAAGAGGCGACTAATGGATATCCACCGGGCGGGCATTAGCGCCTCCTGCGAATCTTTTTACCACCGAACTGCGATCCCCAACCCGCGGGCTCAGCGTGGGGATTATGAGCATTTACCCTCATTAGATAAAAGCCAATAAGACGCTTATCGGAGGGAGGCCTGCGTCCAGCATTGGACCAATATCTGTTGAGGTGAGGTAAAGTATACATTATTATAACTTACTATTGGATTGTGAGGTGGGCGTTTGTGGGTTGTTGAAACTGGGACTTTGTTCAAGTGAAAACCGACCAGAGCGTTGTTCCGATAGCGATGAGTGTCCCTCTGGCGTTCCGGGCATCATGCTGCAAATAAACAATTAATAAAACTTATAAATACATCACATGGTCATAAACAATAAACTCATTTACTTGTTACATAGAAACTATGCACCTAATCTGCTGCCGAAGACTGCAGCATTGCATTTTCATTGTGGTTCTGTCGGTATAATCGTCAATCACCGAGTACATACTCTGCATACAATATTTTTAATATTGGTAAACTCAGCAGTGCGAACTGCCATACTGATTTTACAACAGAGTCAGAGTCAAATCGTTTATTTCTTTAGACTTACAAAATAAGCACTTAAACAAGTCAAGAGAAGAATATAATAGAATAGAAGAAAAAACATCTATTTGGACACATAATAAGAGTAACAAAAATTAACAGATGAAAAACAAAAACGGTACATGGAGGTAAGTGACATGAAAGGGTGGATGGTAGTTTACATTAAATATGGACATCCACATCCCTGTGGCGGAATAGGGGTTGGCTCAGCGTGTGCTGAACATAGCGCTGTTTTTCAGCCAAGGACCAAAGTCAAATTTTTACAATAGAAACAGCTTGATAAATAGTAATTACTGTCAAATAAGACATAAGGTGCAATTGACTCTAGCTTTAGCAGGTACAAACTTTGCGTTACTCAATTTTCTATCAAAATGTGAAGGTTATATAAACTTCCCACTTGAAGCCCTGTCACATTTTCATAGATAATAGATTAACGTAAACTCTGTAAACAGTATGCAGTTCAGTCGATAGCAGTTCACACTCAGCATACAGAACTCAAATCATGGTAAATTTACTTTAGAATAAACAATTGATTTTATTACAAGTCTATTAAGTTTATTCGTTCAGAATTTTTATGCCGATTTATGGCATGGCAAATACTTCTGTTTTTCTTCACTCAAGTTAAATCTTTCAGCAGGGGCCTCTTTTAATTCGTCGGAAAGAAAGTCTGTCAGATTCGATATTGAAGACTGGCCGCCATGGCTGAAATTGGGCTGGGAGGGCGTTATATTACTCTTTGATTTAATTTTGTGTTGCCCTGCCCTGCTATGTTTTCAGTACGGCGATTGTTACTGTTGTTATTTTAACCTGAATTTTCAGTTTTATAACTTACCCTGCTGGTGATTTCTGGTTCGAATTGGACTGTGGCGTTTGACCTCCACTATTCGAAGGGGGTCCGTTGTCTTTCAACGACGTGTTGGGCTGCTTCTGTATTGTTAACTCTTGACCTGTTTATATAAAACAATAAAAATAAGTACACAAATAAAGATTTTCTTTACTTGACCTCTATTCGCTATGCCAAAAAGTTGTTTATATCTGAAAACGAACGAGTAATCATGAAACGCGCGCGTCACGCGTTTGCGTTACACAAGAGTAAACGTTACCGTAATCAAAATCTGAGCGGAGCAAATGCTGAGCGTGTACTGCCATAGAGTAACGCTATTTTTAATGGAAATGTGAAAGATATATAAATTTCCCGCTTGAAGCGCTGTCAGATTTCCATAAAAATCGAGTAACACAAACAAACAGTATACAGTACACAATCAGCATACTAGGAGCCGACCCGTAAAACCTAAATAGAAAGTCACAGTTTCGTTTTTGCGCAAACGTTATCGTACATATGTGTACGTGACATAAATCAGAAGTCTCTAATCAAAAACTTCGATTTTTGTTTTGCGTTTTTTGTATTATATTGTCATAGCGAATAAGGTTCCAATTTGAGTATAGACTTTTTACATCAGACGAGATAGAGAAGACCTAAATGGAATGTGACAAAATTCACGACAGAAGTTTGCTTGTGCAATGTACAAATATGAGTGAGAGACGAATTAGCCATAGAGTATGAATTTTATGTTAGCACATTTTCACCAACCACCACCAACAAAATGATAGAAAACACACACAAAAACATGAAAAACTTATTGCATTTACTGTGTAATTTTGCTGTAAGACTATTAAGTGCCAATTGAACCTTTACTAAACACAGATGTTTTACAGCAAAACTACCATAACTTTGAAAGCTAAAAAACAATCAAAAGAAAGCAAAAATTAAAACAAAACATAAGCCAGGGGTTACACTTGTCAGTTTTCAAAATTAGTACCGCATTTCAGGCTTTATACAACATGCATTTTGCTGTACGCAATCATTTTTGACCGTATCCGTTAGATTTATGGTTCAATTTTGCGAAACACTTTGCAAATGCACTGGTATCAACCGGTTTTGATCAAATTTGATAGATTCGTAGATACGATAGGGTGTTTCCAGATTTGATTTCTGTGGATTTTATCATATTTATCGACACGGAATCACCTTGAACCTGTCAGTTTCTGATTTGTTTTAGTGCAAACGCTAATCTTATGCAAGCGACATAAGAGTTAGTTTACACACGCACAAAAACGACAAAGAAACTTCGATTTTCTTTTTTCGAGTAGGCTAAATATTCCAAGCAACCGTTAGGATCCACGTGTCAAATACACGGACGGCAAGTTGTCGACTGAAAGGCTCAACTGTACGCGATTGCAGCCGACTGGCGACAGGAAAATTGCCGTCCGTGCATTTGAGACGTGCAGTCCGTGTCCCTTAGCTATCTTCGATCCCGAAGCTTACAGCTTATCTCACCCATCGTCAACCAAGTAGAAAAAACCCTAAAACGATTACGCGTCGATAAATGTGGTAAATCCCTCGAAATATATTGTTTGTGTTGACAACTTCGCGTCACAAGTGTAATCCCGGCTGTGTATCAGTTACCTTCGAACTGGTTGAGGTACGATATCTGCTGCGGCGACGGCACGGGCATCAAGCTAGGTTCCTTCCCATGCGACGCTTGCTGATTCTTTTGCGCCGCCGCTAAGCATTGCAGCGTACGGACAAACACACCATCGTCTAGCTTCTCCAGTATTTCTGTGTCCATCCATTTTGTACCGTACACCGTCGTTTTTAAGTCCATATTTTATCACACGTTGGGATCAAGCGTCAAGCGTTTTGCGGGGAGGGGAGGGAAAACAAAAAATACGCATTACAACTACAGAAAAACAAAAAACTACTAAAAAAATCAAAATCTTAAAAAAAATAACTCGTTGTGGTTGGGAAAATGTCTAACGTTGATGTAGTTATTTGCATGCTTCTACTTCTATGGCTATATCTTTCATGCGATAAAAAAACTTACTTTATAAACATCTTAATTTAACTTAATTTTGAAAATGTTTTTATAGGTTGTTTTTTTTTGTTATCTGGCCGATGTTAAGTTGGCGGAGAAGCACTATAAAATAGTTCGTTCTTGTTTACAGTATAATCGAAACAAATTTTCCAAAAAATTTAAGTGCCTGACGATGCTCATCACTGCGCCGATTTTTAACAGACCTTATCTATGTTAGCCGATTTATCCGTCAATTGTGGACCGATATCAATAATTCTTCGGCTATTGTTTAAAGAATTATCTCGGGGTTGTCCCATAAAAAAATATTTACGAGGGATTATTATTTGTACCGCATAAAAACATTGAAAATATTAATTATTTAAAAGTTGGTTTTTAGTTTTTCAAACAATGAAACTATTATGAAATACCTTATAGATGTTAAGGTATATAACATCGGCCAGGAAAAATCACGACAGACGCATCAGTATCTTAACCACTATCGTATCAAATGAAAGCTAATGTACCTGGCGCGTCCTGCTTAGGTCCTTGCTTGCAATGTGCTGGTGAGTTTAAACCTGAGCCTGCTCGCGATGCCTCGGCTGACATCGGCATGGATACTGAGCCGTGGCCGGGGGATTGCGTTGCTGTGGGGTATATACAAGTCAGACACAAAAATCCAAAGTTTCTGGTAATCGTAGATTATTGATGTATTAACTATGGATGTATTAATATCCCAAAAAGAAGAATTGATCTTTAGAATTGAGCAAAAGCGACACGTCTCATCAGGAACAGGATTGGATAAACTTTAATGTTTCTACTGTAGGTGGAGCTAACGGCACTAAAGTCCGTATAAAGCAGAGATTTTCGACATCTACGTCACTTGGCTTCGCTGTGTAGTCGTTATCATACTCTTGTACTGAGGGGAGGACGCGGGTTAAGGCCCGTCAAAAACGAGAATCCAATCAATTTTTTTTGGGAAATTATTCGATTTCTTACATAATTCTCCGTCTCATAACACAAGGTAAGGACAACATGTCCTATCGGCTTAGCAAGATCAACTATGAGTTACTTATGTACTAGTTATGAATAAAGGCCAGAGCCTGTTCGGGAAGCGTTGGCAGCCGTGGCCGGGGGATTGCGTTGCTGTGGGGTGGATACAAGTCAGACACAAAACCCTGCGTCTCGCAAGGTAAAGACAACATGCCCTATTGCCTTAGCAAGATCAACTATGGGTTAGTTTAGTTATGAATAAAGGCCAGAGCCTGTTTGGGAGGTTTCGGCAGATATCGGCATGGATACTGAGCCGTGGCCGGGGGACTGCGTTGCGGTGGGATACATTCAAGTCAGACACAAATCCTTCCGTCTTACAATGTAACGACAACATGCATTATCAGCTCAGTAAGATAAACTATGAGTTAGTTTAGTTATGAGTAAAGGCCAGAGCTTGTTCGGGAGGCTTCAGCAGGCATCGGCATGGATACTGAGACGTCGCCGGGGGACAGGGATAGGTAAAAGTAAAAAATACGTCCCTACGTATCAAAAGGTTCTAAGGCAAAACGTCCTATAGGCAAGAAAAGAGTTAGGTGTTTAAATTTATAATATTAGTACGGATTCAAATTAAAGCAACATACCTATAGGCACGGAGGCGGATCTGTGAAGGGGCGAAGCCCCGTAGGGCGGCGGTGGTAGGCAGCCGCCTCTTTCTGAGCAAGGGGACTTCACTTGTGTACCTGGAATATTAAAAAATAATTAATTGTACCATTCATTAATATTTTAGAGGTGATAGATGAGGATAAGGACTTCGGATGCGGGCGCTTTGGCGCTCATTACGAAACGGATATGACCAGCAGTAGACTGATCAGCTACAAGTGTATTTTGATCGTTGTTGATTAACCGCCACTACTATCAGCTCCCCTAGCGGATACTTATTGGAACTTGTTTGCTATGACAACTTTCTTAGTGATCTTGTTATTTGACGATTGATTATATAAAAACCTCATTAATACCATGACAAGAATAACATAAGTGAGGGAACGATCGACGGCCTTATCGCTAAAAGCGATCACTTCCAGGTAACCCATGGCTGGACAAAATCTATTAGTAAACAAGTAGACGGGAGCGTACAACAACATAAACAATTAGATTAAGTACCAAGACATACAAAATACTCACTCAATTCATTATCCATAGACTTAGGGTCATCAAAGAACTGGTGGTGTATCTTCTGCCAGTCGATGTCGCCGGCGGGGCTCTTAGGGCTCCGCATGCCGCCCGGGCCTCGCGGGCCCCCTGGACCCGAGCACGGGCCTCCGGGACCCGGCCCGCCGGGGCCTAGCCCACCCGGGTCGCCTGGACCCATCTGTAGAGGTTTTTTTAAGCTTGTAAACAAAATGATGGTATCCCTGAATTCAGAGCACAAACGTGTAACCTCACTGCCAACTATGTAAAAATAGCTATTGCATATTATACCAAAGCCTTCGAATATTATAAGATAGTATGGCCAAACTGCGATCCCCAAACCGCATGCCCAGCGTGGGGATTATGGGCGTTACCCTCCATGAGATTAATAAATTAGCGTGGTCCAGACCACACTTGAGTAAAGATGAATTCAAAGAATCACTAGGCAGAGATTTGAAGGTTAGAAATCGTTCTAAAATAGACAATTACTCAAGTAATGCTTGGTAACCGTTCAATAATACGTAATAACGTGGCAAGAACGCATCGCTACTTGAGGGTTACATGAGTAAGTGTAGATTTTGACATGGTTTAAGCATATAGGTATCTGTAAAGACTAATTTTAAAATGATTGGTAACTAATCATTTTAAAATTAGTCTTTACTGAAACCTACACATAATAATCACTCAAACATAGATCGATATCTGAGCATGCTTTCATAATACGGTCTTATTAAAGTTAACTTACGCCTCTCCCGCGTCCATACTCGTCGCACATAGGTCCATTGACCGACATGCCGTGATGGTCGGGCCCACAGTCGCCCATCATACCTCCCATCATGCTACCGTCCATCATCATACCACCTGTGGGCAAGGACAAAGGGCACGGTAAATAGACTGGACATTAATGTACGACTGGATATTGTCGTACAGACTGTCTATTACAGAATGTTAAACGTTTTCAGGTCGTCGTGACATCGACTGGATTGGTAAGGCAAGAAACCGGGATAACTAGCGATTTCTGGTGTTAGAGTAGTTCCACTTGGGGTTAATTTGCCACGCCTGTAAGTAGGTAAGTATCTACATAATGCCTATGTCGGCATACTACTGCAGGGTCAGTACTTTTCCACACTTTATCTATCCATAATTTATGTATAAAAGAAAGTCGTGTTGGTTACTATAGTCTACGACGACCTCTGTGGCGCGGTGGGCGAAGGTCTGCCTGCGACTCAGGAGGTTGCGGGTTCGATTCCCGCCTCGGGACAAATGTGTGTACGATCTGCAGACATTTGTTCAGGGCGTTCTGGATGTTTTTCTTTGTATAATAAACAATTTCTATCTATGTAGTGTATTGTATTATGTATATCAGTTATCTAGTACCCATAACACAAGTTCTGCTTAGCTTGGGGCTAGATAATGCTGTGTGAATTGTCCAGCATTATTAATTAATTACACTATTTATAACTTAAGAACGGCTGAACCGATTTAGCTGAAAATTAGCGGGGAGGTAGCTTAGAACCAGGAGATGGACATAGGATACTTAAATACTTTTATCCCGTTCCCGTGGGATGTGACATAAAAATAACCACGGGGACCCGCGGGGCGCAGCTAGTTTCAGATAAATCTAAAGATATAACTTAGTTAAGGCGATTGCGTTCTGGATGTTTTCTATGTATAATAAAAAATATCTATCTATGTAGTGTATTGTATTATGTATATAAGTTATCTAGTACCCATAACACAAGCTCTGCTTAGCTTGGGGCTCGATAATGCTGTGTGAATTGTCCAGCATTATTATTATTATTATTATTGCTAAGTTTCGAAAACGACCAATCGCAATTGTGTCGTTACAAATCCAATACGACCCAGAGCTCCTGCCGCTGCTTCGCTCGTTAAGATTAGGGAAAACTTAATTTACTTATATTGTTTTTTTATAAAATCCAATCAAAAGGGATCAATCATCAAATGCACTTAAACCGCATGCCAAAATCAAAAGAAAAACGAAGGCGTCACTCCTTGATCAATAGACAGTTTTGCAATGTATTGGTGTCAAGTTACAAATCGCCAAAACTAAACTAATTTCACAGGACAAAAAATTATGCCATCCTGATATAAAAAAAAAAAAGTTTCTATTTAGTTTTCGTACAAACGCTATCTTATGCAAGTGACATAAGAGTTGATTTTCCACGCCAACGAAGCAGAAACATCGATTTTCTTTTTCAGATTAGGCCCCCTTTTTATTTCAATTGCTAGGCATCATTTTTATTGAGTTTCTGCGATATATGAATCGACACCATTGTCCAATATAGATTTTTCATCAGGCATAAAAAACTACTTTCGAAACAAGGAGTTCGCCATTAAGGGAACTTACCCATACTACATGACCCATTTTTAGGGTTCCGTACCCAAAGGGTAAAACGGGACCCTATTACTAAGACTCCGCTGTCCGTTCGTCTGTTTGTCTGTATGTCCGTCTGTCACCAGGCTGTATCTCATGAACCGTGACAGTTAGACAGTTAATTTTAAAAGTATGGGTAATATGGGTATGTTCCCTTAGATCCAGTTAGTAACTTATTAAAAGAAACAGGTTAGATCACAAATGAGGGTGAAAAGAAGCATCTTCCGAGCAATCAACATCATCAAAATGCTTTTATTCTTGAAACCTTGGTAATTCATTCATTTTGATGCAGTTTTTATTCGGTCTCATGCCAAACAAGCAATAACTGTGTTTTTAGGGTTCCGTACTCAAGGGGTAAAACGAGAGCCTATTTTTAATGCTCGACTGTCCGTCCGTCTGTCACCAGGCTGTATATCATGAACCGTGATAGTTAGACAGATGAAATTTTCACGGAGATGTATTTCTGTTGCCGCTTTAGCAACAAATACTAAAAAAACATAATCAAATTAAATATTTAAGGGGGCTCCCATACTACAGTTTTTATAGATAATGGTACGGAACCCTTCGTGCGCGAGTTGGACTCGCACTTGGCCGGTTTTTATAATTTAAATATTCAATATTCATTGAACGGAATGAAATATGAGAATTAAATCTCAAATCAGTAAGTTGACTCGGTATTCACCATCAGAGCAGAAAGAAAACCAAAGCAGATAAAGCAAAATATATAAACAAAAATAATAAGAAAAAAAGAAAATGAAGGATGTGAACATAAAATACCTTTTCTAGGTGGTCTATTATACACACCGTTCATTGCGTTTAAGTTGGGGCCTGGCATCATTCGGGGGCCCATGTGTGGGCCCATCATGCAGGGTTTGGGGCCTCCCATACCCCCCATGGGGTTCGGCATACGCTGTGGAAGAGAACATTTAGTAAAATATGCTTATAGGAAGTGCAGTTGCTCCAAACTTTATTTACAGAAAATCATACATTGACAATTTAACTTTAAACCACAATAACGTCGTCCTAGACGAAACTTCGTCCACGGCTGCTAGGGCAGATTTCAAATATGGCTAAATATCTCTAAATAGCGATGAATTTATTTTCCAAATAATAATAATACAAATTGGATTATAGGTTTGGGAGCTAAATAATAATACCACAGAAAGATAAAAATAGTAATAATAATAACAACATCTCAAGAGAATATCTCTAGGAAGTTGGATCAAGGGTCAGTTTGCAATTGGAGTAGTCCTGGACTCAGCGCGCATCGTTAGAAGTTCCTCTCTCTACAGCCTTAGTAATCGGCCGCTCGAGCCTAGCTTTCCGGCCGATGATTCACCATTTTTATATATCTTTACTATAGAATATTTCTTAATTTTTTGTTTTGTATATCAATAATTTTTAACGAGATTTTATGATACATTTTTAATTTATAATAATAAACTTACCCCCATAGGCCCGCCGCACGCCCTTCCCATATGCATATCCGTACACATCCCAGTCTTCATATCGGGCCCCCCACAGGGGCCCCTGATACCTTTAATGCCACAGGGGCCCATAGGACCCATCGGCCCATTAGGACCCATTCCACCCATTGGCCCCATAGGCCCGTTAGGGCCCATCATGCCATTTGGTCCCATGTTATGCCCCATCATGCCCGGCCCACCCATGTTCATATGACTCATAGGTCCGTTGGGGCCCATCGGTCCCCCCATGGGTCCATTAGGTCCCATGTGACTCATGGTGCAGCTTGGGCCGGAGTTCATGGCACTGGACATGGAGACCATAGGTCCGTTCGGGTTGCCCATTGGTCCGTTCGGTCCCATGGACATGGGTGGGAAGTGGGGTGGCATATTCATGCTTGCACTTGAGTTCGGAGGGTTTATGTTGTCTGGTGGCTGGTTTGAGTCGTTTGGACCCTGGAAAGAAATAGTTTTATGAAACAAAACACGTAATGTACTTCTACAAAGTACAAAATATAGCGTGTAACAAAAGGTTAGTTTGGTCCTTAAAACTTTCAGTAATGGTTCAGACCCGTTCACAGAATAGAGGAAAAATATTGGTTTCCGAATAAATAAAACGAAACGAAATAACCATTGGAAGGCAATGACTGATGCATGTACTTATAACCTAGGAAAAACAATGGCATAAGTGAACAATGGCAGACATTATATTCTTGCTGCTTCCTCTGTCATCCATTACAAATGGTTCAGCTACTTGCATTGCATGTCCTCGACCCAACCCGATTAAGACGGACGGACGCGGACGTCCATCCATTTTTGCCCCTTGAACCACTGCAATAATGGGCTAATTATGGGCTTTACCGTATAAATCCCTATAACTCTTCCCGTGGCTGTCGTAAGAGGCGACTAAGACATATCCTACTAGCTGAACTTAATGTACGTTCCAAATTCTATTGTTTGCGGCAGAGCGAGATTCCCCTAACACAGGTAAATTACTTTACTTAAAAGGGGGTCTCAAACACTGTTATATAATGTATTTTAAGTTTCCGAATAAAGATTTTGTATTTGTATTTGTATATCCACTTTGAGGATTGATCACGCGGTTGAGGACTATAAAACCCAGATTGCAATTAACTGGTTAGGATTATTGGGTACATTTTCAGGGAACCAGCATATACCACATCTTCCTGACGGTGGCCAGATATTCCTCGCTGCTGCGGAGTCAGATTTTTATCAGGTGGAGGTCTGCGTCCAGGAGTGAGGCACTATAGGCTATTGAGGTGAGGTTGCGGACTATAAAACCCAGATTTCAATTACCTGGTTAGGATTGTTGGGTACGCTCTTAGAGAACAGCATCTGCTGCATTTTCCTGATGGTGGCCAGCTGTTCCTGGCTGCTATTGAGTCACATTCTCATCAGGGGGGAGGTCTGCCTCCAGGAGTGGAGCACTATAATAGGTTGAGGCTATAAAACCCAGATTTCAATTCCCTGGTTAGGATTGTTGTGTCCACTTTCAGGGTACAGCATCTGTTCTGTTACATCTTCCGGATGGTGGCCAGCTGTTCCTGGCTGCTACGGAGTCATTCTCATCGGGCGGAGGTCTGTGTCCAGGAGTTGAGCACTATAGTAGGTTGAGGCTATAAAACCCAGATTTCAATTACCTGGTTAGGATTGTTGGGTCCGCTTGCAAGAAACAGCATCTGCTGCATTTTCCTGATGGTGGCCAACTGTTCCTGGCTGCTACGGAGTCACATTCTCATCAGGGGGAGGTCTGCGTCAGGAGTGGAGCACTATAATAGGTTGAGGCTTTAAAAACCAGATTTCAATTACATACCTGGTTAGGATTGTTGGGTCCGCTCTCAGGGTACAGCATCTGTTACATCTTCCGGATGGTGGCCAACTGTTCCTGGCTGCTACGGAGTCACATTCTCATCAGATGGAGGTCTGTGTCCAGGAGTGGAGCACTATAGTAGGTTGAGGCTATAAAACCCAGATTTCAATTACCTGGTTAGGATTGTTGGGTCCGCTTTCAGGGAACAGCATCTGCTGCATTTTCCTGATGGTGGCCAGCTGTTCCTCGCGGTGCGCGCGCTGTTGCGGAGTCAGATTCTCGTCTGGAATTTTTACACCTGTAGGGAATATCGTATTTATTGTACAGGCAAGGAGAAGACGTAGTTGATCTAATATATGTCTGATCTAGAAATCTGGGTACGTGTTTTTATAAGATTTAGCAAGAAACCTGTATTTTAGTGCTTTTGATGAACTTGACTTATGGTCAAGAAGTAAAAAATACATTTTAATAGTTTAAATTTATAGTTGATGTTTAAAAAAGGGTCTGACAATTTATTTGAACTTGTACAAACGAGTCTATTTTTCCCGCTTAAAACCCATACTACTAGACAGTAGCAAAATCTCATTATCATTTATCCATAATCATCACATTCATAGTAAGGTTCCCTTAAATAAACCTCGCTCAAGAATTTGGATGTTATTAGAGAGAAAGAAATAGTAATATATTACAAACAATAAAAACTTTATGACATTTTAGTTGGTTTTAACAAGGTAGGAGTATTAACTTATCTTATATCACTAAACTAAGACACAAGCTAAGATAAATAAGTAGGTAATTTATAAATGTAAATTATGAAGGAAGTAGAGTCACAGAGCAACTACGTACATAGTCTACTCTGTGTGTTTTTAAATAACAAGTGAACTTTATAAGTTACACTATTCTGAAAGTTACTTTATGTTTAATACATAGTTAAATCACAGCTTATACTGTAAATAATTTAGTTTTAACTTAACTAGTAATTTGTATTTTAAGTTTAATTTGTTTTTTGAAAGTTATTATTTATCTTTTTAACTTTCTTCTTTATTTTATCTATTGTTTGTGCACTTATTGCAAATGTTGTGCAAGCCTGTTATGAGAACACATTCTATTATATAGTCTTCACACTGTTTATAAAAAATGTGTTAGTGTTTTGTTAGCATTGCCCTAATAAATAAATAAAGAACAAAAAAGCTTTATTTTTATAGCTTACCTTTAGGCCCGCCTTGACAGTCGCCCGGATCGGATTGATTGGACTCTTGCGCTTCGGAGCAGGCCGGCATTTGCTGGCCGTTTGGCATTCCATTCGACATTACTGATGGGTTTTTCTGTAAGTAACATTTTAATATTACAGTTATATTTTAATGTTACATATGTATGTCCACCACAGAACGAAGAAATTATGATCCTTCAGCTTTATTAAAGATACAAAAACAAGGAAAATAACTGAAGTTTGAAGGGGATTTCAGTACCAATTCAAACAAAAATATTCGAACAAAATGATCGGGAATCAAACCTGCAATTTCAAATCCGAATTCTAGTTCGAAATTATCTACTTTGCCAGTTTTGACACGAGAAGAATGCTTGTTTAGTAGTTTTTTAAAGTATGATTAAATAAATTAAAATTGGTTGGGTAAAGAAGTTGGTTATTCGAAATAACAATAATATAATATAAATCACCTTTAAACCTTTCCATAGGCACAACGCGTGCGAAGCCGCGGGGCGCAGCTAGAATAATATAAATGTACTTACGGTGTCCCATGGCATTTCACCATCCGCACCGAGGCCGTCCATGACACCGCAGGACGGGGTGCCTCCTGGAAACCCATCCATAGCCCCCATGCCCGGCCCCATCTGACCGCCGGGGCCCATCTGACCGGGCCCCATCTGACCGCCGGGGCCCATGCCGCCCATTTGACCACCCTTCATCATCATCATTTGACCGCCAGGGCCGCCCATTCTGAAAGACGTTTAATTAGATTAGATAGGTGTCTATCACCGGATTAATAAACAGAACTATTTCTAACTAGAAGGATTGGGCTCGCAAAAGCAAATTGTTGGAGGAGATATATCAGTTAAGGTTTTTATGAACAGAATGTTGTTTATTGTTAATAATGAATGAGCTGAAAAATTTAAATAGTGTGTTTTTACAAAAAGTTTTACAGCTCTATCAATATTTTCAGGATGTTTTTTTTTAAACACTGAAACACACGGCTGGCTGGATTAGATTTGACACCACAGGACGCATAAAAACTTAGAAAACCATTTAATTAATTCTAATATCATTTTGGGTATTTAATTTAATGTTCTGACAATACCACATAAATTCTAATATTGAAAATATCATTGAAGAGTTACCAGCATTCTTAGTTCTATGGGACTAATAGCACATTTTCTGTATCAATAGTTTTATGATAGTACTACAAGGATAAAATAGTTTTAATAGTTCTATGGGCCAACAGTTCTATAGTACTAATGGGAGTTACCAACTATTATTAGTTCTATAGAACAATTGGGACAGGTTTCGTTTCAATAGTTCTACCATAAAACTGCAGGGATAAAAAAGTGGTAACAGTTCTATGTCGTTACAGTCCTATATAACAAATGGGAGTTACCGGATTTGAAGACTTCTCAACTTCACAACTTTATCACAATCAAAAAGCCTGGCAATTTTAACTTAAAGCTATATCAAACTTTAAAAAAACCACACTATAACGTAAATTTTTGGTAAAAATTCATAGCCATTACTGCAACTACACACGATAAATCAGACTAAAAAAGAAAGACGTTTATTTACAAAACTCTAAAAATAAAAAATACTCAAGTTTACCTGTTCGGCCCTGGTCCCATCATATTAGGCCCCATATGCCCCATGCCACCATGCATAGGCCCCATATTTGGCCCAGGCCCCATAGGCCCTCCCATCATGTGGGCCATCTGATTGGGAGGCCCGCCCATCATGTTGGGTCCTCCACGCATCCCACCGCGGGTTTTGGCCATCGCGAGGTTGTTGAGCCATTGCGCTGGGCTTTGTTTGTTGAACTGGCCGATTTTTAGAGGGTGTTTCTGTTGGGAAGATAGAGTTACATTAATTCATAGTCTTCTACAACTTTTGATCAAGACTAAGAAGTATTTAGCAATAGAGTAGTCCACGATTGGAACCTTTCACCAGAAGACCTTATATCGCCACATAAATAAAAAGCTTCAGGAATAAACTCGACAACTGGATATGAGACGACAAAAAAAACTAAAAAAGTGAGACAGTGAATAAATTTAACGTTGTCTGATATAGACACATCAAGCCATAGGCTGTTTGTCTATCACACTAATATTATATATGGCAAAATTTGTATGGATGTATGGATGGATGCTTGTTACCTCTACACGCAAAAACTACTTAACGGATCGGGCTGAAATTTTGCATAGGTAATCCTAATCCTGGAATCAAATATAGGCTTCTCCTTTTATCCCATTAATCAGTTCCCGTGGGATAAAAATCTAAAAGTCTATAGAACTTAAGTACATACCTCTAAATACTTCTTAGTGGCCGGCTGAGCACAATGATACGCGATGATCGAGTGATGCTGCCCAGATATAACTGACTCCGCACCCTTGTTCGCCAGTAGTGTAGAGAACACGAAGATCTGGCTTTGCTGCTGGGTTATTACACAGTAATTAAACATTGTTTGCGATTAGAAAGAAAGAAAGAAAGAATTTATTCGTAGCCACACACCTTATAACAATAATAAAGGAAATACAAAATATACGTAGGTAACTAAGAAAAATATAAACCTTTGGATTTATATGTCGAAACCTATTCTAAGCGTGTAGTAGTCAAGTCCCAAGGGTATAAATAATTGGTCTTTCCCTATCTATGTGCGCGGCTAATCAGGTCCAGCCTCAGCTTGATGTCATTATCCACCGCGGTCGATAACGAAGCTGGTTTTCAGTCAGGACCTAAGTTGGGTGACGTCGCATCACGAGTAACAGTCCACAGATGATACATGGTTAAACGATTATGAATGGTTAAACGATGTTGTGGAAAACCTCAACCTCAATCTTCGCCGAGAACAGTTGTGTCACACGCGGTCGCACGTATGCGCGCGTAGATACCAATAGTGAAACGTGCTAACGCATCATAACAAAGCTGTCGCGACGGTCGCCCGTGCTATGATGACCTTAACCATCATCGCGTGAGGAATGTGCGCGGACAGCAAATTATATTGCTAAGGCGACGATAATACGTGCCTCAACAATGTCTACACCTACCAAGCTACCATGCAGCGTAAAGCTGAAAACCGATACTGAACATATGTTGTACCAATACTTTATAGAAGCAGAGAGCCGCTATAAAGAAGAGAAACAAGTGCGAGAAAATTTTGAAAGCCTTGTAAAAGACCTTACGAATCAAATTGAAATCCTGCAGCAGCAGCTCAAATGTGTAATGGAACAAAAAACTGTGCCGCCACCAACCGCAACAATGGAAACTTCATCTGCTGGTGTTGAATACGCCACCGACGAAGAGGAACTTGCCAGAGAAACGGAGTGGATAAGAACCAAAGCGAGGAAAAAACGTAAATTGAACACCTCACCTACACTCTCACCGCAAGAAGTCAACAAGCCTTCTTCAACAGAAAAAACCAAGAAAGTCCCCTCCCCACCACCTATTATAGTGGATGGGGTAAGCAATTACCAAACGTTTTATGACTTTTTGTCAGGAAACCAGCCAGCAGGAACTTTCACCATAAAGATGATGACCGGTGACTGCGTGAAAATAAATGCTTGTAATGAGGAATCGTACAAGTGCATCACAAAAACATTATCCGATAACGACTGCCTCTGGCACTCCTACGAAAATAAACAAGAGAGACCGATAAGAGTGATGGTTAAAAAATTACCATCCTCCTGCAAACCAGAGAGAATAATAGAAGACCTAAAAGCCAAAGGTTACAAGATTGAAGATGCAGTAAATAAGCTCAGCTGGAAAAGTAAGGAGCCACTTAATATGTTTATGCTTACATTCAATAACCAAGAGGAAATTAAAAAAGTATACGATATTAGATACATACTAGGGTGTATGGTAGAGATTCAACCACTAAGATCAACGAAACTGATCCCCCAATGCAAAAGGTGTCAGGCCTATGGACATACACACAAATACTGTTCTAAGGAGCCAAGGTGTGTTAAATGCACGGGAAAACATCTTACTATAGATTGCAAAAAACCTGCACAAGACAAGCCGAAATGTGTTCACTGTGGTGAGCCACACCCGGCTAACTACAGAGGCTGCATGATAGCTAAAGAAATGCAGAAAATCCGTAACAAGTCAGTGAAAAAGCCAGCCGTGCAGCAACATCAGGTCGCGAAACCACTGGTAAGTGACAAACTACCTACATCTAACCAGAATAATCGCAATACAAGGCCCATCAGCGTTACCAAAAAAAACATAACTTATGCTCAGGCGGCTGCTAGATGCACTACCACCGCCCAATGCAACGAGCAGTCGAAGCAGTCGGAAAACAACAAACTAGATGAAATCCTCAAACTCATGACAGCATTCGATGCACGTTTGAAGAAAATTGAAAATAGCACTAAACCTGCTATAACGAAGGCTAAACAATGATTAACACAATCAAAATAATGGCTTGGAATTGCAATGGGCTACAGAAACACCAGCACGAGTTGCAAGTAGTCCTTGATATAGAAAACGTAGATGTGTGTCTCATATCTGAAACACACTTTACTAAGCAATCACACATAAAGTTTAAAGGTTATAAAGTCTATCATGCCTTGCACCCAGCTAATAAAGGAAGAGGTGGTAGTGCAGTTATTATAAAGGACAAAATCAAACACTATGAAAGTAGTAAATATGAAGAGCCAGATATACAGTCTGTTTCAATTATCATTAACACCAAACGATTTCCTCTTACGGTGGCGGCCATTTACTGTCCACCGCGATACACAATAGGGTATATGCATGTGATTTCAAAATGGCTAAAAAAATATATACGTATTCTCTATTGATATAGAAACATATCTACATATTTATTTTTGCATTTTGAGATGTTTTTATTGTAGAATTTAACCATTGAAAAATTTATATTTTAAATCTCAATCGCAAAATTTCAAAACGCTACGCCATTGACTAGAGCGGACGTGACATCACTGTGCACATTTTTTCTTTTTTTATTCTGCTTGCTGCACCATGATTTGACACTATTCTGCCCACTTGACATTTCGTATTGTCGATTATTTTCAGTTTTTTCGGAAAACCTCTTTCCTGAGATGACCACTACCGAGGTCGTCACCAAAGGTTTTAATCAAGTGTGTACGTCGACGTCACATAAACATGGCGCCAATATGGCAGCGTTTTTATCACCCGAAAATGATTGTAGTTTTGATTTGTTTTTTTTACCTTGTTAATGCGAAATTCAGTGAGCGTCTTATCATTCCTCGGTTAAATAATGACCTAAAGAATCGATTAAAACAATAAAAAAAATCGATGCATATACCCTATTGGCAAACATACCTACCTAGATCTCCTAAAGTCGTTTGGGGAGCGATTTGTATTAGGAGGTGACTTCAACGCCAAAAATACATACTGGGGCTCCAGACTTACAAATACAAAAGGGAGAGAGCTACTAAAAGCTGTAAAAGAAGCCAAAAGTGATGTCATTTCAACGAGATCACCTACCTACTGGCCGACAGATCCGAAAAAGATACCCGACCTGATAGACTTTTTCATTTATAAAAACATAGCGCCTGACTACCTTAAAACAGAACAGAGCTACGATATGAGCTCTGACCACTCTGCTATATACTTAGAAATCAGAGAACAAGTTGTACAGAAAGAAAACACTTTGTCCCTAGTTAACAAGCGCACAGATTGGAATAGTTTTGAAAAAGAACTAAACAGTCGTATAAACTTAAGAGTCCAGCTGAAAACTCCAGAGCAGCTCAATATAGAAATAGATATATTTAATAAAATTATTCAACAAACTGCATGGAATAATACTCCAGTGTCAAAGAAAGGGGCTACACGACATTTTTATCCTCCAGAAATTATACTCCTAATACGCGAAAAAAGAAAACAGAGAAACCAGTGGCACCAATCTAGGTCTCCGCAAGATAAAACAAAGTTGAACAACCTCACTAAACAACTGAAAAGGCGAATTCAGAACTTCACTGACGCTTCAACTAATACGTATCTCCAAAACCTAACTAGTGATCGTAGCACAGACTATTCGCTTTGGAAGGCTACTAAGAATATGAAAAAGCCCAACACTCAGATTCCACCAATAAAAATTGGTCCCGGTAATTGGGCTGTCAGTGATCAACAGAAAGCCGATAAGTTTGCAGAGCACCTAGAAAACATATTCAAACCAAACGAGGCCCAAATAATTGATGAAATACTTACACATGAGGTCTGTGATGACGAACGATCCATAAAGCTTGTCTCACCCCGTGAAGTAGCAAGTGAAATAAAACATCACATAAATCCTAGAAAATCTCCGGGATTTGATCTTATCTCAGGGGAGATACTTCAACATCTTCCGAGGAAAGCCTTAGTTAAACTAACTACACTCATAAATGCTGCTCTGCGGTTAAAGTATGTGCCAAACTTATGGAAAATAGCAGAAGTGATAATGATACCCAAGCCGGGAAAACCACCACAAGATGCATCATCATACAGACCAATCTCCTTATTGCCAATCATGGCTAAGTTATTCGAAAAACTATTACTTAGAAGACTGAAGCCGATATTAGAAAAGCAAAACCTTATCCCGGAACACCAATTTGGTTTTAGAGAAAACCACTCCACTATCGACCAAGTCCATAGAATAACCAATGTTATTGAAAACACACTTGAAGAAAAAAACGTCTGTTCTACTGTTTTCCTAGACGTAGCACAGGCGTTTGATAAAGTCTGGCATGAAGGTCTTATGATAAAACTGCGAAAAATGCTACCCAGAGATTTCGCCGACCTACTAGAGTCATATTTATCAAATAGAGCTTTTCGAATAAGGCAGGAAAATGCTTACTCAGAAATAAAGGAGATCAAAGCTGGAGTACCTCAGGGAAGCGTATTGGGCCCGGTCCTGTACCTACTTTATACCTGTGATATTCCAGAACTTGAGAATAACACCATCGCAACCTTTGCTGACGATACTGCTATAATGGCTGTGGGAACCACACATGCAGAAGCCTCAGAAAAGGTTCAGATAGCAGTGAACAAAATCCACGACTGGACCATTCAATGGAGAATAAAACTTAACGAATCAAAATCAGTTCACGTGAACTTCACTAACAAAAAAGAAGACTACTATCCCATTTTTATTAACAACAAGCTCATCCCGTATGAAAATACGGCAAAATATTTGGGCATGACGCTTGACGCGAAGCTACGCTGGAAAGCTCACGTTAAGAAGAAAAAAGACGAGCTAGAACTAAGATATAAAAGAATGTACTGGTTGCTGGGAAGAAACTCCCCTGTAACAGTACGCAACAAAATCTTACTCTACAAACAAGTCCTTATGCCAGTATGGACCTATGGTATACAGCTCTGGGGCTGTACCAGAAAGAGCAATATACAAATAATTCAGCGTTTCCAGAATAAAGTGCTGAGGGGAATAGTGAACGCCCCCTGGTACATCAGAAATGACGATCTCCACCGGGACCTCAACATCGAGTTCGTCGCTGAAGCCATTCAAAAATACGCAGAAGCTCATCAACAAAGGCTTCATCATCATGTTAACGTCGAGGCCATCCAGCTCCTTGACAATACAGACCTAATAAGAAGGCTCAAACGGAAAAAACCTTTTGAGTTAGTGTAGTGCAACAAATTAATACTAGTGAAATATAGTGAAAAAAAAAAAACTAAAGAACACAAGAACAAAGTGTCTTCCTATAAATTTTACATAGAGACAATAAGAAAAGGTGTTATTGAACACATTCTTAGTTTAAGCTATGCTAGCAATTTAAGTTAAATTTAAATTACTTATTAGCCCACTTTGTGGCTAGATTGTAATCATACTAGGGCTCATTCTTTAGAAGCAACTAATTGATGTGCACTGTACATATAAAAAAAAAAAAAAAAAAGTCCACTACTGACTGGACGCAGACCTCGCCCAAATAAGCGGCTTATTGACTTTTATCGCATGAGGGATATTGCCTATAATCCCCACGCTAGGCATGCGAGTTGGGGATCGCAGTTCCCGACGCATATCCCTAAGTCGCCTCTTACAACCCCCACGGGAGAGTTGTTGTTGTTGTTTTTTTGTGTAAAAGGTTAATGCTGAATTTGCGACATTTGCGTTGCAGTCTATACTTCAGTCAAACATTAAATATGACTTTGATTTAATTGAAGGACTGTCTGTCACTATTTATAACGACGAGACTAGACTAACCCCCGGTTTCTCGAACGCTTATTATTTTGACAAATTGCTGACAATTTGTCAGGCTGTACACGCACTGCTTTTATTACTCGCGTGGTTTTTTTGCAGAATTCTCTAACTTAATGGAAGTTCACTAGCGGAAAAATATGAATGTTTGGAGCACTATAAAGTTGTAGGTAGCTAAAATAGCAAGGAATTTTATTCGTCGTACGTGTAAGTTACGTTATGCACGCAGGTTATATTCCGCGAGATTAAAATTCACGCTGTCAGATTCCGCAGTGCGTATATAACAAGCCGTTGACTATCCATTCAATGTGACAAGCGTTCGAGAAACCGGGGGTAACATTATGTCTATTTTGATTTAGCGGGCATGTATCGTCATGTAACCACTACAAGACTTTTTTTCAATGTCACAGTTTTATTAAACTCCGAACTTCGGCGTTTTTTTATGACTTCTTTTCTCCACCTTAAAAAGATAAAGGAATTAGACTCACCCAGACTGACGCGGCCTGTGATAGAGTACATTTTAAAAATATTTTGGTATTTAGTCGATTTAAAACAAGTCAATGTTACCTCCATGCTGCCAGCTTGCTTGCTTATGACGTTGGACGGTAACGTCTGAGGTTCGTTGGCTGACATGGGCCCCATAGTCACTGAGCCCATTGGGCCCCCCGAGCCAGGCATACGGCAGGAGCCCATCTCGGGGCCGTTCGGGTTGCGGCAGTTTGGATTATCCTGGAACAAAACGTTCGGTTGAGAAATGGGGAAATACAAGGGCATTTGAGGTCCATTTGCATATTATGGTGAAGCAGTGCAGTCGCTGCGTTCACTTGTCTTCGCCTCGAACTAAATGGGGGCAGTGTATGACAGAAGCCAGTGGCCATATATCAATTGTGAGTTCAAGACAAACTTCGAGGTTGATACGAGTGAAAATAGTGAGTTAATAAGTGTGTATGAGAGAGACGAATAGGTTTTTGTCCGTTAGAGCTAAGTAGTGTTCATAAGAAGTGGAATTTCTCAACTCTGTCCCTGTTTCTGTCTGATTTCTCATGGAACAAATCGCGAGAAAATTCGAACCGTAGTAAGCGAGACTCCTAGAAATATACCTGTAGATTGCTTGAAGGTCCTCGTAGTCCAGTCTGTGGATCGAGGATGTCGTTCGAATCTGAAGACAAGCGCTCCGACTTGAGCGACCCCGGGCCGCCGAGATCGCATGATGGCGATTTAGTAGGGTCACCTGTGAAACAAATAACAATTTAACATTTTTGGTTTGAGATCCAAATAGTGACGTTTGGTGGCTTCGAGTTTACTCGCTCATGGTAAAACCGGGATCAAAAGATTAAAGACAGCCTGGTCTTCTTGTCCCGGTTCCATCTTGACCCTGTGCTCGTCTGACTCCTACCATACTTGGTCGGCAGCGAAGTGTTATTATTACTATACAGACAGCATTTGCTGTCCGTCGTATAAATAGACCTCTCCAACTCAGCCCGTGGTCGTAATAGCTCTTATGGAACCTACCAGATATAGAGCAGCAGCTTCTTTCTGAGTATTTAAACACCTCCATTAAGATCACCAATCCGCCCGCCTACTGTGGTGGTTGTGGCAAACTTTTTTGAGGAGGTATATTCAGCAGAACGTATGTGCGCTGATGAGAATTTACCGTCGTAACATGACGAGGATTGTCGTCACCGGCCAGCTCCTGGTCTTCCCGACGCGGTTCCATCTTGACTCTTTGCTCGTCTGACTCCTTCAGTCCCGAAGTCAGCAGCAACGTGTTATTGATAATAAACGCTATACCCTACCGTCACTGTCCATAAGACCGTCGATCTCCGTCTTAATGCCATCAGCGGCCAGCTCCTGGTCTTCCTGCCCCGGTTCCATCTTGACCCTGTGCTCGTCTGGCTCCTTCTTCAGCGCCGCCGGGGTCGGCAGCGACGCTGATGGCGGTCGGGAGCCGTGCCCTGCAATGACGGTGAGTTTAGCAAAAGATCGGTCAGGTATAAGCGGACAAAAGATGAGTTTACAAACTACAGTGTCCGAAACTACTGATTCGATTCTCGATTTCGTCATTCAATGATAGTCTTACTTTAAGAAATAGAAAACGTTTGTTTTTGTATCTCAAACACATACAAAAGAAAATAATATAAAAAAGACAGTTTGTTGTTTGTTATATTTGCGTACAACCAATGTTGGTTGCTTTTCCTACATTATACGCAGAACCACGTAGTGTGATGTCCTCCTAGCCAAATTGCTGGCTACAGCAGCGGCCACTCTCAACGGAAAATAACCATGTTGCCTACAGATAACAGCCGTGTGGTGCCGGTTTGAAATTGACACCGCCCCAACTCTACCCGCGGGTTTCGTAAGAGGCGACTAAGGGTTATCCACCGGAGGCGGGCAGCAGTGCCCCCTGCAGATCAATTGCACCACCGATACCCAACTCTCAACGGAATTACTACCCATGAGATAAAAGCCGATAAAGCACTTATCAGGATGAGGTCAACAGTGGACCAATATAGGCTCTTAAGGTTGAGTTTGAGACAGAGTGGAAACTCTTTTCCCTCATCATCCGATGGGGCGGCCGGCACAACCGGTGAGAGGACAGGCGCAGGGTAGTGTTGTAGTACATTGTTTGTACGTAAAAAAAACTAAAGATTATATTATTATTTATTTATTTAATTGGAAAATCAACGGCTTGCCCTAACGTAACACAATTTACTTAATCACACCAGAGAGCCAATTCAAGATTTTCACGTATAGTGAGAATATTAACTAATAACATAACATGAACACAAAGTAAACAACTGCTCAAACGACTATGTTATGAAATAAAGAACAATAAACTATAATAATATACATAAAATAACGTAAACCTAATTAACTCACAACACTATTAAAGTGAATATTTTTTAAGGATAATATTTTTACACTGATAGACTTTCTTTTCTGTAAACATATTCACAGAAACGAAACACTTAACTACCATATAAGAGAAAACACTAGGACATGACGAACAGACCGAAATTATAAAGTTCCCGTTTTTGCTTTTTGGCACCGGGAGCCCCGAAAATACCAGCCATTTTCGAATATCACATAAAAATTAATCATTCTCCGCTAATATTAATTCAAATGCAAGCATGTGTTATTTATGCAAGTGCTAGATAATGAATGAGATGAATCGATTACATACGGCGCTAGTCGCTTTCCCCTCGCATTACCAGTTAGTTTGATTATGCAGCCAGTGCATTTATGCTTGGGCAAGTCTATAGTAGGTATTTCAAATAACAAACAAAATAGGTACATGAGTTGCTTAGGAAACGTACCTTTATTAATGGGCCCGATTTTTTTTATCTAAAATATTATTATGAAGTTATCGTGGGAATTACGGGATAAAAGTATAGCCTGTGAAATCATGTACTGCCTGAAAAGTAAGCTTTTTAATGATGTAAGAATTTTTTAAATCGGTCCAGTAGTTTCGGAGTCTATTCAATACAAACAAACAAACAATTAAGTCTTTCCTATCTATGATATTACTATAGATGAACTTAGTTTACAAAAGCAAAGCCTTACCTGTGAATTAAAAACGCTAGACGCTACGCGTAATAATTGTTAGAAGACTGGTTGAGAATTTCTCATCATCTTAATTCAACACTGTGATTATGTTATGAATGACATATCACGTCAGCACCCACAAATACAAGCAGAGGATGTTGAAAGATTATTTAGTCTCAAGTCGTGCCAACTTAAAGCTGTGTGACATTTTCCTTATTTTTACAAGCTTTTATTTAAATTGTTCTGTTAGTAACCTCAACCTTAACAGCCTATACATATTGTTCCAGTGCTGGACGCAGGCCTCCCCCTGATAAGGTAAATAAATTATTGCCATAAATTTATTGGCTGTTTTCTTATGGGTTATGCCCATAATCCTCACGCTAGGCATGCGAGTTGGGGATTACAGTTTGGTGACAGAATTGTTCGGCAGGAGGCGCTGCTGCCAGCCCCCGGTAAATATCCCTTAGTCGCCTCTTACGACACCCGCGGGAAGAGTAGGGTTGATGCAAGTTCTATGCTGCCGGCACCACACGGCGACACACCTGTTAGTAAGTACGCCCGAATACTGAAACTTTTGCGTTTCTGTATTCGGCGGTAATTTTTTTACAAATCTTTCAGTTATCTTCAACTGATTGAGCTACAATTTGGCATACTAGAGTACTCATGTAAGTTTATTGACAATGCAATATCAGTACCATTGAGCTGGTCTGATGAGGGAGACAGAAGGTGGCCAATAGGAACTCCGAATGACGAACCCCTGTCAGTTTGGCTTCGTTATTTTTAAAAGCTAATTTGTTATTAATATTAGATTTTGTTAAGTTTTCATTGATGAATGTCATTGTAAAATATTTTGCATTCTGAATGAGAGTAGATATACCTAACAGAAGTAGTTTCCTGTTATTTTAACACTGAGTCAGAGTGAGAGTCAAATCGTTTATTTCTTTAGACTTAAGACTAAGATTAAAATAAGTAATATTTTTTACTATATAAACAGCATGATAAATAGTAATTAATATCAAATAAGAAATAAGGTGCAATTGACTCTAATTCACTTAAATTTTTAGTCCACTAGCGTAAGAATTTTCATGGCACAAAACACAGACGCGCCCCTGCTGATCAGTGATTGTGTTAAAATGGTAGACTCACCAGGCTCAGGATCACTGGGCTCGTCTTTGAGGCGGGCCCCCCCACCCTTCTCCTTCTCCTTGATCATTCCCCTGCGTGCCTTCGCCAACTTGACTGCACACACAATAAAACATCATCAACATTTATTTATTACATATTACTAAGAATGGTTTAACACATCACACTATCATCATAATCATCAGCCTGTATACATCCAGTGCTGAACATAGGCCTCCCCCAAATGACGCCACAAATAGCAGTCTTGAGCCACCTCCATCCATCGACTCCCTGCAACCCCTACAATGTTGTTGGTCCATCAAGTGGGAGTTCTTCCCATACACCATTTTGCATTGCATCGCAATCACCTTTACTCTCTAATGGTTATTGGTTTAGCCTGCTAACTCTGAGAGCTATTTATTACTCTGCTTCTTCTACTGATTTCCATATAACAGATTCTATCGCTTAGAGAAACTCCGAGCATAGCTCTCTCCATAGCTCGCTGAGTGATTTAGAGCTTATGCACCAGGCCTATGGTCAGTGACCACGTCTCGGATTTTGATCACACTATACCATATTCATTGAGCATGTAGAATGTTAGTAAACAATCCAAGTATACAATGCAAGCTTCCTTGGTTTGCTGGAACCTAGAGTACCTAATTACTAACTCTTGAATAATGTAATCTGTGAGGAACTTATGGTATATGAACTAATTTATGTTAAGAACATACAATTTTTATTATCAGCCTGCATCATCCCACTTCAGTGAAAAGGCTTCCCTATTCCCTGTCCGGGAAAGGTTAAAATAAACTCAGGTTATGGACAGTTACCGATATTTAAAATAAATGGATCATGAGCAATAAATTCCACGATTCAAACCGTGGTTATGTTTTAAAACCAGTTGCAATAAGAAAATAAGGACAATTAAATACCAGGTACATTGACACTTCAACTACATGTAACAGGTTTTCCACATGTCATGTTTTATTTGGTGATATACATAAACGGAAGAAAATTACCTGATTGTTATGATGAATCAATGTACAAGCAATTAACATACAAGTTTTTAAGTATGTTTCGCTGAAGAGTTCAGTGAACTTAGCTTACAACAGCTTGAATGAAACTTTAAAGGTGTAAGACTTGTAGTGATATGTATGTGATGCTCATTCACTGTAACTATAGGACTTGTGTATATACAAAACTAATCCGAGGCGCGCTTTCGTCACGAGCACAAATTATTGGCACATGTCCCACAAATCCACGGCGCGGCACTTCATTACAAGAATGTCATTATGTTGCACCAAATCGAAACATTTATTATAAATAGAAGATCGAGGAAGACCTTGAAGGAGCAACGCGGGCGATGCTTATGGCTCTCTGCCGCCACCACCGGTCGATACGAACCCTTCGAATCGCAAAAACAGCCAATTTTAACGCTAATACGCTACCAATATTCATAAAATCTATCGACTTATTTCCCATACATAAACAATGAGACGGATCGGGTGTAGACAGCGAACACACGATACGCACGTTTACTATGGCCGTTTTATTGCTTCCAGTGCAACCTACGTATCAGAATAATGTGTCGGAGAAAGTATCTAGCGTTATTTTATATCATTCGTGTGATCTAATAAAGTTTTTAACGATGGGTATGCAGCAAGAAACAAAAAATCGGGATCGCTGACATTTTTGTTTATGGTACATCGACGAGATCAAGAATCCACAAATAGCAATAAAACGTACACGTTTACCGCCTTTCGACGGATTCACTTTCACAAATACACAATAAACAGTGTTTATTCACATTTACGTGAGTTTCATCGTTGAATAAAACTGATTTTATTTTATAAATTCTTTTCAGCATTTACACAAATCACCACGCACACACAACACAACATAGGTAGGTGCACAACACTAGCGATGGGTAAATTGGCTGCCATGTTTGAAACAATCGATTTCCAAGCGTATCAAGTCAAAATCGAGTTCTGAAGACTTCGATTCAAGAATAATAGCTAACTCATTTATTTATTTATTTGAACCACCAACAGTTAATAAACAGCAAAGTTACACAATGGAAGAGCTTACCCAATGGTATCGTATATATTATATATAGGGATGTACATAAACAGGGTGGGGCAAATTTTTGGCCCCTTAAGGGTAGCTACCGTTTCTTTTGTAGTTAGAAGGTTTTGTTCTACGGAACTTTCTGTTTTATTTTGAAGAAAAAATTATTGCAATTTTTAGTTTTTCGAAAAAATGTACGGTTCGCCCAAAAAATTACATCTGTCAAACAAAACAAGTTGGTCTTAATCATAAAAGAAACACTTTTCCCAAAGTAACATACCAAATCAAATCGTAAGTCTTGACATTAATTAAAAAAAAACAATTCCCATACATTTTCTATGAAATAACGAGTAAGTGAAAACAACAATGTCACTCATTCAAATTAGAAATCAAGTTAATTAATTACTTAAATTGTATTTTTTATTTAAACTCAATTAAAAATAACATTTGTCAAAAAGTAGTTAGGTAGGTATGTTTCTTATTTTGGTCTGGAGACATTTTTACTTATATTCAACCGTCGTCGTTAGAGCGAACATGGCTAGGGGTCTTCAAAATAAGCCTAATTGATTAAAAAAAAATCAAAAGTAAGAAATTTTTTTATTCCTGAGATGCCTTTAAAATTAGCCTACCAACTTAAAAAAGTAGTTACATACGAGCTTAAATTAAGAACCATTGAATGAGTGACATTGTTGTTTTCACTTACTCGCTTTTTCATAGAAAATGTATGGGTATGGAGATGACAAAAGGGTCAAAATATTACCATCAAATACACCGAATATCGGAGCGCAGATCATGTACATTACATTAGTTTTTATTTCACTTCAATACATGCAGTATTTCCGAAGTTATAACGACGAGAAGTTTAAGCCCTTTTTTAAATTTCTGAAATTACGCGGGCTTATGATGTGACGTCACAACCAGACACAGCGCGGCTCGCGGCACTATTCGGTCAGGTGATTACGTGTGGTGCGTCTCTTTTCAATCGTCTTCGTTTTCAGAGTGTGCTTGAGTTCATGAATAATTATTATTTTATTCATATAGAAACAATAGTGTGTAGAAGAAGTGTGTAGTGTGTAGAATGGAAGAAGGTTTCCTCAAAGGCCAGTCAGACAATCTGCCAAGAGTGGATAGTTTGATGGTGGCACAATATTTCGTTGGAAATCAGCATTTCACGGCAGCCGAAATTCGTGGAATAAAGATGAAAAGGTATGTATGTACGTATATTCAATGTAAGTATTACCTACTCTCGGGTAGGTAGGTACATAAGTACTTACCTATTTGTTCAAACCTATTCTTCCCGACGTTTCGACAGTTTACACACTGTCGTGGTCACGGGATGACAAAATATTTATAATAATGTGTTCTGATCGCGTAAGTTTAAAAAACTTTATTGTTCAAACCTAACTGAAAGTGAGTGTGTGTTTCATTTAATAGGTAGGTAGGTACCTATTATAGGCGGCACTGAGGCACAATACAGTATTTCCTAGGCATTTTCCACGAGTAACTTTATTTTTTTGCGGAGCGGCGTGCGTACGAGAGCGCGCCTGTCGAATGAGCGAGGTTGTGACGTCATCTGCGTGTGAGCCGCCGCCCGCATTTTTAAAAACCTTTGGCCAGAAATACCGCACTTCAATCGTAAATATCTCAGCCATTTTTTAAGATATAAAAAAAGTAAAAACACAGGTTTTCTCTTAATTTTTTGTAGATTTATTTGGCACTTAGGTGGCTTGAAGGCCGTGCATCGTCTAACGTCGTTTCAGTTCGGCAGTCTTCGACACGGCGTTGTTGCGTGCGATTAGACGTATTGTACGACTCTACGAAACTCGCACGAATCGAGACGAACTGCTCCGAAATCGGACGAATACATAAGCAGCTGTTTATGAGAAAGTATATAGGTGTATAGGGTCACCACGCTCAAAAAGTGTAACTTGAATTAATATCAAAGAAAAAGCAATACTGCATGAATACAATTAAATAAATAAAATTATAATTGCATAAGTTGATACAAAATGCTATGCAATAGCTTTACCGCGGCAGTCCCCGAGTGCCACACGTCTTTTTTTTTTAATTATTGCCAAAACTTACGATTTGATTTGGTATGTTAATTTGGGAAAAGTGTTTCTGGTTGGAAATAGAGTCGATTAAGACCAACTCGTTGTTTTTAACAAATGTCATTTTGGGGCAAACCGTCCATTTTTTCAAATAACTAAAAATGGCAATATATTTTTCTTCAAAATAAAACAGAAAGTTCCTTAGAACATAACCTTCTTACTACAAAAGAAACGGTAGCTACCCTTAAGGGGCTAAAATTTGCCCCACCCTGTATAATATTACCCGATAATATTTATTTATTTGAACCACCAACAGTTAATATAATACACAGCAAAGTTACACAGTGGATTAGAGCTTACATGGCAGCGTTTTTATCACCCGAAACTGACACTCAGTTTCGGGTGATAAAAACGCTGCCATAGAGAATACGTAAAAAAAATATTAGCTGTTTTGAAGTCACATGCATATACCCTATTCTGTACTCAAAGTCTGGACTTCAAACTAAAACGCGAAAAGTTTTACTTTTAGTTTTTTACCTTACCTTTTTTCCTAAATATTTTTTTTGGGTGTTATATTTTTTATCGTCCATCTGTCCGTCTGTCGTAGTCTGTCCCTCCTATTTAAGGGAGCTTCCATGAAGCAGACATGATATTTTGCCGTTAATATAGATAATATCATATTACGGAACCCTTCGTGCGTGAGTCTGACTCGCACTTGGCCTGTTTCCTTTAAGTCGATTTGAAAACAGCTGCTCAATAGAAAACAAAAACGAATCGATTTTAAATTGAAACCGCAACACTAAAAATCTTCAAGAGATTGTTCGGATGCACATTGCGATGCAGGCAGTCTAGAGTCTATGGATTTGTAAGTTTGGATGCGTACCTTCTCACTTCAAGTTAAGCTTATTATTTTATTGCTTGTATTTCGATTGATAAAAACAACGTATAATACTGTTGATTTATCCATCGGATGTGGCAAGCCATGAAAATTGTGTTATTGTAAAAGGGTGACATTTTGTACATCAATCATATTGTAAAAAATTCAATAAAAAAAACAACAATCGTCTTGTCTATGACTCATTTACTCCAGAAGTGAAGGGAGGAGGGACGATTTCGCTTGATTCGCTTCGTGTCGCCTAAATTCTAAATCACAGCGATTTGTGATAAGATTTTACATAAAACTGAATTAGTGACTCAAGTTGGTGCTTTTCTATAGTGTAAATAAGTGGTTAAATCCTTGCCAGTCGTTGTTATTCGCTTGAGAATCCGACCGCTCCCTAGACGTAGCTGTATGTCAGTTTGTCGTCAAGTATTTGTATGCCTGTTTGTAGTACGTATACCAGTAAAGCAATAGTAAAAGCTGTTGGAAAGTGTATTTGCAAGGGAAGTTGTTGGTGTAAAAACTGTACCACGTTCCGTTTCCATTAAGCAGTGATTGTGGTGTTAGTGAATCCAGAAAGTTTGGCCATTTTCGGTGAGTCTTCCTTTTACGTGTCGATGTTTATGTGTTTCTTGGCGATAAGCAAGAACACATTTCACTCTAAAGATTTGATAAGAATCCTAAGTCATTGTATCCTTGAGGCAGACTATGAAGCATGTTGGAAATATTATCATACCTACCATGCATCACCAATGACATACTATCCTAAAAACATGAGTAATAAGCACGACCCGCCAGCAGAAAGTTACCAGACTTTCCCCTTTATCAATACAATAAGCTCTACTTGTGGCAAGAACTCATAAAATTGGTGCTCTATAAATCATGGATAGAATAAATAGTATATAAATTCATTAGGGTTGAGGCTATAGCATTTGGTAAAGGATTTAAAATTAAAAAAAAATGCCATGATTAAAAGACAATCTTTATAGAACAGATGCATTTGGTATAGGTCATTCGCTCATGTAAATAAATTCCAGAAATAGGCTTTCATTACTAAAGTCCTTACGATACATAATGCTAAACATGCTCAAAAGTTAACCTCTCCTTTGCCTAAGCACAGATCAGTACCTACTAACTTTGTCGGCCTAAGATCTGATCAGTGCGCTAGCAACCAGCGATACCATTTATTCGTTTATGGTATTTAAATACAGTGCAATACAGTCTAAATTGTTTTATTTGTTTACCTCTGAAATGAACGAACCCACAATCATTGCATTCATTCAGTGAAGTTCATAGAACCGTCATTACAAGCAGTTCAAATTTGAACATCGGCAGGCAAGTGTGGATGTTTATAGCGCGTCGAAAAGTGTCATTTTTTGTGGAAAAAACTTCATGAAGGGTAAGCTATGTATACATTTTATTATTCTTTACCTATTTTAGAACTGTAATCTACATGAATATAGTTATCAAATGTAACTAGTTTTGAAATATCTTTCGTCAAATGTACTGTACCCTTTGTAACGGCTGTCCGTAACTTATTCCGTTGATGATTTCATACATTTCGCGTATTGTTTTTGTTGAAATAGATATATCATTCAGATGGTAATTTCATTGAGAATATATCATTATATCTAAAATGAGTTATAAATGCGGAATAATTGTGCAAAGTCATTATTTATTACGCATCTGACGAAAATACACGCACACATACACAGTACAAAATTGCGATGTGATGTGTAAATATACGAAGTCACCAATGACGTTATACAGCATGTACTTTTTTCAGGTTCTGTAAACGATGGCATAATGAACATTGGACACAGTTATTACGTTTTAGTTATTTACCCCCTTTTTGACAGGACTCAATATCCCCTGTTGATTGTTTTATAGCTCTTATTTTGTATTGTAATAATTTGTAAGATAAAAGTTATGTAAATATATTAAATTTGTAATGTGAATAAAACCAGTGTTTTTTACATCGTGTGTTTTTTTTATAATAAAAGTGATTACCTCATGAAGTTTTGTAATTAGTATATATAATAATATAAAATACTAGCGGTCCGCCCCGGCTTCGCACGGGTATATTCTATGGACTATGTTCATTCAGAGATATTGTAGGATTCTAATGGTGAAAAAAAAACTCTAAATGGTCCAGTAGTTTCGGAGCCTATTCAATTCAAACAAATAAGCAAATCTTTCCTCTCTATAATATTAGTTTATAAGATATTTTTTTCATTCACTGTTTCCAAAATTAACAACCTGTATAGTGATCCTGATCAGTGCTTAGGCCGTTGACGGACCGCTTTATAAGCGCTGATAAGTGCTACGGCAGTTGTCACTTTCTCTGTACACGCACACATGCAAACAATAATTGAACTAGAATGAACAATGATCGAAATCTATGCCTCACATGTTACCACATTATTCTAAATTATTTTGTATTGGACATTCATGAGTGTTTATTATCTATGAAAAGCTCATTTTGTCTATAATCATTCACAATCATTTCCATGGAGCATTGAGATTTAGAAGAACATGAAATTTGTTTATGAAAAATGCCTTGACAAGTCACGTACCTGTTTTGGTTATTTATCGAAAAAATTGATTATTATTATAATACATGTACTTTTAGCACGTTACAAGTAGCAAATAATATATTTTACACTAACATGCGTACTTACTTTCATGAAAATTTAACCTAGAATGTTATTATCAAATAATAAAAGTGTGGTTTGAACAAATGTGAAATGGCAAACTTTTCGGTGTGAATTGTGATTTTCAACATGCTATTTCTAAATGATTTCTAGCTATAACGATTGTGTTTTTCATATAAATAAACTGCTTTGATATTGAACTAACGAGGGTAATAAATTAAATTAAAAAATATTCACAGAATTTACTAAAAATATCATTATTTCTACAGCCAGTATGTTAATTTGATATTGGGTACAATAACCTGTGAAAAATAAAAGCGTAATAATGTTTTAGCAGTAAAAAGTTACATTATAAGGTACAGTAATTATCTAACTTTATAATATAATCATTAGATATGCTTCTACCAAACAATTTATTGAAAATATTCAATAAATTCCGAGCCCTGTCGAGTGCACTCTCTGATTCCGCCATTTTGCGGCACACGATGGGTGCAATTCTTTTCCCGGTCCGGCCTTCCAAAGGTTAATTTACAAAATGGGTCAGCTATACTAATTTAACAGCGAAAGTAGCTTGTGTCCATCTGTCAGCACTATTTTTCTCTGTGTGTTTGATGACCTTTTGAATGTAAACACAACTGAATGGATCCTAATATAATTTGGCAATATATTATCCTGTGGAGAGACTTAGTAGGTTTGACTTGATAAGTGTTTGTCAAGTCGCCAGCAGAGGCTAGTAATGACTACTATAGCTAATTTTTTCTTTGAACCTTCCATATTACCACGAGCACCAAGATAGGGAATCATTACAAATTACGTTATGATGCCAAAAAAGAAGCAAGAATGTAAAAAATCGCACACGCAGAGAAATAATCATTTATGCATAATGCTTAAAAACCAATAAGATCTTGGTCCTACGAGACAAGTAAAAATAACCAATATGGTGGTGTCAAAATAGTGTCTAGAAACGAGTTGACGTGAATTCGAGATTCTATTGGTATCCTTTTCACAAGCCACAAGAGTCAACCTTTTCTCTGTTCTACCATTGCTTGGGACTTGGGACCAATGCTACTGATATACAGTCGTGGTCAACTAATTAGGGACATGCAAGATAGTGAAGAACAATAACCGGTTATGTACATACAAATATAAAACCCTATTGATTTCTCAGTAATTATTATTTGCATAATTTGGTCCGATTATTATGCTTTAAATGGCTGTAAATAAAAGAATAAATAAATAGAAAAAAGTATTTAATATCAAAGGTTGAACATGTATTCAATTTTAAGGTATAATTCTGTTGCTGGACATTTAATTAAGGACAGTAAACTATAATGAAAAATAGAGTTAAACAAAACTAATAATCTGCAGTATTATAATATCTTTAACAGCTCCATTTTATTACGTGTAAAATCAGTACCCAGTAGCAAAACCTTTGTTAGTAATTACCGCTTGACACCGATGTGGCATAGACATTATCAGTTTCTGGCATGTTTCGACAGGAATGTTTGCCCATTCCTTACAAAAAGCTTCATTAAGTTCATCTAAACTTGTGGTACGATAAGTGGCTACTTTTTTCTTGATTTCGTGCCAAAGGTGCTCGATTGGGTTAAGGTCCGGGCTATTTGCTGGCCAATCTAGCACCGATACTGACTGACTGGTAAGAAACGACTTGACTGAACGTGCGGTATGTTTCGGGTCGTTATCATGCTGAAACGTCCATATAATAGGGAGATGCTCCTCAGCATAGGGAAGCATCGTTTCCTCCAATATTGCCTTGTATTGATGTTGGTCTAAGTTACCCTGAACTTTCCTCACAGGTCCCACTCCACGTCCAGAAAATGAACCCCACATTTTAATGTTTCCACCGCCATGTTTCACCTGCTTTTTTGTGAATCTTGGATTCATTTCCGCTTTTACTGGACGCCGTACGTATTGCCTTCCATCTGAAGAAATCAAATTAACCTTGGTCTCGTCAGAGAATAATACATGTTGCCATTGGGCGTAGGTCCAATGTCCATATTTACGTGCAAACGCCAAACGAGCATTTCTATGTTCTTTCTTCAACAACGGTACTTTGCGAGCCACTCTTCCGAACAACCCTGCTTCTACCAGACGTCGTCGAACGGTCCTCGCTGAGACACCAGCTCTTTCGTCTGTCCCAAACACTTCGTGTTTAATTAAAATAGAGCCTAGAAACGGATCTTTCTTAGCTAACCTGGTTATCATTCTATCTTCTTGCGGAGTTGTTTTTCTCGATCTTTTTGTTCTGGGCACATTTAAATCTGTGTTATTGCGTCTGACATGTTGCACTGCATTGTATACCATAGTTTTTGAACAATTTAAATGTTCTGCTATCCTTCGGTATGGCCAACCATGCTCGACAACAAACTTCATGATAATTTTTCGTAGTGTTGGATCGCAACTTTTATTTTTACCCATTTTTCTTCAAAATATTTCTCAAAACTTAAAATAAATATCGGGATTGCCGCCAAAACTACCACGAAACAATAAGAGAAGAAGTAAAAAAGTATTGAGATTCAAATTTTGAAAATAGAACGCAATATCTCAGTGTCCCTAATTAAATGGCCAGCCAGCATTATTTGAACAAATAGCACTACGATAATCTATCAGCTATACTGTAAAGAGGTTTAATGTTTAAGAAGTTGTTATTGTTTGTATAATCGGGCACATAAATGACTAAATAAACTTACATGTAAGAGATATGGAATATGGTTTAGACTCGTTGTAAAATAAAAAATAAATTTACAATTCGGTTTAACCAAAGAGTGTCCCTAATTAGTTGACCACGACTGTAGCATCGTAACAAAGTAGACCAAGCCAAAGTAGCAAAATCCTAAACCCAAAGGGAGGTAATATCTGATATTACTATAATATTGATATATTGAATGGCTTGTCTTCGCCCCCACAATACACTCGTGCACCTCTTCTGTTTCCATCACAACTAGAATACTAGAAACAACACCAGTACAAAGCATTTGCATGCATTTATTTCCCAGCACAACATATTCATAACAGTTACTATAACCCCCTACAAAATTGAACAGAGCATTGGATGACTGGACTCAATTCATGCATGCCTGCACTCTAAATAAACAGCCATACTTGAATTCTATTTGGTGCAGTTTTTGGTCCACGGAATGATGTCGATCAAATGTGAAATTGTTTGTGTGCCCTGTATTTTTAGGCAAATTTGTGCTCGTTAATTTGATTTCATTTATTTTGCTTGGCCTGAATACCAATTATATCAGTCTGATGTGTGTTAAAGTCCATTTCACATAGGAACCATTAAGTTACTATACTGAAACTTTTAGGAACAACAAAATATAAGTAAGTAAATAAACATCTTTTAAAATGTAAGATGTCATTATAGTCAATTTATGTTACCTAAAATGAAGCAAAGGCGAAGTTTTCTGCCTATGTGACCATAATACCATAAAAACACAAATTTTTACTTAAGCTAAAAGAATTAAGAAGAAGAAAAGAAATTAAGCTCAAAGTAACCTGTAACCTGTCAATGTCTTTCCCTGGGATGTAATCCATCTCTTTGATTATTATTATTAGGTCATTTAATGCTGATGAAAGGCTCTCAACCACTATCTGATCTATTCACATTTGTCTTTGCATTGTTAGTTTAGTCGACCTATAATTTGCCCATGCTGTGGGTTAACTCTGTATGTGATGTGTTTTTTCTGTTGGGTGTCCATAAATCACACTAAACGATGAAGAAAGTTTGTATGGATGTATGAATGGATGGATGGATGGATGGCTGTCTGTTACTTCTTCACGCCAAAACTACTGTATGGATCTGGCTGTAATTTTGCATACAGGTAATTCTAATCCTGGAATCAAACCGAGGCTACTTTTTATCCCATAAACCGTGGGATGAAAATCACCTGTTAATGTTTCCATAGGAACAACGCGTGCGAATCCGCAGGGCGCAGCTAGTAAATAAATAAACAAATATTTAAGAAACCAATAGTATTGTACTGAATTTTACTCGCAGTCAACAAATGAACAAAATAAAATAAAACCATAGCTTGTCTATCCAAAACGTCTTCGGACGTTTTTATTTTCTTGAAATAATCTCCAGTTTAATTAAGGTAGGTCAGTAAAATAAAGTAATTTTCCAAAAATATATTTGATACACTTTGCAAAGCATAATGGTACCCAACCTACGCATATTTATCGTATCGGCCATTCACCTAAGCGCCATTGATAACGATGCGATGGTTATAAATTATCATAATTTTTTTTGTGTGTCTTAATAATCCAGTCCCAAACTGCCTTGCCTTGCTAGACTCTCATAAATATTAAAAACTAGCGTACGTACATGGTGTGTTTCGCCGGCCCTACCTCCCTTAGGTAACCAATATCCGCCTAAACTCGAGAAGAGGATACCAATAGAATCTCGAATTCACGTCAACTCGTTTCTAGACACTATTTTGACACCACCATATTGGTTATTTTTACTCGTCTCGTAGGACCAAGATCTTATTGGTTTTTAATCATTATGCTTAAATGATTATTATTTCTCCGCGTGTGCGATTTTTTACATTCTTTTTTGGCGTCATAACGTAATTTGTAATGATTCCCATCTTGTATTATCGTCGCGGGACTTTATTCGATTCATCAGTAACAATGGAATAGAAAAAACATTTACTGAGGCACAGATTATCGCAATGCATAGGGTTTTCTAGGTCCCATCTCTCTGTCTCTCTCTGTCTTCCATGATAATGAATGCCCATCCTCGCACAACATGCTGGTAAACTCGGCTTTCTAGTTCGATCTCCTCATAAGCTTTATGATAAGCTTTAGCTTTATGATTACCCATGGTCATTCATAGAGTACAGCCCGCGACGCGACGCCCAAAATAAGGTCCTACAAAAAGCGTCTCGTAAATTTATCCCTGAAAGAAATTAACAACCGTGTACCGTGCACTCAAGTTGTCTCAATCCCTCTTCGGCTAATTGCCTTAACAATTAACCTCGATAGACGCTGAGAATGCACCAATCTACCACGTTTCCTCTTATTACAATGAACTTTCAAAGAACATAAAACATGAAAGTGTTTTTCTCAAACTCTGATTAAAACACGAAGATAAAACAAGCGTCATAATTACTTAGAATGAAATTGCGCGCTCTTATAGCTGTGCCATTTTATTGGGTGCTTTGTAGGAAACAAGCTCAGTGTTGTATTATTTTGGTATCTTGGCGGAGGATTGCCAAAAACAGAGTGAGGAAATGCAATTAAGGCTTGCATAATATCTTTATTTTCAATACAATGTGTGTGATTGATAAATATAAATGCGAAAGTATGCATGTTTGGATGGATGGATGGATGTTTGTTACTTCTTCACGCCAAAAATACTGGACGGATTTGGCTGAAATTTCGCATACAGGTAATTCTTATCCTGGAATCAAACATAGGCTACTTTTGATCCCATTAATCAGTTCCCGTGGGATGAAAGTCACCTTTTAACGTTTCCATAACAACGCGTGGAAAGCCGCGGGGCGCAGTTAGTAACTAATAAGAATTTTAGAACTTATAAAGGTTATAATGTTAATGAGTTAGTAGGTATTTAAATATCTTAGTCCTACGAGTATCTACCTAGTTGTTAGTGTATGGACCGCCTTGGCGAGGAAAGGCTCCTTTAAATGTTTCCAATCAATTCTATATATACTTCTAGCCGTCCTAGACCAGAGTTTTCATGTAGTCCTTACCGCTCCAAATTAAAGCATGACGTATTCGTAAATTTGCGGATATCGTAAGCTGGAGCTGGCTAGAATTTTCACCACCCCAACTCTTTCTGTGGTTGTCGCGACTAAGGGATATCCACCGGGGTGGGCAGCAGCGCCCCTGCAGAACAATTCTACCATCGAACTGCGATCCCCAACCCGCATGCCGAGCGTGGGGATTATGGGCATTACCCCCATGGGATAAACGCCAATGAGGCGTTTTGCAAGGGGAGGCCTGCGTCCAGCTGTGGACTAATACAGGCTGTTGAGGTTGAGGTATTTCTAAATGGTAAGGTTCAGTTTGTGGTATCTATTATAAGCTATTTTTTAATACCTCTTTTATAATTTTATCTCAGATAGTTTAGGAGGAGATACAAAAATAGAGTTTGGTGGCCAAAAAGCGCAACTTCGTATCTCTTCCTAAGCTTTACAAAATGAAACTATTACAGAGGCATTAATAAATAGCTTATAATAGATACCGCAAACTGAACGTAGGAATTTTAAAAATTCCTGCGTTCAACGTAATAATAAGATATAATAGTTAGGGGCGCCACTTTCGCTGGTGTATGGGCCTTCATGAATCTCCAATCTATAGAAACTAGTCTTAAGCCAAAATGAAGTAAAAAGTTTGTAAACAAATATACACGACATTACTACATAGTATGAAACAAAGTTTTTTTCTAATTGATAGAGTGATTCAAGAGGAACGTTTATTATGTTTAATACATTAGCATTGCACCCGTGCTAAGCTGCGACGGGTCACTAGTAAAAACTTAAACTCACTTGCTTGGCGTCGAGTTTCAGATATAATTAAATAAATAAATAACTGGACAATTCACACAGCATTATCTAGCCCCAAGATAAGCAGAGCTTGTGTTATGGGTACTAGATAACTGATATACATAATACAATACACTAAATAGATCATTATTAAACATCCAGAACCCCTGAACAAATGTCTGCAGATCGTACACACATTTGTCCCAAGGCGGGAATCGAACCCGCAACCTCCTGCGTCGTCGCAGGCAGACCTTCGCCCACCGCGCCACAGAGGTCGTCAGAGATATAATTGTAAGCAATATTTAGTAAAGCAAGAATCCCAAATCGACAAGTACATAATGTAAATTGCTTATTAAAAAACACAGGAACACAGATAATTTTAGGTTAAGTACCTACCTATGGGCGGCTTGTTTACAAACATTGTACGTCAGAATTATGTGACTGCAGAATACAAACTGGTTAGAATCCGATTTTTTCCCTTTTTGTATCTATTGTTTCTGTTTTTATGTTACCTAAATAAAAATATAATTTATTTTCGACTTTTCACTTAATTCTGACGCTGTCTGACATCGAATTTGGCCGGAATATATGTAGCTAATTACACTCAAGTCTCCATATCCCCATTCATCATCTAACTTACCTTTCTTTTTTCTGCAGGTGTACCTCATCCGTATTATCAAGCGAAACTCATAATGGCATTAATTTTTAATACATTAACTGGCCATTAGCTCGAAGTTTAGACATGATAGTACCACTGCAGATATGGATGGCGTAAAGAAAATACACTCCGGCACACTGTATCGGTGAGTACTAGATGTAATGTAACTTCATTATAATGTACGCGAGGGTTTAGTTCTCAAGATATCGACGACAATTTCTAAAGGAAAGTGTATGCCTAGCCTACTCGGAAATAAAAAAATCTAAGTATTCTCATTCGTTTTCAAGCAAAATCTACTCTTGTAGCACCTACATAAGTTAGCGTTTGCGTAAAAACTCATCAGTAACATTTTGTTTTTTACGAGTAAGCCCCCCTTGTACCTAATACATTTTACGTCTAGCATCTTAAGATGAAGATTAATTATTATTAATTGGTATTATTAAAATAAAATTTGATTAGCCCTAATTCCACAGCAGTGGAATGAATCCCTAGAGCTCATAGGGGAATCATACACCGGTAAAAGCTTTGAATCTCTTCGGATCATCTTTACGCAATACTTGAAAATCTCGCAACGCAATATACATGGTATTACTTATATATGGTGTTACTTATATATGGTTATAATATAGTGTCTCAATTAGATTTTTTTGGGCTAATAAACCATAAAAATACACAAATTTTTATTCAACCGATAAGTGCCGTAAAATGCATTTAAATTGTACGTTTTCAATTTTCGTCTGTAATTTGACGAAAACGCTAGACGCAGTGGACGCCATTATTACTCTTTGGCCATGACGTCAGTTGGCTGTGTAAACAAATGCGCTGTCTGTATGTAGGTTTGATATTTATTTGCAAATCTAAAAATGAGTTATATTCCACTTATCGTTGGTGTGCTGTTCCTGTATGCAAGAATACTATTGTAAAAAACCCGGACAAGTTGTGGATTCAATGGTAATTGATTTAAATATGAGAATGATGGCATGGCGGTTACTATTTCATAATGTTAGAAAACAGATTAAAAAAACTGAAAACTTTGAATTGAATTTTAAAATTTATTTTGTTGTTCTAAAGAACTAAAACTTATATTAGGTCCTTACATATGAAATTGGCGTTTTGTATGGGAGGAACAAAAAGTCGAATATTTTTTAATATAATATATTTAATTAATCAAAGTATGAACCATTATTTTCTATGCACTTTTGCCATCTTATAGGTAGTTCATTGATCCCTTTACTAAAAAAACCAGTCGGACGGGAATCAATAAAATCTTTGAAGGCGATTTGGACTGCCCCATCGGAGTTGAATTTTTTCCCTTGCAAGAAGTTATCCAAATTTCGAAAAAAATGGTAATCTGTTGGAGCAAGGTCCGGGGAGTACCGAGGATGTCTTAGACTTTCCAATTGAAGCTCTTCTAATTTAGTAGCCGTCTGTTGCGCAGTGTGTGGTCTAGCGTTGTCGTGAAGCAGCAGTGGCGTGGAGCGATTGACCAGCCTAGGTTGTTTAGCCGCTAGCTTTTCCATCATGGTTTGCAATTGCTGACAATAGACATCAGCCGTAATAGTCTGGCCAGATTTGAGAAAACTGTAATGAACAATACCGGCACTAGTCCACCAAACGCTTACAAGTAACTTTTTTGGGGTTAATTTTCGCTTGGGGCAGGATTTGGCTGGTTGGCCAGGATCCAACCATTGCGCTGAGCGCTTCCGATTATCGTAAAGAACCCATTTTTCATCACAGGTAATGATTCGGTTTAAAATACCTTCATTATTGTGCCGGTTTAGTAATGTAACGCAGCAGTCGACGCGCGTTTGCCGGTTTGCTTCAGTCAATTCGTGAGGTACACACCTTTCAAGCTTTTTAATCTTCCCAATTTGCTTCAAGTGAATTAAAACAGTTTTATCACTAACATCGCAGCCTGCAGCTATCTCGGACGTGGTTTGCGATTGATCCGCTTCCACAATAGCCTTCAACTCTTCATTATCAACTTGAGTCTCAGGCCGTCCACGGGGCTTGTTCTGCAGGTCGAAATTTCCAGAACGAAAACGTTGGAACCAAAAACGAACTGTGTTTTCTTTTGCAACACGACCGCCATACACATCATTCACCCTTCGAGTTGTTTCCGCAGCACTAGTGCCACGGCGGAACTCGTAATCGTAAATAATGCGATATTTTAAGTTTTCCATTTTGTAAAATGAGTGACGCAAACAGAAAAAAACAGAAGAAAAAAAACAAATAAATGACGATCATCGAAGCACAAATACATGAGTCTATAGCTGTACAAATTTGAATTTGGAATTCCTTACCAAAGAGGAGAAATTTGTGATTAAAGTGGCCAGTACGAAAAACGCCAATTTCATATGTAAGGACCTAATATTTTCCGACTGCTATTTGCGTAAGCTATCTCAATCTCAATAATACTTTTAAAGAGTTTTTCTCTTGGAGTAATATACCTACCCTATTCCGACAGATATTAAAATTATAAAACTTTTACAAATAGCTTAAGGCTCTGTAAAAGTACGTCGATAATAATGATATTTTATTTATGTTTCCCTCTAACTTGATCCCAAATTCCCAACCTCAAATTCCTGCATTATAGCAATCCGGCATCTTACAATAATGCCGGCGAACGCACAATACATACTAATGATACAATCTCCACTCTGCTGGCATTGGTTGGAAGGTAACCTATACCTACATAGAGCAATAATAATTGGCGTGTTGGATAATTTATAAAACAGCTCTTATTTTATTACAACTGTATTATATAATAGTATTCTCTAGACATATCCTTTTTAAATGTGTATCTATTATGTTTCACACAAGTCATTATTTCTGTACGATTTCAAACGGTGGAAATATTTATTGGTATTAATATTAAGTCTCAATTATTGTATGTTATAATAACTGTTTGTTTCCTAAATAATAACAAAAAAAAAACTTGAGAGGTGTCAAGGGACACCCGGATGGAACGAAGTTGTATAAGAGAGAGACAGACAGACAGAGAAACATGCGACGCCGCACCCTTTCACAACGCGCGATAAGGAACTTCGTTCCAAAAAATTAAATAAATCCATCATGGTAAAATACTTTAATCATGGTAAATATCCCGTTGTAAATGAGTTTAATCTCTAATTTCAAAAACTAAACATTGTCGAATATGAATTTATATTAAAGTTTTTGGTTATCGACATAGGGTTTTCGACTTTTACGGAACGTGAGGGAAGGTAGCGGGTTTAAGTCCCGTCGAATTCGAAATTTTTAGGATATTACTTTATGAATTTATGTTACGCCATAAAATTTAGCTTTTTTGCAGTTGCAGGCTTTTTGAAGGTGAACATCGGACTGGACTATTCTATAAATTATACCTTATTGTTATGTGATAGACGCAATCCTAAACAGTAAATTTATAGAAGACTAACAGCGCCTCTCGGTTTCACCCGCGTAGTTCCCGTTCCCGTGGGAGTTCCGGGATAAAATATAGCCTATGTCACTCCCTGAAAAGTATATTTTTTAATGATATTTTTTTTTTTAATCTGTTAAGTAGTTTCGGATCCTATTCAGAAGTTTATCTATAAATTAGTATAGATAAACTTATGGTCAAGATAAAACCAATGGAATAAGAAGAATCACTCGAAAACCTGCAAAAATTCCCATCGGTGCTCTCTAAATTTCATAATTTCTTACGATCATTGTTAAACCGAAGGTTATGCTCGAAAGCGTCTGAAAAAGCAATTGAACAATGTCAAAGCGAAAGTCTTGAGTCGAGAAATTCTGCAATCGGAGATGTAATTACAGATTATCTAATTCGGATCATGTGCCTCTGTTATCTCATAGACCAGGGGTAGCGAACCTCTTCGAGTCAACGTGCCATTTTTACCCGACCGCCAACAGAGAAGGGTTATGAACTTATAAATTGGCATGGCAACTTGTATTTGTATGTACGTATATGTTGTATGTGAGAATGTTGTTTTCACTTAAGTACTCGTTTTTTCATAGAAAATGTATGGGAATTGTTTTTTTTAAATAATTGCCAAAACGACGACTGTGCTGCTGTGGCTGTGTAGTGAACGCTTTAAAGCAACATAGATAATGATGATCATGATGATGTCCTCTTAGCTGAAATTCGACCGCTGCGGTCTGGCCATCAGGCGGTGTCTGAGGACACTAGCCAGATGCGCAGGAAATATTGCAGTGCACAAATGTGTGCAGGACACAGGCGCGCTCTCTATTCCTCATTCTCATAATCCGATAGGACGACAAAAACACGTCCGAGGAGAGGTCGGCGCAGAACCAACGACATAACGTGGCTCGACATGGTACTATAGAGTATGAACAAGCGAACCTACAATAATGTTTAAATCGATTCCCAACTTCATTCAACCCAGTCATCCATTATGCAACTGTTGCATCACTTACAAATAAGGTTTCTACTGCATTCTCGAGCACAATGAGGCATTGAGTCTCATTGTTGTATTTTGTATCTGTGCGATTGGTGTACCAAATATAGGTACTCGTAGTACTGAATGGTTATGTCAAATCTGATACTCATTTCTGGTAGCAGAGATCAATCAGTATTGGCTGTGAATTTTCTAAAAATCTCTCTCTGAACATCAATGTTTCATGATGATGATGAGTTTGTCTGTCTATAAGTCTGCAAGCAAACTTGCTGAGTTTTATAGATTTCAAATAATTATGTAAATAGATTAAAATTTTAAAAATAAAATTCCTTTACATTTAGGAAGGATGGTGTACGTTTTTCTTTTTTGTATTCTATTTCTATAATTTGATTGTTTTGACCCCTAATTTTGCACTGGTTTTAAGTTTTACAAATACAAATACACATCAGACAAATACTTATCCCTCGGGAAAAAAAACTTTTATGGGACCCATCTCGTCATCATTTTCTATGCAACAAAAGCAAAATAATTTTCAAAATCAGTCCATTCATTGACGACGACATACATATAAAACCCACATAAGTACATGCAGCCGAACATTACCTATATATTTCTCCATTTTCGAAGTCGCCTAAAAAGGTTACAAAATTACCGTTGTTGTTGGTATCAGTGAATGTTCACTGGCTGAACAATGATAACTTTACTCTTTGCATTATCAAGTCCTGCCTTTGAAAAGGAGATAATACTCAGAAAGGTCTTCAGATATACAAAAGCAGGACCTGCAAAATCAAAGCCGTTCTCATCAAGTTTGGTAAACATTCTTTACAATCTACGCAGGGGCAGGTTGCCCAAACCCACATTTGTGGCCTGTTTCGCATGTTTATCAAAAAAGGGATACGTATTTTTGGTTTCCTCGGGGACAATGGAAGGGTGGGAACAAGGGCAGAAAAGATGTTATATTGATCACGGTCTATGAGTTAAGTATTATTAAGGAAAATATTATACTGTACCTAGCAAGTGGAGGACCAGGTATTATTATGGAGCTTCTGCAGCGGATCGCTCTTTAAGTAGCTTGTGTCCGCCTCTGGGATATTGTTTGTCTCCCTGTAAAGGTAACAACCAGAGAGACAGTTACTTTCGAATGTATAATATTAGTCTGGATTTCGCGTATGCCATGCAATCAGAGAAGGTAAAAAAACTTACGCAATATAAAATTGCCATGTCACTTACCCTCCAAAATTAAGCCTACACATAACTTAATTGAAGTAGAAAAGAAAAAATACACCACCTACTCAATAAAATCCAACAAAGTCGTCAACTAGTATTTTCCAATGGATTTTCGCAAAATACGAATCAAATATTTATTTCCGTAATGCCAATAAATATCGATGTGGTAAGAAAAAAGATAAACAAAGCGCATTGCAGAATTGACAAGAAAACACAAATACAACAAGCGTTAGTCAGAACAAAGGTAAAATCGGCGGCTCAGCTAATTCCGGACTTCTGTAAATCTCCCCCCCTCGTCTGGACGAAGTTTGTCGGAACTGGCTATTTTTAATACCAATTCCATCATTTCCGCAGAATGTATTGACTTTAAACCATTTACATGTTATTTGATTTCGATGATCTTACTGGATATTTAGTAGTATCTGATCATCAATCATTATCCGCAGCCAGATTTTACCCACTGCTGGGTTTTTGCAGAGGATAAAATCTGGGTGATAATATCCCAAAGTTGGTGTCATCCACCACGATCCTCGCCCCCCGACGCGTGCCATGTCGTCAACCCACCTTGCAACAAGGTGTAAGGGCTCTTATACACGGACTGCACGTCAGAAATACACGGTCAGTAAGTTGCCCGCCGACTGCCGTGCATGACGTCGCCTGCAGTTATAAGAGCCCATAACAGTATCTCAAACTCAAAACCGTTTTATCTGAGTATATCTTTGATTCTAAGTTCAATGTGTCAATCAGGTCGCTCAAGCGAAGATATCTATCCTTGCTCTGCTCATGTTCAGAAGCCAGGAACCTGCCTTCAGATCGGATTATAGACTTCCACGGAGTAATGGTGTCCTAAATTGAATAGCAGCCGGAAAAGTATACTTGTTTAACAATTTCGATAGAATCTTTTCAAGGAAATCGTGGGAAACGTGGCTTAAGTTGTATGAATGCTTGCCGCGTGGCTGATGAATACTAAAAACAAACTCTGTAGTGTAGCGTGTCTGGGACGTATGTTCTGCAAGTATTTGTAGCGGGTCTGGGTGTTTTCTGTATTATGCGCTTTATTGTATGACAGAAAATGTATATTCTATAGTCTAGCTAGTTTATATTCCGATTTCTGACAAAAAATAGTTTGTTTAATAAATAAATAATGCCGGACAATCCACACAGAGCACTATCTTGCCGCAGGCTAAGCAGAGCTGGTGTTACGGTACGTATGGTATAGGTACTATTCGATGACCGATATACTTAATACAATACATATACAATACATATACACACATATTTAGTTGCGCTCTGCGGCTTCGCACGTGTTGTTCCTATGGAAACGTTAAAAGGTGATTTCGTCCCACAGGAACTAATTTATGGGATAAAAAGTAGCCTATGTTTGATTCCAGGATTAGAAACACCTGTATGCAAATTTCAGGAAGATCCGTCCAGTAGTTTTGGCGTGAAGAGGTAACAAACATCCATCCATCCATCCATCCATACATCCATACAAACTTACGCATTTATAATATTAATGTGATGTGATACTTTACATTTAGACAAGCTTCGCTTATTTTGTTCTGGCTGATTCTGTGTAGAAATGTCCTACATATTTATTTGAAAAAGAATCGGATACCTTTTACCTTATTACTGCACCTCGAAATGGCAAGAATGCTCGGAATAAACGATCTTCCATTTCTTTAGCATATAAATTGCATATTGCAGAAGCCAACAGAACACTGTAAGTAACACACTTTACAGTAATGCGGTCAATGATAAGCGAAGAACAACAATGGAAAATACAAACCCAGTAATAATTTGCGGTTTTTATCAACCGGTGGCATACACAACACAAACTGCGAAAATTGTACGCGAAAACTACTAAAGTCTTGCAATATTGTGTCTTTTACTATCAAAATATCCGGTGGGAAAAGCCGGGAGGAAACTGAAACTACCCGGAACATGGCGGAATATCGTACGAATATTGTCTTTTCTAATAGTTTTGCAAAGATTTTTGTATCCGCTTACTTACTTACTATGTAGGTAGAATGGACCTATAGAATCATAGGGCGCGTGAGCTTTTGGCAACGAATGGGAGTGCACGAGGTTTTTAACCGACTTCAAAAATAGGTTATATGTTGGGCTGTATGTATGTTTTTTTATTGTATCTCCATCACTTACGGACCGATTATGAAAATTATTTCGCTATCGTATTCAGAATGATCACAAAGTGGTCATCTCCATTTGATTAGAATTTGTCCCAAATAACATACAGTGTAAATATTACAGAATTTGAAGTCAGTCTTTAGTTTTTTTTCCTACATTCAAATCATCACACTATCATATTAATATTATAAAAGCGAAAGTTTGTATGTGTAGTTGGATATATGGATGTTTGTTAACACTTTACGCCAAAACTACTAAACGGATCGCTCTGAAGCTTGACATACAGGTAATTCTAATCCTGAAATCAAAAATAGGCTACTTTTTATCTCGAAAATCTGTTCCCGTGGGATATAATTCACCTTTAAATGTTCCCATAGAAACAACGCGTACGAAACCGCGGGCAGAAACTAGTTATTAATAAAATGTTTGCTCGTCGTGCACGAGTCTTCCATTAAAAATGCACCCCTATGGTTCTAAACGAAAACAAATAATGGTACAGCCTTGGCCATAAGTATTAAGCACCCCTTACATTTTAATTTTTTAAAAGAAATATCAAACAGAAGTTAAATAAAACGATTTATATAGATCTATATAACTATTTATTAATAAAATAATAATATTTTGTGGGTCCACCCTTTGCCTTTATAACAGCAGAAATTCTTCTTGGAATTGAGCGTACAGGTTTTTCAGTCTTCGGTAGTAATTGAGATCCATGCCAGGCGCAGACAACGCTTAAGGTCTTCTTTGTTGCTAATCGTGTAGCGCCTGACTCTGCGCTTTAATAAACCCCATAAATGCTCAATGGAGTTCAGATTCTTCAGATCCGGAGACTGGGCTGGCCACTTCAATAACTCAATGTCGTTTTCCTGAAACCATGTCATTGTGAGGGCTGATTTATGAAATGGTGCGTTATCCTGTTGGAATTTAACGCCATCCATGTTAGTATCGCCAAAAACTGTCGTTAATGACGGCATCAACGCAGATTCTAGTATAGGTAAACCATTCTTAAAATGAACGCGTCTCCACAGAGTTATACCAGTTTATTTCTCTTTTGTGAGCAAAATGAAGACTTTTTCTTTTTGGTATTGTTGGTATTCTGCCAAAAATGCAGACTTTTTTAAAGTAATATTTCAACGCCTCTCGCTAAAGAGTAATAAACTGGTATCATTCTGTAAAGACGCGTTCATTTTAAGAATGGTTTATCTCTACATTTATGTACTTGGTAGAGTTCATTCGGCCCTCGCATACGATTAATTCACCAACTCCAGAGCTGGTCATGCAGCCCCAGACCATTATGCTGCCGCCGCCGTGTTTTACGGTCGGTACCACACAATCTGGCCTAAATTCTTCACCTACCCGGCGACGCACAAAAGTCACACCAGGGGTCCCAAAAATCTGCAACAAAGAGAATAACGTGAGTTTCGAAAAAAGTACATTTAAATTTATGTAGGCGATTACTTACTAATAATTTTACTAAATGTTGTTAGATAATAAAATGAATAAACTCACCTCAAAGTTTGATTCGTCTGACCACACAACATTGCACCAATCTTCTGCGGTGAAGTGTTGGTGTTCTAAGGCCCATGCATACCGCGCTTTTTTGTCGTTCTCCGAGAGCCATGGCTTCTTCCGAGCTTTACAACCTTTCAGGCCAGCTTCTAGAAGTCTTCGACAAGCAGTTCGACCAGAAATTGTTTTATCAATTTCAACTGACAACTTAGCAGCGAGCTCCAAAGAGGTTTTCTTCCTATTTTTCAAAGACTCTCTTAGCAACTGACGGCCCTCACGGTCGGTGGTGATGCGTTTGCGCCCAGTTCTGGGTCTATTTTGATGTGATCCGGTAGCAGCGAATCGCTCAATAGCATATTGCACTGATCGGAGCGAACATTTCACTGCTTTGGATATCTCCACTTGGGTTTTCCCTTGCCTATGCAAAAGCTGTATCTGCACACTTTGTTCTAATGAAAGTTCGTTTTTTTTGGCATTTTACAAAGATATCATAGGAATCTAACGAAAAAATAACAAATAACCGCACTAGATCACTTGATGTTCACATCTCGTCGTTTAGTATCGAACTGATGAATAATTACAAAAATCGTTAAAATGACAAACTTGACTGCTCCCAGGTGTTTTAGTGCTAGGTGCCGTATAGGTCATTGTTTTAAGCCTTTTCAGATGCTACAAAAGGATACGTAAACAATAGATTTGGTTTATTACTATACTTTCCGTACAGGAGCAAAATGTAAGGGGTGCTCAATACTTATGGCCAAGGCTGTAGATAATCCATTGTGATAATCTTTGTGCTGATCTAACCATTGATTTATTAAAAACGAAGATGAGGTACTGGTTGCTCGAAAGTGGCAACCTCAAATTGTGTAAAATTGTGTTCTCCCACATCAGTCACCGTCTGACCAGCGGCACGGGCGGTCGTTATTCGCGTGAAATATTGCTGTCTCAGTGTCACTTCGGTCCTAGATATGTCTTTCCGTCTTTGTTCTTCTTTGTATTGCACAGGACTGGAAATATAACTGTGAGCGTATATGTTTGCGTGTAGTTGTAAGTAACACATGCCAATTTTTGAGTAAGCGCTGGGAGAACGTAACCTATCTTCCCTTTTTAAATCAATGGATCTAACATGCTCTTTCTAAACGCTCGGGCATTGAAGCAATCAGACTCCGTAGAAGTGTCTACATTCAGGCTCGGAATGAATTGAAATGTATCAATACACAAAGGACCGAGAGCATTGCAGTCCAGGCATGGGAACAATAGTCACCTATCAATGATAATCGCGTTACTACGGTTGGCGTACGATATACAATGGGAGGAGTGTTTACAAATCACGCTGTACGGAGTTCGGAAGGAAGGTCGTTCGTAGTTAAGAGCTGGTGTTACGCTTTTAAGGCCCAGTGAAAGTGGCGCCCCTAATTATTTTATCTTATCATTACGTTAAACGCAGCAAGTTTTAAAAATCCATCGTTCTGTTTGTGGTATCTATTATAAGTTATTTATTAATGCCTCTATAATAGTTTCATTTTGTAAAGCTTAGGTAGAGAAACGAAGATGCGCTTTTTGGCCACCAAACTCTATTTTCGCATCTCCCCCTAAACTATATGAGATAAAATGATTACAGAGGTATTAAAAAATAGCTTATAATAGATACCACAAACTGAACGTAGGATTTTTAAAAATTCCTATGATAAAATAGATATCGCTGTCATATTGGCTCGGGTATGCGCCTTAAGGCTTGAACCTTGTATATTTATAAAAAAAACTAGGCCTAGATCTACTGAGATCTAATCTAGTAATAAAAAAAAAATCTAGTAATCACGGGATCCCCTTGGTATAAAACAAAAATTTAATAAAATTCAAAGGTTTTTTCTTCGGTTCCTTGGTTTTGAAAACACGATTGAGTAAAAAATGTAATACCTACGATAAAAAAAAACATGCAAGTGCACTTGTTTGCACCTAATTTGCTCTAGATCTCAGGAACCCCGCGGTCTATAGAAAAGATTTTGGATTTGATTCGTAGGTCATTCATTACTAATTCTTTGGTTCCTCGGTTGGGTTTTTTCATAGTAGTAGTTTTCTTGTTAAATATACAAAAACATCATTTTTGCGCCTACGCCGTTCCAAGAACGTATGCTCTGTCCCGCTCCTATGAAGGTCAAATCCTATGACTATCTTTTTCACAAAATGGGGCGCAATGCGCCCTCTTAAGACAAAATATTCTGGGAATCAAATAGCTCTGTAATAGTCTCAATAGTGTCTTAAAGTTCGCGCATGGTGACAACAACTAAGAGCAAAATGTTCTAGGAATCAAATGTTCAAGTTCAACAACCTATATTGGTCCACTGCTGGACACAGGTCTCCCCCGATAAGCGCCTTATTGGGTTTTATCACATTTGGGGGCGTAGTGCCCATAATCCCCACGCTGGGCATGCGGGTTGGGGATCGCAAATTCGTGGTACAATTGTTCTGCAAGAGGCGCCCCGGTAGATATCCCTTGGTCGTCTCTTAGGATTGGAGTGGTGCAAATTCTAAGCCGGTACCACACGCGGATATAAGCAAATAGGTCTGAAATAGTCTAAATAAAGGCTAAAAGCTTGTCATCATCACCACGACCTAAAAGTGTCATACTGTCGCTAAACTGGTGACACTTCTAATTAGTGAGGTTTGCATAACCAAAGCAACAGTGTTATATGCACGTCAGTAAATGCAGGTCAAACAAAAACTGTACAAACAAAGTCAAAGCTCTCTAGTTATAAGTTTTTCCACTTAAAACTACTTTTGAAAAGCCCTAGAAAAGCTCGCGAAACGAGAAGCGTAGAGTAACCGTTGTTTATATGAATGTTACCTCATTCAGTGTCCCCATTGGCGTTCTGGTTACGCTAAACCGGTATAGTAGATCCTGGCCCATTCATCGATCTAGCAAAGAACTGCGACGTAAAGATCGGCAAGGATGTTGAGCTCTCTTGCTGTCGAGGATAGTTTAGTAAACTCTTCGTATACGAGGAGAAGGTTTAAATTCACTTGTGCGCATCAAGGTCTGGGGCAGACATCCGTACCTAGGCCAACAGTTGGTGTTGGTAGCTTTTTATACATCTTGGAAACGGATTTAGCGAATGCCTCATTTTAGATTTGAGTCGTTTTCTTTACCACTCTCAGATACTTTAAAATGGAATGTTCTAAACTATACGAAATCCACAACAAATCAAAAATGTAGGAGGAACAATATAAAATAAATATATAAAAAAGTTTTTCAACAACATATCCAACGAACCTAAACTTGACAGGGTTAAATAGTTTCCTTCAAGATTGCTCACGGCCACCTTCTGTCATCATCATCAGACCAGCTCCATAGTACCAAGACATGCATTGTTACCGAACTTACATAAGTTTGCCATATTTCAGCTCAATCGGTAGAAGACTCAGTTGCAAGAGTTTCCCCACACATACTAACAGAATAAATTAAATAAAAGCTTGTACAAAGCATTGTAGCTTGTACAGTACAAAGCATGTAGCTTGTACAGTACAAAGCATTGTAGCTTGTTCAGTACAAAGCATTGTAGCTTGTACAGTACAAAACATTGTAGCTAGAATTTGCACCACCCCATCTCTTCCCGTGGGTGTCGTAAGGTAAGAGGCGACTAAGGGATATCCACCGGGGCGGGTACCACTGAACTACGATCCCAACCCGCATTACAAGCGTGGGGATTTTGGGCATTAACCCCCATTAGATGCATGCCAACAAGGCGCTTATCAGGGGGAGGCCTGCGTCCAGCAGTGGACTAATACAGGCTGTTGAGGTTGTAAAAAGACCAGAGCTTGAAGTAAACCAAATCAAACCTAGTAAGATTTTTTAAAACACAATAAGCTGTATGATGATTCCTCACCCTTTATTTCTTTTACCTCATAATGCCATTTCATTATAAGTCACTCAAGCGCTAAATTGACTTCTCCACAATAACATCAAAACCCTGTTCTCTCGAATTCTAATAATCCTCATCAAAGCGGTGTGCAGACATTTTGCGAACAGGGGGCCGATTCTGGGTTACACTCGATATTTTATTGAGTGATACGCAGTTTCACGGGATACTTATCACGTGAATATGGAGAAATATCATGTGAATATCACCTGAATATTATCAAAGTCAAATTCAAATCGTTTATTTCTTTAGACTTACAAAATAAGTACTTAGACAAGTCAAATTTTTACTATATAAATAGCTTGATAAATAGTTATTACTATCAAACAAGAAATAAGATGCAATTGACTTTAATTCACTTCAATTTTTTGTCCACTAGCGGAAGAAGTGAAAAAGAAACCACTAGCAAGTTTATCGCTTATCAACTAATACAATCTTAGGATAACTAATATAAATGCGAAAGGTTGGATCTTTGTTATTTCTTCACGTCAAAACAACTGAAAATATCTGGCTGAAATTATGCATAGAAGTATAGGAATAAAACATAGGCTACGTGTTATCCTATAAATTTCCATAAAAACAACGCGTGTGAAGCCGCGAGCTGTCATAAATATATCTAGTCCCGCCAAAAACTGCATTTTAGTACGACTTAGCAACTTATCGAAGAAAAGCCCTCGATAAATATTGACTTGCAGATTTTGAGAATGCGCATGTTTGCAACGAAGCAATCACTCGATATTTTGACACTCTTTTGCCACATTTATCGAGAAGATATATTGCCAGAATTGCCCTCCAGAATCCTTATAATTTCGTAGGATATTATCCATTGAATCGATCCAGCCTCTTCTGTGTACTTTTATCTTTCGCTGGCGAAGTTTGCTCTGTTCTTTAGGGCTGGTATTTTCCTTTATTGGACTTGTAGGATCAAATGAAGCTGCTGAAGCTTACCTTTTCTTATCAGGGTCGATGTTTCGATACCTTGGGATAAAACTACTTATTCTTTCTCAGTTTCATCTTGAAAAAACATCTATAGTATACTCGGATTCGCACGGGTGGATATGAATATTTTGAACATAAATGCAGCCCATGGATAAACAGTATTAATTATTAACCGAATTCAAAAAATGTTGGAGGTTCTCAATTCGACTGTATTTTTTTAATGTTTGTTACCTCAGAACTTTTGACTGGGTGATCCGGTTTTGATGATTATTTGTTATTTGAAAGCTGGTGCTTCCTGTGTGGTCCAATTTGGTTCTGAAAATGGCAGCCATGAGAAAACCATATAAAATTGGAGTCGGTTTATAGTATTTTAAAACAACCTCAACTCAATTATTGAAATAAATTTTGAAATCGGTTTAGTTGTTTTTGAGTTTATTCGTTACAAACATCCAAAAATACAAATCTCACTTTATAATATTAGTATAGATTCGAAAGTAATTCGGTCGTCAATCTGTCTGTTACCATTTCACGCCTGAACGGCTTTACGGATCTTAATGAAATTTGACAAGGAGGTAAATGATATCCCGGGGATGGGGCCAAGCCGCGGGCAGCAGCTAGTTACTACTAATTAGTGCTTGCCTGCGAATCCCGTAGTGATTATATTAAAACCAATTCCCCAATCCGCATGCCCAGCGTGGGGATTATACGCATTATCCCCTGAGATAAAAGTCAATAAGGCGCTATTCTGGGGGAGGCTTGCTTCCAGCAGTGGACCAATATAGACTGTTGAGTGAGGTTGAGCTAAAGCTAGCTTAATTTCTCTAATTGTTTAAAAGTGATTTTCAAATACGTATTACTATATTTACTATATCTCTATCTGTGAAAAGAAACTTTGCCTATGAAATACTTCATACTATTTGAAAATCATAAAATCACTTGTCAACAATAATTAGAGAAACTCATATGGTGCATTATGACATTTATGACAACAAAATGATACCTCTTTGGACGTGGTATAACAGCTCAATCGAACGAACACATCAAGCAACAGAGTTTGTTATTTACGTTCCCATATCTTTCCGCGTTGTGAATTTTATGAATATTTTCATTTCAGTACAGGTGTGAAGGAGTACTAATGTACACATATTCAACCCGTTTGTTTACAAATTCACACTGAGATCTAACAGCGGATGTTTCCACCTACGGCTCTGCTATTTTAGTAAATTCGGTCATGTGTTTTAATTCTGTAAATGTTCTGAATGGGGTTTTCGATTTGCTAAAAACGTTAAGTTCTCAATAGTTCGATAGATGAATAAATAAATAATGCTGGACAAACCTCACATCATCATCTAGCCCCAAGAGAGTTATCTATCATCATCTAGCCCCAAGCTAAGCAGTGCTTCTGTTATGGGTACTAGTACTAGATGTTTTACTATAGAAACTTTTGTAGTTTGACGAATTCATTATGAATGTGCTCGAAGGGATGCGGAACGCGCGCGTCTAGAACCGCACTCGCCCTGAAGATGTCCCTCGTTAAGGGATGAAACGTTGGTGTTCTTCCAACACAAACAAGGTTCGTAGTTAACCCGTTTACATTCATAGTACTAGATGATTGCTATGCAAAATACAATACAACCATGTTGAAATATTTGTCCCGGGGCGGGAATCGAGCCCCAATCTACCGCGTTGCAGGCAACTTAGCCCACCGCGCCACATCGGTCGTCAAAGTAATGAGTCAGAGTCAAATCGGTTATTTCTTTAGTCTTACAAAATAAGCACTGAACAAGTAAAATTTTTACTTTAAATACTGCTGTATAAATAGTAATTACTATCAAATAAGAAATAAGGTGCAATTGACTCTAAACTTCACTTAAATTTTTTGTCCACTAGCGGAAGAAGTAGAAAAGAAACCACTAGCAAGATTATCGCTTATCAACTAATACAATCTTTGCATATCTAAGTCTAATGTTGATCTCTCAACTTTGTTTTTTATTATTGTTCTTTATTTGTATCTATATATATAATATATATATATATTATGTAAATTGCGCGCACTTAAAAGGTTAGCAAAATAGCGAAGCGTGGAAGGATTAAAAGGGAAGGAAGGTCTTTTCCCAACAGTGGGACAGAACAGACCACTAAATAATTATATTACTCAAATATTTAGTACTTAATCCGTTTAAAAAAATTAAGTTTCAGCTTTGCTTCTTGCCTTTTTGGGAAGGACAAAGCTACCTTTGGGAGTCAGATATTGTCGTGCAAAGATTATTCCGAGGGGACTCCGGAACGACTAGAATTAAATTCCATGTAAACATGGGAGTTTATCTGATAGCCGTTGACTACTAGTGATGTTAGCCAATGGAAGATCGAATACTCGCTTCTTTCTTTATCTTTTTGATAACATAATTAATTTTGTTTTAAAAAACTATAAACCTACTTCAATTTTTGCAGTTTTTTCATGAATTTTCATGGATCCCATTGTCAGAACTGAACAAAATTATGTATTTATTGGGTATTAGATATTAAATGGGACCACACGAGAAGCACCAGCTTTCATATAAAAAAAGAATAATGCAAATCGGACCACCCAGTCAAAAGTTCTGAGGTAACAAACATAAAAAAAAAAATACTGACGAATTCGACCTCGAGACGACCTCCTCCTTTTTTGAAGTCGGTTAAAAATGATAAAGATTCGAGAGTATCGGTTAGATAAAAGACTGTTTAAGTTTTTAAATCCATCATGGTTTTACTATAGAAACTTTCGTAGTTTGACAAATTCATTATGAATGTAAGTAGTAGAACCGCACTCGCCCTGAAGATGTCCCACGTTGGTGTTCCAACACAAACAAGGTTCGAAGTTAACCCGCTTACATTCATAATGAATCCATCATGGTTGTTCATTACACTAATATTATAAATGGGAAAATTTGGATTCTTCACGTCAAAACTACTGAACGGATTGGGCTGAATTTTTGCAAACAGATAATTCTAATCCTGGAATCAAACATAGGCTACTTTTGGTCCCGTAATTCAGTTCCCGTGGGATAGAAATTTCGTTCTCCTACCGATTCCACATTAACTGCTTTCAATTAGATTCAGATTTAGATAACTCTGAACGAACTAGACTTATCTGACTTGGAATAGGGTATTTTTTAAAGTTTCTCAATCAGATATTATTAAGCTAATAAAAATCATGAAAAATTGACACAAATTTTTTATTCAATTGATGTGAAGAAGTGCCATAAAAATGCATTAAAATTTTACAAATTCAAATTTCTATATTCTAAATTTTTATCGCTAAAAGGGACTTCTTCCAGGGAACCTTTGGATGTGTACACGTAACTATTGATAATCTTATTTTATAACTGAATTCAAGCTTATTTGTTAAATCAAAAGAACACTATACCGTTCTACTCTAGAGCGGTCACATAGTATTGTTTATTTGTTATTTCTTTGGCACGGATATCGTGTTCCTCAGTTCGAAAGTTAGGTTTTCCCGAAAAGGCGACTGCTTTCTTTTAACATACTTTTTGCCCGACTACCAACGGAGGAAGGTTCTGAGGTTGGCACCCTGTGTTTATTTATTAATATGTATAAATAAATAAATGAATAATGTTGGATAATTCACACAGCATTATCTAGCCCCAAGCTAAGTAGCGCTTGTGTTATGGGTACTAGATAACTGATATAATGAATACAATACATTACATAGATAGATATTTTTTTATTATATACATAGAAAACATCCAGAACGCCCTGAACAAATATCTGTAGATCGTACCCGCAACCTCCTGCGTCCCAGGCGGACCTTCACCCACTGCGCCATAGAGGTCGTAATCGTCGTATGTTTCCAAGTAGCGCTGAAACTACTCGTTCGATTTTAACAAATGAGGTATCTATTGATTAGACTCAATACTCCGTGGTTATAGAGTATATGACGCCAGAATATGTCTAACAAGATGGCAGGGTCTAATTAAACAACAAAAATTTAATGGTTAAAATAATAGGGACAAACGAATAACGCCGTAGTCTGGTTTTAGTTAATTTTATCTCGTTGCACAAAGTATAGCTACGCAGTTTCGAAGGGATGATGTTGATTCTGACTCAGGAGATATTTATACTCAGTGAATACACAAAGAGATTGATATTGTATCGTAAATCTATATCAGTTCTTTACGCGACCTAGTCCAATTAAGCCGCCATTGTCTTTTGGTGATATCTGTGTTTAGTTTAGTTATTTAAACCATAGTTATTATGGTAAGTACCTTTATACGTTATGTTTTACCTTTTTTGTATACAATTAAAGTTTTATGTTTAAGTACTTTGTTTATAGGTTTAAGTATAAGTACATTAATTTTCAAGATGGCTTAATAAAGTTATTTCTTATAATCACAAAATTGCCCTACAACACTGACTAGCTTAAGTTTGTAAGTTGTTATACATAACCTAAAATTCACTAAAGGCCCGGTTTTTTTCGCAATTAACATTACTTGTCGGTTTGAGCTCCTTTACATAATACATATTAGGTACCTACTTAATTTTTTTTTATTGTCGCCGTCGCTTTCTTTCTTACATGTCCAGTCCATTCTAATGTGGCCTGGAAGAGATCGCTCATAGCAATAATAAGGCCGCCTTTGTGCTCCGTCTACTCTCAGCATTTATTTCTGTTTTGAACCGATTTCAAAAAAGGAGGAGGTACTCAATTCGACTGTATTCTGCAGTGGACTAATACAGGCTGTTGAGGTTGAGGTTGAGGTAACCTAAACATTGTCGTCATTGCCCATTGTCAGAACTGAACCAAATTAAAATGGGACCACACGGGAAGCACCAGCTTTCATATAAAAAAGAATCATGAAAATCGGACCACGCAGACAACAGTTCTGAGGTAACAAATATAAAAAAAAATACAGTAGAATTGAAAACCTCCTCCTTTTTTGAAGTCGATTAAAATCTAATGTTTTTGTGAATAAACCTAGCTGTTAATTGCCATTTACCGCACAAACTTTTTTGAAAAAGCACACAACTCACTGATTCCAAATGAGTGAGAGAATCTTTGACATGAACTGAACAAATAACCTCGAAAATCCACCTACACGGAATCACTAGTTAAACTCACAGATAAACAGACAGTTACTATGTGGTGAGCACAGCACTGGGCCACAGCTAAATTGGATTGATGAGCCGAGGAAAAAATGTTTCCCTTGCAACCAATTGAGTGCTATTCTCGAAGTTTATGGGTGCTGGAAACTTGTTTGTAGTCATTGAGTTTAGTAGAGCTATGCTCAGTCGCTCTGAAGATATATATCTATATAGATCATAAGATTCGTAATGAATACATCCGACAGAGAACCAAAGTTATCCACATAGCTCAAAGAATTAGCAAGCTTAAGTGGCAGTGGGTCGGCCATGTATCGCGAAGAACCGACAACCGCTGGTGTAAACTACTTCTTGAGTGGAAACAGTGACTCGGCAAACGTACCCTATATTAGTCATCACCCTATATTAGTCCACTGCTGGACATAGGCCTCCCATAATGAGCGCCATAAAGCCCTGTCTTCAACTTGACGCATTCGAAAATCTAACTATGTGCCTGCCTTTATAATAATTGTTTTCATCAAACAGAGCTTAAGTCACCTAAACCAAAACCCTATCCAAATCGGTTCATCCCTTTAGGAGCTACAATGCGACAGACAAACACAGAAATACACCCTCAAACTTATTGTTTATAACACTCTCTCTTTTTTTTGCGGAGGTTACACACAGATAATGTTCAGAGATTTTCTGATTAGTTAAAAATTCTAAATTACATCCTAGGCATGTTTTTAACGTAGTGACTGAACATGAGGTTATTAACTCGTAACAGAAAGTGTAACAAAGAACTCTAAGCATTCGGCTATAATTTTATTGGCTTCCCGCAAATTAATGAAGGAAACCTGACTATAAAAGTGGCTCTATAACGCGGCCGTCAAAGGAAAACGATTCAAACCCAAGACTAATAGCGGTGCTTTGAAATTTTCCAAGGTTTTTACCCGACTAACAACGCAGGCGGGTTATGAGGTTGGCATCCTATGTTTGTAATAGTCATAATAGTCTTTATTGGCAATCATTATTACATGTCACGAATTGTTTACATATTCTGCTATGTATACTTAAACTATTGCTATAAAATACAATACAAATTGTACCTAAGTTTAGTAAATTTATGTTTTACATTATTAATAATACAACATTCTATACATAATATAAATTAAAAAAAAAAATTTAATACCGTTCCTAAAAATTTAAATAGCAGTCTAATGTCACATCTTATATACTAATTACAGTTATATATAAATTCAAACAGCATTACATTATTTAACTTTTATATGCTACGAACTCGTCGTAGCTATAAAAAGATTTCTCAATAAGCCAGCGTTTTAGTTGTTTTTTGAATGCGGGCAGACTGCGAGCTTCTGTAACTGAAATTGGGAAGCCGGTTGTACACGTCTGGGCCCATGACATGTATGTATGTAGGCGATTTTTATGTTCCCACGTAGCGCTGAAAATACACGTTCGATTTCAAAAAATGAGGTATCGATTGATTCGCTTCAATACTTCGTGGTTATTTGGTATATGACGTAAGACGATATTGGGTGACCCCTAATATCGTCATATACCCCTAGACCCGTCATATAACGAGATACGGGGGTCTAAGTAAATGAAAATATTATTGTTAAAATAATTGATTTTGTTTAAAAAAAACTATAAACCGACTTCAATTAAGTATATATCCCAGCGTCAGAACAGGACCAAATTAAAATGGGACAAAACGGTTAGCACTAGCTTTCAAATACAAAAATAATCATGAAAACCGGAGCACCCAGTCAAAAGTTGTGAGGTAACAAACATAAAAAAACAATACATTCGAATTGAGAACTTCCTCCTTTTTTAACCTACTTCAAAAAAGGAGGAGGTTCTTAATTCGACTGTTTTTTTTTTAATGTTTGTTACCTTAGAACTTTTGATTAGGTGGTCCAATTTTCATGATTCTTTTTTATATGAAAGCTGGTGCTCCCCGTGTGGTCCCATTTTAATTTGGTTCAGTTCTGTTCTGACAACGGGATCCATGAAAATTCATGAAAAAACTATAAAAATTTAAGTCGGTTTATAGTTTTTGAAAACAAAATTAATTATTGAAGTCGGTTATTAATAAACACAATCGATGCACACCATAGCCGGGTTTAAATTTATTGTACATATCTTGTTGCTACTCCACGACATCTTTTGAAGTAAACAGAATTCTTTGTCCATAGGTACGCGTTATCTTCCCATGTATTGAATGTTTCATGAACAACACCATTACGACTACATTACATTCACACGGGCAGGGAATTCCTAAGTGGCTGCAGGCATTGCAATCGATATTGAATACCGACATTGGCACAGGACTGAGAATTAAGCATTCCTTGTATGGGTGGCTATTTATTATAACTGTGATATAATTTGGTGTGTTTTAAAAACTATAAACCAATATTCTCAACCTGAACCTCAACAGCCTGTATTGGTCCACTGCTGGACGCAGGCCTCCTTCCCTCCTCCAAGTACCTAATACATACCACCTATAAAAAATATACGCCACGAATTCTCCTTTTTTGATGTCGGTTAAAAAAGAAGTCTACTTTATGAAGACATCTATTTCTTGGGTAGTGAAAATACGAATTTACGATAGTGAGAGTAGATATGATGTTATCGATGCGTTAAAATGCAATATCGATAAGGTTATCGCTTGGTTATCGTGATCAAATAACACAAAAAGATGACATGTTGCTTTAGATTTTCTTCATAATATTTAATTTGCTAAACAGTAGCAAATTTAATATTACGTAGAAACCTTAAAATATTAAATCGACGACGACTTCAACTGCTGCCCCTTGTTCAGTCATAAATCAAGGCTTAAACTACGTTTATACCATAGAAAATCGTTACTCAAGCAGATCGATGACTGAGCAAGGTTTCATAATACGGGAAGACCAACTATAAACTCCCTTGGCATAACTATGCTCGTAGTATCTAATCGATGCTCGCAAATATTTGTGTATCGCGAATAAATTTGTGGAACTCGCTATCGGGATTAAAGTCGCTTCTAAAATACACTAACAAGGGGTTGAAAGCCTCTCTGCCTCCGAAACTTTTCAAGCGCTTACTAATGTAATTGAATTCAAGTTCAAATACTTAGTTGACCTCGGCCAAAGCCGCGCGAATGTCAAACCAAAGACAGATCCACATTATCAAATACTCGATCACGCGAATGACAGAAAAACCACTTGGATTTCAGGATTTGCTGGAAACCATAAGACCCCCGCTAAATAAGCCCGAGCTGAGGATTTGTCAGGCATATTTTGGTGGATGGGTGTCGTAAGGTGTCAGAATTTAATCCTTAATCTTCCAAATGGTGGTATCAAAAATTGGTTTTTGATTACTTAACAGAGGCTCATTTACATATTCGATGCCTTCTGTGACGTAGTGGGGCGAGTAACTCCAGAGCTAAATGGTTTGAGTCCGGTCGTAGGTCAGATTGGGTCAAAAAGGACACGGTAACATAATAAATTCTAGTGCTTCGCGTTAGGTGAGTATTCGGTTCAAATCTATTTTACTAACATTTTCGAGGTTAAAAGCACCCAGGCGCCCTATTTAAAAACGCTACAGCCTTACTCGTTGAATTCGTTCTCTCAGAATTTCAGAAAACCTGGACTTAAAAATATAGCTACCAGATCCATTACTGTCGTGGCACTTAAACTCGGTCTAGACAAGAACCCCTAGGCTTTATTGCTAACGAAATAACATTTCGGTGTCTTCAAACTATTTATAAAGTGCTTTCTTTATTTACTTGCGTTAGATCTCTTTGAGCATTTCTGTTTGGACTAGCATCTGTTAAATCCCTATAATAAATGTGAACTCAAAAGTAGAAGGGATGGACCAGTATCCACTGCATACATTATACTTTTGTAAAATGAACTGTAAGTTGTCTTTCCAAGCTTGAGATCCTGATTGCCAGATACCTAGGAAGTTTTTAGAGTTTGAATTTTGAACATTGACTCTAACCTGCGCCAATTGAGCTATAACCATAACATATCTCAGAGCGGTAGCTTTGATGAGATAGGAAAAATAGAATAGTTTAAAGTAATACGTTTTCTACCTTATTGCTGTTTGCTAGGCCCTGTGCTCACCTCCATTGGAGACACTCCTCTAAAGAAGCTGCGTTCACCGAAATTTATTCTTACAAAAACTATAACATTATATCAAAGTGCGATAAACACAATCCATATAGAATAATGCTTATCGTTATTATTTTATGCCTCCACCTGCTGCCTGAAATCGATGAGGAAATCTAAATTTTGTCCTCTTATCATCATGACGGATAAGTTATTGAAAAATAAAATTACAATTAAACAATAGAAATAAATTAGAACTAGTATTTACAATTGAAACAAATGAGCTAACTGCAGATTATTGCAAACAATATACAGATAGCAGCCTCGTTACCCCAAGAACCTGGGTTCTTGACTCCTAGGGGATCAAATGGAGACTGGATTCTCGGCCGACACCCGACCTCACGAATTTATTTCAAAGTTCACTGACCACAATGCAAACGTAAACAGAAACATAATATTTTACAACCTGTGATTTATTGACTTGGTTATCCTTCTGATCGCATCCACGTTTCTATAAATACATCGACTTATTAAGTTTGCATGAAGCTCGGCCGTTGCACCAAGTTTAAATTTACTTCGCCCATGCATCGTGATGCAGTACGTTACGATTTACGCATTCATTCAAACAAACTAGACTATGATTTATAGATTTTAAGCTGTAGAACGAAGGTTTATGATGCATGGCAGAATTTGACAGATTGATGGGGTTTTGCAATACAGTCTATTTGCCAGTTCAACGTTTTCTATACCATTTTGCTTTATTCTTTTATTGTCTTCTTTATAAGCTATGACTAATCGTAATCTTCCATGTTACTCTTCTAATTCACTTTATTCCGTACATTCCGTTTAAGCACTAAGTTGGTCCAGATGTGTAATTCTGATGTCTTAAAGTATTAAAAAGCTCAAGCACTTTAGTTCCACGTATGTAGTTAGATATTTCTTTGTAATCTAATATCCGAAGCACTGGAATCCTATTTAACTTGAGTTGTACACGAATCGTCTGATAAATATTGGTTCGCCGGGATGTTTTTAAAGTTTTGTTTCGGTATGGGGGATCCCAAATTAGATTGCAGTCTGAATGAAGAGTTCCGAACTTTGCCCACCGTTTTGGCACAGAAGGTTTACTAGAAATATAATCAAAGGATCTCTCGAATTTCTTTAGTCTTGCTTATATTCGAACCTATAACGATCGTAAATCAGGCCTAATTTTAACAAAGAGATTCTCGAAAGAGATTCTAAGGCATAAATCTGTCGCAATTAACTTGTTAATTAAATTTAGATTAAGTATCATTCAGTTTAAATCTGAAGGATCTTAACCGTCAAATAATAAATGGATTAATTCTTATCTGATAGGCTCACTGTGTAATTCCAATCTGTATTTTTCTTTTACCGTTTTCTATTTCTCTTGGTGTATTTGTATGTTTGAATGTTCAGCTGTGCTGGACGTATAAGGGCTGATAATGATGATGATGGTTTCTATTGTTGTATTTACGCAGGCTGAATTTTAAAATTCTTATGGTTCGGTAATTAGTAGAATCCATGTTCTTATACAAGTTGGCGTGCCGGGCATTTTGCCCACTTGAACGTTTCTACAGAAAACGTATTACTTAAAACTTTTCTGGTTTTCCTATCTCTTTAAAGCCGCTCCCAGCTCTGAGATATGTTGTGGTTATAGTTGAATTGGCGCAAGTTAGAGTCATTGTTCAAAGTTCAAACTCTAAAAACTTCCTAGGCATCTGGCAATCTGATCTCGAGCTTAGAAAGACAACACTACAGCTCATTTTACAATGAACTCTCAGATAAAGTGATGCTGCCGCTCAGACAGGCGGATTTGATCATCGATTTTTACTAGGAAATGTTTGTGGCAATTTTGGAACACTAATTTTGTTAGATTTTGTTTGATTCGATTTTGTGTAAAGATATATCTACGTAGACTTTAGATCATGGTGTTTACCAACTTATTTACCAGCTTTGGCTTGAAATTTCTGATGAAGTTGATTCTTCTAATGCTGGTACATTAAAGATGTTATTCTAAGGCCTTGGTGTCACCATTTGAACTCACTATTCCGCTATTTCAACATACAAAAGTTACACAATCATCTTACTTGGACGTGTGAAAATGTCACAGTAGTTTTCCTTCACGTACATTTCGCTAAAGTGCCCTCTTTTTCTTAAAATAGTTGGCTTTTTGTACAAATGTTTGTCCTTCTACTGTCATGGAAAAATGATTCATTCGCGAGCTGAAATCCAGGTAGATTCTTTGAATGTCTGGAACATTTCGTATGAGGACATCGTCTTGTTGATTTTATTGGTACACGACGGGAATACATATAGATTCTTTCACTCTTGTATTTGTGTAATGGTATGCTTGAGCGCCATGTAGCATGTGTACTAAACTGACCTGAAAGGGGCCGAGTAGATCGACTTGTGATTAACGATTTATGAATGGTTTTTTTTTTATTAAATTAACATAAAATAATGTTATCATTCCTGTTTTCCACTCTCGCTTGCATTATTTTTCACAAATGTTTTTACTTGATTTTTCAGCATAACAAGTGTCACTTCATGCTTAAATGATGAAGTGACACACAAGAAAATTATGTGAATCCTTTAAAATTTCAAATTTTTTATAATAATGTAAGAATACTTACTTACACGTAAAAAACACTTTGAGGAAGAAAAAAGTCGCTAAGTTTAAAAAAAAAAGGAAAAATGAGTCAAAATTGAAGAAAAAAATCTTAGACCCCCTTTTTTCCTAGAATACAAGTTTCGTAACACGCTGTAGAGTTGCTTTACATTACAAGGAACTGATATAACTCAGTATGCTATTCCATTTGGGATATACGATCGTTCCCATGGTTGCAGGAACTTTAATCACACTAATATTATAAAGGCGAAAGTTTGTATGGATGTATGGATGGATGTTTGTTACTTCTTCACGCCAAAACTACTGGACGGATCTGGTTGAAATTTTGCATACAGGTAATTCTAATCCTGGAATAAAACAAAGGCTACTTTTTATCCCATAAATCTGTTCCCGTGGGATGAAAATAACATTTTAATGTTTCCATAGGAACAACGCGTGCGAAGCCTCGGGGCGCAGCTAGTTTTTAATACATCCATTAGATACGGACCTAATCCTAATGCCGGGAAAAGGCTTCTTTCCGCGTGACCTTGCTTTGCTGACCTTGTTCAACCTTCACCTTTACATATAGATATCGGCATGGGTTTTGGTCCTCACCTCAGTATAACTTCCATTTCAGAGCTACGTTAAAAGATAATTTATTTCACTAGAGCATTTCTTTGAAATGTTTGCAAAACAAATTTATCAAATTGTCGAACATATCCTTTGTAAAAAGGCTACAAAATATCAGACTATCTAGGTCTAGAGGATAAAAAAGCTTAGGATGAGATTTGCTCCGGCTCGAAAACGAACACTCTAAAAAGGTAAAGGTTTCTTGTTCGCTTCCTTACTTTAACATACCTACCTAAAAAGATTGAGATGAAAAAAATAATCAAAGTGATCACTTTATTTCCTAGTTTTACTTGCATTTCGTACCGTCTCCAAAAGTAGTGTAAGATCTAAAGGAAATAATTTTTTTTAGAAATAAAGACCCCTCGTGACCCCGCCATTTACTGACCCGAAGGAAAAACAATTAAAAAGATAAAGTGGACTGTCGGTGCCGATGACGTCATGGAGAATGTATCCGACCAGATTGTCCTGTGACCAGTGTGAATGTAAACCGTATATTAAGCCGGATCACATTCCTTTTTGAGAATCACACTTAAGATGCGTATAAACTAGTGTACTAGTGACTAGAGCATTAATTTGTGACGAGCATAAGTTGTTTTTAAATTTACGAAGAAAGACGAGCATTCGCTATTTTTAAATTTACTCGAACATACTCATTATGAATGTAAGCGGGTTAACTACGAACCTTGTTTGTGTTGGAAGAACACCAACGTTTCATCCCTTAACGAGGGACATCTTCAGGGCGAATGCGGTTCTAGACGCGCGCGTTCCGCATCCCTTCGAGCACTTACTCGAACATGTCAGTGACTACAAATAGGAATCACAATTTCCAACATAAACTAGTTTCGAAGTTAACCCGCTTACATTCATAATGAACTGTAGGCAGGCCAGGCACCCCTACATAGCTGTTGCTATGCTTCGAAACTTATAAAATCCGCAATTCTCCACGCATGATGTGCTCATAAAGAGCACATTACTGTAGCGGTGTGTCACGTACGCTACACAGAGAGCCCTAATTTATTCGCACACGACAATTAGCGCTCCTCGGTCCCTCATGCGGCTCCGCTGCGCTTACGGTAAAGGCGTGGCCATCCAGGCCTCAAATCAGCTGTTCCATCCGTTTGAGATTTGAGTTTAAATAGGAGTCATCATCTGTGCAACTTTTATTCGCTGTGTGTGACTGTAACTACGCTACTAAGGACTCATATACGGACAAGTTACAGAGTGCAAGGCTCAACTACAGGCGACGGCAGTCGTCGACTGCCGTTGGCTAAATGCAGTCGGCTACAATCCGACTGCATTAAAAGTTAACTGCAGCTGACGACGTCGGTCGACGGCTGACGTCGCCCGCAGTTGCGCCCTACAATCGGCAACTTGCAGTCCGTGATTTTGAGAATTTTAGTCCGTATATGAGCGATTTATGACTTTAGTCTCCCAAAACATGGCGTATACAAACCATATAAAAGTACTTTGTGCCCACTGGCTGTAAATTATAGGAACCAAATAGTAAGCTCATCTCAGTAGAAAGGCATGATACCTGCCAGTTTTCCATTGCAACACCCTAAAAGGGTAAATACCGTGGTCACTGCAATAAATAAATAACTGAAATACTGCTTCGCACTCGTTTTTACGATAAATGTAGTTATAAATGTAGCTTAACACTGTTTGATGCTCTCTTGTGTGCTCGGTTCAAAATTTTTTAAACACGCTCTGTCCCATTCTCTGAGCTGATTCGTCATTGCGCCTCAGGGTTATGAAAGTGGGATGAAAGGATCCAGGGTCCGCAAGTACCGTGCTGTTGTTTGTTTGTCAGAAAGGGCCTTTTGCTCTGCAAATATTGTTCAGTTCTTTTGTCGTTTATTAGTCTGTACTTGGAGATTAAATATCCCGTTTCCCGTTCACTGCTCAGCCGTCTCCGGTGAGACCCGCAGGGGCGAACAGAACATGGTTCCGTGTTAACAAGTGCATCATGGATATTCGAAGTGTTCAAAAACTCCTGATTATCATTAAAATTTGATAAGTAATGTATCGTTCTGACGCATAGTGACAAACACGCTTTTTGACTAATTTCAAATACGCATCTTGAAATTTACGCAATATGTGTATCGATTTATATTATTGTGCATAGTTAGGAATTTTGAACTGTAATGGAGTTTGATTTGACCTCAACAGCCTATATTAGTCCACTACTGGACGCAGGCTTCCCTCTGATAAACGCCTTATTGGCTTTTATCTCATGAGGGTCATCCCATAATCCCCACGCTGGGGATCGCAGTATTGCACTGCAGGGGGCGCTGCTGCCCGCGCCTGGATCCCTTAGTCGCCTCTTGCGACACTGCGTAGAGTTGGGGTAGTGCAAATTTTAAGCCTCACAGTTAGACACCACACAGTTTGATTTAAATATTTACAATCTTTGGGTGAACAGCGCCTTGTCGATGTTTTTGTGCCTGGTTTACGTAATAAACTGATTGGTATTCGAACAGTTATATGCAATGCTAAATGCATTGTGTGGATTGTATGACCTTGCGATAGCAAGTGGACTCTGTCCAATGAATAAATAGGCAGATCCGCTCGCGTTGACTCATCGTGTGATTAATAAAATGGTTCTCTCGAACCGTGACCTGATTGCTCCAAACAGCATTTTATACCGAGAGTAGGATGGCATTTTTACCTGACTACCAACGGAAAAGGTCTTACATACAAACTTAAAGAGGTTATTTTTTTGTTCCAACCTAACTCTGAAACTACTCAATTGATTTCAACAAACAAGGTATCGATTGATTCGTCTCAATACCCTGGTGGTTATAATATGACGTCAGACGCCATTTGGGGTCTAACGAGATAGCGGGGTCTAAGTAACGGTCGAAATTTCATTGTTAAAATTATAAGCACAATTGGTAAACGACTTAGTCGGGTTTAAGTTAATTTTATCTTGTTCGTTGTCTGCCTTATTCCAAAGTGGATAAAGGTTAGAAGAATTCGTTGATGATATTGAATAAAAAATGAGTTGAATACATGTTGAATATTGAGCATTCGGCGGTTACTTAAATCGAAATAGAAAATATTCGTCAGCCATGGTACAGTGCATTGATTGACAGTGGCTTCTTAAGCCTTGTTTACGGCGACGCGGGGCGTGCAGCGGCGCGTGCAGCGGCCCCGTCATCGCACGCGTAAACACAAATGTATCGCAATGTACGTTGATGTTTATGGATAGGCACGGCGTGAAGAGTGACGGTGCACGCTGCGTGCGACGCCGCCGTGTGCAACGCGTCAAATCAAACAAACGCATGTAAACTTCTGTCGCTTCTCCGTAAACACACTGTACCAACGCCGTATGTTTGTATTTAGTGCGGGCCGCGCCGCTGCGCGTGCTGTCTACGTAAAAGCTGAGACATTTTGCTACGAAATAATACGGATTTCCCAGAATAAGGTTGATTCGAAGTTGTTTTGAAGAACTTCTAAGAACACGGGGGTCAACGTTGAAACCTTTTATTGTTGAGGGAATTGGAAGTTGAAGCTCATTTTATCTTAGGAAAAGTACCTATTTCACGACAACTTATTTCATGCTGCTTTAACACAACACAACGCGCGTTTGTTTGTGGCCAGTTCCAGAAAGAAAAATACTACATATACTAGCCGTATCACGTAAAGCCCGATCAAGATCGCATTTTTTACAAAATTCTAAAAAAGAAGAAGGTTCTTTTTTCGGCTGTATGTATGTTTTTTTGAATACTGAATATTCTTTCGCTTTTGTATAGACTATAAAACATGACCAATGGTCCCATAAAATGTATTCTTGAAAGATTACTATTTATCTCGCAAATCTTAAAGATCAAGGTTTTTAAATTGAAGTAGGTTTTTAGTTATTTCTAAACTATTAAATTATCATCATCATCTGCATATATACGTCCACTGTTGGACATAGGCCGCTCCCAAAAGACACCACGAATAGCGGCCCTGAGCTGACTCCATCCAAGGACTCCCTGCGACCGCTACAATGTCGTCGGTCCATCGAGTAGGAGGTCTTCCCACACTCCGTTTCGCATTGCATCGCGGTCGCCACTCGAGAACCTTTGCTCCCCAACGGTTATCGGTTCTGCAAGCTATATGGCCTGCTCATCGATACTTCAGTTTGCTAAGTCTGAGACCTATGTCGATAACTTAATCAAATTATATTTTCAGCAATTGATTCAACTGGCTATAGAAGCAAAGCATATCCTAAATTAGAAACACCGCATCCGGTATCATACTAAACGTATCCGCGGTACCGCTCCCGCTTGATTCAGTTTGCGAAGTGCAAACTCGCAAACAATCTACGGAACGCCATGCCAGTCTGCTAGTTTGCGACAATGCATTACCATGATTGAGTTCATAGCCGGCTTGTTAGGGGCCATTCACACTGGCCTGTGAACTGGCTGCAGTGGCTGTCGTGTTTCACTTAGAGGATCTATTGCTGATTCTGATATAGTGTGATCTGGGTACTATACAGGGTATAACAGAAAGTAAGAAACTTAGAGGAGTGGTTCAGACTCGGTAAAATAAATAAAAGCGAGATGACTACGTGGCAAGGCAATTACTGATGCATGTGATTATTGTAATTAAAAGTAATCTTTTTTTTTATTGCTGATGGATTAGCGTTTGGCTACCAACTCACTTTAAGAAAGCTAAGATGTAGCCTAAGATGGAGCACGCTTTTCCAGAAGTAACTTATTTATAATCTAGTGTCCAGATCACCACAATAGACCCACTGGAGACTGCAATGCAGAAAATAGAGTACCGAGAGGTGAGTCTATTTGACGTTAGAACGAGACGTGATCGTGACTTCTCCTTTTTCCATACAAATTGGTACAGCGCCTCTATAGTGCAGACAGGGAACTACACAACACCCCATACAAAAAGGAGAAATCACATTCACATCTCGTTACTCGCGCCAAATAGACTTGCATCACTGAGCGTATAATCCATAGTTGTCTAGTTTTATGGCACTTAGGCATCGCTAGGATATACATACATCGTAGAATCTGGTGATATTGATAGCACTTGCTGCTGTCTTCTAGTGTAATCTGTCTTTATCCATAGCAGTTACATCGTCACGTCGATTCTTATCATCATCATATGTTAGACCACTTATAGACATAGGCCTCCCCTAATGAGCGCCACAGCCCCCTGTCTTCAGATTGCCGCATTCAGCATCTGCCTGCAGTCTTTTGCAGATCATCGTCCTTCCTGGCAGCAGGGGTTCTATAACATCGCATCGTCGATATCAGGTTATCGTTGCCAAAAGAATGGATGACAAAAATGACCCTATAACTTCTGAATCCAAACCAGCTTGACCTTGCAAGTTTTTGAAATCCACTAGTCTGTCCTTAGCAATAAAAATATAGTAAAACTTTACGAAGCAGCTTAAAATCATTGCCGGATCATCAGCTTAAATTGTCCTATTTCGATCTGAGTGACTCTTATTATTTTAATCCTGCTCTTAAGTTCCAACATTGCTTGCACTAAAATCCCTGATACCCAGCTTACCTCTCGGATATTACTGATCGTTTGATTCTAAAATCTACTTTATTGGTTTGTCCTTTACTATTTGAACAGACTTTCAGAGCACGCAAATTGTTTTTTAGTGCTGTATGTAATGAAATGCTACCAACCTAACAGTACTACTAGCCTGCTTGCCTATTATATACTATTTATCAAGCTGTTAATATAGTAAAAATTTTACTTGTCTAAGTGTTTATTTTGTAAGTCTAAAAAAATAAACGATTTGACTCTGACTCTATTTATATATTTTTATGCACAATATACCTTTGTTTGACCGCATGCTTACCTTATGGAAAGCGAAGATATGGCTGACAGTGTATCACGAAGGTCTAGAAGATACCTATTCACCCTTGTCTTGAGGAGATCCAGGTTGAAATATCGGCTTCACAAAAACTAAAGCAAACACCATTAGTTTTAATGAAATAAACGATCACTTCAATCAAGTTCAGAGTAATTCTAAAACTGTAACGCAATAGATGGGCTCGGCTCGACTCATGTCGGCGCGTTTCGAATCCTTGGGATATCTGGTGCCGGCCAGTTGCTGATTGCAGTTTGCACCAACTATTCGCAATTACATATACCTATAGGTATAACAGGAAATACCCAGAGAGGCGGCGATTAAACTAAGGCTTGGAGGGTTTTAGTGTTTCTAACCACTGACTCAGTGTTGGCTTTTGGCTGGAGTTCGCAAAACAAATAACGTGCTAGTTACTCAAATTATTATAGGAGTTTTCCATGGGCTGCGGATGTGTATAATGAAAATAAGCTGTCATCAATCTATGCTTGAGTAACCCTTCTGCCATAGAAGATCGTTACTCAAGCATACCTAGATAAATGCAATAGGTGCGATGCAGTAGACCTAAGTTATTTATTTTCCGACTTACACTTAAACTACAAATAAAGTCGAGACAAATGTGAGTTGAGTACCTAGATAAACTTAACAAGGTTTTACGGTACAAAATATAATGTATACTGTGATTGTTTGTAATGAATCTAAGAAAACGATGACTGAACAAAATTTTATAATACATGCCTTAAAATTCGTCCATTAAGCGTGGTCCGTTATACTGTTAAGCGCACTCAAATATTCATTGCATCTGCCAAGATTCTTGATTATAAAGTTACCAGAATCTCAGTAATTTGCTTAGCTCTAACCATTATTCACAGCAATATGCACAGAGCTTTAGAAACCACACCACAAGCACAAGTTTCTGATTCGCCCCTGCGAGACGTGACGGAAATGCGGTGTTCATGGCAATAATGCAAGAACTTGGTGAAAACATCGGAATCTTTCCTTCAACCGTCGTCGTGCCGTCGTAAGCTGCAATGCTAGAAAACGTCACCTGATAAGATGAGAATTCAAATTTTTTATGCACTCCCATTACTTGCCGACTGTAACGTAGCTTGAAAAGGTAGTGATAACGGCACATACAACCAGAGAGTTGCGCGAGTGACTTTAGAAAAAAGCTGATATTTATTTTAAATTTTCTCGGTGGTCGTGATCTTTATGCATCCAGCATTGATTTTCAGCTAGAACACACTCCTATAATCAGCATTTTGCCTATAGGGTTATTTTTAACACAAAACGGGGCTGAAGTGTCTCATTGAGGAGTCAACCCCATCCACACCCACAGAAAAGCTGAAACGAAGCTGTCAGTCACCGATACTGCAAGGAGCTGGGCTGGTTAGAGCCGAATTAGAATTAGAATCGACCCACGATTCTGCAAACCCTCTCCGGGCAGTGGGAAGGGCTATGTGCAGCTGTGGACTTATATAGTTTGACGATGATGAATCGACCCTGGGGCCTTATTCCACTATTTTTTAAACATAGTGTCATAGTGAGGCGATTGTGTTAGTGGAATCAGGCCCCTGCTGTCCTGTTATATTTTAGGCATTTCATTGTTTAACCTTAAGCTACATCCAAACCACGAAATAACAAAATACTAACAAATCCCGGAACTAAGGATGAAACTCAAAGTTTACCCTAAGCAAAGCTTTGTGCTGCAAATCCAAACCGCTACCCAACTGCCTGTTTGAGGATAACTAACACCTAACTGCCAGCAAGCGACATATTTCCGCCTCAACTGATGCTCTGATGGAAACTGCTACAATATTGCAACTTTGACGAAAGCCACCTGTTTTGGTTTAGTTTGTGTCTGGTTATAATAATTGTGGAATATTTTGACGTAGTGTTTGAATGAAGTCAGAGTCAGATTCGAAAATAGAGTTTGGTGGACACAAATGGCAGTTTGGTATCTCTGCCTAAGCTTTACAAAATAAAACTATTATTTAAATAGCTAATAAAAGGTATCACAAACTGGTGCGGCGGATTTTTGATTTTTTTTGTGTAATAATAAGACTAAGGTTATTGTTACAACTACTACTCAATTTCCAAGAAATCAACTAATGTGGGTTCAAGTCCCGTCGAAGTCACATTAAATAATGAAATAATTTGTTATTATTTGATTTTTTTATCTTCTCAACCCACTACCTAATTCCGAATTTGGGCCAATCGCGGCCATTACATAAGGGTATTTATTTTTATTTAATCTTAATAAATAGACATCAATACATTATATCAAAGAAAGAACACAAATTGCAAACTCGAACGCACCATAAAGATTACGAGGAACCACCACCTAAGATTAGAACCGAACCTTTTCAAAATATCTTGGTCTTATTTTTCTTGCTATCTCAGGAAAAATTCTCGAATCCCTAGTTTCTGTGCATGAGTGTTCCCTCCACTCTCGACAAGCTAACATGTCTGGAATATTCTAAAAAGATGTTTTGCATAAGAGAGCTTTAGTCTCTGCGCAGCTACTATAAAATAACAATCGTGGTTGCTGCCCGTCTTATCTCCGCTGTTATGGAAACTAACGTGTCTGAATTTCTAGAGAATATTCTCGAAAAGTCTAGAAAGAATATATTTTAGTTTTTTTTAGGTTAGCTGTTTTTAGTTTTGGGGAATTTGGTTCTAATTTTCCTGCTACTGCTATGGATCCAATCAGCTAGAGGTACTCGTAAGTCTAGCTAAAGTTTTGGTGCATTACAAGGTTTAGGGCTTTGCAAGGTTTGGTGCATTATAATCTTCGTAAATAATCTCTAGGTTTAACATTTTCGCTCTTTATGTTCCGACTAAAATAAACGTAATATTATATATGCCAAAAATTCACTAGGTACTTAAGCGCGATAAATTCGAAATGAAATCTACAGACATACAGACGACAGAGGCAGAATAATTCTCATTCCTTACGACTCAGACCCTAGGTTAAACACCTCTGTAACAGTAGGACGATAGGGTTTTTATTGTTATTTGTTATGTTTATTATTATAGCTTGGTATACGCTATTTGGTTACGTTAAATACGACCCCGCTCTTCATTCTCGGTTTACTGATAAAGCTACTTGGGTATGCTTCGGATTTAACGTCTGTGTGATATGAATTTGTATTATTTATTTGTTTTCTCTTTGTTTACTTAAACAGTGAGTTTTAGAGTTCTGTATGCATAGGATACCAAAGAAATCATTACTAATGCGGGGAATCCGGAAACGCTAGCAGAAACTGCAACTGATTGTGATGCTGAGGACATATAATGTTCAAACCTTTAATTTTGTAACTACACGTGTTCGCAAAATTGTTGTTGTTGACATTTATTTGTTTTTATTGACCTATTTTACGACTCATCATGGGTGAGCCTTATCCGGAATGCGATTTAGGTATAGGTAGAGAGGATCTGCATATATTTTAATACTATATTCTAACAACTAGGTTAATTCTACTTGTATTTTCTTATGTGCTAACATTAACAATCTATAAATAATCGTATTTTATTTTATTTTACTTTTATTTATTTTTATTGATCAATGTGTATTTTTCATCTTATACGTAATTTACATTACCTGTCGATTTGAGATCATTCCTTCTTAAATAGTACTTTCGAAACTTGACGCCAAGCAAGTGAGTTTTAATATCGTGGTCGTTGTTTGTTTACAGACATCGAGTTTCGCTAGTCTTAGCTAGATACAAATCAATGTTGATTTTATAAAAAGCGTAAACAGTGGTTCAATACGAAAACATCTATCTATATTTATAATACCATTTACCCACGCACTAGAAAAAGCCATCGTAAACAGCTGAGTTATATTAGCTAAACATCTATTTCAATGAACCCAGTATAACTAGAGCGATTCTCGAAAATAATACTTTTCTAAATTAGCAAAAGAAATAGAGGGCCCAATAGTAGGAGTTAAAACGATATCGTTTCAACTATAAATAACTTCACTTTAAAATCAGTTCTATAGAACTAAATCGATAGAAGAACGAAAATCGATTAAACACGTCTCGAAGTTATCATAAGGCAGTGGCACAGAAAAGGTCTAATCAACCGTGTATGTTACGTATGTAACGTACCTATAGATGCGTCAAGCTGAGGACAATCAAGCTCCGCATTTTATCAAAACGGGGAGGATCTATGTTCGGCTGCATGCTGCTTCACGCGGGTGTCGTAGGAGGCGACTAAGGGATATCCACCGTGTGCGGCAGTAGCGGCAGTAGCCCCCGTCAGGACAATTCTATCACCGAACTGCGATCTTGGAATATGGGCATAAGATAAAAGCTAATAAAGCGCTTAGGGGGAAAGAATCGGGAAGGCCTGCGTCCAGCAGTGGACTAATATAGGCTGTGGAGATTGAAGTAATGAGGTGGGTGAATATAAGACCATGAAATTTCTTACCGCATCATTGGTTATTGTAAATCTTTGGGCCAATATAGATTAGGGTTAGGCTCTCTGATTGTGTCTAATAAATATTTAGCGATCGCTAATCAGCTCCTGATCCCGTAGTTACCCGCGCTGATTACGCATAATTGGGCTATGTTGAATAATCTATATCTAAACTTCTACACTTACGTTGAATAATCTGTATCTATACTTTTATATTTGACGACCCTGCGACGCAGGAGGTTGCGGGTTCGATTCCCGCTTCGGGACAAATGTTTGTACGATCTGCAGATTTGTTCAGGACGTTCTGGGTGTTTTCTATGTATAATAAAAATTATCTATATTGTATATCAGTTATCTAATAGCCATAACACAAGCTTTGCTTAGCTTGGGGCTAGATAATAATGTGTGCATTGTCCAGCATTAGGTATTTATTTATTATACTAATATTATAAAGACCAAAGAGTTTATTGTTTGCTTTTTTTGTATTGACTAGGCTCCGATACTTCTGGACCGATTTCAAAAATTCTTTCATCATTTAATAGCTTACTTTATAGGGAGGTGACAAAGGCTTTATTTTATCCCGGAATTCCCACGGGAATGGTAACTACGCGGTTAAAACCGCGAGGCGCTGCTACCGTTAATTTATCCCGAAAACCTTAAAAAAACAGTTTTAATAAAACAAAGGTTTAGTTTTTTTTAAACAATAAAATTGCTAAACGAAATACGAAAGTTTAACACAAAATAATAAGTTTTGTACTTGGAGTTTTCTTTGTGAGATCTAAACGTGACCTCTGTGTCACGTGCCCTTACTCCAAAGTAACTAAATCAAAGGATATTTTTATTTTCTTTGGGTTCTTCTCATAAACATGTAGTTAAGGCTTTTTAGAATTTCAATTCTGACACTACAAAGAAGTCCTTTGTCCTAGAATGTTGTTTCCATCCAAGCTGTAGTTAGTTGCCATATATACATTTCAAAACTGTAGATATTAATTATTTTACTGTAGGTAGATATTATTTATTAAATTATTAGTTTATTACCCCCTTGTCACAAACGCTGCAACCTATACCGTATCCATTGAGCATGTAGAATGTGAGTAAAAAAACCGCCCATAATGAACCTAAAATTAGCTTTGTTGGCGCGTCCTTTTATACGTAATTTACATTACTGGGCGATTAGAGATCCTTCTTTCAATAAATATTGTTTTTTTTTTATTGCTGATGGATTAGCGTTTGGATACCAACTCACTCTAAGAAAGCGAAGATGTAGCTTAAGATGGAACACGCTTTTCCAGATTACAATTACATCGGAAACTCGACGCAAGCAAGTGAGTTTTGGTTATTTGTATCGTGGTTTGTTTACTAACATTCTACATGCTCGATGGATACTGTATATAGTCTACTATCTACTTTTTGTACTTTAAGTACAAAAAGCAAACACTAGCTGAAATCCATGTAGAAAGTTTTTAAACAAACCATGACAAAAAACTATTGCCTTGCTCGTCGACTTTCAGACATAGGTAATTTGCATCTAAGCGATGTTTATTGAAAAAGAAAATTACAATCAAATATATAATAGAAATAAATGTAGTATTTTCAATTGAAACAATTGCGCTCGACTGTTGCAAACAATCTAAAGGAAGGATCTAAAATCGACTAGTATTGCGCGTAAAGGATGCTGCAACAGAGTGCATTTTCGAAGGGCGTTTTGCTTACAACCATTCAACATCTAGTTTGTTTGTTCAGGAATATCAATAATTAGATCTGAATTCTCGACGCCACACAAGTAAGTTTTAGTTATTTGGGAAGTAGTTAGTTTCTAAACGTCCAACATCTAATTTGGCTAGGGTATTTATAGTTAGTTGTATACTATAGTCCGTAGTTAACGAATTACGGGTACCTACCTACTTACTACTACACACATTCGATAGCATGCTATCGGATTCTAAAACCCAAACCAGTGTTTGACAGAGTTTGATATGAGACCTCAACCTCCACTGCTGGACGCAGGCCTCCCCCTGATAAGCGCCTTATTGGCATTTATCTCATGGAGGGTAATGCCCGCAATCCCCACGCAGGGCATGCGGGTTGGGAATCGCAGTTTGGTGGTATTATTGTTCTGCAGGGGGGCGTTGCCTGCCCCCCGATGGTTATCCCTTAGTCGCCTCTTAAGACACACACGGGAAGGGTGGGTTGGTGCTGGTGCAAATTCTAAGCCAGCGCTACACATTCCCTAAATATAGTCTGATATACGTCTCATTCCATTATTATCACGAATCAGCCTGACACGAGCAAAATCCCGAAGGTTCCATCACCTTACTTTAGGTGTCATGTAACAATCCTTTGGATATTCCCTGCGTCAGATGATATCTAGTTATTCCGTCAGTCCCTTTGTGTCGCGGGGTTACATGCTATTTTTATTTTTAGATTGTGTATACTGTAGAAAAATGATATATATTTTAAGATTTGCTTTATATCACTTATTGAACTTATATCCAAAGAAAATTACAATGTTAGCGCTGCTCTTTTTATCCGATTTTAAGCAAAGGAGGAGGTTCTCAATTCGACTGTTAATGTTTTTACCTCAGAACTTTTGACTGGGTCCGATTTTCATGATTCTTATTTGAAAGCTGGTGCTTCCCGTGTGGTCCCATTTTAATTTGGTCTAGTTTTCACAGTTGGATCCATGTACAAACTATTTAATGGAAGTCGTTTAAAACAAAATCTCATACATATCTAATATAGGTAGGGTTTTCTTTTCTTATTGTTAACGTTTCGAGACGTCGTCGTTTGAATTCGACAAAAGTCTTCTGCTTTTCCGGTTTTTTTAAATCAAACTTTTACTGTTACAGTACAAAATCAAAATCGTTTCGCCGCAGTAGAAGTAGGTACTTTATCAAAATGTTATTACTACTAAAACCACAGATTACTTAGTGTAACGCGAAACTAAAAGCCTACTTGCTCTCTCGTTCAGTTCGTATTTACCTCCATTTCGTCGCCGAAGTTGGTACACAGATTGGCGAAAAGTTACCTTTTCGGGGAAGCAATTTGTCGTATCAGTTTTCAGCATCTAATAAAGATTTTACAAGCCAATTAAACTGAAAGTTTCTGAAGCTTCGATCGCGCTTTAATGACTCTGAACGCAAATTTATTTTGCTATACGTAACAGTTATGGTTTTGAATAGCAGCATCGGTTTTTTAACGAGCTTGTGGTAACCTTCTCTAGAGGGATATACCTACTTCTCCTCTCTTCCTTCTTTATTTACACATACTCCTTCACCACCGTAAGGCCCTCTTCCTAACGGAGGGGAAGGGGCATGGGTGAGGCCCTCTCTACTTGAATATACGGAGTTACGGCACGGTCGCCGTGCCGTGTAAAGTAGGCACGTATGCATCGTTGTAAAAGTATACTCGTAATTCTGTAGATATGTAACGTTCTCCCAGCGCTAACTCAACAAAAGGCCTGCCTGTGTTGAGTTACAAATAAAAGCGAATCTAATCTTTTGTAATAATCTAATAGGATGGACCTAATGGAAAGATGCACCTAGATCGAAGTGCGACCGAGACAACAGTACGAAATACGAAGGACTATCAAATACAGAAATATACTGTACCAAACTATACCAATCCAAACTAATAACGCCCAGTGTTCAGACTGTTTCGTCTAGCTTTTTGTAGTCTTTCACAGATTGTAGACCTACTTACTTTATTTGAGTCGTAATCTCCACTTAAGAACAAATTTACTCTAAAACTATTGTGATTTCTGAATACTCTAATCTATAGATATTTCTTTCTTCTTTATTGATACCGCAATTAAGTCTGAACTTACCCTACCGGGGCTAACAACGTTGTCTCTCTGAAGCTCCAGTAATAGTAACCCCCTCCTATTCATGATGCAACCACTAACCATACTTTTATCTCTTAATTGTCATGTCACAGTAGTATTTAGCTATGCAGGTTCGAATTACCCGCGCTGGCAGGAAAAAGACAGAAGTATAGGATTCTCTTCATTTAATCCTATTTCTCTTTCTCCTGCCAAATTGACTCAACCAGACCAAGGCCCACCCGCGGCTGTTCAGGATGATGATGAGGTTCGAATTATAAATCAATATACAAGGGGAATAGACGGCTTGCATCGCTTCAACTTTAACGTAATCTTTCTGTTGTTACAGCAACGGGCCGGTGGACGGCGCCTACGGGCCGCAGCACAGCCCCGTGTCGCGGTCTGACGCCTCCACCGAGGACGCGGAGCTGTCGGCGGCGCTCGCCCACCAGCACCACCTAGCTATGCAGGTTAGAACAAAGATCTTTTTAACGATGACCTCTGTTTCATAGTGGATAAAAGCGGACGAGGCAGACTGGATATTCAGAAGACTGTAAACAATTCCTGCCATAGGATATCTATCAGGTTTTAATAAGACAAGGTTTGCTTGCTTTTATCTTTATATATAAGTCTGATGTGTCCCACTGCAGGGCAAATGCCTCCTTCCCCTCCTTTTATCCAATCCTTCCACTTCTCACGGTTTCCTGCAAGAAGGGCCAACGTCTTGTCGAAAGCGTCCAGCTCATCCCGCCATCTCCGTCTAGTCCTTTCACGTGGCCGTCGTCCGTTCGGAACCAGTCGGTGTCGATCTTCGCTCACTGCTGTCTGACATACGGGATACTCTGCTTGCTTTAGTGTGTAAATCTAAAGCGTTCAAATCAAGCATGTAAACCACTTGGTGATAAGTAGATACAAGACAGTCTTCGACACTGGCAGAGATTTATTCGGACACAATGAATCGAATGGAAAATATATTCTCTAAAGTCTAAACTACGTTCTTCTGTTTCAGGCTGGTGAATACCCGGTGGTAGGGGGTGGTGTGGATCCAGACTACGGGCAGTATGTCTCCTCCCCGGCCGCCCACTACAACCACATGGGGCATCTCACGATGGCTCCTTCGCAGAAATACCCTCACGTGAGTATGAGCGCAGCGCTCTAGTAGAATCAGGGTGACATGATCGACGATCGCAGCTTGAGCTGCGATCACCGACCCGCCTGCCAAGCTTAGTGATTGTAGCAAACCTTTCCTTTTTCAACCTTCCTTCTTTTGGACGCCTGAGTAGTCAGGCTGGTGAATACCATATGGTGATGAATACCATAATAATCGCAAAGAAGCCTTTGCGATTATTATTTGATTATTATCATCATCATCAGCCTATATGAATCCACTGCTGGGCATAGGTCTTTCCGAATGAGCGTCATAGATTGCACTGTCTTCAGCTTGACGCATCCAGCCTCTGCCTGCAGTCTTTCGCAGACCGTTATCCCACCTTGCCGGAGTGCGGTGCCTTTGGATGCCAATGCTCTTTGTTTTGTGATATTGTGACCGATTTCCCGGTCTGAATTCAATGTCGGATTCATAATTCTTGTCATTTCAGGTAATGGATTCGGTATCGGTAACGGGCGGAGGCACTTACGGACCAACGAGCGGGGCAGGTCACTACGCCACGTATGGACACTATGGCACCGCTACTTACCAAGCACAGCCGCAGTATATGGTGGATGCGACGCAGGTGCCTGCTTATATGGGACAGGTAAGACTACAGTGTCCGGTGATCAGTGAAGGTTATTGTTGGGGAAACTAGCTTCGATTACTTTGGGCTATTCATTTAAGAGCGGCCAACCTGTCTTACTTTTCATACAAAAGCTCTTGCGTGATTATGGCGTTGTAACAGAACTTTCTTTAAAACTTTTAACTAGTTAAGTATCTTGTGCACTTGTGTATATCTAGGTTTCATTTTTAACAAAAAAGCAAAGTTTGGAGATACAAATTCAGCATAAGCCTCCAAAACGCTGCTTTTCTGCACAAATTTTACCTGAACTTTGGGCGTTCATAATGTACTCATAAATTGTAAAGAAAATATTTAAAAAAAACCTTGCAAATATAATGGAAATTCTAAACGACAAGTTTTATTTAACAACAACAAGTGAACAAGTTTTTTGAAATTTCCTTACACTATTCTTCCAATTGCTGACTACCCGCGAGTGAGGGGCGAAAGCAACCGAATGTCAACCGAGCGATGAGGCGCTTTCTCTCTCTTTTCGCTTTGCGTTTTTTTCTAACATTACGCTGGAAGAAACAACAAGCTTTTCAATCACGCTCGCGTTGACGATAATAGGACCGGAAAGGGCCGCCTTAAGGTTGTATAAATTGTGTAAACGATTGTTTTAGGAGTACGTAGAGGGCGGTGGCAGTGCGTCGCCCAGGAGTGCATCGCCCGGTGCTCTTCCTCAGCACAATTTACATCTACAACAGAGGTACGAGTAAGTTGCTTTTATATATTATTTGCTGTTTTTTTTTGTTTTCCTTGCTACATAATTTCGACGTCACTGTTGAGTGGTTATGAATATCTAACTTCAAAGAGGCCTCCTCAGAAAAGGAAAATCGAAGTTTCATTTTCGTTGTATAAAACCAACTTTTATGCTTGATTAGATTAGCGTATGCACGAAAACGAATCAAAAAACTTCGATTTCGGTTTTAAGAGTAGGTACTGGTAATACGCAAATGCAAATCACATTTGAACTGGTCCTATATTTTTTGACAGTTTCTATAATAATCTGTAAAAAACAGATTATTGTGACCATTTAACACGTTAGAATTGAAAACTTTATAGTTTTACTTTATAGCTGACTGAAGTCAGCTATAAAGTACCTCAACCTCGCACCGCGGGTCGACCAACAGCTCTCGAGTGCGTGCTCCTTGTAAATAAATTCCCAAAAATAGTCTAAAGTTTTCATTCAGTGCTTTCTTCGTGAAATCTTACTTTAAAGACTAAATTCTATCATAAATACGTTTTTTCCTTAAACCAATTAGCTTCAGTGATCAAATAACAAACAAAAGTTTATTGGTGTTATAATTTTACGCCGGCCGAGTGACCGGACACTTTTTCGCGGAACATCGCGTAAGTTCCCTACAACCTATTTGGTAATCTATGGTGAGGTGGTGTGACACTTTTGAACTCTCGTGACCTCTGTGAGTTTTGAATGGACTAAAAAGCTTTTTGCCTTGGTGTGCTGGAGCTACTAACAACTTCTGCGTTTTTTACTAATTACCTCTAAAATAATATTCAATAATAGCGATTATTAGACACCTCCATCATCTGTGCTACCCATCACGATGACCGCTCGCAACGCTTGTGGGAAATGTAAGAAAAACTTGCCTAAGAGAGAGTTCTTGCTCTGCGTAAATTGTAAAATAAAATATGATATTGACTGTGCGGGTGTGTCTTCCACACGCTTCAATATAATGGAACCGCATAAGAAAAACGCATGGAAATGTAGAGCATGTTACGAATGTGACAGAAAAACCAACCCTAGCTGCAGCACATCTTACGCCAAGCAGGGATTACAATTACAACGACAAGCAACGGCTGAGCTTAAGACTGCGGCACCACCGCGCCGCGATACTGAGGCATCCGTCGAAGAACTGGCTCGCGCTGCATGTTCACTTTCTGACTCTATGAACGTCACTATTAGGTCAAAACCATCAAAAAAGACCTCTAGGGCCCCTGCGCTTATCACTTTGCCGCTGCAGTCCCCGCTGGCACCGCAATCGTCATCTCAGTCGCCGTCCTTGTCCCTACCGCCAACGGATGTAGTAACGGAATGCTTTGTTACGGAATCTCGCATTCGTGAAATTTTTCAGCAAGAGTTTGCCACTGCCTTAAAAGTTCACAAAGCACAAATGACAGCTGAACTGAAAGTTATCCAGGAACTGTCTGGTTTCCGCGAATCCCTCTCGTTCTTTAACAAACAGTTCGACGAAATCAAAGCTGAGTCAGTTGAAAAAAGCACTGCCATTCACCAACTAAAGTCCGAAAACGAAAAGCTGCATACCACAGTTCATGATCTCTCGAGCAGGCTGAACACCATGGAGGTCCTTATGAGAGATTGCAACATCGAGATTAACGGAATACCGGAGAACCGTTCAGAAATCTTGTTAGACACGCTTACCCAACTAACTAAGTCAGTTGACATACCACTTGATGCTGGAGATATCCAACACGTTACAAGAATCGCAAAAATCAACCGTGACAGTGACAGGCCTCGTGCCATTGTAGCAAAACTACGCTCTCCACTACAACGAGACACCGTTTTGGCTGCAGTGTACAAGTTCAACAAACAAAACAAGGACGATAAGCTGAACACTCACCATCTCGGCATCGGCGGGGCGCGCAAGCCTGTCTTCGTGTCGGAACATCTGACTCCCACAAACAAAGCGCTGCACGCCGCTGCACGCAAGAGAACGAAGGAGATGTCATACAAGTTTGTGTGGACCCGCAACGGGCGAGTCTTTGTTCGTAAGGATGAATACAGCCAGGCGATAATGATTCGCAGTTTCGAAGGGCTAAATCAAATTAGATAGGTATTTTATTTTTTATTATGACAGTATTTAGAGTTAGTTTTAAAAATGTTTGATAATATATATTATCAAAATATAGGTGGTTCACGAACCAAGACTGTCTCTTTGTACAACAATATTTTACAATGTAAATTTAGTGTTATAGCCTTCACAGAAACATGGTTCAATTCGTCTATTAATGATAAAGAATTTATCGATTCAAGATACACTGTTTACCGCAAAGACCGTTTATGTAATACCGAAACTTGTACAAAAATGGATGGTGGCGGTGTTATGTTAGCTGTACTGCGCGATATCCCATCTATTCGTGTCTCAAGCTGGGAAAATGACCAAGAAAACCTGTGGGTCATATTAAAAGTCAAATCTAACAACACAATAAGAAAAATTGCCATATGCGTGACATACTTACCGCCACCAGTCAGATATGAATCGTTATCCAAATTCCTAAGCTCAGTTGATGTAGCTTTAAATCAGATAGACGATGTTATAATTCTAGGCGATTTTAATTTACGATCTATAAATTGGAGCGAATCTCCCAATAACTATCATATGACTCCAAGTAACTACAACTGCAAGCTTGGGCACTCTCTCATTGATTTCTTATCATCTAGCAGCCTTTGCCAAGTGAATTGTATTAGCAACTGCGAGAATGTTTTTCTTGATTTAATAATAACGAATATTGAAAACATTAAGGTCAATAGGTCTATCGAAACTTTGAGTAGAGTTCAAGGTAGGCATCCTAACTTGCTTTTAAATATCCCCTTATCTAATGGTTGTAATAATCCTGAACGTTCTGGGCGAACGCATTACAACTTCTACCATGCGGACTATGACGCGATTATATGTAAATTAAGTGAAGTTGATTGGCTACATAAACTGAGCTGTTGTCAAAATGTAGATGCAATGGTAACAGAATTTTACAGCACGTTACGGCCGATCATAGATCAGTTGGTACCTAAGCGAAGTCCCAAGAAGTTGAAGTACCCAACATGGTTTTCTGGACAATTAATTAAACTTCTAAGTGAGAAAGAAAAAATTCGAAAAAAGTATAATAAGTTTAAGAACCCCATTGATGAGTACGAATATCAAATTTTACGTAAGCGCTGTCACAAACTTTATGATTTATGTTATAAAAAATATAAAGATAATATAGAAGCCGGCATAACTAAGAATCCAAAGGCGTTCTGGAGCTTTATAAAGGACAAAAGAGGAGGTAGATCATCTATGCCTACTGAAATGAAACTAAACGATTCAATTGCTAAAACTAGTCTCGAGATTTCTAATCTTTTTGCAAGTCACTTCTCATCGGTTTGCACATCAAATGCCATGTTGTTATCCTCAAATGATAATGTTCAACTTTCTGTCACAAGTGCTGAGAACTTATGTAAAATAAAATTCCAAGAACGCGACATCCGTAAGGCGATAAGCAAAATCGACGAAAACAAAGGAGCGGGACCTGATGATATACCTCCTTTATTCGTCAAAAGATGTGCCTCGGTTTTAGCTCTTCCTCTCACCTTGATATATAATAGATCATTAGAATATGGTGTGTTTCCTAATGAATGGAAAAAAGCTCGTATAGTACCCATATTTAAAAAAGGTGAAGATGACAATATAAAGAACTATCGCCCCATTTCCATACTTAGCTGTTTATCAAAATTATTTGAATCCTTAATCTATCCTATTATCAGTAGACATGTAGAAAACTCTCTCACGGATTTTCAACATGGATTTAGAAATGGACGTTCAATAAACACCAATCTGGTAACATTTGTTTCTGACCTAACGCAAGATGTTGACAAAGGGTTCCAAGTAGATGCAGTATATCTCGACTTTTCAAGTGCTTTTGATAAAGTGAACCATTCAGTTTTAGTTAAAAAGTTAGACTCTTCTGGCGTAGGTGGTTCACTTTTAAAGTGGTTCCAAACCTACTTGCAAAATAGACCCCATGTAGTGTCTTTAAATGGATCACAATCTTCCACATATTACGCCAAATCAGGTGTACCACAGGGATCGCATCTAGGTCCTATACTATTTTTAATTTTCATAAATGATCTGCCGAATTTTGTAAATCATTGTAAACTTTCCTTATTTGCCGATGATGTCAAGTTATATAAAACTATTGAAAGTCCTACATCTGCCTTGCTATTGCAATCTGATCTCAACAAAATTCTAATTTGGTGTAATTTAAATCATATGACTCTGAATGTAAAAAAATGTTATCATATAAAATTCACGAAAAAGATAAATCCAATTGAGTCTTCCTACGAACTGGATGGCACACGTTTAGATGAAGTGAGAGAAGTTCGGGACCTGGGCATTCTGATAGATTGTAAACTTACATTCATTCCTCAAATCAATACCGTTGTTGGTAAAGCTGCAAAGATGCTTGGCTTTATTAAAAGAAATAGTAGAGAATTTAAACCAAAAACTAAATTACTTCTATATAACTCTCTAGTGCGTAGCCAACTAGAATATGCTTCTATAGTATGGAGTCCCTTTTACAGTGTACACTCACAGCACATTGAGAGCATCCAAAGAGCCTTTACTAGGCACTTAGCATTTCATACCCCTTACTTCTCTTACCGATATCCTTATGAACAGCGCTTATCTAAGTATAATATTATCTCTCTCCGCAATCGACGTAAGCTTCTAGACCTTTGTTTCCTCCACAAGGTAATAAACGGAGTATCAAAATGTAGTCAACTATTAGATAGATTCCCTCTGTACGTACCATTTAATTATCCCAGGCAACCCATACACAATATTTTTAGCACACCTCGATCAAGAACCAATCTTGGCCTACAAATTCCTTCCACCAGAGTTTGTAATGAATATAATTTATTAAACAAGGAAATACCAGCTATAGATGTCTTTAACCAAAGTATAAAACAATTTAAATATGTCATGATGTGTCATTTCAGTACTTGTACTAATTATTCATGAACTAACTTATGTTTAATTTGTATCTTACTATGTATTTTTTTTATTTTCAATTTGTATTTTTTTTAGTTTTAAGTGACCTATTATTGAAATAGGTACTCCTTTCCTGTAGCACATTGTTTTAAATTTTTATTTCTCTGAGCGCATTCTCTATAAAACTAGTTATGTACGCAAAAAATTTTCATATGTATTAGAATAATTACCATTAAGATTTTGTTAGATATAGACATAATATATATGATGTTTGTGTTCTTTAAATAAATAAATAAATAAATAAATAAATAAGTCGTTCAAATGCCATTCAGCGTAACAACCCAAGAGTGACTAACCGTTCGTAACGTGGTGTGGTTCACTGTTCAGAAAAAGTGCTCCTAGGCAAATTTTCTCTGCTTATTGATATAAATACACGTATAACGATATTAGTATGATAATCTCACCCAGAATGCTTCTTTTAGTCATAATAATTGGTAGTTATCTCCTTTTTTGAATTTATTGCTTATATATCTTCGTTCTAATACAAACCTTATCTCTTGCCAGGTACGATTCAACATCCCTCGAACAACTTGGCCGACACTACTGCGTGACGTCACCACGCGGTGAATACGCCACAGATACGTACGGCTACCAACACTACCCCGCAACATATGATGCGGCGCACCAACCTCACCAGCCGGCGCAGTTCAAGGTACTGTCAACGTTATTGTGATTGACATACGGTCTAGTATCTAAGATGACTCTAGGAAGTGGCATGTGACGTCACAGGGAATACGCCACAGAAACGTACAGCTACGGACATTATTCCGCGATATACGACGCGGGTCACCAAGCTCACCAACCAGCGCAGTTCAAGGCAATGTCAACGTTATTGTGATGGACAAATGGTATTGTATCCAAAGCCGTTCTAGAAGTGTGACATGTGACGTCACAGTGAAAAGCCACAGATACCAATATCCGGCGCTGTTCAAGATAATGTTCACGTTATTGTGATGGACATACGGTCTAGTATCCAACAGAAATTATGTCACAGTGTCTAAGCCACATTACGTAGTACGTATGGTTATCAACGGTATCAAAATTCAAGGTAATTTCACATTATATTGACACGGTTCCATGTCTACTCATTTAAGCAGCTTTGTCGACATTCATCTTGCAAAGAGATATAAACAACCCTGTAGTTACCAGTTTTAGATCCAAAATCAGCTGGTCTGTTATTATATCTATATTTATTTCAGCTGGCTTGATAAATCCCTCCACAACAAATTGATCTAAAACTCTTATAAGACTGTTTATTTATCACGATATTTATTAAAGCTTACCTGACATATCTTTCCGCTATACTGCCCTAACACTTTTACGAGACTGTTTGACAAAATGTGTTCTTATACCCAATTTCAGGACTCACAAAACGGTCTAAGCTTGGGCAGTGCAGGTGGTCAGTCTATGTATGGAGATGAAGAGGAATTACAGAAACAAATGGCAAACATGGCGTTGGGTAAGTTCATTTTCAATTAAACTCAGTGTTTTTCGGATATTATTTGATTTTCTAGAAAGTACCCCAAGTGTGAGGGCTTACGCACTATAAGTACCAAAAACTTCATCACTTTGTGCATTTTATGTACTACGTATGTATAGAGTTTCCAATGCCTGATTAATGTCGTATGTAGTAACACTGGAGTATGTATGAGTCGTAAGAGTTCCTCAGATGCAAATATTTATAAAGAAGAAGTTCACACACCTATAAAAACCATTGCAGTTGAAGATTTTATTATGAACAATGAAACTTATTCTTCCAACACAAAATGTTTCCCAGATTAATCTATTCACATATGTATATCAATGAACTCTAAACCTACTACCAACACGCTAAGACTCAATTTCCCTCCACAGTCCACGGCGGAGTAGGCCGCGAAGACGGTGGCGGCCTCCAGTGGCGAGATCCGAACCTACCCGAAGTTATAGGCTTCCTCAACTCCCCGTCAGATGTCGTGAAAGCGAACGCGGCGGCTTATCTACAACACCTTACTTATATGGATGATCCTAATAAACAGAAGACGCGGAGTTTAGGTAATGTGCAAGCTTATTATATTCTAAGGACTGAACTGACGGAAACTGTTTTAGTTTCCTCCAAAATTGTCCAAAGTTTCCATAAAACAATATCCTCGTTACGTGAAATTGAAACTTACGCCGAAATAAGTATTTATCTTCTATATATATAAATATGAAACCCGTTTTCCGTTGTCACGACATAACATGAAAACGGCTTGACCGATTTGGCTGATTTTTTTTTGTAGTTTTCTAATACTCTGTACAAGGTTCTTACGGAAAAAAATATAAAGAAAATCTCTCAGAAAGATTGAAAAATATACATACAAAAATCACCTTGTAACGTTTCCATGGGACCAACGCGTGCGAAGCCGCGGGGCGCAGCTAGTGTATTATAATTTTTAAGTTTTGTGTTTTATTACATCCGCACTTGGCGGTAGTACAACTATTTTACCGTTTTTTTCAAGTAAAAAAAGAAAAATTATATCTACGCCGTCCTTACTAACTGAGTTAACTGAGGTAAAATTTTTTTACAAGTCTTGTATGTCAAGTGACTCATTATTTCTTCTTCCAGGCGGCATTCCACCTCTAGTACGCCTAGTATCCCACGAGAACCCAGAAGTCTGTCGCAACGCGTGCGGAGCCCTAAGAAACCTCTCATACGGACGTCAAAACGACGAGAACAAGCGAGCTATCCGCGACGCCGGCGGAATTCCCGCGCTAATGGCTCTGCTGTGCCGAGCTACTGACATGGAGGTAAGATCTACCCTCAATTTAGCAAGCTGAAGGGCCACCTTTGACTGCTATTATGAAGTATTAGCAGTCGAAGGTTGCCTTCAGCTGCTAATTGGGCCGGTCATAAGAATCACAGCTGGGGTAAAAGTCTGCATGAGTAGAGACCGCAACTCAGTAAACTTAGTGTAGCACTAATTCTGAATATATATCTCGTTAAGGGATGAAACAAAAATATGTTCTGCAAACACAAATAAGATCATTTGTCCGTGTTTAAAATGCCGTGTGCATAGTGTAAAAGTACGGTCTTTGGAAATAAAAGCACTTTGACGTTTCAATAATCGAGTCCCTCCATGGCCTCCACCCACACCTAACTTCTACATTATTTGTTTTCCTCAGGTGAAAGAACTAGTAACCGGAGTAATTTGGAACATGTCATCATGCGAAGACCTCAAACAATCCATCATCGACGACGCAGCGCAGGTCATCGTCAACAAAGTCATCATTCCTCACTCGGGCTGGCATCCGACTAACCCTGGCGATACATATTGGTCTACTGGTAAGGATAGATATACAGGGTGCCACAAAACATGTGTACAAAGCCGAAAAAGGTCACTCCGGCTTTCGACTCTCGGTTTAGTACACATGCCACTTCTGGACCTCGAGAGGATTCTTATTCTAAGTGAGGGAACTAAGATCTGCACGGACATCTCGCATAGGAGTGTATTAAGCTATATCCCCCTGCCTAAGCAGGCCCTAACCAGCCCAGTTTCAGTTCAGAAGTATCGGAGCAGGACTAGGTCACTGACAGCTTCGTTTCAGATTTTCTGTGGGTGTGGATGGTGTTGATTCCACAATGAGACACTTTAGCCCCGCTTTGTGTCTGGCCTTCTCTGTGGCAGTGTACCACAACGTGTTTCACAGTCTCTTATTGGAAGCAGCCACGACATAAGCTGCTGTCTGTGGCTCCAGGCTTGAAAAGATGATGGTTCAATTCACAGTGACCTAAGAGGTCCTAAGAACGATGGTGGGCATCATCACAGGATGATGCCCAACATCGTTCTTAGGTCTTCCTAGCTCATTTCGAGTATCGTGTTCGTGGTTTTCTGTCTTTCAAAGGGAATATAAATTTACTATGCTTGCAGTCTATTCGACGCTCCCATAGCTTTTGGTGTTCTTTTCCAGAGTTAAGTTTTAGTCTGTTTTTGACTTCTGCTGTGGGCGGGCTCGAGAGACTTACATCTTGTTGTGTTGGAGTTAGTCTCGCTCTTTCCTTTGCTAGTCTGTCTGCGTTTGTGTTGCCTGGGCAGGATCGACTCTCTGTCCATTCTATGCAGACCTTACCGTGTTGAGAAAGCTCTTGTAGATTCTTATGGAATTCTAAAATTGCTTTTGATCTTGTGTCTGTCCGTTTGAGTGCGTTTATTAGTGCAGCGCTGTCTATTATGAAGACCAGCTGCATCTGTCTGGCTAGCTCTCTGTTGGTCGTTTCCAGAAGCATGTTGTTTGCCGCTTGTTTGAATCCCAGTATTTCCGCCTGGAAGACTGTTGTGGCCGGGTTTAGTGGTTGGACTTTTAAAAGTCCAGTTTCAGGACAGGAATAGCCGCAGCCAGCTCCTGTTCTTGGCCCTATCAGAGTAGATATGATATGTGGTAACGTCATGTGCGGTGATAGCTGATGCGTCTCTTCGTGTTATTTCATAGGTCTTACCAGTTAAGTTGGTAGACGCTATTCAAAGTCAAAGTCAAAGTCAAATCGTTTATTTCTTTAGACTTACAAAATAAGTACTCAGACAAGTCAAATTTTTACTATATAAACAGCTTGATAAATAGTTATTACTATCAAACAAGAAATAAGGTGCAATTGACTTTAATTCACTTCAATTTTTTGTCCACTTGTTTTAGCTACATCTGAATTTTAGAGTTTTAGCTATTCTGTATTCAGCCGCTTCTGTAAATGCAGCAATTGCTTTGCCTAGTATTCTACTGTGGTCTGTGGTTTGTGTCCCCGAGGGGATTAACTTGTGAGTAACGATATTTGAGGCACCCCTGTAAACAATTTATTGCCTTAAAGATGACATGCTTTTTGGTTGATATTGATGTCTATTCAGATGTAGCTAAAACTAGACCAAACTAATTTGACAGCACTAAAAATGATGCCATCCTTATTATTTGGATCGTTATGACAGGGACAGTAACATTTTTGGTACTGTAAATTTAGTTTAGTATTGGCAGCAACTGAATTGACACCATAGTGCAGCACATCATTAGTGTTGTGGTAAATACTATATAAGATTTACCACGACACTAATGATTGGCGTCTTTTTGTTTGTTCTGTAAAGTCTATCTAATCTAAAGCAATCGCGTGAACACATATAACGTTTTCTATTATCTATTCGCTTGTATTTAATTCCTTATTGGCAGTGATTTACATATTCTGTCTACATTCTGAAGGAAAATCAACACCTTCTTTTTCAAAATGACCTCAAGTCGAAATAAGATTATCATCAAACGTTTCGTATCACTATGACATACCCAAAATCAATTGCTACTCTGTTCGTGTGTTCTATATCCTGTTTTATTTATTTTGTCATTGGTTTGACTGTTTATACCGCGTATTGATATACTCCTCGACGCGCCATCACGGACCAACATTTAATTAATTTGTGACTAATTTCATTTCTCATTCCAGTATTCCGCAACGCAAGTGGCGTCCTCCGCAACGCATCATCGGCCGGCGAATACGCGCGACGACGACTACGCGCTTTAGCCGGGTTGGCCGAGGCATTGTTACACGCTGTCCGAGCCGCACTACACGCCAGCGCCATCGGAACTAAGATTGTCGAGAACTGTGTGTGTGTGCTGAGAAATCTGTCTTATAGGTAAGGACACTGAACATTCTAGAATCTTCATAGACCGACGGTTACTGCTTTAACCGGGCTGGTATTTTTACACGATGATCGAGCCGCATTACACGCCAGCGTTATTCGAACTAAGACAGTCGAGCCGCATTACACGCCAGCGCAATCGGGACTGAGATAGTCAAGAACTGTGTCTGTGTGCTGAGGAATCTGTCTTATAGGTAAGGAGACTGAACATTCTAGCATCTTCATAGAACGACGGTTACTGCTTTAACCGGGCTAGCATTTTTACACGATGTTCGAGCCGCATTACACGCCAGCGTTATTGGAACTAAGACAGTCGAGAACTGTGTCTGTGTGCTGAGGAATCTGTTTTATAGATTAGGAGACTGAACATTCTAGAATCTTCATAGAACGACGGTTACTGCTTTTGCCGGGCTGGCTGAAGCGTTGTTACACGCTGTTCGAGCCGCATTACACGCCAGCGCAATCGGGACTAAAATGTCCGAAACTGTGTCTGTCTCTTATGGGTAAGGTGACTGAACATTCTAGAATCTTCATAGACCGACGGTTACTGCTTTTGCCGGGCTGGCTGAAGCGTTGTTACACGCTGTTCGAGCCGCATTACACGCCAGCGCAATCGGGACTAAAATGTCCGGAACTGTGTCTGTCTCTTATGGGTAAGGTGACTGAACATTCTAGAATCTTCATAGACCGACGGTTACTGCTTTTGCCGGGCTGGCTGAAGCGTTGTTACACGCTGTTCGAGCCGCATTACACGCCAGCGCAATCGGGACTAAAATGTCCGGAACTGTGTCTGTCTCTTATGGGTAAGGTGACTGAACATTCTAGCATCTTCATAGACCGACGGTTACTGCTTTTGCCGGGCTGGCTGAAGCGTTGTTACACGCTGTTCGAGCCGCATTACACGCCAGCGCAATCGGGACTAAAATGTCCGGAACTGTGTCTGTCTCTTATGGGTAAGGTGACTGAACATTCTAGAATCTTCATAGACCGACGGTGACCGCTTTAACCGGGTTGGAGAGGTATTACACGCTGCGCTAGCTGAATTACATGCCAGTGCTATAGAGACAAAGATAGTCGAGAACTGTGTTTGTGTGCTGAAGAATCTCTCCTCACCTTGACTATAAGCGACTTTTAAATGAAACACATTGCATGAGATTTGGTGTCTCTTTTACATTAAACTATACAAAGAAGTCTGCGCATTGAGACGCGCGTTAGAACGTCGGCTAATTTCGGAAAGAAACGCCCCCTACGCGTACCGTAAAAATTCTCAGTCTATTTTCTCCTACCTGAGAAATCTCACTCTTTCCACGCCTTGAACGGTCCTTGCAGTGGATTTTTCGATAGAAACGAGAACTTGTTTTCACTTAAATACTTATTTGTAATATGTTTGCAGATGTCAAGAAATAGAAGATCCGTTGTACGACACGAGAGCACCGCCCACGCAGACTTCCGGCCAAGCACGAATACAGGCTAGCGCTTCAAAAGGTAACTATCATGTTTACTTCGTTTCTGCCTACGGCTTCGCACGCGTTTATCCTCTTTGGTCTACTGATTTATAAGATAAAAAGCCGATCCGTGCCGATGTAGTTTTGGCGTGTTATTCATATGCTGGCTGTTGACTGCTGTCGTCTACAGTCGGCGTTTGCAGTTGCCTCACAGTCGGCGGCAAATTTCAGTCCGACCACTTGAGACATGCAATCCGCTTATAATAGCCCTAAGGGTGACGAGCGCGGCGTAATGCGTTGCCTTACTCAACGGTATGATTCTCTTATACCACCTAAAAATAGTTGGCCATCTGCTTGTATATGATAGTTGTTCAAATAGTATAATAAACATCGACTCGTTTAGCTCAGTGAGAGTGACCGTAGTATGTCCAGTTCTCTAATAAGTCTGCGGGTATTACTGAAAATCAGTGTTTGCTCCTCGAGCAAAACTATTAGCTGAGTTACTATTAGAATGCCTTTCTGCCTTGCTGCAGCACACACCGTGCCTATTTGTAAACTCTTTTAATATGTGCTACCTATTTTTATAAGCTGTACCTATTGTTACATCAATTATTCGTTTTTCCTTGATAGCTATTTATATATTTTTATTTGTCAAATGTGTATAATTGATGGTGATCAAATGTACCAATAATTACCACTTAAGTACTGTGTGTTGCAGAAGCAAATAAAAGTTTATCTATATATCTATCTAAGTCGCCATTCTGATCTGGAACTTAAATGACAAAACCTTTCTCAGGAGAAAACCTCGGCTGCTTCGGCGGCAGTAAAAAGAAGAAGGACGGCTCCACATCATCAAACGGAACCAGTCCGCTCGGCAAAAGCGAACAGGACACTCCTCCGTTAGACAACAATTCCACCTCGCTAGGATACACCGTGCCGAAGGGCACAGAGATGCTCTGGTCTCCAGAAGTAAGTACCTACAACTTATTCAAATATAAAGAAACAGAAACTCTTTATTTCCAAAAAACAGAAAACCTTTATTTCCTTACATACAATAAATTTACTTACACTTAGAAAAGGTCAAATTATAAAATAAAAACTGACACGGAAATAAAGTGATATGTTTGATTATTGTCGCTTTGGTATGTAAACTAAAGTAAAGAAGCGACACCTTTAGCCTGTTAGTTGTTATTATTTTTTTACTTGGAGCAATTCGAAAGAGAAATGTGGAGGAAATTAGATTATTGCATCGACAAGAGCTTAGGCTCTTTAATTTATGACAAGTCTTCAGAAATAATATCTGGTGGCAAGTGATAAGAAACCTAAGTGTGTAGGCACAACTAGCAAAGCTAGCACTACTGACTAATAATCTGTCAGGCGCCATATACTCTCGCTGGAATGGATATTAATTTACCGAGTAATGTTCTAATAGTTACAACGTGGAAGATGCCCAATATAGTTCTGAATGCGTCGGGCAAATTTTCGACTATTAAAAAAAACGCTTTGTATGTGTAAAATACGCACAAAAAGCGATAAAAGATAGATCCCCTCATTAATTCTTTCCATGTTCTTATAGGTTTAATCGCCTTTATGTTCGTCAATCGTTAATTGCTATAATTTTTTTGACTTCGTATCGAAATACAACCAACTAATCATTAGTTAGCTCAATTGTTTCAATTTTAAATCCTAGTTTTAATTTATTTCTATTATATGATTGTTAAGTTCTTCACACTAATATTATAAAGGCGAAAGTTTGGATGGATGTATGGATGTTTGTTACCTCTTCACGCCAAAACTACTGAACGGATCTGGCTGAAATTTTGCATACAGGTAATTCTAATACTGGAATAAAACATAGGCTACTTTTTATCCCATAAATCTGTTCCCGTGGGATGAAAATCACCTTTTAATGTTTTCATAGGAACAACGCGTGCGAAGCCGCGGGGCGCAGCTAGTTTTTAATAAATATTACAAACCAATCATAGTTATCTGAATAAAATAATGATCTTTTCCCAGGTGGTTCCTCTATACATGGCGTTACTACAAACATGTTCAAATCCTGAGACGCTGGAAGCTGCGGCCGGTGCGCTGCAGAACCTCGCCGCTTGTTACTGGCAACCCTCGATAGACATCCGAGCAGCTGTCAGGAAGGAGAAAGGTAAATCATCATGAGCCTATATTATTTTATTATAAAAACTATACAATACAATACAATACAAAATACTTTATTGCACACCAACAAAAATACAGTACAAAAGAAAATTACATAAAACAAAAGTACAATGGGCTTAGAAGCGATCTCTTCCAGGCAACCTTGGGATGTATAGTATTTTAAGAATTTAAGGAAGGCAGGGGTGTACCAAATATATCTTAGATAAATATTGACAAAATTATAAATACATAAAAACAGGAGCAAGTAAATACTTACATATATAGAATAAATATCAGACTACAGATAACAATATAATACCTGCATTACAGGTAACAAAACATACATAAATATATATAAAAAATAATTACATAGATACATAACAAAGATAATACCAACATTGACTTTTCTGACAGAAGAAAGTCCTTGACACAAGTTTTAAAAACTGGTAAGGATACAGCTTTTCTAATGGATAAAACTATCGTAGTTTGACGAATTCATTACGGATATAAGCGGGTTAACTACGAACCTTGTTTGTGTTGGAAGAACACCAACGTTTCATCCCTTAACGAGGGACATCTTCAGGGCGAGTGCGGTTCTAGACGCGCGCGTACCGCATCCCTTCGAGCAACTATTTATTCCTTCGAGCCTATATTACTGTCCACTGCTACAAAGCTCTCCCAAATCTCACCCGTCGGCCCGTGCGGGTATGTTGTTATTTCACGTAAAATCCCATCGTGTTGGCCATTTGGCGGCGTTCGCCTTATTTCGGAATTTTGCCCCCTGTGTCGCATCGCCCCCCGCGTGTGAGCGAGCGGTTGCAGAAAATAGAAGGAATTTCACAATTTTTCGTACTTTCCGATTCATTTTGAATAAACGACTGGTTTCCGAAATATTTTCGTTTATTTTTAATGGTGAATATATTTAGGATGTTTGCAATGCAACAGATTTTCGAATAAAGGTGTCTATCATGCATAAAAAATTGCTTGAAAATTACTCAATTTGGTGGTCAAAATATGGCAAATTAGTTTCGCCCTCGTTTAAAGATCATAATGTTTTTTAAAAAACGAAAACACTACAAACATAGTTATTTTTCATCCGATTATGTATGGAAAATTTCAATACGATCGGGTACGTAGTTTCCAAATGAAGCGGAAAGTGCGTTTGTATGGGGGCTAAGGTATCCGCACCGTTCTTAATAATAATAATAATAATAATAATAATAGTAATCGTTTATTTTCAGACAACATAGGATCCATATTTGTGTTAATCTATATCTAAGTCTATGTTAGTTGTTTATTGTATAGGTACTTAGGTGTAGTTATTTAGTAAGTACAGCAATGCAGTGTCTGTATAGCGGGCCATCAATCCTGTCCGCTATCATTCTCAGGATGCTGTTGGTGCTCCCACGGACTCTGCTCAGCAGTGAGGCTGCCTTTTTCCTCATGCAGGCGGCGAACCCGTCTGTGTGCGCCGCGGCGAACATGCCGGACGCGCTGCAGAACCGCGGCAGCCCCAGCAGCATCCTGAATGCATTGTTGTATTGAACGCGAATAGTGTTGACGGCTTTCTGAGTGTATGTGAACCACCACAGGCTGCTCTCTTAATGTCTGTATGTCTTTTTCCAGGGTTACCAATACTAGTAGAGCTGCTCCGCATGGAGGTGGACCGAGTGGTGTGTGCGGTGGCTACGGCTCTTCGTAACCTGGCCATTGACCAGCGAAACAAAGAGCTGATCGGAAAGTACGCTATGAGAGACCTCGTGCAGAAACTGCCTAGTGGGAACACACATGAGCAGGTATATATATAATATGTTTGTTATATCAAATAAAATCCAAAAAAATTGACCATTGACGGGAATCGAACCCGCGTCCTCCCCTTAGTACGGGGGTGTCATAACCTCTAGACCACGAGATCGATGTCGGATACCTATCGATCCGAAAAACTCTGGGACTTTTTACTAGTAAGCTCTACAGGGGAAAAATTGAAGTTTGTCCAATCCTGTTCAAAGACTAAAGTTACGTTTAGTTCGTTTGAAGAGAGGTGTCGCTTTTGCTTTAAAATTTAAAGATTTTTGGTTATTATAGGTTTGCACTAGGTAATTTCTAAATAAAATCCCAAAAAAAAGATTCCCAATATTTTTTAAGGGTGTTGTTTGATTTCTTAGAAGTTATCATAGTGTAAAACTATAATTACCAAAAATCTTTAGATGTTTGTTCTAGTTTAGTAGCTGACTGAGTCTTTGTTTCTGTCTTCAGTCTCGCATCACAGTCACACAGTCACAGTACAGATGTTAAAGTGGTAGAGGTACCTATGGTCTACGTACGGTTTCCTATCTAAGTCTTCGGTCTCTGTCGCGGCACAAACCGCTTGTAGATCAATTTGTTACACCATATATTTCGTCTCCTTGTTCGCGTAGTACTTTTTCACTTCTTCCGCTAGTGGACATTTGCACCTTATTTGTTATTTGATAGTTATTACTATTTATCAAGCTGTTTGTATAGTAAAAATTTGACTTGTAAGTGCTTATTTTGTAAGTCTAAAGAAATAAACGATTTGACTCTGACTCTGACGTATATTGTCATGTCTGAGGTTCGTGTTTCACCCTTGAAACTTTGTCACTGATAATATCGCGCTTGCTGCGGCTGTCCTTGGTGGCGTGTAGAGCAGTGGAGATTCGTGTCCAGTGTCGTGTGGATCTGAGGGCCTAGATTAGACAATGTTACAATCGATGTCGAAAGCGATAGTAGAAAAGTTCAAAAATGTATGGGTTTGACGTACGCCTTAGATATGTCACGTGAAAGATACAATTGAAAGATTCGTAGGGGAAAATTGTCTGTCTCAAATTTTCCCCTACGAATCTTTCAATTGTATAATACGCTTCATAGCGAATGCCGGTCGGCTACGCCCTCTGGTCCGTCCATATTAGTGGGCCGCGGCCTCTTGAACGCATATTTCGTCTACAGATTAATAAACTGCCGAATGCCTCTCGTTAAATTGTTAATTCCCTTTATTTTCCAGCAGGGAACATCGGACGACACGATAGCAGCGGTGCTAGCGACTCTGAACGAGGTTATAAAGAAGAGCGGAGAGTTCTCTCGGTCGCTGCTGGAGGCGGGCGGCGTGGAACGACTGTTGAACCTCACCAAGCAACGCCACCGTCACACCGCGAGGGTGCTCAAGTTCGCAGGTAAATTGAGTGCCGTCGATATGCCGTCCACATCATATGCATATAGACATAGGCCATAGGCCTCCCCTAATGATCGCCATAGCGCCCTGTCTTCAGCTTGACGCATCTAGCCTGCTGTCTTTCGCAAATCGTCATCCCACCTGGCTGGAGGGCACGTATACCACTGCTGAACATAAAGCCTATGCACGCGGCCACAAATAGTGATCCTGTGCTATTTCTATTCATTGACTACTGCGAGCGCAGCTCGCTTTGCTCGCCACGCTGTACAGCCGCATACCCTGCTTCATTCGCTCGCCTCACTGGTACAGCAAGCATAAAGCATACAAACAGCTACGCAACGCTGTGTGAGGAAGTGCGATTAGTTTACTGCGATGTGTTAGGGTATGCAGTTTGCTATCTGCGCTGCGATGAAACATCGGGCGCAAGAATAGATCAATGTACTGCTGAGTAATTATTAACAATAAATTCCACTTATATAGTAAACTAGCTGCGTCCCGCGGCTTCGCACGCGTTGTTCCTATGGAAACGTTTAAAGGTGATTTTTATCCCACGGGAACTGATTTATAGGATAAAAGCCTATGTAGCCTATATTTGATTCCGGGATTAGAATTACCTGTGTGTAAAATTTCAGTCAGATCCGTTCAGTCATTTTGGCGTGAAGAGGTAACAAACATCCATCCATCCATACATTCATATATCCATACAAACTTTCGCATTTATAATATTAGTGTGATTGAATTGAAACGTAGCGCGATATACTTTTTTTCCCGAATGCATCCCTATGGCCTCATTTACGGAGATGCGGGGCGTGCGGCGTTGCGGCTCGCACTGAATCCAAACATATGGCGTTGGTAGAGTGCTTTTACGGAGAAGCCAATTTACACGCGTTTGATTTAATTTGATGCGTCGCACGCGGCATCGCAATGGACGGGGACCGCAGTTGCCACCGCCACTCTTCACGCCCCACCTATTCATAAACATCATCGTACATTAGAAACTGAATCGTCATCCATACCGCAATGCTTGAAAACGAAAGTTTTCAATCAGTGCGTCCTACCCGTCATGACCTACGGAGCTGAGACGTGGAAACTCACCATAGGGTTGGTCCACCAGTTTAAAGTCGCTCAGCGAGCTATGGAAAGAGCTATGCTCGGAGTCTCTCTGAAAGATAGGATTCGTAACGAATACATCCGACAGAGAACCAAAGTTATCGACATAGCTCAAAGAATTAGCAAACTGAAATGGCAGTGGGTCGGCCATATCTCGCGAACAACCGATAACCGCTGGGGTAAACGAGTTCTTGAGTGGAGACCACGAGTCGGCAAACGTAGTGTAGGACGCCCTCCGGTCCGGTGGGATGACGATCTGCGAAAGACTGCAGGCAGATGCTGGATGCGTCAAACTGAAGACAGGGCGCTATGGCGCTCATTTGAGGAGGCCTATGTCCAGCAGTGGACTAGTGTAGGCTGATGATGATGATGATCGTACATTGCTATATGTTTGTGTTAACGCTCGACGCCGCCCGCCGTGCCGCTCGACACCCTGCAGCTCCGTAAACAAGCCTATAGTATTTGAGTATTCGGAGTAAGATTGCCATCTAGTAGATGTCATGACCATGACATGGCCAAGATAATCTCACCTCTAACCCTTCCACAGGCCAAGTCTTGATGACGATGTGGTCGCATGCGGAACTGCGCGAGGTATACCGCAAGCACGGCTGGCGTGAAGCTGACTTCTTAACGCCGGCGCGTGCGGCACAACCCAGGGCGTCTTCTAACAGCAGTGGTAAGTGCATAACATGATGGGATGTTTGTACGTGGCACTGAGATGTTAGCTTTAGAAAATGTCGAAACCTGTGGATACAAATAAATATACGAAGATCCCTTCCATCAAAGAAAACATATCTAGCGGCCCGTCCCAGCTTCGGCGGGTGGACATATATAAAAAATATAGGTTTTCCCGGCAGTTATTCTTATTTTTCTCGCCTTTTAAACCTTCCCTAGACCTCCACGAACATTTCAAGACCAAGATAAGATAAATCCGTTCAGCCGTTCTCGAGTTTTAGCGAGACTAACGAACAGCAATTCATTTTTTATACATATATATAATATATAGATTATAATATTTTATACAATGTTGGACAATACACTTAGCATTATCTAGTCTCAAGCTAAGCAGAGCTTGTGTTACGTGTAATTCGTAACTGATATAATTAATACAATACATTACATAGACAGATATTTTTTTTATTATAACATACATCCAGAACGCCCTGAATAAATGTCTGGAGATTGTACAGATATTTAAAATGACATTAGTAATAATTTGGCACCATTATCTTCAAGCAAGCGATCTTATGGATTCTTAGTGGCTCAGTATAAAAGACAAAAATAATTCTGATATTATTGTTATTAATTTAACGTATGTAAATATAGAACTGGACAACTTATTGAGATATTTATAGGCTGACTACAAAACCACACCATTTTTGGTAATAAAAATATAGCCAACGATAGCAAACCTCACTGAGTTCGATCAATTATCAGGGCTGGTTTCCACCAAAGCAGAGCGAATATCTCTCATATTAACCTAAGCACAGTGAGTGACAAATAACACCACGTGACCATCATGTCGCATGTCGTATTGGAGATTCTTTTGTTTTTATTTACCGTCTTAGAAATCGCTCTGTTCTTGGAACCCGAACACAAATATTACTACACCGTATCCATCGAGCATGTAGGATGTTAGTAAACAAACCGCCCATAGTTAACCTAAAATTCACTTTGTTGGCGCGTCCTTTTATACTTAATTAATATTACTTGTCGATTTGAGACCCTTCCTTCAGTAAATATCGCTTACAATTACATCTGGAACTCGACGCCAAGCAAGCGAGTTTTAGTTATTTGTGTCGCGGTTTGTTTACTAACATTCTACAAACTCGATGGAAAAGGTATAGGTAACATTGATATGAAAAATCTGTAAATACATTATGAATGTTAGCGCGTAAACTACGAACCTTCGTTGTGTTGCATTTATAATGAATTAGTCAAACTACGAATGTTTCTATACTCGTAGTAAAATCTGTAAATACATTATGTTTGTCTGTAACCTGTAATTCTGTGTATATTATTAATGTTGTAATAAAACATGTTGTACAATCATGTCATTGCAATGCTGTGTGGATCTTGTTTGTTTAACTCACTAACTTTCGATTGGAACATAACCATCATTATACATCATACTTCTGCATAAAACAAGAGTTTGTTGTGGAAATGTTGGGAATCGAGGATTTTAGATGTTTAGTTTCATAAACTCTATCTTTAAAATCCATTTGATGTAGAAAATTACTGTCATTTACAAATTTTATTAGAATCAATCGACATTGCCTATTTATGAATAAATAAATCCTACCTTCAACAGTCAAGAACTGCTTTGTCTTAAGACTTGATAAAATGTGTTTTTGTCTGGTAAATATAGATTTTATGGTTGAAAACTCTATACGACTGCGAGAAAAGAACTAACAATCTAAGACCTCCCAAATGAATGCACAAACGCAAGATTCCACAGCATGTAAATAACGCTTTGCACTACCACGGGCGCAGGGCAAGGTTCCGGCGGCGCGCCCCACTCTCCGAGCAACGCCAATAGCACGCTGAGCCGACCTATGGCCTCCACGGGAGGCACCCGCTACGAAGACCGCACCATACGCAGGCACCGCGAGGTATCGTATATGTTCAGTAAATATCACGCTCAGCCGACCTATGGCCTCCACGGGAGGCACCCGCTACGAAGACCGCACCATACGCAGGCACCGCTTGGTATCGTATATGTTCAGTAAATATCACGCTCAGCCGACCTATGGCCTCCACGGGAGGCACCCGCTACGAAGACCGCACCATACGCAGGCACCGCGAGGTATCGTATATGTTCAGTAAATAGCACGCTCAGCCGACCTATGGCCTCCACAGGAGGCACCCGCTACGAAGACCGCACCATACGCAGGCACCGCGAGGTATCGTATATGTTCAGTAAATAGCACGCTCAGCCAACCTATGGCCTGCACGGGAGGCACCCGCTACGAAGACCGCACCATACGCAGGCACCGCGAGGTATCGTATATGTTCAGTAAATATCACGCTCAGCCGACCTATGGCCTCCACGGGAGGCACCCGCTACGAAGACCGCACCATACGCAGGCACCGCGAGGTATCGTATATGTTCAGTAAATAGCACGCTCAGCCGACCTATGGCCTCCACGGGAGGCACCCGCTACGAAGACCGCACCATACGCAGGCACCGCGAGGTATCGTATATGTTCAGTAAATAGCACGCTCAGCCGACCTATGGCCTCCACGGGAGGCACCCGCTACGAAGACCGCACCATACGCAGGCACCGCGAGGTATCGTATATGTTCAGTAAATAGCACGCTCAGCCAACCTATGGCCTCCACGGGAGGCACCCGCTACGAAGACCGCGCCATACGCAGGCACCGCGAGGTATCGTATATGTTCAGTAAATAGCACGCTCAGCCAACCTATGGCCTGCACGGGAGGCACCCGCTACGAAGACCGCACCATACGCAGGCACCGCGAGGTATCGTATATGTTCAGTAAATATCACGCTCAGCCGACCTATGGCCTCCGAGGTATTCCATAAGTTTTAGTCCATAAACTGGAGAAAGAAGCAGTTATTTTCTAGCCTAAGACCATACCATCATAGCGAGAACGTGGTATGGACTACAATTTTGGGCACTCGTCTCTTTGAAGAGAGATATTAAGACAATGTTTGTTGCTAACTTCACGTCATATTATGTTTGTAAGTACCAAATAGTAAATATCCACTTGTAAGTATGACTACAATTTTAGGCACACGCCTCTTTGAAGAGAGATATTTAGACACTGTTTGCTGCTAACTTCACGTCATATCATTGTTGGTAAGTACCAAATAGTAAAATCCACTTGTATATGACTACAATTTTAGGCACACGCCTCTTTGAAGAGAGATATTTAGACACTGTTTTTTGCTAACTTCACGTCATATCAGTGTTTGCAAGTACTAAATAGTCCAAATAGTACCAAATAGTAAATCTAGCGCGGTGATTGATATATATTAATCACAGTGGAGGATTCACAACTGGAGTTAGAGAAGAAATTCTAGATCGTTGGAGAAGAAATTCTTCGCGCGCATAATTCAGGAGTTTTTTGTTGTTTATTCTTCGCATAAGGTAAGAAGTAGAGAAGCTAAGTCATGCGACAATTTAGTGATTGGTGTGGTGTTGTATTTTATACTCGTAGCATTTATTTGTGTGCACTTAACCTTGTAAATTTCACTTGTTAGGTCAATTATTTTACCTATAATTCAATTTTGAGTTATCTATAAATTATTAAATCATCCCTTCAAAACCAACTGATGAAAAAAAATCGAAACTGAAATTCTGATTACTCCACGTCTTCTTCATACTAAGTTGACCAACTCCGCTCCAAAGATCATCGTTTAAAAAAACTCAAACTATTGCAAACCAAAAGACTTATTCACTATTCATCCCACAGAACGATGACATGCCAGCAATGGAGGCCAACAACTACCAAGATGGTCTCGGAATGGGAAACCCTAATGGAAGACCCATGAACCTCCAGGGAGTGCAAGCACAAATGCCACCGCCCAGCAGTCGCTAACTCACCGTCGAAGTGTTTTTTCCATGCTAGTAGCATGTTTAACTCATCTGGTAAATTTAAAGGATAGTTTATCTTTCCTGGTAAATGGAAAGGTAACTTATCTTGCCTAGTAAATGGAAAGGTAGTTTATCTTGCCTGGTAAAAGGAAGGTTACTTGGTAAATTATATAAAATTTACTGTATAGTTTACCTCACCTAGTAAATGTGTGGCTACATAACTAGCTAACTATAATGGCTACCTTACCTGGTAAATTGACATACCTAATGCATGTAACTTTCGTGGTAAATGGAAAGATACTTTATCTTACTTGGTTAATGGGAGGGTAGTTTACCTTTCCTGGTATATTAGGAGAATTGATTTACCTTACCTTCAACTTAATTATAGCTTGACGTCTTTTATCTTATCTGGTAAATGACATAAAGTTTACCTTACTTGGTTTATAGATGGCAACCTAATATACCTGGCATGTATAAATTTAGAAAGCTTTAGCCCTCTTGTTCCTGCTGATTATTTTACCACGCTGAATATTATACAAAAGTATCGGGTAAGTAAAATCTAAGGCTCGTATTATAGAAGCTTGCTTAGTCATCAATCTATGCTTGAGAGACGCTTTTCTATAACATCAACATTACTCAAGCATAGCATAATATATATATCTATGACTTAGCAAGCTTCCAGTGCCTTAGACTACTTGATCGCGCAATCAAGACTTTTTAAGTTAAAGGAAAGCGTTTAATTCAATGGTGTTAAGGTGAATAGTTAACTTTAATACCGATAGGGGCGCTGGTGTAGTTGTGTTCGCTTATTTTCAGCAGGAAAAGTTATGTTATTTATTATGGAATTATAGTTATGGAAACTTATAGATGGTTTTGGGTTTAAAATGTGGCGGATATTCACACTACAATTATTGTTTGATGATTTATATTTATTCTTCCTCAATGTTAAGATTTGTCATACTCACATTTTGACTTCGCGGGAACGTCATAGTAGTTTTTGCATTTTTATAAAGTTTGTTTTGAAACTTGTAACTTCCAATGTTTGATGATTATTTATTCGGGTCAGAGGCTTGGGTCCACACCGTACCGTGAAGTCATTAGAAAAGGATTTCTTTCATCTGCACAAGTATTTATTTAATAAAAAGTAGCGAATTGAATGTTGTAACCGAGTAATTTAAGATTCTTACGCTCACTGACAGAGTTAAATGAGCTATAAGTAAGGTTTAGGTTTAATTTTTATAAGAAATAGGTAATCCATCGCACTTTTCAATGTTTTTATACTGACAGTAACTTAAAATAAACTACGGATGAACGGGAATTTTAGTAACACTCTGTCAGTGGTCGTGTTTTTGCCTTGTGGCCTAAATTATATATGATTTGACCATTCGCCATTTTAATTTATAAAGAAATGTGTCAATTCCTTATGTACATAGTCGTGCCATTTGTAAACGATTGATTTGGATTCAAGTTATGTATTAAAAACGAGGCTCACAGAATTGGATTTATTCGTTTTCTGTACAACTTATATACTTTAGTACCTTGTCATTCTAAGGAGCGATTATTAGAAGACGAAACGCGGTCGTCAGGCAAGTCAACTTTAAAGTGATAAGGTACTTACTAAAGTGCGTTTCTACTGTCTTACATACGGGTTCCTGACTAAAAGGCTAAAGGTTTCTTCCTCGTTTCTTTACTTTAGTCTACGTACCGAAGCGACTGAAATCACTTTATTTCCGTGTCGGTGTATTTTTTTTATGTAATTTGACCTTTTCTGACAACATTTTATTGTATTTATAGAAATAAAGCATTTTTGAGTTTGAGTTTAAACGGGCATGGAGGGAGGACACATTGACAGATATTCTTTCCATTCTAATATTTTCAAAAACGCTGTGGTTAGCAAGGTTAAGTTGTATTTGAAAACGAATAAATAAATCATCAAAATGTATCATGGCATACTAAATATAATCAATTTGGAATTTATACCATGTCACGTTTATTTAAACGATGAGTTTAGTCAATAAAGATGTATGCGATCTTATAAAGCGATGATATCTTATTATGAACATTGTTATTATGTCTGCAGAGTTCTTATAACTATACGATTACTGCCAGAAATTCAAAGTATCATCTCTTTGTTCTAGGTCGGTTTAAGCTCTAAACTGTTCACGATTCTGTAATTTACAATGTTTTGAACTCTATTTCTTGCAAATAGCGTTCAAAACGTAGAGCTAACTTAAAGTAAGCGTTTTCTTTGTAATATTTTGTATCCATTCCACCTCTCTATTCTATAATAACTGTATTATAGGTCTATGTCCTCTATTTTAAGAGATATCCGTCTTATATGGTAGCGTTAAGATGCAATATAGAGACAGTTTTGTGTAAGTTTTATATTTTTGCTGCATTTATTTTTTAAGTACAATATGCGACCGGTAATGTAAATGAAAAACAGATAGTTTGAAATCAGTCGTCATTTCAGGCAGGATAGGTAGATAATTTTGTAAAACGTTGCCACTATTTTTATTTCTGTATTATGCTGCTATATTCGTTTTGATACTGTAAAAACCATGGTTGTTGTATGGTAGCTATAAAGGCACTTGTTTTCACATCTGTTTTGACACAGCAGCTCTAAATAAAAGTTTAAGTTGATTTTCCCTCCGTTTGGTTAGAGTAGTGTTATTTATTTTGATTTTAATGTAAGGGTGTAGTTTTATGAGATTTTTATATTATTTTATGCACAATTTATAGCATTTTGATAAGTCCGCGTTCGACTGAGTAACCTGGTACAAAACACCTCAGCCATTTCGATGTATCCGTGTAAGGTTTTTGACTTTTGTATAGTTTTTTATATGAAGATGTATTGACTGAATTTACTAAGCATTTTCTTCTGAGACCTCAAGTTAGCTAAGATGCTCAGTTTTCTGGTTGTTAAAGAAACCGCGTGAATTGTGTCACTAGCGTGCAAACTTACGAGTATAGCTATCAAACATTTCTGCAAATGTTTTGACGATTGCGTCAAGCTTCGGGCTTGATGGTCTCACGAGATTTTATAATGATCAGTCAGCATCAAAAAATGTACAATTTTACTACAACACGCTTGCCGAACGATGCCGTTCAATGAAGCTATTTTTTTTAAATCAGCTTGGGTTTTACTTTAGTTGTAATATTATTTAACATATTTTTATTTATCGTGTTCTAGGAAATTAGAGAATTAGCACGTATCATTGTTTTAAATCATTATCATTGTAATAAGTAATCGTAGTATTTGTATAGAGTTTATTACAAGATGATTTATTTTTATTATGATTTTATTATTTTCCACTTACAGAGAGATCTCTAGTAATTTCCAAAATATGGTTTAGATATTAGCACTCTCTCAATTCTAAATAAATGTAGTTTTACACAGTATAGAAAAAAAATATTGTTGTCTTTGGTGAACCATCGACTGTAGAGTTGTTGTAACAGTATAATACTCGATTATTTATATTTTATTTAAATTTTATATGGAATTATAAAGGAAATGGTCTTCGTTGGTCGATGCGACAGTGCGATTTTTCTTATGACATGTTGTATGATTGTAATAGAACACTTAAATTAATATAAACAAATTATCATATTATTATCACAAAACATTAAAACGAATGATTCTATATTATTTTGTTCTTTTTATTTTATTTTTCCTTTTTTACCTGGGTTAATGTTTTGCTGTTTTTTGTAAATAAACTTTTTTGAAATACGGATGTTAGGCCTATATTTTGAGTTATTTATTTTTATTTTTATCAGCACCTAGAATAATATTAGACTCTTCGAACTGTTAGCTATCGTTGAAAAATGCTCCTAAATTAGCCATATTTAGAGTTAATTTTAAATTATGCTAAGTGTTGAAAATGTTTTGAAGGCAACTGATAGATGCATTTTAAAGGATTTGTGGCAATAGAAAAGACTTGGGTGTTATAAATTTTCGATACATTTACCATAGGCACAATACAAATATTAGGCAGTAGGTACAGTGAAAGTGAGGCTACTGTTCTATATTTGTGCTGTGCGTGCTTCTGGCTTATTACGTTGAGCGTTATAGTTGAATTAGGGAATTTTTTACAGCAAAATAATTTATAGCGGTAGGATAAATAGCATAATTATGTTGTAATCACTTAAAAAACTTTTGGATAAACATTTTTGGCATCTTGTATCAGTAAGACCTTAATATACGAGTGCTAACTGCTCACATTGTATCAGTAGTGTACTAAAATATCGAATATTACTCAGTTATAATGAAGTTATAGGGTTTCCCATCAGTTCTAGTGGGACTTTTGGGAATGTTCCCATTAGATCCTCGTGAATGAGAGGGTATCTACCGTTTATAGGTGTAATAGATTACGTAAACGAGTATTGTATTACATGTTTGGTGTGTGGAATTTGGTTCATGTAGGCTATTTACTTTTTCTACTTTTTTTGTTATTAGGTATACGCCACAGATCCTATATTACTTGAAGATATTTACCTCGATAAGCAGTTCATTCAAGTACCTACCTAAGCCTTGACGGTTTATAGAACCACTGAGACATGATTATTCCCAGAAGTTCAATTGAGGGGGTTGGTCGTGTATTTGTCTTATGCCATTTAATTGTTTAAAACGAAGTAAGAACTGTTACCCTTCTTTTCTAGTAGGTACTACTCTGTTATTTATTTTTTATGAAGTTCTACTTGGAAATAATTCTACACACCAATGGTACGTTGCATAATAGGTGCAAGCACGTTTTTTATCGGTGATATGAGTCTTTTTTACTTGTATTTAACACTATACTTGTTACTAAGGTGTGTGTGAGACGCGTAATTGATATTCCAAACAGTATTATTCAGTAATCTCATGTACCAACGTTGCTAATACACTTACCTACATTTAAATAATTTGGTTGTTTTATTGAAATAAAACCAAACCCTTTAACCCGTCTTAATTAAATAAGTAGGTAAGGCAAGTATCTCAGTTGACATAATTCTCTGGTTTCTTTAAAAATAATATTATACCGACTCTGTCTTTGTTAGGTCTTGCACAGACAAAAACAAAGGGTAGTTTAATTTAGTCAGCCGATTTCATCCTATACCCTCTGTTGAGAAATCGGCGAATGTAACTGGAACTAGGACAAAGGCAGGATTTTAGTGTACCTAGTGACCCATTCGATTTTAATAGTCGTTAGGTTGAACATATTCACGTTAAAGTTTGGAAAGCTAAATACTAAATTACTTACTGTTATTTGCATAGATTTAAATCGTTAGATACGCCCTGACCACCAAAAACTGTAGCAAAATTTTGAAATGTGTCGCGAAATGTTGTCCAACATTATTATTATTATTATCATGTCCAAAACCTGTGCAATCTACACAAACAAAACAAGCGTACTGAGAAAATAGTGTCATCTCTTTTCCTTACACATTAGTTGCAAACACTACTTTCTCTTTCGTTCACTCTCCGTTTAAATTTGTTATTATAGTCATTTTTGACAATGCGGACGATAAAATAAAAGTTATTTCATTCCTTTGTTCGGTGTAGGACAGATTCTGGATTAGACAGATTCGTAATTCGGCAGTTTCGTTACTCGACAGATCGTGAATTGGGCAGATTCTTGGATTCGACAGATTAGCTACTCGACAGAAGTACAAGTGTAAATAAAATAGCAATTGGAGTGGAACCAAAATATTTTATTTAGTTTTGAATATAAAATTTACTTTGCATAACCGTTTTAAGCAATCAATTACGCTTATCTAGTTGTTCAAGGCCGCTGTAACAATTTTTTATATTTGTCTATTTTTTTCCAATAACTTTGAATCACGCAGCTTCCCTTCGCAATGAACTTGTTCCTTTTTTAGCTTCATATCTTGAAAGCGTGATTCTTTCATTAATAATTGAATAAAAAGATACAATGGGGGTTTTATGGGAAATCTTCTTTTTAGCCGCCCATGCCACCCTTCGACAGGGTTATTTGTTCTAAAATTTTCTTAATAGCAAGTAAAGACATTCTCGGTATAAATTCCCAACCACTGTTTTGAAAAGTAATTGCTAAATGCATTATATTCCTCAGAATCATGTGCCTCTTCTTGAATGCTTAATATAATAATAATAATAATAATGCTGGACAATTCACACAGCAAAATTTTATTCTCGATGCCATCATCAAATAAAAAGAAATCACCCACAAGACTATGCGGTATTTTTAGGGATTTCAGATCTTTGCAGGCTTTTGTGTTCATTTTTAAGTAATCATTTCTGGCTTTATATAATAAATCTTTTTTCTGTGTATAATTGTATATGTTGGTTTGTCTGCATCGTCTAAATATTTTCGGAATTGGTTCGAGTTTTTCGCAAACTAAGGTTTTACATTTATCCATCAAACTATCAACCGCGTTTCTGGTGTAATCGGGCATACATACATGGCTGGACTCTTTCACAATTCGGTTTTGTTTAGACAATGTGATTGAAGTGCTGCATTCTGCCTTATAAGAGCATCGCCAGTTTGTGGTACCACATTTATTTTTTGTTACAAAATTGTATCTATGCCCGGCATGTAAAAGTACGGGTTTTCCTCTTTCACTTAAAATAAATTTTAGTTAGTTTTTGCATTAGTCAATATCAGATCAGTATTCTGTGCACAAGTGTTCATTTTCTGCCGTGTAGCTAATCTGTCGAATCCAAGAATCTGCCCAATTCACGATCTGTCGAGTAACGAAACTGCCGAATTACGAATCTGTCTAATCCAGAATCTGTCCTACACCGAACAAAGGATTTCATTAACTCGCAATACCTAAGAGTGAAATGTTACACCTTTGGCTTTGTTTCTGTTTCTAGAATTGTTGTTGCGCTCTCGAAAGGCACACGTCATTTTGTGACGCTATGAACTGCTCGCAAACGTCCTTCACAACACGTCCGGCTAACACTGTGCTTAGATATATACTGAGTCCAAGTTTATGCATGCGTAAGGTTCGACTTGGACACAACACGGTGCGGTCTCACTGCGGTAAGGGCATATCTAACGATTTAAATCAATGGTTATTTGTATAACCGTGCAATTACTTACTAAAAAACATTATAGGTATTTTAGTTAGGTATTATTCTTCGGTCCTTTGAATTATTTATTTATTTATTCCACAGCCATGGAGAAAAATACAAAAAAATGCAAGATATAAGCAGGCATACGTACAGTAAGTACTTCAATGGCCTTGCCAAGCGAGCAATCGCATCCAGGGATTAAATCTGTAGGTCATTAAGTAGGTACTCAAATAATTCCCAGTGATATTCAATAAATTGAACCTAATGATTATTGCATAACTAACGGTTGCCAACTAACGGCCTTTGGAATGTCTCGGATATGCTTTTGTGGCGCGGGAATTAAAAGACTAAGGAACTATTTTTTATTTATAAATACATTTTCCGCTACGTAATTACTTAGAATCACTTAGTATTCTTACCCTTCTACTTAAATACTCGGACAACTTAAACCTAAGTTATTGCCACAAAAAGCGAAACGAATCTGGCTCAAGACGCAAGAAGAGTAAGTACAAGACCTTAGACTAATCCGCTGCAAAGCTGAAAATATTGCTGCACTGCTCAGTTTTTCAGGATTTTTTTGTGTTGACAGCTGTGCAGCGCGTTTGGTCGTGACAACGAAACTTACTGTTCCAATGAGCGTTTTGTATCTATTAGTTTTATCACAGAACATTGTGATCCAAAGGATTTTCGTATTTTTAATCAAGGACAGTTAAAATTCTGGCGGCGTCATAGCGCCTACCTGACCGGAGGACGGGCGGCGTCATTTCTTTTCAATAAATAATGTTGGACAGTTCACACAGCATTGGCCACATGCTAAGCAGCGCTTGTGTTATGGGTACTAAATAACTGATATACTACAATATATAGAGTAAGTGCGCTAATTATGGACTAGGGTTGCATTATGGACTACCGGCGTTTCTCAAAGAACGTACTTTGTACCGAGCCGTCTGTCACCCACACGCTAAGCCCACCCTGCCCGCGCCTTGCTAGTCGTTCGCAAGCCGGAAGAGAGCGTGCACGTATTCACTGGAGTATTTTTGTGTTTTTATCAACGCGCGATGTAATTTTTTACTAAACTTCGTAAGCTCCTAAGTAAAACATTTATTACTCCTTGTGAAAGTGGAATAAACAAGGAGAAAGGTGAGTTATTTTTCAATTGCTTGTATTAAATATCAATATCCAATCTTTTTTTAATTTTTCTAAACAAATTATTAAACTAAAAACGTATGTGTATTACAATATGGACCACCGGCTTGTTTTGAATATGGACTAGTAGTCCATATTATAAATAGTCACTTATTTTTAATTTTAATGTTCTAGTATGGCATCTACAACCCAAGAAAAGTCGAGACAAACATGGGACGTCGATACAAAGGATCACCAAAAAGAAACCAAACAAAACAGCTCACAAGAAAACAAAAATATTAGGAGTTAAAAAATCATCGTCTGAAAGTTCGGATAAGAGCAATTGTCCATGATAATACCGACGAAAGTCCTGATCGTTCCCACTATCAAAATGGGAAATGCTTGTATTGTAATGGGTTTTTTCTGAAGATGTTCATGGAGAAAAATGGATCCAATGTGCATCTTGTAGGCAATGGGCTCATGAAGAGTGTGCTGGCATAGAAGATAAGGTCGATTTCTATGTGTGTGAATTGTGTACCAATGATTAGTTTAACCTTTATAATTGACTGATTTAATTTTAGGCAACATAATTTGTTTTATTTTATAACTTTCAGCTCAATTATCCTTGGTCCATATTTGAAACCATGTGGTCCATATTATGTACACTTTTTTCGAATTGACGAAAATGACATATTTTAGAAAATGTTGATTATTTCTAAGATGCTGATATTTAATAAGAATTTTATAATTTGTTTTTGTTACTAAATAATTATTAAACTGTTTAAAACAGATAAAACTGATTAAACTTTAAAAACCTGAGTTTTATTTGACAAAATCCTTATGGTGGTCCATAATTAGCGCACTTCCTCTACATATATATTATATATATTTTTTATTATACACAAAAAACATATAGAACGCCCTGAACAAATCTGCAGATCGTACATACATGTTTGTAAACATGTATGTTTTTTGCTCTTTCACGCAAAAACTACTGAACGGATCGGGCTGAAACTTTGCACAACGTATGTAAGTTCTAGGCCTGGAAAACCACATAGGCTACTTTTTATCCCATAAATCAGTTCCCGTAGGATAGGCGTGCGAAGCCGCAGCTAGTAAAGTTTAATTTTAAGATAGTATAAGTATGGCAATTAGAAGTAAAGTGCATTTGCGCCTTTGCACCACGCCCGAAGCATCCACATGACCTATATTATTAAGCATGACAAGTTGGCACGTAAGTAGGTAAGCATAAACAAGCTTTTATTCTTAGTGTGACCTACATCTTCCAACACCTCCATTAATGTAAGTGCCAGCTTAGGTGCTTGCAAGTTTCACAAGAAGCGTTTTAAATCATAAAGGTATTGTCACACGGTCGGATATGTCAACCCGACCAGCGTTTTACTTTTATCGAACTGAAAACGGCATAACTGCATTTTTTTTTCGAACTGTTTTAATGTGGTGAATTTTATACACCCTTATTTTTTTTGAGTTTTCGTACCGGAGAACGTCTCTATGCAAGGAATTATATATATCGATCCGAAGAATGATGCGCCATGTGATAAATATAAATAAAAAATAGTTCGATTCTATAACCCGAACAATTATTATACATGAATGAATGATTGAATTAACACCTTATTGTACTAATATAATCATTAATATAGGTACATAAAAGTCTTATATCTAAATAATAAATAAATATAGTACAAAAAGCGGCCTTTCTCCCAGGCAATTTTCATGCATAAAAACAATAGTTTTATACTTATTGATAATAAATCAAGTAAATTTTAGTAGGTACATCGAATTATTACCAGTAAGATTACAATAAAATAATAACAAAAAATTGCATGTCTATCGCCATTTATAAGGATCTCTAAAAGCTCTCCAGTGAGCGTAGGTAACCAAAAGCATCCCATTTACAATTACCTAAATGAACCCAAGTATCCCAATTCATCATCATCGCTGGTCGGTCGCCTTTCCTATTCCATTTTAAGTGGGGTTGGCATAACAACCATGTATACGTCTCTTAAATTTGCGATTACACCGTTTCAAGTTAAGTTCATTTGAGGAAACTGTAGGTTACAGTCGTTAAACTGCTTCGATGCAGTGTTTTGTAACCTCCATTGTTAGGTAGGTGCTATGTAATTTCCTATTTTAAGTTACTGGTGATGGTATTTAGGTAGGTTTGGTCCACCAGTTCAAAGTCGCTCAGCGAGCTATGGAAAGAGCTATCCTCGGAGTCTCTCTGAAAGATAGGATTCGTAACGAATATATGCAACAGTATTGATACAATATTTATTTGAAGTAAAACCAGCAGCACATCCAAATTAACAATAAGTAATCGATGCTGGAGGCTATAAAAAGTTTTCACGGTTTAAAATAATAATAGTGTGTACAAGCTGAGTAAACTGAAAACCTACTAAAAACCACAAACAGTAGTTTACATTAAACAAAACAGATAGTTATATAAATAAAAGTTACAAATAATAAAACAGACAGAGAACCAAAGTTATCGACATAGCTAAAATAATTAGCAAGCTGAAGTGGCAGTAAGCCGGCCATATCTCACGAAGAAGTCGGTTCTGCCGGCCCACTGCCACTTCAGCTTGCTAATACCGATAGGGTAAACGAGTTCTTAAGTGAAGAACGCGACTCGGCAAACGTAGTGTAGGTCGCCCTCTTGCCAGGCGGGATGACGATCTGCGAAATACTGCAGGCAGATGCTGGATGTTTCAAGCTGAAGACAGGACGCTATGGCGCTCATTAGGGGAGGCCATGTCTAGCAGTGGACTTAAATATAGGCTGATTGATGATATGTAGGTATTTAGGTATGGAAGTAATGAAATAGATATTATTATTATTATTATTATTATTATTTTACAGAAAAAAATAAGTCGAAAATTTTGAATCTGGTCCTTAGAATAAATAACAACATAAGAATATTTATATACTACCCTCTGAATATTTAGAATAACAGCTGCACCAATTTTATTTGACATCACCAGCCCTTACTGTTTTTATATTATATTATTTGTATTTATACTCCCAAACTTCGACGCGCTTTATCGTTGTCATTTTTAGATAGACAAAAGAAGAATTGGGTTTGTTTTTAAAAACAATCAACCGAATTGAATGATAATTTTTCCATGGATGCCATGGTCAGAATGCACCAAATGGAAATGGGACCACACGGGAATATCCAGCTTTCAAATAAAAAAAAGAATTATCAAAATCGGATCACCTAGTCGAAAGTTGAGGTAACAAACATAAAAAAATACAGTCGAATTGAGAACCTTCTCCGTACCTATCTTCTGATAATTTCGGTCTAAATAAGGTCTCAATAAGAGTGCACGATTTAATTTTACAATAAAACATGTTTTTTTGAGCGAGTGATTATATTTTTATTGCATTAGAAAGAAGACATGTTCCGATTATGTATGGAATAAAATATCCGGCCAATGATAGCCGGGCTCTGAAAACAGGCCCTTGCTCTTTTCATGAAATTTTCGATTACATTTTTACAAAGATGTGGCTTTATCTCACCGATGCGATGAAGCGTTAAAATCTCGGCCTTGAGATCAGGAGTTGTTTGTGGTTTATTCACATAGACCTAAAATTTCAAAAAATCCCAAAGAAACATATCCCAAGGCATTAAATCGCACGATCTTGGCGGCCAATTGACATCGGAATTTCGGTAGATGATTCGGTCTGGAAATCGTAGCTTCAATAAATCGATTGCTTATTAAGACACCTTTACATAGAACAATATTTTTTACCCAGGACACTACTCTATTGTACGTAGGTAGGTAGGTACTAGTGGCAAAGGGTCCCTATAACACGATTCCTGTCGGCTTCCCTTTTGAAATTCCCATTCGGGCACCTTCTACCACCTATCATACACAACAACCTACCTTACCAAGCCTATATGCTTATCTATCAATTAAAAACTAGCTTGCGCCTACTAATTTTGTCAAGCAACGTCACAAAATATATCTATTAGGTCCTTACATATGAAATTGGCGTTTTTCGTACTGGCCACTTTAATCACAAATTTCTCCTCTTTGGTAAGGAATTCCAAATTCAAATTTGTACAGCTATAGACTCATGTATTTGTGCTTCGATGATCGTCATTCATTTGTTGTTTTTCTTCTGTTTTTTTCTGTTTGCGTCACTCATTTTACAAAATGGAAAACTTAAAATATCGCATTATTTACGAGTACGAGTTCCGCCGTGGCACTAGTGCTGCGGAAACAACTCGAAGGGTGAATGATGTGTATGGCGGTCGTGTTGCAAAAGAAAACACAGTTCGTTTTTGGTTCCAACGTTTTCGTTCTGGAAATTTCGACCTGCAGAACAAGCCCCGTGGACGGCCTGAGACTCAAGTTGATAATGAAGAGTTGAAGGCTATTGTGGAAGCGGATCAATCGCAAACCACGTCCGAGTTAGCTGCAGGCTGCGATGTTAGTGATAAAACTGTTTTAATTCACTTGAAGCAAATTGGGAAGATTAAAAAGCTTGAAAGGTGGGTACCTCACGAATTGACTGAAGCAAACCGGCAAACGCGCGTCGACTGCCGCGTTACATTACTAAACCGGCACAATAATAGCAGCGTTTTACCTGAAATAAAACGCATATTAAAATACTTACCTCACTGGAAGCTTTTATAATGAGAGAGCACATCCGTTTCCGTCGAATTTGACTACTTTTTAACAGTTTTTCTACTAGTACATCCGGTCCGGTAGCGACACCTGGCGGCCGCGCGCCTTTTTTCGTTTACGCAAAAGGCACAGCGCCATATTTTATCATTGGCTAGGTTTCACCAGGCAGAATTAAAAGTAAAGCTTCCAGTGAGGTAAGTATTTTAATATGCGTTTTATTTCAGGTAAAACGCTGCTATTAAATTACTAGACCGTCACTGGAAGCTTTTATAATGAGATCTGTTTGTTTTCGCCTGGTGTCGCTACATGTAGAGTTTGAGGGAATAGCGCCAATGTGATTGGGATATTTTAAGTAAAATAATAATAAAGAAAATAATAATAATAAAGAAATGTATTAAAAATAATTCTTAATAATAATAACAAAACACTCATAAGTTTCAAATAAGTCTAGCACTCTTCATTGATGTTAACAAAAATCAGTCTTATTAATTATAAAAATTATTTTAATGGAACTTCTGTTCTCAGTTTAAATCAATACAAATGAATACTTCAGCTGATATTTAAAAATTGGCTCAAATAATTGTGTAACATTACAAATTAATATTTCAGCTGATATTTAATCAATTGGCTCAAATAATTATGTAACATTGCAAATGAATACTTCAGCTGATATTTAATCAATTGGCTCAAATAATTGTGTAACATTATCAGATCGACTTCGGCTACCATAACTGTCCATTATTTCACGCCTATAAAATTTTTGAAAGGTGTTAGCGGACCGCCAATTCCCTCGTGCCAAGATATCGTCGAGTGGATGATTTTCCTGCCAGCATTTAGAAGTTACGGCAGATCGTATGCTACCTGGGGCGGCTATAATACCAGCTTCTTTGAAAAGGGTTTTGACCCACCCTGCAATAACAGTGCGCGATGCTGGCTTAGCCTCTCCTCTTACTGTAATAAATAAATTTCTAGACTTAGCAGTGTTACGTCTATCTGATAAAAGTAGTATTGTTTTATCTATCCATGACACGGGATTTAATTTATGATTGTTATTATTTGGAAGAAGTTTCCACCCAGACTGTCTAAAGTTATGACTATCAGTCTTAGAACCAAATCTAGGCCATAAAATAATACTATCATCAGACTTTATGCAATGTCTAGGATCTATGTCAAGTAATGTTAAATCGTGTATGCGTCTACCTGAGCAGAGCAAGAGTAAAGTTGCGGTATGACGCGATACTTCAAAAATATTATCAGAGTTAATCGCATAATTGTTCAGAAAAGAAATTAATTTACCAACATCCCAGATAGGAGGTTTTGTTATCTTTGAGGTTTTAAGAGCAATGGATTTCAAAATATGTTTAACTAAAACATGATCACTCAAATGACTAGAAGTGTCTGCGTTACACAACGTCGAAACAACAGATTTATGTAAAACTATAGTATTATATGATAATTTGTTTTTTAGATATAAATCTGATAAAAACTGGGCCAATTCTGCACCTGTTGGGTTTTTTGTGTTGATATTATTAGTATTAGACCATAAAGTCCATCGCTTCCAAGCTACTTCGTAAGTTTTCTGTGTGGATTTTCTCCACGAATTTCTTAGTAGGGATAATTGTTCAGTGTTCCATGATTCTACCGCCGACGTCCACCCCCACACTTCCAGACCTCTAGAACGATGTTCTCGACTTTCAGTGGTGGTAGACCCGTTGACGTGTCCACCAAATACTTCTGAAGATTTTTCAGCGTTAATGGAGCCGCTAACGCTCGGGTTTTCAGGTCCGCTCGCCAAAACACCTTGTCCCACCTGGGTACAACTATCAAGTATATGCCTGTTGCTTGATTCAGATGAATCAATACTTTGGGAATTAGACATGGCGGTGGGAATACCCACGCTAGAGGGTAGTTCCAAGGAACACTGAACGCGTCGTGAAACATAGCTTTTTGGTCTTTCAGATCTCGTGTTACATAATTGCAAACAACATGTGCGTTCTTTGAGGCAAATAGATCTATTACCGGAACTCCCCACTTTGCAAATACTGTGTGCACACATGCTGGCAATAGATGCCACTCTGGGAGTACACGGTGACGCGACAGGTGATCGGCCTGATTGTTGAACTTGCCTGGGAGATAGTATATGCTGAAGTGAATTTGATGTTGATCGAGTACATTCAGAATATGATAAGTTATTTCCACTAGCGGCGGCGACTTTGTACCCCCCTCCTTTCGCAGATGAGCTACTGCAGTCTGATTGTCGCACTGTATGAGCAGTGAACTGTGGCGTATTTGATACGCCTGTTTTTGAAGTATATGTAGTATGGCTAACATTTCTTTTTGATTGCAGTGGAGAGGTTGCTCTTCTCGTGACCAAGTTCCCGAAAAGGTCAGATCGTTCAGTTGTGCTCCCCATGCTATGTCTGAAGCATCTGTTACTAGAAAATTTGTCGGTGGTGGGTAATGTAGCAGTGTTGAGAGGTGGCAATTCAGTGTCCACCAAACCAGTTCTTTCACGATTTGAGTAGAAAGTGGGTAGGTTGCAGACGAATTTTTGGGTAACAAATTCATTGACATCATCAACTGTCGATGATTGAGCCTGCCCCGAGGAACGACAAAACTTGCAAAGTTCAGAAGACCCACTATTTTCTGAAAATCTTTCAGGGTAACTTTCTGAGTTATGAGGATATGTTTTATTTTTGTGACAATAACATTGACTTTCTCTAATGGTAGAGATTTTTGATTTTGCCAGGGCTTCCACAGGATTCCCAAATAAGTTATCTCTTTCTGCGGTTTGAGCACAGATTTCTCGAGATTTACGTGCCAACCTAGGTACGTTAGGGTTTCCACTAAGACTTTTACGTGCTCGCGGAGCACTTCTACATTCTGATGTACTATCAGGAAATCGTCGAGATAAACAACGATTCTCATATTGCACCTTTGACGCAGTATTTGGGCTACCCAATTCGTGATGATAGAAAACGTTTTTGGCGCTGTGTTTAGACCAAAAGGGAGGCACGTCATCTCCAACAATTCGTGGTTGTACACGAGGCGCAAAAAGCGCCTCTGTGACCTTGTTACTGGTATGTGGAAGTAGGCTTGCGAAAGGTCGACTTTGCACAGCCAGTCTTGTGGTTGCAGAAAGTCCGGAATGCGGTACATATTTATTAAGTGAAAGGGTTCGGTCATTACATACTCGTTTAGTGCTTTGAGGTTGAAAATGGGACGGGCTGACCCGTCGGATTTTGGGACAAGAAACATTGGGGATATGAAACTCGGTGATACCGGAGCTAGCTTTAAAACACCTTGGTTTTTCATTTTCTGAACAATTTGCGACATTTCTGACGAAACAGGGGTGTGAAACTGGCCTATTTTTAAATTTGGATAAATGAGCGGGGGTTTTTGGAAGAAAGGTATGTGATACCCCTGAATTAGTTTTAAAATGACTCTTGGAGCCCCCATTTTCTCCCACTTTAAATAAAATATTGCTAACTGACCTGCTTGGAATGTCCTCGAGTCATTGTTTCCTTTTTTGGTTATCCCGAGAGTACCTGGGAGCATTGGAGCGTCCTGTACCATGTCCACGGTTAGGCCTCGAGCCTCTGCCGTGAAAGGAACCTCGTGAGTTTGAGCGCTGGTTTTCAGGTTGGCCACTTCCATGTTGACCTTTATAGAGGTTATGGTATCCACCCCGCGAGGGTGGGTTGTTGTAGGCATTATAAGCATACGTATTCTGCCTTGGATCCTGAGAGAAGCCTCGAGGTCCACGCGATGGACCTACTGGTTTGCGCAAGCTCTGCCCCCGCGAGGGGCGGCTAGGATGACCTTGATTAGGCTTTATCTGACCTGCAGTTTTTACAGGCCAAAATGCTTTACGTACCCCACCAGCCTTTTCTAAAGCAGCAGTGAATGGTTCGGAATCAAATAAATACTTCGATGATGGGGGTATTCTATTAAGTGCCGCTTTCACTAAAGGGTCGCGAGCTTGGCTGGCTATCGTGTCTCGGCGCATTTCAATACTTTCGGCTCTGTGGCCACAGACTAACTGTAACAAGTCTGAAGTGACTTTGTGAAGGTCACCTTTTTGAAAAAGTTCGTCAACTTTATCGCTTAAGCTATTAAAATCAACGCGCGCGTCTTTTGCCCAGGAAAGGAGAGTGCGAATACATGTTTGCAAAATTTCTTTTTGTTTAAGAACACAAAAAGTTATCGCAGCATAGGATTTTTCTGTGAGAGCCATCTGACGTAATGTGTCATACATTTTCACCTCTTCGTTTGAATCTAAGTCTATAAAACCTGGGGTGTGGTTGTATAGTTTTTGCGTTTCAGAATATCTTACCTCTGACCATGAGCTACTACCTAGTCGCTGAACCTCGCTGAGCATTTTTAAAAAAGTATCCGGTGTTTTCGGAATAGATGGTTCTTTTAACTTTGTTTCGAGGTCGAAAGTAAATTCGGAAGTATTGGCCTCGTCAAGACTTCGGTGAGCAGTGACGTCATTCTGGTCGTATAAGTGCCCACTAACATCAGAACAGAGCGAAACCTGATCATCATGGCAAGCAGTTTCTAAATTATCCGATTGTCGTGCAATAAAATCAGTAATGAAATTTCTGAGCTCACCCACGTCCTCCACGAGTTGGCTTACTGTCGAATCATGGTGTCGAGCCCGTTTCGCCTTCCTGTGGCGGCGGTTGCGGCGGCGGCGGCGCCGTTTTTTGTTGGCAGACCTCTGCGAGATACTAGAGCTGCTGCTCGAGGAACAACTGCTGCTGTTGCTGCTGCTCGACAGGCTCCGGGGACGTTTGCGAGCTACTCCAGTCGGGTTTGCTGCATCCACAGCAGCTTTCGGTGCATTTTCATCCATTATAACTGTAATTTACACATTTTAGTTATTAAAAATGCATTTACTAAGTCAGTCCTTGCCGTAAGTACCGGAAGTATCGAAAGTACCGAAAGTACCGAGAGTACTGAAAGTATAAAATATATATTTAAAAATATATATAATAAATGATCGTGTACCAAACCGAAAAGGCCGAATATATCGTACAAGGATCAGTAAGATATTTAATGATCACGTGCTTATTATAAGATATGAGAACCGAACTGATGGAACCGAATGTACCGAACATAGACCGGTTAATTATTAAATAAACGATCACGTATTATAAAAATACGAGATCCGAACGGAAAAAAAAAAAAAAAACCGTTAAAAGTTTTTTATGACCACGTGTTTTCTCAAAATGTGTTGGACTTTGCACTGCAGGCACGGTAAAGTAAAAATAATAAAATAGGGTAGGACCACATTTTTTGAAAATGGGTTCTTTATTTTATGACCACGTGTTGTACAAAATAATAAAATATCATTATCTGTAATATCTCTGGAATATAAAGATATTATTACGAACACAATCGTTCTCAAGATATTTTTAGGTGCAAGGAAATAAATAAATTTTAAAAACTTACGGTTTTCCTCGCGTTTCAATCTTCACTGGGTATAACACTGTAGGGGGTATAGTGCAACAGTAACTGTGCCAGAGCTAGAGCTGCTGTGCATGAGTTACTTCGACGGAAAAGAATTCGCCAATGATAAAATATGGCGCTGTGCCTTTTGCGTAAACGAAAAAAGGCGCGCGGCCGCCAGGTGTCGCTACCGGACCGGATGTACTAGTAGAAAAACTGTTAAAAAGTAGTCAAATTCGACGGAAACGGATGTGCTCTCTCATTATAAAAGCTTCCAGTGACGGTCTAGTAATTTAATGAAGGTATTTTAAACCGAATCATTACCTGTGATGAAAAATGGGTTCTTTACGATAATCGGAAGCGCTCAGCGCAATGGTTGGATCCTGGCCAGCCAGCCAAATCCTGCCCCAAGCGAAAATTAACCCCAAAAAAGGTACTTGTAAGCGTTTGGTGGACTAGTGCCGGTATTGTTCATTACAGTTTTCTCAAATCTGGCCAGACTATTACGGCTGATGTCTATTGTCAGCAATAGCAAACCATGATGGAAAAGCTAGCGGCTAAACAACCTAGGCTGGTCAATCGCTCCACGCCACTGCTGCTTGACGACAACGCTAGACCACACACTGCGCAACAGACGGCTACTAAATTAGAAGAGCTTCAATTGGAAAGTCTAAGACATCCTCCGTACTCCCCGGACCTTGCTCCAACAGATTACCATTTTTTTCGAAATTTGGATAACTTCTTGCAAGGGAAAAAATTCAACTCCGATGGGGCAGTCCAAATCGCCTTCAAAGATTTTATTGATTCCCGTCCGACTGGTTTTTTTAGTAAAGGGATCAATGAACTACCTATAAGATGGCAAAAGTGCATAGAAAATAATGGTTCATACTTTGATTAATTAAATATATTATATTAAAAAATATTCGACTTTTTGTTCCTCCCATACAAAACGCCAATTTCATATGTAAGGACCTAATATAAGTATATATATACAAACTTTTAGTTGATCCGTGGCATGCAGAGGTGGTTGTGTAGGTGACAAACTACTCTTTCTCTCTCACTCTCGTACATTTTTAGGTGTCGGCGAAACAAGTACTCCATAAGTCGGTAATTGTGTATAATCCGACTATTAAGATAGTGACCCCGTGAATATCTAATATTGCGTTCGCAGACCAATATTTAATTTAGTCGACTGGCTCGACAGCCGTCCTTGCATGATAATTTGTATCATGCTGTGTCCTTCACCTTGTTTGTTTGTTATGATTAGGTAGTGAATTTTGTTTTGTTTTGAAGAAAATAATAAAAATTAGTGAATTGAGGTGGACTTGAAAGTCAGAAGAAAAAAATTGTGAATTGTGCATCGTCTTGGGTGACTTTACTTTAGATTTCTGTGTCTTTTCTAGGTAAGTTAATAGAGATAGTGTAAAAGTTTGCTAAATCAACTTGCAAAAAGTTTATTCAAATGCCATTAGTTTCATTCGAAAACCAAACTTCATAATGACCGCGTTATTACGAATTGATTGTTGTCTCACGGATTATCTGCTTAGCGAAGGAAAATCGTTTTCATCACTAAGTTTTGAAAATAAAAAACATGTTAGGTATACAGTTAGGCCGCGCTCGTCTAAACATGACAATTAAATATCGACGAAAAGATGGGTTTGTTTACAAAGCACTTTCACAGTTCATAAACGAAAAATATGCTTGGCTCACGGGAAGTTGCAAATTGAATAAAATGTTCTGTTTCCCGTGTTTATTGTTTTCTGATTCGAGTAGCGTATGGAGCCACACGGGTTTGGTTTTTTCCATGATTATAGTATGCTGAAGGTGGTATGTGTCCTATGAACGTGCTCGCTAACATCTTATCTAAATCGCACGAAGCTGCAAACGTAAGTTTTTTTTAGCTCCGGCTTCCATCTTCTGAATTTTCACCCTTCGCCACTGGTACTAATACAGGCTGTTAAAGAAGAAGAAGAAAGTAGGTAGCGGTACCTACCTACATACAATTCCATTCTAATCGTGGTGCGGCGATTGAAGTTGTGCAGACGTGACAGTAGTTCCGCAAAGATACGTACCTTGGTTCAGAAAACTTGCATCTGAATATGGGCGCCAACTTTGGTAACGGGCGGGCGGACTTTCGGCACGATTCTTGGTATTCGAGTTGATGCTGTTTGAATTGACGTTTATGAAGGACACAAAAGTTTAGTTATCACACTAATATTATAAAGGCGAAAGTTTGGATGGATGTATGGATGGATGTTTGTTACCTCTTCACGCCAAAACTACTGAGCGGATCTGGCTGAAATTTTGCATACAGGTAATTCTAATACTGGAATAAAACATAGGCTACTTTTTATCCCATCAATATGTTCCCGTGGGATAAAAACACCTTTTAATGTTTTCATAGGAACAACGCGTGCGAAGCCGCGGGGCGCAGCTAGTCATTTATATTTGTTTGACATAACTTATATTATAAGCTGGCTCCGTAACACAGTTTTGAACTACTTCAGGACCTTATTAATTAATTACTGTCTGTAAAACTGTAATATATTATTAAAACAATTTTTTACTCATTAAACTACTTCAAAAAAGGAGGAGGTTCTCAATTAGAATGTTTTGTTTGTTTTTTATCTTATTAGTGTCAGTTATTAGTGACTGGGTGATAAGATTTCGATGATTCTTTTTAAAAAAATGGTGTTTTCCGTGTGGTCCCATTTAAATTTGGTCCAGTTCTGACAATTGCATCCATGAGAAAATCATAAAATTGCAGTCGTTTTATACATTTTTAAAACAAACCCAATTATTCATTAGTATTTTTAGCCGTTACTGTTGGACCAAGGCCTCGCTTTTTTCTTTTAACTCCTCGAAATTTAACACAGTAACAGTTATGTACGCAACACCACATCAACATATAAATAATTTATTTTATTTTAAGAAACTATAAACCGACTTCTAATCTTTATAGTTTTTTTCATGAATTTTCATGGAACCTATTGCCAGAACTGAACAAAATTAAAAAGCGACCACACGGGAAGCACCAGCTTTCATATAAAAAAGAGTCATGAAAATCGGACCACCCAGTCAATAGTTCAGAGGTAAAAAAAAACAGTCGAATTGAGGACCTCCTTTTTTTTGACGTCTGTTAAAAATACAAACTTGAGAGTAGCATAGTAGGTATTCTAGGTATAAAACATTGAAAGCGCTACACGCGCGTTTAAGTCTTTTGTACGGATTGTAAAACGTGCTACGCGCGTAGACCGGCGCGTGTAGACGGGGCGTAGCACTTAAGAGTTAGATTATGAGTGAAGAACCGAGAGACTTAGTAAGGAATCATTTTATTGCACTTGGATGAGAAGGCGGAAATAAATACAATGAAAAGGATAAAGGTTCTCTCTACGTTTTGAGCACCCAGAGCGATAGTGGTTTGGCTTGGATTTCCCTTAGTTTCGCGCTATTTTAGTTGACATTACAACTATCGCAAACTCACGCTATCGCTACCGCTCTCGGTTGCGAATACCACTTAGATCTGAACAGACCTTCAGGATTGAATGTGTTTGCATTAATAGGAGTAATCCTGAACGCAACAATTTTAGCAGCACAAAAGTGGGTCACATCAGCATACGAGGAAGAAATGTGGTAGTTCTTCCTCGTTTACTTGAATACAGGATTTTATGTTGACTTTCTTGCTAAATTATATGGCGCTGGGATTTTCAAGCTGCTTTAAAATAGGAGGTTTATTATTAGAATCCTACTTTGTATAATATGCAATGTACTGCTCATAAGAAGCCTAAGATATTGCCCTGGAATTATTGGTAGAAATCTCTGCAAGCGATAAGACTGCCAATAGCATTGATACCTAGAACATCCTACACTTACTTTAGTATAATCTTTCTTGCAATAAAGCTACCTATTTCTTTTATTTTAATTTTTTTATGTTTTTCGAATTCAATAACTACTTACGGTATTTGTTGTTAGAAATCTATCAAATCTCTTATTCACGACTATTTCAGATACGGGTTGGCCCAATAACCTTGTTAAAATATAATAATGGGATCCATGAAGAAATAACTTGAGGTGGTTAATCAAATATTTAGAATTTTTTTTAAAATGTTATCTTTGATTTCGAAATTCGGGGGCCTACCCGTAAGAACGAAATCGAAGATCACTATCCGTCAACTTTGTAATTCGTTTTTCTAGGTAGGTCTCTTGTTTACGCCCGTGAAGAGATGGGTTGGTGCAAATTCTAAGCCAGCACCACCAAACAGGTAAGTACAAAAGGTTTCATAATTGAGACAAGCGCTTTAAAAGTAAATAAGTAAGTACTTAGTGTAGAAAAGTTTGTGTGATTTCATTGCAGCATATCAAATATGCCATGACTCGGCAAAGTTTTTTGCTCGTAATTAGGTTTGTTTAAAAAACTATATACCAACTTCAATTTTATGATTTTCTCATGGATGCCATCGTCAGAACTAGACCAAACTGTAATGGGACCACACGGGAAGCACCAACTTGCAAAAAATGTGAGGTATTTAGTACTATTACGGGAAAATAGGGATAAAATATAAAATGACACGTTGCTTGGCTATCGTTTATTCCGGTATGTCGACTCAGAAGGAAGATCCAGGATCTACCCACAACTTGTGGGTAATTAGTATTTTTATGAACTACCTACATACATCACAAAATGAATCATTAAAATCGGATCACCCAGTCAAAAGTTCTTAGGTAACAAACATAAAAAAACGAATTGAGAACCTCCTCCTTTTTTAAAGTCGGTAAAAAAAGAAAAACGCTGATTTTCAGCCACAATAATTTATGAAATAATATAAATAATTTATTTTTATAGGTACTTTTGTTTGTGTAGGTGTTCATGATTTTTTAACGATTACAATTATAATAAATATAGTACAATAAAAAATAACTTGCAGAAAAAAATAACAAAATGAACGACTGTTTATTTTTGGCATACGAAGTGCTTGAGAATACCTTCTATTTGCTTTTGCGATAAAAACATTTTGAACTTTAATTTAATAGTGTATTTAGTGTTAGAATTGCGAATGGGGGAGGAGTATCTTCCAGCACGGCGTTGCCGAATACCTGAAACTTCCCCTAAAAGCTGCAGTCTTGTACATAAAAAAAACATATGCGACGAAAGTAGAACCTCCTTTTTTGAAGCCGGTTAAAAAGAGGCGCGAGTGTTTTTGACGTTAGTAACGAAATGTGATCGTAAGATCATTAAAAATTAATCAGAATCTTCAATTTCTCTTTTCCGTGTAAGCACCCTGTAGATAAGCCACCATTTTGTTACTGAATCAGGTTTATTACGTATGTATGTGATATAGTTATTTCAGCATCTAAGTACGACGTTAATTATGTTTGCGATTCGTACCTTGCAAAGATCAAGCAAGTTTTTACCCGACTACTAACAGAAGAGGGTTATGAGGTTAGCACCCTATGTAATTATGTATGTAGCTTATTATTTATGTCCCACGTAGCGCTGAAACTACTTGTTCGATTTCTACCAAAACGGTATAGATTGATTCGTCTCAATTGTGGTGATAAAGTTAATGACGTCAGACTATATTGGGAGTCTAACGAGCGAAAAAGCGATAGCTGAGTCGTAGACTCAGCATTTAATTAAGGTACCTTTATATTGTACACTTTTTTATATATTATGTTTAATTTATGACAATAAAGAAATCTGAATCTAAATCTAACGGGGTCTAAGTAAGGGTCCAAACATTTCATTGTTAAAATAATAAGCACAATCGGTTAACGAAGAAGTCGGCTTTAACTTTATTTTATCTTGTAAGAAATATTTCCTTTTTACTCCTAGTAAGGAGATATCGGCGAGGAAAGTGGGAATGACCACCTCAGCTGGCGTTAAACAAAATACCTACACAAACCATGATATTACGAAAAACTTGCTCTCTCGAAAATCTGTGCAACTTGCGAACAGCGCAAAAATTGCAGTTGAAAACTTGGAGAAACAAATGCAAGATGTAAACGAGCGGATAACAGCTCTGGGGCAAATCTGCACCGTATGGGGTTATGCATAAGTACAGGGAGGGAATGAGGCAGGGGTTAAATTATACCTACTCAAAAAGGGGGGTCCTAATTTTAAATTCTTCTAAGTAATTATAAAGTGTTCGTTAGCTATTTCAGTGGCATAATTTTTATTACTTTACCTACCATAAGTTCAGAAAATTGGCTCTATGAATTTCCCGCAGCCACAATTTCCTTCAAGTAATAGAATATAAATACGAGATAAATTTTCTCTCAGCAACAATAGAAGGAAGTTGAAGTCGGCTTGTAGAATCTAAGAATAGAATATACTAGTACCTAACATTTATTTGGACACAGATAGAAAAAGAGTAAAAAATAAACAAGCAAAAAACCAAAACAGTATAGTAACATGGAGGTAAGTGTGACTTATGACGTACATATATGTAGATGATGATAATAACCTAGCAAATATCATTGTTAGGTTTCCTCAGCATTCAGCACCTTTAGAGGATTCCAAATACCTAAATGCATTTTTCTATTTTAAAACTTATTCGTAACTAATAAGTTATAATAAGAAGAAAGGTTATAATAACCTTTCTTCATAATTTTATTAGAACCTACCCTTAATCCACACCTGCTGTATTGGATGGTGTTATGCATAAAGTAAAAGGCGGTGGGATGCCGTTAAACAGTTTCACCTTTCAGCCATCTGGGTTCAAGTCGCCCATTTCGTACGTAACTTCGGCAACTAGGGTACAGTGACAAACATTTGGCACTTACAGAGACTTTTTTCTGAAAAAGAAAGATCTCCAATTATAATGCCTGCAGCTGTAAGCAATGTTGTGTTTATGTTATTTTCTTTTCTTTTCTTCTTTTTTAAATGTGTAATTTTTTGTAAAATGTACCGAAATGGACCATGCCGGTCTGAAATAAATGATTTTTATTTTATTTTATTTATTATTTTTAATAATATAAGGATAGAAATATTTAGTAACAATGCCGCGCAAAACCGTTTCGAATGAAATTTTCAAATTTCATCCGCGTGCACTGCTCAACCCTCAAATTGACACGCGAATGCATTTTGTTAAATCTCATCAATAATGTTTTGCCCGTAATTTTTACTATATTTTATTAAAGTAAATATTTGGAATGGATATCCAATTCCCGCAAAAAAGCGCCTGAATCTATTGTTAATCTTAACTCTATTATGCCTAGGCAATTCGTTATGTACTGGGACAATCTTTTCAAATCGGAAAAACGAACTTAGGAGTAGGTTAATAAGCCGTCCTGTTTGCAGAAGTATCTGAAAACAGTTTGGACATCAATTTCAATCTTGCAGTATTTGGTACTTTTGACGCTAACGCATGATTGGTAATCGCATATGTAGGTATGCAATTTTATTAAAGTGGAACCAAGTTTTGCATGCATTTGGTAAAACTTTCGCAAGCATCAAGCTAAGTGAAGTTACTCAAATAGGTGGATTGGTAAACCTTGGAGTATATTTAAATATGCAAATATAAAATATAATAATAACAAAATAAAAATGTCAGTAATTTCTCAATCTTTACATATGAATAATTATCACTTAAATTTTATAGATTACGTGTACCTGGACTAGATAAAACCTGTATCTCGAGCAATCGAGTACCTAATCAAAACGTAAGACATTGGTCCAAAGGTCAGTCGCCTAAGTAGTCCATAATATTTCTACCTCACAGTGTCCCTATTGGCAGAAACAAAACCTATTACCAGAAGCAAGCCAGAATTCAGGATCGTAGTACCCACCCTACAGGGGACAGAATTGACATGCCTCCATGCAAATAAATTCAAATAATTGGGTTACAACTAGGCTCAGATTGACTGGCGCGGGGCAATGCATTGTAGAGTAGACGCATTCCTCTGCAAGTTATTGCTCTAACATTCTAATGGTGGGTACAAAGCGAATGTAAACGAGTCTGATTCGACATTCGGTACGTTCGTAACATATTTCTTTGATGAAGCTACAGTTGCTCGAGCTCGGCCAAAGGGGAACTTAGGCCCTCGTTTAGGCTCGCTTGCTTTTGCAATGGCGTCCACACTGGTTCTTTCAAATTCAAATTCAAATTAAAAAATGCTTATTTTTCCATAAATACAATAAATGTACACATATAAAAGGTCAAATCATATTTAAAAAAATACACTGACACGGAAATAAAGTGGTATTTTTGAAGAAACCTTTAGCCTGATCTCAGATCGTAGAGCAAAATCAGTCCCAAGCTTTTTTTATCCGTTTTGACAGTTTGTTTGATATACTGATAATTTTTGCAGCTCAGTAGGGGTTTTGTTTTCTCTACTCACAGTGATCTGAGTTTTTTTAAATCTCTACGCGATCACGAATCCGCAAACCAAGCGAGCTGCTTATGACAATACAATACCCCTCTTGTTTGGTCAGGGGATTATACACAGTAGGACATTGGAGTAATATTCTTTGTAAAGAAAGATTTTATTTTGTAAAAAAATTAATTAAAAATTAATTAAAAATTAATTTTTTAATATATTTATTCATATTTTTTTTGGGGATTCTGTGTTTTGGGATTTCGTTCACTTTTTGTTTTCTGTCGGGAAGCGTGCGTCGAGATGCCATAGTTAACCCAAATTTTTGTGTTTAAATGAATACAAAGGGTCTTATAAAATCCTCGCTACAGGTAATTTAATAGGTATCCAGTACCAACAGGCCTTTAAACCATCGATATTTCAAAATTAATGTCATTCCTCAATCACTTTCGCAGTGAATTAAGGAAATTTAAATACGTAAAACTCATTTTCTAAAATTGTTTACCAAATTGAGCAGTCGGAAATAATCATTTTAGCATAAAACAATACTTAGCTCTCGGAATCCTTGGTGATCGATGGGCGGGCGGCCGGCGCCGTAATAACCGCCCTATTAGCGAAGCACTCGACATTTTATCAGAATCAATAACATGTATTATAACAATTGAGAGAGAGAAAGAATTGATAAAAATGTCGAACGTGACATAGTATTAAGCTCTGCGCTCATTTGCCCAACGCCACTATTGCGTTTCTAAAATAAGGCTTAATTTCAATTCGTTATGTTTATATTATATATTTTACAGTTACCTGTTAGGTATTCATAATGTTGTTAATATTTATTTAAGATACTACACTTTTCTTTCTTAAATTCACATAATTCTTTCCATCCAAATTTTGCCTGGACGAGATCGCTTCTAAGCGATAAGAACCGCCCGTTGTACTTTTGTCTTATGTTGTTTCATTTGTATTTTTTTTTGTTGGAAGTAACACTAGAGTATTTTTACCGGCGAACTGTCTGCCATATGATGCCGTCAATTTGAAATGCATCTAAATGTTACAAATTAAAGCCTGCACATTTTTGTGTTTTACGGTAACGGTGCGTCTCCGATTTGCGAAAACCTTTGCCCTTCGAGGTTTTATTATAATTTCTGCTTTGATTATAAGAATGGGTCATCAGAGCTAGTAGAAAGCAATATACTAAAAAATTACAAGATTTTTTCATACATCCACTTGATCAAAGTTTTCGCCGGTCGATAGATCCCAATAAAAAATGATTTTGTATGACTTTGTATTTAGTTGATAGATAAATACTAAGCCGAACTCCAGGCACGAAACTTATAAATAAGGTTATTTATTACAATCTCTAGGTACATATTTTAGAATAGTTCGTGCGTTTTCCCACGTGTAAGCACGATTGGTTGCGTAATTTTATCGTTATTTTCGTCAGACAGAAGATTTTCTATATAATTTTTATTAAGAGCATTGCCCAGATTACAACGGTTCTACTCACCTAAAAAAATATATAATATCCCAAAGTGGGTATATTGTGTGTACTATAAATATACTTAGTTGATAAGTTCTGAAATTGTATATACTTACCATAATGTAAAGCAGTGAATAAATGAAATGAAATGAAAATGAAACATTTTGACTACGCTGGGACTTGAACCCGCATCTTTTCCTCAATATGGGAATGTGCTAAACAACTACACTACGACGTCAAGTGACGTAAGAGTCTAAAATTTCTGGAACTTCATACGGACTCTAGCTAAACTAAAACTAAAGCTAACTTAATGTTAAACTCTAGCTAAACTAAAACTGAACTCTAGCTAAAGGACTCTAGCCTTACACAGAAATAACACTGTGTAATGGCATTCTCACAATGATAAAAAAAACTCTACTCACTTTCTCTTATTTTTCTTTAGAAATCGAAAACTTTCACAATGGTGAGATATTCTCACAGTCCCCCAGAATAGCCCCCAATGTGGATTAACGTCGTAAAAGATTACACTGTAGCTCGTATGATTTATACGATTTGCTAGAATTTACGGATCCCGGTAATGCGCACTGTCGACGTACATTTGCGTTTACGTTCACAATAGTATTTAGACATTCATTCTAGTGTTAGATGATAAATTAATTAACTGTATTGTTCTGTACTCTAGTAGTGCCTAGAGTACACAAAAATACTCTACTAGTGCGCCATGTCGATTTTTCTCCCGACTCGACGCACTTAAGGTGCTTTATCGATTTAAGGCGCATACTCGAGCCAATGTGGTGCCGCCACCTATTTTATCATATTATTATGAGGTACGTTTACATGACCTATATTATATATATATATATATACCGTGTCAATTTTGAATGAAGCATAAACGTAAACAAACCGCCCATACTTAACCTAAAATTCACTTTGTTGGCGCGTCCTTTTATACGTAATTTACATTACTTGTCGATTTTAGATCCTCCCTTCAATAAAAATTGCTTACAATTATAACTGAAACTCGACGCCAAGCAAGTGAGATTTTGTTATTTGTGTCGTATTTTGTTTACTAACATGCTTCATTCAAAATGGATAAACCATAGTAACAAATGGGACTAATATTAAAATGACATGTACAGTCTTGTACACGATAAAATTAACATGAAAAAACATTTCGTAATTGGCTATCTATTACTTATTCATATTAATATCGTGTTTTTGGGATAAAACACTTTATTATTTCTAATTTCTACCTACGTCACAGAACGATCGATCTGTTCAGAAGTTTTATAATAATAATAATTGAGTTGGTTTTTAAAAAACTATAAACTGACTTCAATTATATAGTTTTCTCAGGATGCTAATGATGGATGAACTGGACCAATTTCAGATGGGACCACACGAGAAGCTTTCAAAGAATCATCAAAATCGAATCACCCAGTCAAAAATTCTGAGGGAGCAAACATACAAAAAAATACAGTCGAATTGAGAAGCTCCTCCTTTTTTAAGTCGGTTAACAACTTGTTCACATCTTCATAAACTATAAAATAATAATAATGACTCTTTATTCGTACCAAACAAACAAATATGATTCAGTAGGAAATGCTGAGATGTTGCTAAGTAGTTTAATTGTTTTCGGATAAATAAAGTTTTTTAAATATTAGTAATTTTGGGACAATTCACACAGCATTATCTAGCCCTAAGCTAAGCAGAGCTTGTGTTATGGGTACTAGATAACTGATATACTGAATACACCTGCACTACATGGATAGATATTTTTTTTAACCGACTTCAAAAAAGGAGGAGGTTCTTAATTCAACGGTATTTAAAAATAAATTTACCTCAGAACTTTGACTGCGTGGTCCGATTTTCGTGATTTTTTTTTATTTGAAAGCTGGTGCATCCCTTGTGGTCCCATTTAAATTGGTCGAGTTCTGATATTGGGATCCATAAAATTGAAGTCGGTTTATAGTTTTTTTAAACATAATCAGTTATTATTATTATTATACATAGAACCAATCCAGAATACCCGGAAGAATTATCTGCAGATCGTACACACATTTGTCCCGAGGGGGGAACCGAACCGGCAACCTCCTGCGTTAGGCGAACCTTCGCCCGTCGCGCCACAGAGGTCGTCATAGAATAGACACAGATGCAAAAAGAGTAACAAAAACAAAAACAGTATAGCATGGAGGTAAGTGGAAGTTTACATTATACAGGGTGGAAAAAATCTATGGGCCTTGGAGGAAAACTACCTTAAATCCTTTAGTTAGCTCATTTTACTGAAAGGAAACATTCCTTTATTTTTAAAAAGAAACAAAATCGCATTCAAAGATCTTCTAAAAATTGCTTGTCTCATCTGGGAATCGAACCAACTAAAAATTAAAAAAAGAATCCTCCACTATTTTGTTATGCGAATCAGTAGAATTATTGTTCAGGATAAAATTTGTCTAATAAACATTTTGTCTTAGAAATAAATAAGGCACAACTCTTAGTTCTTGTGCAGTATTATAACTCGTTTAGTAAATTTCATTTGTTACATGACCCCTTATAAAGTAGGTAGTCCAGAGGCGTCATGTCTGGACTTCTCGCATCTAATCGTCCCGTTTGTACCTATCCAGACATTGAAATGTTCGTTAAGGTAAGCCCTGGAAATTCTGCAATTGTGGGCAGGTACACCGTCTTGTTGAAAAATAATATTATTTCGTTCTTCCTCCGTTAGAAGGTTTAATTGATTTTGTAAAAGGTCTAATATTTCAATGTATTTTGCCGTATTTAGATGTCCTTCATAAATGTGCACCAAAACTATCATATTGCTTCTAATACCTCACAATCCTACTGATTCGCATAATAAAATAGTGTGGGTTTCTTTTTTTTTAATTTTTAGTTGGTTCGATTCCCAGGTGAGACAAGCACTTTTTAGAAGATCTTTGAATGCGATTTTGTTTCCTTTTAAAAATAAAGGAATGTTTCCTTTCAGTAAAATGAGCTAACTAAAAGATTTAAGGTAGTTTCCCTCCAGGGCCCATAGATTTTTTCCATCCTGTATATATGCGTCTGCCTCCACGTCCCTGTGCCCATGCTCAGCGTTGTTTTTTAGCCTTATTTATTAATTGACGTTACGGGGCGGCAACTTGGCGACAGAAATAACATAATATCAACAGTTATAAGCTAAGGGCACGTCTGATGTCCAGCGGCGGAATTCCATTAGTAAGCAGGATCTCTTGTTTGATGTATAATCTAGCATTTACTTGACCCAGTGAACCCACCTGTTAGTAAATAGAATATCTAGTATTTACGAGTAGACCCTGTCTTGTTATCTAAGCAATGCTGATTGACATCGCGACCCGCTTAGCCACTCCCGCTGAATACGTGGATAGAGATGGGAAAACATTTTTTTTTTTTTTTTTTTTTTTTTTTTATCAGTAATAGACCTTCGTTTGACCGCAATCTCACATGATGGAAAGCGAAGATGCGGCCGACGATGTATCACGAAGGTCTAGAAGAGAAGAGAAATTATCTTATCGATAGAAGTTTTTCAGTAATTCAGTTCAATTTAAAAGAAGTGATTTTAACTCTCACAAGCTGTATGAAATTTCTGTTGGCGTGACGTAGCAAACATCCAAATATTCGCATTTATAATATTGGTTTGACAGTTTCTGCATATCTAGGTACTAAGAAATTCTGCATCTTAGCTAGAAATAAAGATAATATTAATTCATAATTTAAAATAGTAGGTACTTACTGACCCGCTGAACTTCGTAGGTACCGCTCTTGTATTTTAAACCTTCCTTGGACTTCTATACAAATGTGTATTGTAAAAAATAATAAGTCAAATCGGTCATACCATTCTCGAGTTTTTATTTCTCAATTCGACTGTATATTTTTTTACATTTTTTACATTTGTTTTGACTGGGTGATCCGATATTGATGATTATTTTTTTATATGAAAGCTGGTGCTTCCAGTGTGGTCCTATTGCAATTTGGTCCAGTTCTGATATGGCTTGCTCATGGACGCCATTGTTAGAACTGGATTGAGATTGAATAGAGAATAGATTTTGCCCAAATGTAGAGCAAATGTCTTCTTTCCCTTCCACTCGTCACATTTAATCCTGTGACGACTCGTGCTCAGGTGACAGACAGCTTATATCACCATCTCATTCGAGGCCACGTCATCATCAAAAAACGTAGTGTATTATCTATTAAGAGACAAAGAACATTTCTCAACTGTTACTACCTATATTGTTATGCACAGAAACATGCATTTTTGTAAAAAACGTTTGGAAACAAAAATAAATTACTTAAAAGCGATTCAAACAATATCAAACACTTGAAAAAGGTATTTTATATTATATATATTTTTTCAAGGTTTTTATTAGGTAGTCAAGTCACACAACACAGCAAGGAAATGAGTCAGAGTCAAATCTTTTATTTCTTTAGACTTACAAAATAAGCACTTAGACAAGTAATTTTTTTTATATATAAACAGTTTGAAATGTAACAAAAAGAGCAGTAACAAAATTAAAGGCACACTATAAAGTACAAATGTTATATTATAAAGATGTTATATTATAACATTTGTAATATACCTATATGCAAATGTACGTTGCTGTAGGTAGATTTCTAAGACTTTTGGTGTACCAAGTTTGTGGAATATATCCTGTTAATATTTTTCTCATAAATAGGTCTATAACTTTCATCGATATCGATATTCGAACCCAGACAACACTGGCACAGGTGCTGATGCCACGATAAGGTTTCCTAAATGTTACGTTCACAAAGAGACTTGCAAATCTTGCAATGCACAATACGCACTGATAAATGTCTAGGTACGTACACTAGGTACCTTTCGGATAATGGGAAACCTCGGTAGCTAAGGATTTAGTACTTAATGGGCAATAATAGCTTGAATTATCTACTATTATAGGTTGCAAGTCTGTCTGTTGTTTGGTAGTCATTTTGTTTTAGTTTGACTTAACCACCGCGTTCTGTTCTGCAACGCCAAATGTTTGTATGAAAATCTGCAAAAGACGGCTACGATTTTAAAAATAATATTGTTAAGAATGATGCTGATGTCAGTTTTTTGACTTTTAACTTTAAACTAGACAAACCACTACATGAACAAATGAATCTCTATTTGTCCAGATTCTTCCAAATAAGAAAATAATACATACTCCTCTAAGGTTAAGTACCTATAAGTTTACAGTATATGTGATTTCTAAGAAACCAAATAATGTCCCCATAAAATTCTATTTCAACGGGACTTTGACTTTTCCAGTACGGAAATGCGATAAACAACTACACAACGAAGTTAAGTGACGGAGGAGCCGAAAATGTTTGGGGTATTATTTGTATCTTACAATACTCCTCTCTAAAAAGTTCTAAGATTTTAAAAGACCCTTTCTCAAAAGCTTTAAGAACCATTTCAAACGTCGCCAACTCGTTACTTTGTGACGATAATCGCCACGATAATATCGTCAAATGCTACGGCTAAGTTTTCTATGGGCCATGCGAGCGAAGTCAGTGCAAGAAACTATTTATTATGTACAAATAATATGCCTAATAATAACTCAGATACACGTTTTATGATATTTCAACACAAGCTACCTTTTGGCCCAACGGCCTAACCCAATGTACCAAAGTGCGTGCTACTGATTACAAACCTACATTCCAACTTACGTTAGCGGCTATTATTGGTATAGGTAGTTATTTAAGCCAATTCTGGTGTTAGATTTTGCACCAGCCCAACTCTTCCCACGGGTGTCATAAGAGGCGACTAAGGAATATCCACCGGGAGGCGGGTAGCAGCGTCCTCTGCACAACAATTCTACCAATGAACTGAGTTCCCCTACCCGCATGCCCAGCACATTTCCCTCATGAGATAATAGCCTTATCAGGGGGAGGCTTGCGTCCAGCAGTGGACCAATAAATATATGCTGGTGAGGAGACTAAGACGTTAGTTCCGTAGGCGTGAAAAGGTAACAGACAGTTACTTTCGAATTTATAATATTAGTAATCATTGGATTTTTCACGACGTGTCATGTCGAGTTATTCCCATCGTGTCAAGTGCGACGTACTCGTTTCCTACGTACGTCTGACGAACCAGTTGCCTTTATCTTTTATTTATTAATTTATTTATTTATTTATTTATTGGTACACAAAACAGAACACAATCGGATCATGGTTACTATAAGTGTATTAACAACTATAAGTGTTTGTAAAAAAAAATTGTTCGTAAACTGAGCTCCTGATTAGACTAGTCTAACCTACCTAGGTACTGATTAACTACAATCCACCATTAAAATACTAGTATAGTGTGTCTAAATAAATTGTCCCGGTAACGACTCCGTGGTCGGTCGGAGCCATTATGTTGTCAATGCCAGAACAATTTCTTAACGAGAAGATTCCTTGGAAGAGTAGCTAATTTAGTTTAACAGTTACCATGGCCTTTGGACCTGCTGTTGCTACAATGTAGTCATGATTTACAGGAATATATCTAGTTTTGTTTATCGGGTTGTTTAGGGTCTCAGGTTTTCAACATTTGTTACAAACTTCTCGAGTTCACGACTCAAAGGGAAAATGGGACCCTATTACTAAGCCTCCGCTGTCCGTTTGTCCGTCTGTCCGTCTGTCACCAGGCTGTATCTCATGAACCGTGATAGCTATACAGTTGAATTCTTCACACATGAGTATTTATTTTTAACAGCAAATGAATATTTTTTTTAACTAAGGGGGACAACGTTCTTATCACCTTGAGAACCGATCACCGAGGCCAAGCAACGTCGGGCGCGGTCAGTACTTGGATGGGTGACCGCGTCACGTTGTCTTTTTGTATTTTTACGAGGAAATATTTGTATTTTTTGATTTTTATAGTACGGAACCCTTCGTGCTCGAGTACGACTCGTACTTGGATAGTTTTATTGAAATATTCCCAGCGTCCTAGGGGCAAACATCGAATTCGACGATGAACGCTATAGTATAACAAATGAGACGTCCATTTACAAAAAATAAACAAACAGAATAAAAACACAACCGAAGTATGACGAAACTTTTCGCTTTTGTCGATGGGTAGTTCCACCCTGCTCCGAGAATTAATTTCACCGGGGTACAAATAAAAATAAGTAGAGTCAGAATAAAAGGCAAACCTTGATTCTATGTGCTACCTGGTGCAACCTTGGTCGCGCAGCAATAGATCCACGACCTATATACGCACGTGCAGTCAGTTGGTTGCATGGACGAAGTATGTAATTCTTTTCTTTGTTTTTTTTCTGATGTTTATTTTGTTATTATAACTTCTTATGACTAGGCTCTTTGCATCAGATTCAAATCGTTTATTTTTTTAAGACTTAAAATGACAAAATAAGTCATTGTTTTACTTATGTTAACAGCTTGATAAATAGTAATTACTATATAAGAAATAAGGTAAATCGCAATTGACTTTAATTCACTTCAATTTTTTGTCCACTAGCGGAAGAAGAAGACATCTCACAGAGAAATAATTTGTTCTGGGTCCATACCATACCTACCATCCTATAATAGTTTTTATTTTAAATAATAATCGCTGAGTTTGTGTCGAGGTTTGTGTGTATTTTTCCTTGTGATGTTTTTTGTTTCGGTATTAATTTGTCATCTTTGTGAATTATCGTCACTCCTAGGAGCCCTAATTGAAAACCGCAGAGCGCAGTATGGGCAAATGCCAAATACTGCAAAATGCTGAGAAAAGGTCCCTTTTTACACAATGTATAGTGAAAAGTTAGATTTAAGTACTTACTAGTGTTAATTATCTTATTACTGTATGTACCATTTCTTTTGTCTTTAGGTAAAATAAATGAACTTTATCTTATCTTTATCTTTATCAAGTGCCTTGAAAGTGTTTCCAATAAGACGGGAGCCGGTCCATTCTATACTAGTTCAGTGGACCAGGACTAGCTCTACCTTTAATTATAATACTAATTGGACCATAATTACTGCGTACTACTGAACTTTTGCTCCTGCTCCTACGAACGCGCTCCGACCAAAGAACGTGATATTTAGGTAACAAAGCTGAATGGAAGTTACGACTAAGCTCAACTTTTGACAGCTTAGACAGAATAGCTGGTACACTCTCTCGTTAACAAGAGAGCCTACCAAGACCCTTTATTGACAAAGAAAATTACAATTAAATAATAGAAACACCCGTGTATTTAAAGATACGCTGTCGGGTGGCAGCGTATATTGAAATACTACTTCAGTACGTCTCCGCCGGCTTCAGTACGTCTCAACCGGGTTCAGTACGTTTCCGCCGGCTTCAGTACTTCACCGCCAAGACAAACTCTCTCACAGACTTGCGATTGGGGTTTATCGGGCTCTGGGTGTGGCTTTGGAGGCTCTAGGAGTACGTTGGTGTTGAGGGACACCCCCCCATCCCGGGCGCCAAAAAGGGGAAACCAAAAGCCTTTGTACTATCATCTATTACCTTCCGTATCTTATGGTAAAGTACTGAAGCCGCGGGGACGTACTGAAGACGCATTTCCATTTACGCAACCCGGCATAGCGATAGTTATTTGTTACCCCGGTATCGACTTCCCTCGGCTTAGACTTGCCTTGTAGTAGGTAATAATAATAAATGGAAAATATTATAAATAATTGGACAATTCACACAGCATATACTAGCCGCATATACTAGCCCCGAGCTAAGCAGAACTTTTGTTATGGGTACTAGATAACTGATATAAATAATAGAATACATACATAAATATATAATTTTTATTATACATAGAAAACGACCAGCACAACCTGAACTAATACTTGCAGATCGTACAATCATTTGTCCCGAGGCGTTAATCGAACCCGCAACCTCCTGCGTCGCAGGCAGACCTTCGCCCACCGCTCCACAGAGGTCGTCGAATAGTACAGTTAATGAAACAAGTGTGACCTATCTATTCTCCCTGAGCTACATCCAGCTCTGTATGCAACCTATAAATATACTCAGTTGAAAGGCAACACCGCTTTCCTTAAGCGAGGCGATTTAAATCAAAACGTCAGCTTTAATTGCCAGAACAATATCTTAATTATTTGGTTTACATCTATACCCCGGTAACGGTTGGCTTATGACCAAACTTAGTAGGGCATTGCGATTCCCATAGTTAAGAGACTTTAGTTAAGGTTCGAGGGAATGAAAGCACTTGTTAAGATTTGTGTAAAGAGTTGCTGCTTAAACTTTTGAATCCAAAATGGTTATTAACACTAAAGTTTTTTTTTTACGGTAAATAGACCTTCGTTTGACCGCAATCTCACCTGATGGAAAGCGAAGATGCGGCCGACGGTGTATCACGAAGGTCTAGAAGATACCTATTCACCCTTGTCTGAAGTCATTTAGAACAGGATATTTACTATGATTTGTGTTTTGAGCTTGTTCTGGAGGGGGCGCTGCTACCAACCCTCCAGGGAATATTCCTTAGTCGCCTCTTAATATACCCATGGGAAGAATTGACCAAACTTAGTAGGGCATTGCGATTCCCATAGTTAAGAGACTTTAGTTAAGGTTCGAGGGAATGAAAGCACTTGTTAAGATTTGTGTAAAGAGTTGTTGCTGCTAAAACTTTTGAAGCCATCATGGTTATTATTAATACTTAAGTTGGGAATAACGACAGTGGGATTTTTACCATGATTTGAGTTTTGAGCTTTCTTCTTAAGCTTGGGAAAGCTCGAAAATGTAAAAATCATGATAAATATCCCGTTGTAAATGACTTTAGCGATGCTGCTGTTAAAAAATTATGTAGTCTTCGATCAGATATTTCGCGGTCTGCGAAAAGTTTCGTCGAAAATTTACATCGATGGGGTAAAATGTATAGTGGGTGAAATGCAAAATATGAATAGTTTCAATGAAAGAGATCTAAACTAATACTATAAAGAGAAAAATTTGTTTGTTAGTTTGTTTGTATTGAATGTACTCCGAAACTACTGGGCCGATAAAAAAATTCTTTCATCATTAAAAAGCTTACTTTTCTGGACAATCCGCACAGCCGCAGGCTAAGCAGAGCTTGTCAGTGAATAATTAAATAATTTTGTACAGGTAGGTACTGCCTACTTTAGCTGGGGCTACAGGATTATGAGTTGTCCAGCTATATCTATTTAAAGTTTTATGTTGCATGAATTGACAAAGTTCAAAAAAGCAATTTAGAAAAACAATGATCCAAATCGTATTGTAACTAAACATGCTCAAGCAATTCAGTGATCCCTTTAACAAAAAGATATTTTATTCAATAAATTGCTCAATCGACAATGTAACAGCCAATTCTTTCGGCATCAAATTCTTATTTATACCGAATACTAAAAAATTCTATTACTTCAGCATCTTCCCATTATTTAAGGCATAAGGTAGGTCCCTAGTGAGCCTAAATAGAACTGTCTAGATTCTATTTTTCTGAAGAAACTATTTCAATTACAACTTGTTTTTGTACCAAACTAACCATCAAACAAAGTTTTTTTAGAGTAATTAGTTTGTGAAGATATAGCGGAAGATGAGGTACGGTTCCTCTGAAGGAATGTTCTTTTTATAATCGCTTTTGTTTTTAACCGACTTCAAAAAAGGAGGAGGTTCTCAATTCGACTGTATATTATATATTTTATGTTTGTTACCCCAGAACTTTTGACTGGTTGGTCCGATCTTCATGATTCTTTTTATATTAATGCTGGTGCTTCCCGTGTGGTCCCATTTTAATTTAGTTCAGTTCTGACAATGGGATCCATGAAAATATAACTACGAACGAAGAAGTTATAGAACATCAACGTTTGAAAAAGATAGTTATATTAGGATTTGGAGTTCACAGGAGCGGGACAGAGCATGCGTCTTTAAAACGGCGGCGTAGGCGCAGAATGATGCTTTTGTAT